>BQMF02000016.1:1294984-1942476 GCA_027922465.2 Turritopsis dohrnii
GAAACAAACGTAGAAAAACATATGTCTAAAGAGAAAGTAAAGTTAGCTTTCATGAAAGCTGATGAAAATGGTGATGGTTGGTTGACTGAGTCTGAATTCGTTGCTATGGTAACAAAAAATGTATCAACAAATGATGAAACAGCCAAAGCAATCTTCATGAAAGTCGCTGGTGATTCTTCAAGGATTACTTTCGAACAGTTCTACGATCATTACGAGCCATACTTCAACAAAAGAAGTGGAGAAACAAACGAAGACAAGCTGACATCAATTTCAGAGAATAAGCAGGATGATCGCTCAGAAAAGAAAAGTTTTGTTTCAGCTGTTCGTACCGTTCAAAATCAGTTATGTTTCCAAAAGTCGCCAGGACTGTTGAAATTAATCGAACGAAGTAATACTTTGATCAAAACTACAGCGGGGGATATTAAAAACGTCGAGGATGAATTTGCACAGGTTTTAACTAGTGAAGACGCAAGTGAAATTCAAGAGTACATATCATCAAGATGGGACGCATTCATTAACTTCAAAAGAAAAGGAAAAGATGGCAAAATCGTCATGACAAGTGAAGAGGAAATAACTGATGCTTTGCCAGGAAGTTATGATATTTTTGATCTAGTCATGGATCAGTTTGACAGCACTGTAATTCAGTGTCAACCAAAATTTGTAAAGTTGAAACCAGTAAAATGGATTCCTTCAGAAGGAAAGGGCAAACATGGAAAACTTTTGTGTTCGAAGTACTGGAATTGCACGATCCCAGTTGACATTGGTACAAGTCAGAACCTTAGTTATTATGGCGCATGTTTTGCAACAGAGAAACAGAAGAAAGTGGCTTTGCTTCACAGACACGCTACCACAGATTTCGTTTATTCAACGAGTAGGTAGATTTTTTGTATGTTACTTTCTTATAGAGCTATCCAAGAGATTTTCTTTGACAGCAATGAACAAATTGTGTGACTTTCATAAAACCTGTAGATCGAAAACATTTGTTGTGATTTTTGATTTTTGGCTGATATTTAGATTATCATCAGGATTATGTGATGCAAGATAATGAAGATGGAGGAGGTGCTGGTGGATGTGGTCTCGAAACACATGCATTTCATCATATGGACTGTCCATTAGAGGATGAATCTGGCTATTTCCTTCTTGGTAAATTGGTCAGTTCAGATGAAATGCATTTAACAGGTATTCCATCTGGCATTTGTGACTATCAGTTTCCCCTATGATGTGGATCAAGGCTTTTCAAGATAAAAATATGTACAGTTTCAGCTATGCAGATCGGATTTTCATTTTCCTTTATTATTTTATGCCAGCCTTCTGTGTTGCTAATAAAAATTAGGGTGATTCCATACCTCTATCTGGAAATGATTCTGATGTAAACGTCCAGGGAAGAGTTTTCAACTTTTCCTCATTTTCATCAACAAAGAATTTTATGCTGCATGAAAAATTGCTTTCGGTGATTTAAACCAAAGAAGTTACCTCATCGGGGAAAAAAAAATCGGTTAAAAAATTTAGTCGGTAAAAATTTTAGTCGGGAAAAATTTTGTCACCGAAGGAAATGTTAGTCACTTTTCCCAGACTAATTATTTTCAATATAAGAAGAAAATAATCAAGATATTTCTCAATGGTATTTAAATTTTAACAAAGTTTCACGGTTTAAACAACATAAAAAAGTTTTGGTCAGGAAATAAAATCTGGGGAAAATTTTGGTCGGGTGCAGAACAGTCGAGGGAGAATTTGGTTGGGGAAAGTCTTAGTCACCCCACCAAAAAATAGACCACTTTTTGCCCGAATTTTTTCCCCAATAAGTTACTTATATAATCCTGGACAAAATGGTGGAAATGTTGGTCACCACCCTTTTTCTCTTTGATTCCTGTACTGATGATTTTGTCTTTCTTCATAGCGTTCAAAATTCCCCGAGGTCATGTGTTGTACGTTCCACCGAATGTAATTCATTCCAACGATTACATGGTCGGCAAATGGCGAACAATGCTTGCCGATAATGTCGATATAGATCATGTCCATTTCATGAAAGAAACGGAAGAAAAATGTACGTATGAACATGCTCATGTCGAAATATCAGGATGATGTTGTGTTTAAACACAAAAGGGCAAGATATATGGATATGAAAATTCAGTTTTTAAAGACCAAGAGTATTTCCCCAAAATTTTTACATTTGTTGTAACATGTACACTCCCGAAGAATAATCATTTTCTTGAATATTTGATATGATATCGTGATATAAATTTCGTAATATTTTGACAAATAATTATTGAGAAATAGCCACTGAAAGTTTGCGTATATTGCGTCATTATTTCAGTTAACATCAGTTCCTTCTTTCATTCGTTGGTTATCGAGCTTTAGAAGATAATTTGGATTGCTCTGATTTTTTATCCATTTTTTTTTGTTGTATTTGTTTGAAAGATCATCTTCAGTTGTCAGCCTTTTAGTTGTATATTAATAATCTGTTTTTTTAGAGAAGAAACTATACTTTACTCGTAAATTTTGAAGCATGAATCGTTTTTGTTTACTTCGAAATATTTCCATCTTTCAGCCACCACTTACAGTGATGTAGAACAACCTTTGTATTTGATGCTTTTATGGCAAACGCGATAAATTTTTAATGCTGATGCCATGCTGAAATAAGTAATTATACCTGCTGTCACTGAGTTTGCAGCTTCAGGCTGCTTTGTTTTGATTTTACATCTTGCCAGTGTTCAATAATGTCATTTCGGCGCTGAGGATAACATATGAAACGCATCTTACAGTGTTGCCTAACATTTTTCGAAGTTGCATTATATACTTGAGTTTATACCCAAAGATTAGAGTGGAGTTCTTCACTTATCTAAAGTTGAATTTCTTATGCAATCATTGATGATGAAAAGTGTTTCTTGATTTTGTAACAGTCTTGAGAATTTTTCGATCCAATCAAATACTCCCTTTTCTGTTTTATCTACAGGTTCAGTGTGACAAAATATTATTATCGTTCAAGAGCATTTCAAATGCTTGATAGGTCTTATTCCACAGATGATGGCGATGTATTCAAAGTGGCGTGTGAACTGGTTTTGAATTATACGTACAACTGTAGTCTATTCAAAGTACATTTAAAAAATGTTATTTGCAAAAAAATTTCTTTGTTTTAAGCCCCATTTTTCATTGCTTTTAGTTTTTGTTTAAATTGCATTCAGTTTATTTTTGCGATTGAAATTTTCCTTTTTCAGTTTGACCACACATATACAGTTACAAACATGTCATTTTTTGTGATCTTATCACATTCAAACAGAAGTCACTTTAACATCAATGTTAAGGAGAAAGCTACCACGTATCGACTATAAACTGTTTCACAATACTGTTGCTATTTCCACTCACATCGAAGAAGAACTTGCTGCAGATTTATACCACATGTCAATCACTCAGACACCTCCAACTGAACTTGAAGTTGATGTCATGGTCATCATGGATGAAGTCAACGACACGATTGATGAGAATCGAGACTTGTCTTCACATGAGCTTGACACAGCACTACGTAAACTCGCAGAGTTACGGCAACAACTTCGAAGGAACAATCTTCAACTTGGGACAACAAAACTTCCCATCCAAGAATCACTCAACAAAATCAAGGAATTCATAGTCACAGTCAAAGATTTCAAGACAAAGGCTCGGATACGTGAAGACTCCATTAAAGCAGATGCTGCCAACCAGAACAAGGAAGCTATTGCCTTCCTCATCGAACACATCCAGTTACAGATCGAGGATTTGTAGGAAGCGTTCAAACGGAAAGTCAAATCAGCTGATGCTGAAGAGCTGTTACGTTTGTGCAGCGACTTGCCTTCTCAGCTCAAGAAATTCGATAAGATCGCTGACAGCTACAAGAAAGTCCTGGAGCACTCATCTCCTTCAGATGAACTCAGAATAAACAAACTAAAAGCTA
Source organism: Turritopsis dohrnii (assembly GCA_027922465.2). Taxonomy (NCBI): domain Eukaryota; kingdom Metazoa; phylum Cnidaria; class Hydrozoa; order Anthoathecata; family Oceaniidae; genus Turritopsis; species Turritopsis dohrnii. The sequence continues at coordinate 1,298,910 of BQMF02000016.1, forward strand.
TCAAAGATAACTACACGAAACTATCAAAATTAAAGAAGGATCGTGTCAAGTCGCTTGGAAGTAGACAAAGTCAGAGAGCTTAACCAAGCTTAACCAAGCGCAGCTCAATATCAAACTTGAAAGCTTCAGCGACTACAACTGTAAAACAGACTTTTAGACTTTCAAGTCTAATTTCGAGAAACAACAGACAACTCCCAAGAGACTTTTGCCTGACCTTTTGAAGAACAATTTCCTGTTAGAGCCAGCTTTGACATTGGTGAGGAGCCCAAGCGATATTGATACATAAGGGAACGTCTGCAGGAAGCCTACGGAGATCCGAAAATCATATTGTCATGTAAACTTCGACAACTAAGGCAGCTCGATCAAGTCAGAACTTCTAATGCTGAGAGGTCAACGATCGAACTCGGCAAAATCATCAACATGATGTCAGACGTCACAAAACTGGCAAAGGACCATCAGATTGAAGAACACCTCTACTACGGGGATGGTTTTACGAAAATTTGCCATCTGCTTGGAGATCATCGAACAACGAAATTTCTCGCAACAGTCTGCGAGAAGGACCTGTCACCAAAGGAGACCTGGGAACCTGGTTAAAGAGAAGAAAGTCCATACAGGTGAAGGTTCTTCAGACCATGTTGCCACAGCAAGCCCTGGTGGAACAAAGATTATACAGTACTTCACCTGCATGGAACTTGCTGACAAGACTCCAGCTGCAAGACTTGCGCTACTCAAGGAGAAAAGATACTGCTTCCAGTGCTTGTATCCAGGAGCAAGTTCATCAACCGAGAAGCATTCTGAAGGAAGGTAACAACGGGATTTCGTATGCCTTCACCCTTCACACAACAAGTACAATGTAAAGAAGCACGTCCTGGTTTGTGAGGAGCATAAAGCCATGGATTGCAACACTCAAATGCTACAAAGATTCGTTCAACGCTTCATCAGAATTCCAGCTCTCCAGACTTTTCACGCACCATCACTTGTCGCTTCACACTGCATGCTACAAAGTCAATAATGACGAGTGCGACAGAGGTATCACCTTGCTCCAAGAAGTTCTCATCAACAACGAAAAGCTCACAATCTTCTTCGACAATGAGTGCAGTGACTTTTTCATTAGCAAGAAAGCTGTTCAACTACTTGGATCTCGTGCACAACAAGAATCTTCGCAGCCCATCATGTTAAGTGGTGTCGGGAACAGCGTTACAAAGTCATACGGAATCTACAGCGTCCAACTTCTACTGTACAATGGAAATGAAGTTTCGCTCTCAGGTGTTTGTCTACAACATATCACCGCAACGTTCCCAGTATATCCACTGAAAGCTGGTAGAAGAGGAAATCCAGCAATGCTACTCATCATCCGAAGAAATAACCATCCTATTAAAGCCTCCAGGATCAGTCGGAGGAGAAGTTCATATGATGACAGGCATCAAATATTTACGCTATCAGTCGAAGATGATGTTTGAACATTTATGAATCGGTGTTCGTCAACTCAAGTAGAAGACAAGGATTGGTTGGAGGACCAAATCGTATCTTCACGGAAATCCACAGTCATGATACAAACGTTGCTACAACATTCTTCACAAGGGAATACGAGATGCTCCGCAATTCAATCGCAGATGTACCATTGAACAGTTTCAACTCATTTCATCCATCAACAGAAATTCTCTTCACAGAAAGAGGAAGATTATCAACTCTTCCGTTACAATTGACCCTGAAACAAAGACTGCGTCTGCAACTCTGCTGTTCATTGCTGATCCATTCACTCGTCTTGCAAACAACAAAGATAAAGCAATGAAGGTCTACTTTGGCAGTTGCAGAAACTGAACAACCCGTCAAACAGTGGTGACAAACAAGATATTTTTGAATCCGAAGCAAAACTTCAACGTCTCGGTTAAGTAGATTACGTAAGGAATCTTCCACCGGAAACTGAAATTATGTTGAAGAATTACCGCATGCAGCATTTCCTCTCTTGGCGTACAGTTTGGAAGGGCAACTCAGTCAGTACAGAGTCAGAGTCGTATATGATGCGTCCATGTCAACCTTTTTGGGGTACAGTCTGAACGATCGCCTCGCCAAGGGCGGAAACAACCTCAACAAGCTACAGGAAATCAATATACAGTGGTCAATCAAGCTTGTTGTCATCCATATTGCACATCACCAAAATGTACAACATTTTCCAATTGAAGGAAAGCGAATGGTGTTTTCAGAGGTATCTGTGGCAAGAAGATTTGAATCTTGGTGTGCCTCCTGAAGAAAATATCGTGAAAACCTTGATTTACGGTGTAAACTCCTCAGGGAATCAAGCAGAGAACGCATTGAGAAAAGTCGTCGAGATGTGGGAGGACAAATTCACTAAAATCAAGCAAATCATTCACGAAGATTTCTATATTGACGATGTTAGTACTGGTGATGAAAGTACCGAAAAAGCACACCACACATCAACTCTAGTTCGTTTTCAATCAAGGCGGCTTCAAGCTTAAGGGAATTGCATTTTCTGGTGAAGATCGTCCAGACACATTAAGTAATGACGAGATGACAATTCACGTTAGTGGAATGAAGTGGTTCCCAAAATCAGACATGGTGTCGCTAAACATTGGAGAGTCGAACTTTGCAAAGAAACGCACAGAGACAAAAACAACTGCTTTAATCAACATCATCTCCAAGAAACTGACTCGTCGATACTGTGCGTCAAAGGTGGCCGAAGTATTTGATCTGTTAGGCAAAATATCACCCCTTGTAGCGTCCACGAAGCTCGATCTCCAAGACCTCGTACAACGTCAGTTGGATTGGTATGACATAATTCCAGGCACCTTACGACCACTCTGAGAGTCGAACTTCCCGTCCCAGTCGATGTCGTAAGTATGGATATAAACACAGTTGACTTCGGTGATGTCAGTCAATCTATGGTGTGTGTCGCCATATATGCAACGTTTCTGAGAATAATTGGAGAGTATTCCTGACAGCTCATTTTGTCTTGAGCCAGAATTGTCCTGAAAATGAAGAAATGAGTTGTACGCAGTTCTCATCAATACACACACTGGTGAAAGAATCAAATGCTCTCTCCAGAAGTTCCACCAATCGTTATGTAAGCTCACTGACAGCTTAGCTTTCTTTGGATTTATAACGAGGACAAGCCACTAAAGCAATGACTCCATAACAGAGTCATTGAAATACGTCGATTTACAGAGAAGCACCAATGGTACCACACGGTATAGAAAACATGATTGCAGACATCGGTACCAGAAAAGGTGCAGCCATCAAAGATGTTGACAGTACATCGACATGGATCAATGGATATGCTTGGATGAAGCTTCCTGTCGACGAATTTCCAATCCTCAGTGTTTAAGCCCTTTGAATTGATGAAACACAAAGAGTTTCAAAAACGGTACAAGTTTTCAAAGTACCAACTCCGTTGTAAGATTCCTGGAAAACGTCATTCGGTTTTACAACAAACTCAGAAAAAAGAATTCTACTTCAACATCACAAACTCTCAATGATGAAGAGATTCATGCTGCCGAGATTTACTTCTTCTCGGAAATTGTTCACTTCCTGCCTCTAAAAAGTACGAGCCAATCTCAACATTGAAAGACGATGTTCTTATCTACAAGAGTCGCGTTCTCCCCGAACGTAGAATTACAATCATTGGAAGGTACACAGAAGCTATGCTAGACCTGTCGTCAACAACATTTTGTGTGTCACTTATCGACAAGCATTCTCCGATTACATACAGTCTTGTATTCGACGTGCACTGGAACAGCCAATCAAATCATGCAGGTGTCAAAACCACTCTCCGTCAAGTGATAAAAAAAGCTTTTATGATTGAACATCGGTCTCTGGTCAAGTCCATCAAGAAATCATGCAAGCGATGCAAATACCTCAACAAGCGTAAAGTAGAAGCTGCAATGGGACCTGTTCCTGAGTCGAGTCTCACCATTGCTTCAGCTTTCTATCACACCCAGCTTGACGTTAGTGGACCTTACAAGGCTTATTCAAATCTTCATAAACGCACCACGATTCAGATTTGGCACGTTGTCTACTGTTGCTGTACTACGTCAGCCCTGGTGATTAATGTGATGGACGACTACTCCACAACTTCATTTCTGTTGTCATTCACCCGATTTGCAGCTCGGCATGGGTTCCCTAAGCAAGCGTTTTGTGACGAAGGAGGCCAATTGGTAAAGGTAACTCAAGACATGCTACTTAACTTCAACGACATCAAATCCAGACTTCACCAGGAAAAACCTGTTCTGTTGGTGCCCACAGCGTAAATGGCAAAGTTGAAAGGAAGATCAAGGAGGTCAACGCATCGTTGGAGAAAAATCTAAATAACCATCGATTGTCAATACTACAGAGGGAGACTCTAGCTGCTGTCGTTGCCAACACAATCAATGACCTTCCTATTGCGATCAAGAGTCTCATTGATGTAGAAAATATGGATCTCTTGACTCCGGACCGTCTATTGCTCGGACGAAAAAATGATCGTAGCCCAGCTGGTGACATGGTCGTCAGTGCTGATCCGTCCAAGCTGTTGAAGGAGAATTTTAAAGTGTATGAAGCATGGTTCAAATCATTGCTTTTCAACCACGTACCGAAACTCATGAACCAAGACAAGTGGTTCAAACACAAACGTAACCTACAAGTTCGCGATGTTGTGATCTTCACCAAAGTGGATTCGGTGCTTACGTACGGTATGATAACTGACGCCAAGATCGGTGAAGACGGACGAGTACGAAATGTTACAGTGAAGTGCAGAAATTCCAACGAGAAGGTTTCTCGAGAAACACACCGGTCTGTTCGCAACGTAATTCTCATCCACACAGTAGATGAATGTGATTTCATGGCAGTACTCGGTGAAATGGCTAAAAACGTTGATACTAACTTTCAAGTTCAAGTTTGAACAAAGACATTTTCTCCATTGGCTGGGAGTGTAGTCTATTCAAAGTGCATTTGAAAAATATTATTTGTAAAAACATTTAGTGTTCAAAATTTCTTTTTTTTCAGCTTCATTTTTCATTGTTCTTTTTTAGGTTTTGTCAATCATATTCAAGTTTAGCTTTTGCTTAAATTGTATTCAGTTTATTTTTGAGATTGAGATTTTCCTTTTTCAGTTTGACCACACATATACAGTTATAAACATGTTAGTTTTTTCGTGATCTTACCACAACAACAAGCTCTGTCTTTCCACATCTGGTATGTCCTGATAAAACCGCTTTTGCAAGATCCATTTCTTAATACCCAACGCATTTTCGAGGTTGACTTGTCCATCTTGCAGGACAAACACATACACATTGATTGCACTTTCTATCAGCTACTTTATGCTAATAAGTAACCGGGAGTTTTTAGTCATTGGGCTTCCATCCGAAATGGCTGGTACTTCAGCACGTCAACTTGCAACTAAGTAGTTGACTTACCGTCAGAGACACGTATAGCATTGCTCTAACTTCTCGAAGGCCACTGTGAAGTCAGTCGATGGCTCCTAATGGGCTGATACCTTATCGGTAAAAAAGTCGGCAAAAAGTGACCAAATTTTGGCTAGGTGACTAATATTTTTTGCCAACCAAAATTTTTGCCGACTTTTTTTTTATCGACCAAAACTTTTTATCCAACTTTTTTTTACCGACTTAACTTTTTTGCCGATTTTTTTTCCCAAAAACTACTTGCCAAACTACTTTTTGCCGATGTTTCTTTCCTGTGTATTGCAAATTCTTATCAGGTGCTTTTTGCGGTAGTATGAAATCAAAATTTTCAGTAAAAGCAAACAAGTATTCAAGAATAGAATAACGAAAATACACAGATAAAGAAAAAAACTGTTATTGAAATTGACTAATTAACCTAATTTACTTAACCTTTCTTTTTGGTGTTGTATTAAAAAAACTTTCAAATTATCCAAACGTTCGTGTTCACTTTTTGTCTTGAAAATTGGTCGGCAAAAAGTGACTAAACTCAAAAATTTAGTCCAAGTGACTAATTGTTTTGCCGATTTTTTATTTTTGCCGACTAAAATTTTTGCCGACTTTTTTTATACCGATAAGGTACGCTGCTTTTAAGGCGCATCGGAGCAGAGCATCGATATACGACATAAACGAATCGAACACGTGTCGCAGCGGTCGTACTCGGAGATACTTACCACTACACCATCGCTGCATATGATAAGATATGACATGTAAAGTAACGCCTTCTGATGTGTGTGAAGAGTTGTTAACGTTCGCCTTCGACGATAATGAATACTTTTAATTTCCGGGAGTAATAATAGGTGTTGTCTACTGCGTACGCTTTCGCTTTGTTGTAGGATTAGCTCCATCTTATTGACATAACCTTCAGGATCGATTGTTCGATAAGTCGAAGCTGTCTGTTAGTAGATATTCAACTATCAGCAGATGCCAAAAATCAACATCTTGCATCGATTGAATTACGTTTCCCTCATAGACAATGATAATTCTATTAATAAATGTGATCAGGTGTGCAGTCGAAGCAGTAAAGGCTGGTTTCCATACAGCAACATTTTGCGCTATAGCTCAAAAAGCTCCAGAGATTCATGCGCACTAAACAAAAATTACCGCTGACTCAGAGATATTTTTAAGCTCAGGAGCTTTTTTCAAAAGTTGAATTCATTCTACTTTTTCTACGCGATTTTTGTCGCCACAGAAAATGAGCCAATCAGATTTGAGAATCAGATAATAATTACATCATCCCCACGCTGTATATTTTTAAAAATACTCAAGATGGCTGCCAATGAAGACAGATTTTCTTCTGTGTTGAGATTCTATGACCAAAAAAAGGCTGCCAATCAGGTAGAAACTCAAAATGATGAAAAGCAATTTAGACGATTTGGTAATGTACGGTGCTATCCAATTTAGGGCCTGCTCAAACCTAGCAGGAGTCGTTCGAAACGACTTGAAAAAATACTCATGATCAAATAACATCAAATCTTTTACTAGAACATGAAATAATCCTTTTGATTTTCTTTCTAAAAACAATTTTCTAACCCACATTCGTTTTCTTTTGATTGTAAGTTTTTCTCGTTGTCTACGGCGACGCCATAACATAATTAAAACTGATAATTTCAAATTTTTCAGCATAAACAATCTTTTATAAATATTCGCCATATTTGTTTTGACATTTCATATTTTACACGCGCTCTATGCTGCAAATGGAAATGAGTTCCGCTCGTGCGCAAAAATCTCTGGAGCTTTTTGAGCTATAGCGCAAAATGTTGCTGTATGGAAATCAGCCTTAATAAATGAAACGCGTGAAGTTGACAGTGATAGCGAGTTTGTTGACCCTAAGACTAAGGAGAAAAATACGCTTCTAATAGTAGATCGCCACAAGTGGAGAGCGATCTTGTACTTGATGAGTATTCCAATATAGTAATTGAAACTATAGAGTCACGATTAATTCAAGAATTTGGGGTTATTTTGACCTGAAAATTGTCTGAAAATTAAATGAGTGTAGAAATTTCAAAATGGACAAAATTATTAGTGAAACAAAAGTGGCCAATTTTTTTACGAGTGACTAAAATTGTGCCCGACTAGTAATTTTGCATGCTGGGTAAATATTTTTACTGTGTCTAACTTCGAAAACAATATGCCCTGGCATTCCTTCTTTTCTGTTTACGAACCCTGTGACGAAAAATTAAATAACGGAATGGCAACTAGAAAGTATGCCCATGTTGTTGAGGTCGAAAGACAGATCATAAACTAGTAGTTTCTCAGATTTACAGCTGTTTATAACTGTGTATTGTTTCTTTTCGGAGAGGCAGAGGTCAACGCTGTTGTACAGAATTCCTGATGTACAACAGGCTTGTAGCTTTTCGTGTAATATCTGATGTGGTACTAAAGCCTTTTTAAATTCTAAACTTGGCTATAACTCCTTAGGTGAGAATTATTTTCTTCTAACTCCATTTTTGGAAAAAAATGAGCCCCGATTGTTTTCAAGCTTTTCAGGATTATTTTGTTCTTTCTCCGTGAGCTTTTTCCTAAAACAAGCGCAAAATCTTCTTCAAACAGCAGTCTTTTCTTGTTGATTTCTTAAAGAATCAGTGAGGTTATGAAGTTTAAAACTTAATTTTCTCATTTTAAAGAAATTTTTCTTTCGTCTAGTGTTTTGGACTCAGTTGAACGTCATGTGCAAAAACCCCATTGTTTTAGGCTGATTAAGTAGTATGGCGTGAGACGTCAGTTGGTACAGAATGACTTTTTCCAGCACTTTATGGCAGCGCTCAAAAGTGTTATAGGTTGATAGCTGCAATCATATTTGAACCTCTTTTTGCATGCTCATCACTTTTTCAATCTTCTATTCTGTTGGGAATGTGTTTCCTTTGATGGAGTATTTATATATTTATATAAACTGGACGGGGCTGCTCCTATAGCTCTAATGCAGTCAGCCTTGATATTGTCAGGACCTGGAGTTATATCAAGTTTTATTGCAGGTTTCAAGGCATTTTGTGGAACATTGTTTCGTTAACTTGATTATCTCGAGCAATAATAGGTGTATAGCAAAGTGACTGTTTAGTGCATTTGCTTTGTCTGTGTAGTAAGTCCTTTTTCTCGAGATTTTACCTATGCTTTTATGCTCATTCCTCGAAACAAGTTGACGGCTTTCCAGAATGATTTGATTGAGTCACAATTGTCGAACGTCTCTTTTCAGTAGTTTGATTCAGTGACTGGAAGTAAAAGCTTGTATTTAATACGTTTGCATTTTATACAATTTCCAGATATTTGGGTCTTTGGAGCGCTTTGCTTTTGACTCCTTTCTTTACGAATTTCTGTATGGGGCTTTTTCCCGACCATTTTTCTTCAGTTTGATGATCATTGTGTGACTTTTCCAGTTTTCCATAAGTAGTTGACATCGTCCGTATCATCAAAAATTTCTAAGAGATGTCAAAGCACTTGTTGGAAGTCACGTTTTAACGTTTATTTTCGATTTTGTTTGCAGTAACAATTGTTGTTGTTCGTATTGGTTACAGCACAAAACCGAGTGATGGTCAGAGACTCCTAGATCGTTAGTAACAGAAGAGATAATGTCAGAACCCAGTTAAATCGTATATAGTAAATAGTAAATAGTAAATATCGCTAACAAAATAATGCCTCACGTTTTCTTTAAAACTAATGGTTCTTCAACAATCATTGTTAAATCATTGCTCACATCCTTACGACGTATTTATGCATTAGTCTGCCTCGCTTATCCGTATATTTCTCAGCTGTTACTAAATATCAGACAAATATGTGACAACGTATTTTTACTAAGATCCTATTGGCTCGAAAAAACTTCCATCGATTGATGTTTAGGAGATTTGGAGCTTGGCAAAGTCAGGATAACAGAAAAACACCGTTATCGAGATGTCAACGATTTGAGTTTTTTCAAAGATCAAAAATGTTTACATACCATCTGAATAGAAATTAAAAATCATTTTGCAATTGAAAGAAAAAACATTTATTTTTTATTTGTGAAACAACGCCTGCGGGTCTGATCGGAGAAACTTAATTTTTCTGTTTTTCATACACGCTTCTCCAAATTGAAATGACGAATTTTCTATAAGTCAGTCACTGCTTGTGCTGCGACACCACTCATAAAAATATTCAAAATTAGATAACATCTCTATAGTGATTGCAATGACGACTAACTTTATGTTTTATTATCAACAGGTTGACATAGCGTTAGTTGAGAATTATTTTTTCCTACCACCATTTTGGAAAAAATGAGCCCTGATTGTTTTCAAGCTTTCCAGGATTATCTCGTTCTTTCTCCGTGAGCTTTTTCCAAAAACAAGCGCAAAATCTTCTTCAAACGACAGTCTTATCTTGTTGGTTTCTTAAAGATTCAGCGAGGTTATGAAATTTAAAACTTAGTTTTCTCATTTTGAAAAATTGGAGACAACAAAATAATTCTCATCTAATGATAAATGCATGCTCTCATATTCCAGTGTTCAGCTCTCAAACTGAACTATGCTTTCGATATTCAATATGAAACAAATAGGTGAATCATATGCTGCAATTTCAATTTCGTTAATAATAGCCATAGAAGAGTTACTTTTTTAATTGTAACTTCCACTTGCTGCTTAGATATGCATACACCAAAAGTCGGGGTTCTACGTCGCTTATCCACAAGATGATGATGCGTACTCAATAAAACAAATATGTGAATCATATGCTGCAATTTCAATTTCGTTAATAATAGCCATAAAAGAGTTACTTTTTTAATTGTAACTTCCACTTGCTGCTTAGATATGCATACACCAAAAGCCGAACCTCTACTTACACCTCAGCCTATCCACAAGAAAATGGTTACCGTCAAAAATTATCTGATGCTCAAGATAATATCAATACATTATTTCGATCAATGCTATTTACTCAATTTGCTAACTCAAGTCATGAACAAGCGAGTTCATTTTGGCTACGTTTCAACAGCTACAACTACAAACTCTTATTTCTTCAATGACAGTGCCTGAACGGTTGAACTACACAAACGTTTTTCATACGGGTCAGTAAATTCCGTAGTTTTTATTCGACTGTGTGATGTCGCAAAATTGGTCCCCAAAAATTGGACCCTTTTATTGTGGCTTGCAGAAGCACAAATATGACATGGCGTACATGTTTTCCAATTAATTCAAGGTCCCAATTTGTCCCAAAATCTTGCCGAGGGTTGTCAGATGTAGGTGAATTAAAAATGATTTAATGATATAATTTTCTCCATACCCATTTTTATTGTGATTTTTCTGAAACCTTTTTTTCGATACTTTCTAGATACCAGGTAGTTATTTATCGAAAATTTGCCAATCACTAACAAAATCAAATCAAATTATTAACAAACAACCTTACCCTAAAATAATTATTTGAGGAAGCTAAGTTTATTGTCATAAAGCCGTCTTAAAGAAGGAGAAGCTTTTTCTAAGAGTCGAATTTTTTTGCTAATTGATAACTGATAAGCTGATAGATGTTGCAGAAATTCTTGTGCTTGTAAAGGCATTTCATAAATTGATTTTTTTTCACCATTTGATGAGTTTTTCTCCTATTTCCCAGATCTAATAAACTGTATGGAATCCTTCACTCTCTTATGTCATTATCTTACTTAATCTCAAAATTCCTTTAATATTATTTTGTTATTCTGTGCCCGAATTTGCACGAATTTTCTTTGAAGTTAGTTGACTGCAGTTCTCAGCTCTGTTTATAAATGCAGTCCAATGTCTTGAACAACACTTCCATAGAGACTTTCATCATTACAAAATAGTTTTACTTGGAATTAGATAACGTCTCTATAGTGATTGCAATGACGACTAACTTTATATTTTATTATCAACAGCTTGACATTAATAAATAATTTCATATACCAGTGTTTAGTCTCAAATGTAACTATGCTTTGCGTATTCAATAAAACAAATATGTGAATCATATGCTGCAATTTCAATTTCGTTAATAATAGCCATAGAAGAGTTACTTTTATAATTTTAACTTCCATTTGCTGCTTAGATATACATACACCAAAAGCCGGGGTTCTACGTTGCTTATCCACAAGATGATGGTTATCGTCAAAATTATTTGATGTTCAAGGTAACATCAATACATTATTTCGGTCAATGATAATAAATCAAGATTACAACAAGCAATTAAGTGTACTGACAAGTTAACATAGCGAGCACTGAAGTGCCAAGATTACTATGAGCTGTTTTCATACGAAGAAGTCTTTTCTTGTCTTTACAGCTATACCATTTACAATAGACAGTTTGTTTGTACCAGGAAACTGTTTAGAATAGACATCAATATATTCAATACAAATTATGAAATATATGAATTATGTATCAAAACGCAAACCCAACGTCAAATACACGAACACGTGTCGTATGTTGGAGTTTATCAAACAAAACCTTTCAATACCAGGGTAAAAAAAAAAATTGGCACATCTTGCCTAAAAACCTATGCTACAAACTTAAACCCAAGTATGACTGTGGTTTAAATTACACACGGTCCAATTCCAAAATTCCATAATTTTTAATGCTTAAGTCATTTTTCCTTACGTGGTCAAAGTGGTTCAATTCTTGTGAAAATAAACGTGTACAATTTAATGGTGCTGATTCTAACTTTAGTCATTTTGTGAATTCACAGTAATAACAAATATGTAGTCACAGGATGCAGCAGATTTGTTAGGTACTCAAAACTAATCTAATTAAAAGAATTAGACAGACACAGACTTACCAGGCTTACTTGATCCTGCTTGCAAACTAACTGTAGCAAACGTTGTATGAATGCTTCCATAGTTTTCTCATTTGAACAGGGCGTTGCTAGCTGCCAGCCTAATGCTATTCTTATTTGAGTCTCTGATATTTTATATAAAGGCATATTCAAGTTTCAAGGGGTATATAAAGAGTGCCACAAGGTACAGTACTCGTTTTTGTGAGACTGAGTTTTATAAAAACAAAACCATGGTTTGATGTCAAATTATCAGGAGCTTGAAATAACAAGATTTCTGTTTAGAGCATTCAAAACCTCGACTTTGCGTGCGTTGTGTGTCTACTGGAAGAGAGATTACACCATACAAGCCAAAAGACTGGGAAGGTATGTTATATTTTCTGAATTAAAATATTCGCCATTTTATCATTAAAATCTTTAAATATAACACTGAAGATGGTGCAAGCCAAAAAAGCTTTTGTTGAAGTAAATTAAAACATACTAACCGCCAAGGCGGCGTCGCTCGCCGCCCTGGTTAAACCTGCATTGTGTCACCTCCCAAAGAGTTCACGAAAAATGGAATTAAGGAATTGACAATAGAAAGTGTTACCATCTTGCAAAGCCCGAAATTCTGAGAAAGAAAATGTACAGGATCATATATGTCTATGACGCACCGTTACAGAGATATCGTCGATCAAAGAATTTGATGACGTCATATACCCGTCGCAAAAAAAATTTGGCCTAAATTTTTTCGTCACCCCATAACCTGTATCACCGACCCCAAGGCGGCGTCGTTCGCCGCCCATGTTCAGCATGCGTTGACTTCAGGAAAAATAAAATTAAGGAATTGGCAAACGAAAGTGTGCCCATGTTGTAGAGCTCGAAAAACTGATCAAAAAAAAGATCACACAGGAGGAGAAAAAAATGCACGTGCTAAATGAATGAAGTGAATAAAAAACGTTCGATCAGATTAAAATAGATTAAAAGAAATCGATTAAAAGAAATTAAGACAACTATTAAGACAAAAGCAAAAAAAAATATTTTGTTTCATGATTCTCACAGACCCCTCCCAAAAAATTTAGACCCAAATTTTTTGTCACCCCATCGCCTGTATCGCGGAACCGAAAAAACGTCAGTTATCCTAGAGGCAGATTCGAAATCAAATATCAAATATCAGTTTAAACAATGGTTTTAAAAAACCCCAAATTTCATGTGTTATATATTTTTTAAAACAATTGTTGATCAGTACAACAATGCACTCAAAACGTAGAGAGAAAAAAACTTTTTATTAGCTTTTGTTTTAAAAACGTTACGCGCTCTAACATGGGTGCTATCAAACAGGGGGAAAATGGTTTCTCTTCTTAAAAAGTTCACACGGAGGAGAGAAAAAAGGCACGCGCTAAATGAATAAATAGAATAAAAAAAAACGTTCGATCAGAACGCTTAACAATTAAAAGAAGAAATTAATTTATTAAAAGAAAAGCAAAAAAATAAAAAACATTTTGTTTTGATATGATACTCTTTTTTTACCTATCGGTTTTTAAACATTTTGATTGCTCGAAAAAAAGTTCACCCGTCTCAGACAGTCAGGAAAGCGTTAGGATACACTGGCAACCCGCACATGATGCCACGTTCTGCCACTGCTGCTTTTTGTCCAAAATGTTTAATCAGTTAGTTTCTTTGTATTTAGTTGATGTATTGTTTTCAAAGCCAAGTCAACGTGGAATATAAAACTAACAATAATAATAAAAACAAAACGTTATTCCTATTAGTTCATCAGCCAAAAAAAGTCACGTTCGATTGGGGTTGCAATGTATTTGCTTCGAACTCACGTCGCACACAAAAAAAGAAATAATTTCGCTCACAACTCAATCTACCATTTTGCGTGACAGACAAACAAACAGACAAACAGAGAATCGGCTATTAATATATAGACTAGCCGCCAAGTCGGCATCGCTTGCCGCCCGTTCAGCATGCGTTGACTTCACGAAAAATAAAATTAAGGAATTGGCAACCGAAAGTGTTACCATGTTGTAGAGCTCGAAAAACTGATTAAAAAAATGTATGGGATCGTTCCGCTACGATCAACCGTTACAGAGATATCATTCTTCAAAGATTTTGATGACGTCACAGACCCCTCCCAAAAAAATTAGACCCAAATTTTTTGTCACCCCATCGCCTGTATCGTGGACCCGAAAAAACGTCAGTTATCTTAGAGGCAGATTCGAAATCAAATATCAAATATCAGTTTAAACAATGGTTCCTAAAAAACCCAACTTTCATGTGTTATTTATTTTTTAAAACAATCGTTGATCAGTACAACAATGCACTCAAAACGTAGAGAGAAAAAAACTTTTTATTAGCTTTTGTTTTAAAAACGTTACGCGCTCTAACATGGGTGCTATCAAACAGGAGGAAAATGGTTTCTCTTCTTAAAAAGTTCACACGGAGGAGAGAAAAAAGGCACGTGCTTAATGAATAAATAGAATAAAAAAACGTTCGATCAGAACGCTTAACAATTAAAAGAAGAAATTAATTTATTAAAAGAAAAGCAAAAAAAAAAAAACATTTTGTTTTGATATGATACTCTTTTTTTACCTATCGGTTTTTAAACATTTTGATTGCTCAAAAAAAAAGTTCACTCGTCTCAGACAGTCAGGCAAGAGTTAGTGGCAAACCGAACATTTGCTGCCACGTTCTGCCACTGCTGCTTTTTGTCCAAAATATTTAATCAGTTAGTGACTTTGTATTTAGTTGATGTACTGTTTTCAAAGCCAAGTCAACGTGGAATATAAAATTAACAATAATGATAAAAACAAAACGTTATTCCTATTAGTTCATCAGCCAAAAAAAGTCACGTTCGATTAGGGTTGCAATGTATTTGCTTCGAACTCACGTCGCAAACAAAAAAAGAAATAATTTCGCTCACAACTTAATCTACCATTTTGCGTGACTTACAAACAAACAAACAAACAAACAAACAAACAAACAAACAGACAGACAGAGAATCGGCTATTAATATATAGACTAGCCGCCAAAGCGGCGTCGCTCGCCGCCCATATCCACCTGCTCTGTATCACTCTATCAATAAACGTCAAATTTCCTTATAAACGGCTCGTACAACCAGAAGCAGATTCGAAGTCACAACCTCTGGTAAAACCAATCTTTTATCAGTGTAACAATACACTCAAAACGTATAGAGAGAAAACTTCAACTTTTTATTAACTTTTGTTTTAAAAAAGTTACGCGCTTTAACATGGGTGCTATCAAACGTAAGGGGGAAATGGTTTCTTTTCTTAAAAAGATCACACGGGAGGAGAGAAGAAAAGGCACGTGCTAAATGAATAAAGAGAATAAAAAAACGTTCGATCAGAAGAGCTTTATAAAAAGAAATTAAATTATTAAAAGAAAAGCAAAAAAACATTTTGTTTCATGATACTCTTTTTTTACCTATCGGTTTTTAAACATTTTGATTGCTCGAAAAAATGTTCACCCGTCCAGGCAGTAAGGCAAGGATACGTTAGGATACACTGGCAAACCGAGATGCTACCACGTTCTGCCACTGCTGCTTTTTGTCCAAAATGTTTAATCAGTTAGTTTCTTTGTATTTAGTTGATGTATTGTTTTCAAAGCCAAGTCAACGTGGAATATAAAACTAACAATAATAATAAAAACAAAACGTTATTCCTATTAGTTCATCAGCCAAAAAAAGTCACGTTCGATTGGGGTTGCAATGTATTTGCTTCGAACTCACGTCGCACACAAAAAAAGAAATAATTTCGCTCACAACTCAATCTACCATTTTGCGTGACAGACAAACAAACAGACAAACAGAGAATCGGCTATTAATATATAGACTAGCCGCCAAGTCGGCATCGCTTGCCGCCCGTTCAGCATGCGTTGACTTCACGAAAAATAAAATTAAGGAATTGGCAACCGAAAGTGTTACCATGTTGTAGAGCTCGAAAAACTGATTAAAAAAATGTATGGGATCGTTCCGCTACGATCAACCGTTACAGAGATATCATTCTTCAATGATTTTGATGACGTCACAGACCCCTCCCAAAAAAATTAGACCCAAATTTTTTGTCACCCCATCGCCTGTATCGCGGACCCGAAAAAACGTCAGTTATCCTAGAGGCAGATTCGAAATCAAATATCAAATATCAGTTTAAACAATGGTTCCTAAAAAACCCAAATTTCATGTGTTATTTATTTTTTAAAACAATCGTTGATCAGTACAACAATGCACTCAAAACGTAGAGAGAAAAAAACTTTTTATTAGCTTTTGTTTTAAAAACGTTACGCGCTCTCTAACATGGGTGCTATCACACAGGGGGAAAATGGTTTCTCTTCTTAAAAAGTTCACACGGAGGAGAGAAAAAAGGCACGTGCTAAAATGAATAAATAGAATAAAAAAACGTTCGATTAGAACGCTTAACAATTAAAAGAAGAAATTAAATTATTAAAAGAAAAGCAAAAAAAAAAACATTTTGTTTTGATATGATACTCTTTTTTTACCTATCGGTTTTTAAACATTTTGATTGCTCAAAAAAAATGTTCACCCGTCTCAGACAGTCAGGCAAGAGTCAGTGGCAAACCAAACATATGCTGCCACGTTCTGCCACTGCTGCTTTTTGTCCAAAATGTTTAATCAGTTAGTTTCTTTGTATTTAGTTGATGTACTGTTTTCAAAGCCAAGTCAACGTGGAATATAAAACTAATAATAATGATGAAAATAAAACGTTATTCCTATTAGTTCATCAGCCAAAAAAAGTCACGTTCGATTGGGGTTGCAATGTATTTGCTTCGAACTCACGTCGCACACAAAAAAAGAAATAATTTCGCTCACAACTCAATCTACCATTTTGCGTGACTTACAAACAAACAAACCGACAGACAGACAGACAGACAGACAGACAGAGAATCGGCTATTAATATATAGATTGATATAGCCGCCAAGGCGGCGTCGCTCGCCGCCCATGTTCAGCATGCGTTGACTTCACGAAAAATAAAATTAAGTAATTGGCAACCGAAAGTGTTACCATGTTGTAGAGCTCGAAAAACTGATTAAAAAAATGTATGGGATCGTTCTGCTGCGATCAACCGTTACAGAGATATCATTCTTCAAAGATTTTGATGACGTCACAGACCCCTCCCAAAAAAATTAGACCCAAATTTTTTGTCACCCCATCGCCTGTATCGTGGACCCGAAAAAACGTCAGTTATCTTAGAGGCAGATTCGAAATCAAATATCAAATATCAGTTTACAATGGTTCCAAAAAAACCCAAATTTCATGTGTTATTTATTTTTTAAAACAATCGTTGATCAGTACAACAATGCACTCAAAACGTAGAGAGAAAAAAACTTTTTATTAGCTTTTGTTTTAAAAACGTTACGCGCTCTAACATGGGTGCTATCAAACAGGGGGAAAATGGTTTCTCTTCTTAAAAAGTTCACACGGAGGAGAGAAAAAAGGCACGTGCTAAATGAATAAATAGAATAAAAAAACGTTCGATCAGAACGCTTAACAATTAAAAGAAGAAATTAATTTATTAAAAGAAAAGCAAAAAAAAAAAAAAAAAAACATTTTGTTTTGATATGATACTCTTTTTTTACCTATCGGTTTTTAAACATTTTGATTGCTCAAAAAAAAAGTTCACCCGTCTCAGACAGTCAGGCAAGAGTTAGTGGCAAACCGAACATATGCTGCCACGTTCTGCCACTGCTGCTTTTTGTCCAAAATGTTTAATCAGTTAGTTTCTTTGTATTTAGTTGATGTACTGTTTTCAGAGCCAAGTCAATGTGGAATATAAAACTAAGAATAATGATAAAAACAAAACGTTATTCCTATTAGTTCATCAGCCAAAAAAAAGTCACATTCGATTGGGTTTGCAATGTATTTGCTTCGAACTCACGTCGCACACAAAAAAAGAAATAATTTTCGCTCACAACTCAATCTACCATTTTGCGTGACTTACAAACAAACAGAGAGACAGACAGACAGACAGACAGAGAATCGGCTATTAATATATAGATGCTTTAAAACATATAGTTCAATAATAAAAAATCAATGTCAAATTATCTATGCTTAAGCATACATGTGTAAGAAGCAATTATACTGCACTGTTTATTGTATGATGATATTTGTATGACTGTATGATTGTATTGTATGATGATATGATATCATCCAGATATTTTGACGTGAACCGACGTATACTTCGATTTTTCTTCGGTTTCTTTCATGAAATGGACATGGTCTATATGGACATTATCGGCAAGCATTGTTCGCCATTTACCAACCATGAAATCGTTGGAATGAATTACATTCGGTGGAACATACAACACATGATATCGAGGAATTTTGAACGCTATGTAGAAAAACAAGAATATCTATATTAGATATGGGGAACTAGTACCGTGTTTACAGATATCAGCATGTATTTCTGCATCAGTATCAAACATGAATGAGGGAAAATGAATCAATTCCGACAGATCCTGCAACGAATAGGGATATCAGATCAGTGTGACCTTAAAAAATTAACTAAATTAAGAAATTGTCGATTACTTCTTGAAAAATCCTGATAGAGGAAGAGAAAAACCCGAATAAAGAAGATAGAATACCTGTTAAATGTATTTCATCAGAGTTCACTAGTTTACCAAGAAGGAAATAGCCAGATTCATCTTCTAATGGACAGTCCATATGATGAAATGCATGTGTCTCGAGACCACACCCACCAGCACCTTCTCCATCACCACTGTCTTGCATCACATAATCCTGGTGGTAATCTAAATGACAGCCATAGAAACAAAGGAGCAGTTTTCTCTTCATTGTGCTCAAAACTAGTAGAAAGTTAAAATTACCTATTTTGTATCTATTATGCAATTTTAGTGCAAACGTTAAAGTATGTATGATAGTAAAACGATTTCACAACACTGGCATAACAAATAGCCAACGAATGTGCTTATGACATTCAAAACTTTTCTTGTCTCAATGTGTGTAATTAATTATGCCTTTGTTCATATTACACCTGGCCTAAAATCATGACCTCTTAAAAGGTATTAAGATGGATGGTCTTTCTCGTGATGCAACTTTTGTAGGAAATGGAAAAGTACAAGAAGAGAAAACTCGTTGATTTCTTAACGATCGATTAAGATGCTTGGCATTCATGCGGAATGACGTAATCGACAAGTAAGATTTCAAGGAGCCATGTGATTAAGTACCACTATAATACGTAGTCACTAATGAAACTTCTATGTTTGTGGAGAAGTTGAAATTCAGAAAATACTTACTCGCTGAATAGACAAATTCCACGGTAGCGTGTCTATGAAGTAAAGCTACTTTCTTCTGGTTCTCTGTTGCAAAACATGCACCATAATAACTAAGGTTTTGACTTGTACCAATGTCAATTGGAATCGTGCAATTCCAGTACTTTGGACACAATAGTTTTCCATGTTTGCCCTTTCCTTCTGAAGGAATCCATTTTACTGGTTTTAACGCAACGAATTTTGGTTTGCATTGAATTATCACATTATCAAACTGATCCATGACTAGATCAAAAATATCATAACTTCCTGGCAAAGCATCAGTTATTTCCTCTTCACTTGTCATGACGATTTTTCCATCTTTTCCTTTTCTTTTAAAATCGATAAACAAATCCCATCTTGATGAAATGTATTCTCCAATTTCACTTGCGTCTTCACTTGTAATTATCTGTACAAACTTGTTTTCGACATTTTCGATATTTTCATCGCTCGCATCGCTAGGATGTTTTTGGCTTTTGATTAATAAGTTGCTTCGTTCGATTAATTTCAACAATCCTGGCTTTTTTTGGTTACGCAAGTGATTTTGAACGGTTCGAACAGCCGAAACAAATGTTTTTTTATCTGAATTCATTTCCTGGTTATCTTTGGAATTTAAATGCAACTCCTTGATGTTGACAGTGCCTCCATTAGAATTTTTTACTTTTTTCAGTCCATTCTTTTTTTGAAAGTAGGATTGGTAATGTGAAAAAAACTGATCAAAGGAAATCTTTGATGAATCTTTAGACACTTTCTTGAAAACTTTCTTCGCTGTCTCATCATTTGTTGATACATTTGCTGCTACCATAGCAATGAATTCTGACTCAGTTAGCCAGCCATCGCCATCTTCGTCAGCTTTCATAAAAGTCATTTTTACTTTTTCTTTAGAAAGATGTTTTTCAGCTTCGATTCCTATAATAGGAAGAAGCCCAGAAGACTATCACATGGAAGCAAAACATTTACGATCTTATCAAAAAGTTCCTTGAAAAAAATCACTGCAATCATGACGTCTTAAAATGTTGCACTGATAAGAAATAAAAATTAGCTCGTGAAATAATTAACGAACATTTGTTAGCCATTTTTTTGTAAGAAATGGAAAATAAGAAGTAGAGAAAATCGAAACATAAGTTTGGAAAAAATCATTAAATTCTTAACGATCAATTACGATGTTCAACAATAAATCAATTTGCGAAAACAAAAACTGTTACATAACAATTTTTTATCGCTTTCACTTTAACGAAGCCCATGTTTCGCACGTTTGAATAAATTCTCAGATGTCACATAATAACATAAATCATTTTGCATCTTTAAACAATAAAGATACGGCTGTTAACTCTTTTTCAAAATGATGTTTTCGATTTTCTCTTTTCCTTACAAAAAGGCACATCATATGAGAAACACAAAAAGACAAGGATTCCCTTGATATAAAATTTATAACAATAAATTGGATATTTACTTTTTAAAAACTGCGGTAATATTTCTTGTTGCCACTTTTTTTGAAACACCCAAATTTGGAATAGTTTTGATTCTTTTTCCTTGGATTTTGTTAGGTCAATTCAGCCACAAAGTACGGTATTGCTTCAAATGAATTCATACTAACCTTCTCTATCAGCAATTTGAAATTTTGATTTCAATAGTTTTCTTCCATTTGACACACAACGCTGATGTTTCGCATGCTCTGAAAATTTATATTTTAAATATATGTGTTAGTAGTAGATGTAGAAATATATAGAAATATATGTGTTCAATAAAGTATATTTAGCAATCCATAAAAATCTGAACTGAAATAAGACCGAATGCATGGAACTAAAGGATCAACATAATGGAGAATAAAACCAAATACATCATTTTTAGGTTCATATTTTATTTCATGAAGTCTTTCCTCCCGCTGCGGAGTTTTGAACTGTCTCAGATAGTTAGTTCTGTGCTAAAATATTAGAAGACTTCGTCTGAATCAATAAATAAAGATAAAACTAAGGGCCTGTTACGAAATAATGATTTATGTCGGACGGAAAATTGATACTTTGAGGGCTTGTCAAAAATAAACTCAAAATTTATGGGTCAAAAAAGTATTTGAAGGTGATGTAGGACTGAAAGTTGAACAATCCTGGGAAGTTTTACTGTTTGAAAGTGTACATAAATTTCATGATGGCCGTAAAAAAGCGTATGTCGGACGGAAGGGACAGAAAATTGAAAAAAACGAATTATGACGAAAAGAAAAATTGTATCTAAAACATGCATATCTTGGCTACAAAGCAACTTTTTACGGAAACTTTTAATATATACTCTATGAAAAAATGCAGATTTAAAGTAATACTTATGAAAATTTATGAAATAACCGTCAAAAATATAAACTTGAACAGTGTGTCGGACGGAAAAATGTCGGACGGAAAAAAATACAACAAAAATCAAATTTTAGTGAGATGTCGCAAAGGCGTTTTTAAACATAATATATAACCCCTTGGACTTGGAAATGGAACTTAATTGTCATCTTAACCACGTGGTAGTATAAAAATCGAGGTTAAAGTGTGAATTCCGTCCGACATAAATCGTGCGAAAATTGTAGAAATACACATATTCACTTCTGACTAATTAGGTGACATTACAGTGATTGAAGTAATTGTTTTCACTTGTGCATAGTCTGTATTACTGGTCCATAAATTATTAAAACAGTTATAAACGCACTTTTTCACAACTGGTCTGCCCAAATGTGGCAGGAGGTCAAGTAAAAAAATTTTGGAATCCAAAATCCTTCAAAAAGTCAACAACCTAACTTTAAATGTCAATATAGCTGTAGGCAGTAATAACCCAAAAATAAAACTCAACAGATGCGCAATTGAATTTTGTGTAGCTTTTTTAGAATAAAGTTCAGATTTTCCGTCCGACATATTTTTTTTAATCAGAATATAACTCTTAAGAATACTATTGAAATATTTGCTAGCATTTAAAATAGGAACTTTTTGATGAACATGCAGCAAAATTAAAGAATTCTAAAAACTTGCTAGAAAAACTTGCCTTACTGTAAGTTAAATGTTGTTTTCAAATCTACATGTAGACTTTCTAGTTTTTTCAAGTTTAAAGATCGTCCTTGTCGGGACCTCATTTCTGGCATTGTTTACCGTTTTTCGTGTGGTTGCTGCAATGCATCCTATATTGGCCAAACTAAGCGCCAGAATGAGTCAGAATGAGTGAACACTTGGGCGTTTCTCCATTAACAGGTAAAGTTTCTTCCAGTGGTAGCCTTACAGCCATCCGTGAACATGTTTCGTCTACCGGTCACACAGTCAGTTTTGATGATTTTAGTATTCTTGCTCATGCTGACAATTCTTTTCTACTGGAACTTAAAGAGTCTCTTTTTATTTTACGAGACAACCCGGTACTCAATAAGACTATTCGTTCTGCTCCACTTCTCTTAAGCTGAATTTCCAGTGAGACATTTTCTCGAGAAAAGATTTCCCGAGAAAAGATTTCTCGAGAAAACTTTTCTCTCTTCAATTTCCACTCGTGCTATTTGAGCGCGCGCGCAAAAAATGTAAACAAGATGGAACTTTCAGAAGAGGAATTACTTCTGTTGTTAATCCTGTACCGACGACGTAAGAAAAGGTTAAATAAGTACAAAAAAAGATACTGGGTGCGTAGAATATTTTCTGAACGGAAAAGTAGATGTGCCTATCATACCCTTGTACAAGAATGTAAACTCCACGACCAGGACTTCTTTTCGAAAATGTTCCGAATGTCCACTGTGCAGTTGGAAGAACTTGTCCAAAAAGTAGCACCACTAATTGTAAAGTCGAGTGCTCGACGGGAAGCTATAAGTCCAGAAGAGAGGCTTTGTTTAACCCTGCGTTATCTTGCAAGTGGAAATTCTCATGTCAGTTTGGCTGCAACATATAGGATAAGTCAAACAACTATTGGAAGAATTATACCAGAAACCTGTGAGGCATTGTGGACGGTTCTTGTAAATGAAGGTTATATGAATGTCCCAGGAAACAAAGAATCGTGGTTGAAAATTGTTATGGTCGCACCAGCAAAAAGTGGATCGTTATTTTTCAATTATAAAAAAACGTACAGTATCGTTCTTCTAGCCATATGTGATGCGAATTACCAATTTACTTTGGTTGATATAGGAGAGGCTGGCCGGCAAAGTGATGCAGGTGTATTCGCAAACAGTAATCTGGGCCATTGCATAACAAATGACAACCTTCAAATTCCCGCTCCTCGAGTTTTACCAGGAACCAATAATTATTTCCCCTATGTTTTTATTGGTGATGAAGCATTTCCACTCCGAACTAATCTTGTCAAACCTTATTCCAGAGACAACTTAGCAATTGATAAACTTATTGCCAATTATCGTATATCTCGTGCCCGTAGGGTCATAGAAAACTCATTTGGTATCCTAGCCGCAAGATTTAGAGTGTTCCACCGTCCTATCCATGCAAAAGTGGAACACGTGGAAAGGATCACTAAAGCCACTGTTGCACTACACAACTTCCTAATGGCAGGAAGAGATTTTAGCTCTACTTCTCAATATTGCCCGTATGGATTTACAGATGGGGAAGCTAACAGTAGGAAAGGGGAATGGAGACAGATAACTCGAAACGACTCTGGTATGGTTCCAGTTTTAAGAGTAGGGTCCAATAATTACTCAAAACAAGCGAAAGAGGTACGAGACTTATATTGTGATTATTTTAACTCTGAAGCTGGAGAGGTACCATGGCAATGGAATATGGTAAACCCTGAGAGACTACCTCAATCATAAAGAAACCCTTGTTATAAACGCTATACGTAAATATAATGAACAAAATGGTATATACACGCTTTTTTTATAAGAATTCCCTTTTTTGGCTGAGGGTGGGAATATTCTTAAATTCCTGTTGTTCTAACACAATAGACTTATTGTTCTCACCTTAAATTTTCACCCTCCTATTCTTATAAGAGTTGTTCCTATAAAAAAAAGTGTGTATATAACAAGCCTCATAAGTATATGCATATGTACATATGACATCCATGTCTTCATGGGCTTAGTCACTTTCATATTCCAGGTCATACAACAGTTGCTGATGAATCTTTATTTTTGCCTGTCGATTTTTTCTTGGGTTAATTTTTTCAGTAAGGAAATTAAACTACGGCAAAACATCTCATCCGGATCATCTTCTGCTTTATTTTTCTTCTCTGACATTTTTGAAATAATAAAATTTTCTACCGGATCCATTTCCAAGTGTCTTTTCCTTGTACTGGTATGATTTTTCCCCCCTCCGTTTGCATTACTTTGTGTAGCAACTGCTACTGGTGCGATATTCACAGACGTTGGGTGCATATCATCACTGTAGTTACTCGCAGTGGATAGTGGCGATAGAATATTATTATAAACCTCTGCAGGGGGCTCCTCTTCACAAGCTAATGTTGTGGCTTGTGATTCTTCAATGGATAAGGATACATTGCTTAACGTACGTCGATTCGAGATGACATTTCTTAGAAATGACAGTTCGTTATAAAATCTACACGTGGGTGGCTTGGTATAATCAGCACCTGATCTGTTAAGGTCGCGCTCCCGATCCAGGCACTTTTTAAATCCATCATGGAGGTTTTTCCACTTTGCTTTGATATAATCAACTAAAAAAAAGTATGGAAACATTATTTCAGTAAAATACGGGTAGCAGACAGACGCATAATGATAAAAAAATTAAAACAAGTATAGATCTTAATCTTTAGCTAGATCATTGTGAAATGAGAGGCTATAAATGTGATGGTGGTGTGTGGGCTCACAGCCCAAGCATCATCCATCAACCAGTCTTGATAAAATTTCCTTGTTACTCTTATTCAGAATAAACATAGCAAGCAGCTAACCTTCAACACCCAGCTCTTCTGAAATTTGCTTCCATGCAATTCTCTTTTTATGACTCTCCTTGTATTCTGGAGATTGTTTATCCCACAAAATGGGATATCTGTGAATTTCCATGATCAAACGCTCCATGTCTAGCTCCCCCTTCTTTTTTACGGCATGATTAGAGTTTTGAAGTTTTGAAACATCTACCGTTGACTGTGATTCATAAATGTAACGATCAGTATACTGTGACGATGATAATTCACTCATACCTCCTGCAGCTTCTAGCAACGTGCTGAGGTCGTACTGCGACGCCATTTTTACTTACGTTCAACCAAAAATTTCAACTTTCCGCGCAATTTCTCTGAGAACTCAAAAAATAAACCAATGAAAATCGAGATCAACCAAAATCGCTGAATCATCATCTTTAAATGTTTGGACTTTGAACGTAAGCGCATGCTTGTGACGCATTTCTCGAGAAATTTTTCTCATTTCTCTGAAAATTTTCTCACTGGAAATTAAGCTTTATACAACTAATTTTGTCGCCTAGTTACGTTTTTGTAAAGATTTCCCAGTTGAATAGATTATATTTTTTATATAAAATACGAATTTTGTAGTAATGTTGTAAGCTTGAAGATGAGCGTTGTGGACGCTCGAAATGTCGCAAATAAATCTTGGATGTGTCGTTGACATTTGGGGGCCATGGCCTCCCCACTTTTTTTCAGAGCAAAGAATAAAAAAAACCCAAAGAATAGAAATTATCAAAAAAGAGACAAGAAGATGAAACACCGGGTTTTGAAAAAAGTAATGTTCTTCATGCAACAATCGAATCAAAACTTGTGTGTTTTAGAGATATTTTCAAAGAGATTAAGAATTTTTCTAAGACTGATCGTGACCTAATTCCAAATTTGATGCATGTTATCAAACTCCTCTTGGTAAACCATCAACGTCATGCACACCAGAACGATCATTTTTCACCGCAAGGCGGCTCAAAACATGGCTACGGTCTACAATGAAAAGTCAACGATTCGAAGCTTTGGCTATCTTGACTATTCACAAAGAATTGACTGACCAAATCAATGTTGCTAAAGTTTGCAAAGAATTTGTGATGGCTCGGGAAGACTCAGTTATTTTGGAAAATTTTAACTTGTTTTGTTGTTGTTTTTTGTTAAGTTTAAGTTTCCTACATTGTATTTATCTTAACGTTATGCTTTTAAAATAATTTTCTCGTCTTTAATACTATAAATTTCAGATATTTGGATAGCGTTTTAGCCAATCTAAAGGTCCTAAATTTCAAAAAAATTTTTGGGCCGTCCGCCCCAACCATGGTGGGGCCTCCTTAGTCAATACTTAGTCAATACCCCCCCCCCCCCCCCCCCCCCCCCCCCATTTCAAAAGTTAATTTGTCGGCCCTGACAACAGCAAAGAATAGACAAGACAAGAACAGGCAAGTAATCCAAAATTTCCAAAAAGAAGACACTGCATTGCTGTTTGAAAAGAAATCCACACCAAACAAGGCAGCAGAGGGTTCCACAACACTTTGCAACATTTTGTAAGATGTGCAGGCGCTTCAAGGCGTAAAATTTAAAAAAATGTCGGACGGAAATTTTTTTTAAAATTGAAATTCTGAGATTATTTGTTGTATCTTTAGCAAAACTTTTACTCTGTTTGAAGAACTGTACCAAATAGAGATAGAATGTCCCATTTTGGAGACGATAAACCAGACGCTCCTATAAAAAATCAGGAAAACTAGCCTGATTTTATGTCGGCCGGAAAATTTTTGGTCTTTTTTTGCTGTCAAAATAGATTGCGCTTTTAATTGAAGGGAATTCGAAAATGATTGCTATGTGATCATACCAACAGAAACAATTCAAAAACTTAACCAAAATCTGGCAGAATGTGTAGGTGCAAGAAGCAATGGATAAACAGTTATAAAAATAATAATGAATCATTGCTTGAACCAGTGAAGCTGCCAATATTAACCCAAAATGTAAACTTTCAATCCTAGCTCAGTTGAGCGAGTTGAAGAATTATCATATGAACATGGGGTAAAAATAATCCTGCCTAACCAAAGCTAGCCGAAGCAGCCCGGTCAAGTGGGAAAGCATGCCTCTATAAGAACAGCCCCTTCATTGGTATTTTGTTTCTTTAACGTAAAGTTTTTCTAGTACCTTGAAAAATAAACCATCCATCTCTGCTTCCATCAGCTTTCAAGAAGGAGGTCCACACATCATCATCATCTATAAAGTAAATACTTTGATAGCTCAAGTAGACCGTAGGATAGATTTCATGAGTATACCGAGTTGTATACAAATTCCCACAAATGCATAGAAACATATGTAGGGAAAATAGGAGACAATGCTCTGCGATCGGTCAGATTTTCAGCAAAGTTAAACGCTGAAAGAAATTTTAAGTGAACTCCATTGCAGAGTGCTTCTTATTATTTTAATGAGCAAACCCAGAATTGCTGTTGTGTATGCCTCCTGGGGGTTGTCAATTAAATGGTCCTCCTTTCACCACCGCCTTTCAGGGATGGCTAAAAATTTTAGGGAAAATTACCCAAGTTACATGACTTTATTCCTATTTCTATTTTGCTTGATATCGTGAAACTAACTTAAGTAAGTCCCCAAAATACACGAAATATACCGATTTAATATCCCAACGTTTCCCAGTACTTACCATTTTGGCGTAACATAAGCCTATGTTAAAATTATATCCAGGATATTCGGGGAAAGGCACACTTCTTGCCTAATTTTGCTCATTATACCGCGGATTTAGAAAAAAATATGAAATGCAACGTTGTCCGAAACTGTATGTCCGAAATCCAAAAAGGTGTCCAAAAGTTTGGTCGCCAAAAGTATTTCCGCCTAAACTTTATCCGCCGGAAATTTTTGTTCCTAATGTAAGAAAGGACATTCATTCTATGTGTCAGGTATAAAAGTTTAAAGCTAAATAACTTGCCATTGAAGTCGACAAATTGAATGTTATACATGTACCAAATGAGCTTGACATCAAATAGACCTTGCCCGAATTTCTGTTTAAACATCGTGTAATGGCTAAGTATCGCCTCGTTTTAAATATTTTAATTATCCTACTGTGGATTGGAAATGATAAATGAATACAGTGTGTCTCAAAATGATTGGAACCAGAAAATGTATCTCATGTTTTGGCAAAGTTATTTTTCGAAATATAGCAAATCGTATATGAGGAGAAAGCCCTTGAAAAAAATCTTTCCAATACCGTATTTGTCCTTCATGAAATAGAAAAGGAAAGAAAATACGACATCGATCGTTAAATTTTTAAAAGTCAATTATCACGAGATTTAATGACTTATCACTCCTTTGTTTCAACATGTTGAATTCATTGAAATTAATGATTACAACTTTATCTCTGCTGTGAGAATTCTACCCAGATGGTTGTAAAAAAAGTCTTTATACAGTGTGTATCAAAATGTCTTATCCACCAACTTTCAAGGCGCATATCTCATTACATGTCTAATAAAATATTGTGAATTTTGTTGAGTAAAAATTCGCCATGTTTGTTATTGATAAATGTTAATATATTTTTAAGTAGAAGCTTTTCGGCTTACGCCATCATCAGTACAATAAAATGAGTCTCTTGTTCTTGTGATATAAAATTGTGAATTTTATATCACAAGAAAGAGCTTTTCATGCTCTATCCATTAATATAAAATGTTTGACAAAATATTTGTTCTTCGAAAAGATATTGAAGAAAAACTCAACGATATGGTTCATTAAATTCTTAAAAGTCAATTAACTCATTTTACAATGAAGGTCATTTGTAAACACAATAAAAAAAATTAAAAACCATCACACAGTAAAAAAATTTTATTCGAAATTTTTAAGATCAGTTATTATGGGAAATTAATACGCAAAGCTATACTTAAAATTTTCTAAAGGTTTTATCAGCACAACAAAAGAAAATTACACCATTAAAAAGTCATTAGCAAGTCAGTTAATTGACTTTTAAGAATTTAGTGAGCCAAATCGTTGAGTTTTCCTTCAATATCTTTTCGAAGAACAAATATTTTGGCAAACATTTTATATTAACGTGTGATATAAAATTCACAATATTTTATCAGACATTTAATGAGATATGCGCCTTGAAAGTTGGTGGATAAGACATTTTGATACACACTGTAGTTGACATTTTTGCAAATTGATTTTATTATGTTATTTAATGCATGGTATTGTTAACTTGGTTAATTGACTTTTGAAAATTTAACGCACAGTTTCATATTTTTTTTCTTCGATCATTCTTTATCCTTTTCAATTTCATGAAGGAAAAATACGGCGTTGGAAAGATTTAAACAGAAATATGGCAAAGGTCTGTTCAATTAAGCGTATGTGTTTTTATAAGCAACATGTTTATAAGTAACACTAGTAAATTTTCTCGAAAGGTTAAGCAACAGTACTACAAGGATCCGGTTTTCCGGTTTTGAAGGTTTCCTATTTTTTTGGAAGATGCAGCCTCTGGTTCTATTAACGGTTCTATTAAAATAGGCTGATTTTCTAAGAAAGATTTTTTTCTCAAGCAAAAATTAACGCACCTTTTAGCCTTGATCGATCATATTAATATCAAAGTTAAAGTATTTGTGCAAGTTTAAAATATGTGAGCCAATTAAAAAAGGCTGATGTGAACAACTTTTAGTCTCCTTTATTCCTTTCAAAAGTGAACACATCTGAAGCAAGTAATGCAACTAGCGACACTATCTAAACTGGTTAATGTATCTGCTCCGACCTATGCAAGGTTATCAAAAAAAAAATTCATAAATGAAAAAAGAAATAAGACAACATCTTACAATTTCCATCCATGTCGTTGTTTTTTGAGTACATTTAGTTCTTGTGTCTTTCTCTTCTGCAAAGTATTTTTAGTTCAATGTATTTCAAAATTTCAAATCTAATTTAATTAAGGTTTGTGCTATTCGAAAAGACTTTTGAGAATGTTAACAGTAGTGATATCGCAATACGTCAGTATTGAAAACTATATGAAAAGGATAAAGATAGTGTTTTTGAAAAATTATCTATCGAAGCTATTATTCCACAGATCTGTTCATCTGTCTGTTTGTCTAATTCCTGTACGATTTTTCCATACATAATGGATACCTGTGGACAGAATTTTTTATACGTTATTTGATCAGCGTTTTGAGATCAAAAAATAGTGGTACATTCCAATATCATTAGAACTTTATTATCAATCTATGGCTCGTTTCTGTGTACTCTATTGTTTTATTACATTTTTTGACCACATTCCCTTCTAATTTTATTTGATGATGACAATCATGTGCGGCACGCCAAAATATTGTAAAATTGGCGCAAATTTACCGTAATTAATCAATCAATCTATCAGAAAGAAAACAAATATTCAATACGTGGTCATTATTTTATATATTGAATGATAGAGAGATTTTGAATACCAGTACATTGATACATGCACGTTTTAAAAATCCATATATATACATTTCTTGAAGCTATGAAACTTCTACCAGGCAACAGGGTAGCATCTGATGTTGTAAGGATCCATATACATTCACAATCACCTTAGGCAATACCTTAAGTAATCCAGGCACAAACAATGTATGGTCCTAAACATACAACGTCTGATAAATTGAAAACGAAACAAAATGATACGTGTCATAACAATTGGTCATAAAAGTACTTTTTTGGTCTGTTTTCTGTCTTTAAAGAAAGATATGTTTTGTTAGACTGTGTGCGCATTTGAGGAGAAGTACAAAATTTTGTTGCTCTTATTTTAATCAATCTTGTCTGACAAATTAGGTTTGCATTGAACTATCGCAGTGTTAAACTGATCCATGACTAGAACCAAAATAACTTTAACTTCCAGACAAAAATATGAGATATTTCTTCTTCACTTATGATGACAATTTTTCCATTTCTTCCCTCTCTTTTAAAACCGATAAACAAATCCTATCTTGATGAAATGTATTCTCCAATTTTACTTGCATCTCCACTAGTTAGAACGTATGAAAAGTCGATTTCATTATCTTCAATATGTCCTGCTTTATAGAGTTGTGATCAAGGAGTAACTTTGTTGTATTGATTTCAGCATTCCAGGCGACATTTGGAAACGTAACCGACTCTGAACAGTAACAACAGTTGATGCAAAATTCTTCTTTTGTGAACCTTCTTCTTGATTCTTCTTGATCCTTCCTTTTCTTCACTTTTTCTTTTGAAGTACGGCTCGTAATGTGTATAGAACTGGTTGATACCAACGCAATCAATCTGCAATCCAGAAAATGTGCTTTAACTTTCCAGTCTTTTGTGTGATTTTTCTTTCAATAGATACACAACGCATGCAATGTTGAGGTTTCAAAAAAACAGAAAGCCTGTTATTTCAGGCTCCTGGTAATGTGAGGGGGTGGGTGGGGGTGGAGAGGTGTCGCTATGTATTTTTCAAAAGCGAGAAAAGCTCTGTGAACGGGTTTTTAAGAACTATTCATTTAACTTTTGGGTTAACTAGTAAAGAGTCCATATATTAATATTCGATTCTCTGTCTGTCTTTTTGTTTGTTTCTTTGTCTGTCTGCCACGCAAAATGGTAGATGTAAGCTGCGAAACAGATTGGGGAGTCAGTAACAAAAGAGCACACATAAATTATTTCTATTTTTGTGCGCGAAGTCAGAGTAAAACCATTATATTGAGACACAAATCGAACGCGTCGTTTAAAGAAAATTGTATCGGTAACCAATAGGGATAACTGACGTTTTTTGGGGTCCACGATACAGGCGAAAGGTGACGAAAAAGTTTGGGCCTAATTTCTTTTGGAGGATGGGTCGTGATGTCATCAAAATGTTTGACCGACGATATCTCTGTAATGGTTGGTCGTAGCAAAACGATCTCATACAGTTTTTGATCAGCTTTTTGAGCTCTACAACAAAATTCCGTAATTTTGTTTTTCGAGAACATGAGCGGCGAGCGACGTCGCCTTGGCGGCTTAGTGTAAATAAACAAGAGACAATTGATTTCTTTTTACAGACATTCAAGAACAAAATCTAATTTCTAGTAATATTTGATAATAATATATACTAGTAAAAGTACAAAACATAAAGTATGATAAAACTCTCTATGTAATATTCTGAATGTAAAAAAAATGCTGTCCAGGACTCTAATCTCTAGAAAACAGAGGAAACGGTATTGGGCAAAAAATAGAAACAAAGCACAACAATATTATGAACTGTTCTGAACCACAGTGTTACAGTGTACAACAACTGACTTCTTTTTTCGGAGTTAAAAATAAATTAGGATGCGATCGTGGATTTAAGCTCTTAAGGCTGGGAGGTGGTTTATTCGGAAGGGAAACTAATTCGGCAGTAGGGGTGGGGCGGGGCTAAATCAATCATTTGCGGCATATTTGACATTTAGGACAAACAAAATATAAAAAATATTTTTCTTTGAAATGAGACTTTTCAAAGACACGGATCTGCGGAAAAATAACTCATGTAAAGTTAAATCCCCTAAAGTAATTGCCAGCGATTATCTATACTGTTCTAAAAACTTTCTCTTCCAATAAATTTTCACAACTATATACCATGAGTTTGCCTTTGTACTGCCAGTAAATGTCGCAAACGCCAGTAAATGTCGCAAAATTGCCAGTAAGTGTCGCAATTCAACAGTAAGTGTCGCAAAATCGCCAGTAAGTGTCGCAACAGTAAATGTCGCAAAGAAATTAAAAATTAACAGTAAATGTCGCAACTTCTTAATTTCAATTTCTAACCAATATCGTTTCCATTTTGTGTTCAAACACTGCTGTGAGGCAACAATGAGTATATCGTATCACGGGGGAACCATTGCATTGTATCCCCAATCGAACGTGACGTTTTTGGGGAAATATCCCAAGAACCAATAGGGACAACTGACGTTTTTACGGGTCCACGATACGGGTGATGGGTTGACGCAACATTTGGGCCTAAATGTTTTTGGTACTGCGGCTATGACGTCAACAAAATCTTTGATCGAGGATATCTCTTTAACGGTTAGTCGTAGCGAAACGATCCCATACATTTTTTGATCAGTTTTTCGAGCTCTACAACATGGGAACACTTTTGAGTCGCGAATCTGTAATTAAATTTTTCGTCAATGATGGAGCGCGGTATTTGACATTTCGTTTTCGATGTTAAACTTGGTAAAAATTTTACCCGGGTTACTAGTATGTATATATTTTCTTTTTAAAGAAAAACGTACAAAAATATAAAAATGCTCGTGATGATCGCAATGAAATAAAGCACTATTTACTTCTTCAAAACATAACAATATAAAAAACAGAAAAATGAACCAATTTTATAAAAACGAGAAAGAGTTTGCGAAAACATAACCGTAAATCATAAAAAACAGTTGCAGAGAGATATTCTGTCAAGTATGCAAGTCACTGGGATAGTTGTTGTGGCCATATGATAGATGAGATTGCAAACCAACCCGAAGAAAGCTCTTTCAATTGTAAGCTCGCTTGGTCCCAACGCACCAGTCTTCCTGACTTGCATTTCCTTGGCCTGTTCTCATCCCTCGATGAACATTCCCGTAGTTCTCTGGCGATTCTGCTACACCTGCCACCGCTTGCATCAACAAGTTTCTTTGCGCTAATGAATAGGTTAGTAGGTAGCTCATTAATCACATTTTGTAAATAAATCTGAGGCAGCAATACAAGGCTTTTTTCTTTGGTTATTTCGTCGTCGTGCATTTCAGTATTTCCAAATGTGACATCGTTGTTGACCATGACTGCATTGTCTTTGTTTACTTCAAATGTTTCGTTGTTAGTATTTCCTGACACTTTCGACAGATGGTGACTTTCGATGTTTACAGCATCTTCAGTCTCATGTTGTTCATGGTCACCTTCAAGGGAAATTTCATCGTCATTATCCACACCAGAGTTTTCGAAACTTTCAGCAACGCTGTTATTGATGGAAGCTTCGTCAGTGAATTCAGAAGCTTGAGTGGATGTTTGTTCAATCTGCAGATCTATATCATCAATTCTAACATAATGTTCACCGTTTCCTTCAGGGAAATATCCTAGTGTGATAGTTGGAATATTTATTACGTCTTCTCTTGGTAAAATGACACGATCATAATTCGAACCCTCTATTGGAACGACGTGAATACGCACAAAGAACAATTCAGATATTGCTTGCAAAGTTAAGTGATCTCCGCACGTGGATTCTAATGTCATCTTTTGTAAATATTCCTCATAGTTATGATAATGTGTAGTATCAAATGCAGATGAGAAATCATTGCGGTCATTGAATGGTGAAAGTCGGAATTCTGTCATGTAATTAACTGCTTGTTGTCACAAGTCATTAGACGACACATCAGCGATCATATGCAATTGCACTAAACTGGCAGCTTCCATTTGGGGTAGGGTTGAAGCATAAAATGTACCCTGCACGCGAAAATAAATTTTCCATTCTCTCTTCCGTGCTGAATTCCATTCGCTTTGAACCATCTACAGCTTTCATATAAGCGTCAATATTCGTGTATTTCTTCCTTGTGCGTTCATGGGATTGTTTACGGCTCGTTATATCAACTATGTGGAACCACTCTTCTTCCTTTAATTTTGTGATCGGGTTTTTGAATCGAACCTTGTACTTTGATATAGATGAACGACTACTACACAAATATCGCATTGGAAACATTGAAAGGAAAGGAGCAAGCATCGCCTGCTCTTCGTGGCTTACGAGATATCTTAGACCACTTCGCAAATCACCCGAGTATCGCATCGATCAAAAGAAAGTTTCCCATACGTGAGGAAATGAAATTCAATACAAATGGTGTAGATATGTTAAAGTATATCAATTCTTTGAAAGAAAATAAGGCTGCGCCTGAGGGAGATATACCAGTGAAACTTCTGAAACAACATGCTGAGATTTACGCTGGACATCTTCATGATATGTTTGACAAATCCTTGCAAGTTGAAAGTTTTCCTGAATCTTTAAAACAAGCTGACATATCTCCCTTATTTAAGAATGGAACTAGATTATATAAAGGAAATTATCGACCAATTAGCAAATTGCCGGTGTTTTCTAAGATTTTTGAGCGGATAATCTATGATCAGCTTTATGAATTTATTTCCAAGAAGCTTTCTCCTCTTCTATCAGGATTTCGAAAAGGTTATAGCAGCCAGCACGCCTTACTTCATATGTTACATAGTTGGCAGAGATCACTTGATAAAGGGAATGTAGTTGAAGGACTTTTAATGGATCTAAGTAAGGCCTTTGATTGCGTTTACCTTTATTTTATTTATTTATTTACCTAATATTTATACACGATAAAAACACTTCAGAATAATTACAAATTCTGTTATCAATGTGTGTCGTGTGTAAAAAAAAAAAAAAAGAAACGAGAAAAAGAAAAAAATGTTATGAGAATAAAATATTAAATTTGTATTTACATATGTATAATGGGTTAAGTAGATAAAAATAAGTAGAGGATGCTGAGTAGATTAAGTAGCTGAGGGCAGAAGAAAAATTGGGTTGAGAGGATCAAGAATAGTCATGAAAATAGTATCGAACTATGTATAGTAAGACAGAAGGACTGATAGAGTTGTAAGACTCAGTAGGCATCTGTTGATATGGATGAACGCAAATACATAAATGAAAATTAAAAGTTAAGTACTTATAGATTCATGCAATATAATTTCAAATTTTTCTTAAATTCAGTAAAGTTGCTGCTTTTTCTTAAGTTGATGGGCAGCTTGTTGATCTGCTAATTGCAAAACTACATGCTTATGGTCTTTCTGCAAGTGCTTTATGTTATCTCAAAAGTTATCTCAGCGGTAGGTCCCATAGAGTAGGGGTTAATGGTTGCTATAGCTCCCGGTCAGAGATTTTGAGTGGCGTACCACAGGGGTCTATACTAGGGCTTCTACTATTTAATATATACATAAATGATTTCATGTTTCTTTTTGAAGAGAGTAACGTGAGTATTTGCAATTATGCTGATGACAGTAGTATTTTTACATCAACCAGAAATATATCTGATGTTAAGCAATCTTTGGAAAGTATTTTTCCTAAAGTTAATGAATGGTTTGTTCAAAATCAACTACAGGTTAACCAAAAGAAATGTAAATTTCTTCTTCTTGGAAAGCCAAAATACGAAGATATTGTCTCCTTAGATTTATGTGGAACAATTTTACCTGAATCGCAAAGCGTTAAACTGCTGGGTGTTACATTTGACAACCGTCTCTCCTTCACTGAGCATGTAAATAATTTGTGTCGAAAAGCTAATGCTAAGATCTCTGCTTTGCGACGTATTGCTTATAATATGGATGAACATAAATGTCAAATTTTAGCAAACAGTTTTATTTGTAGTCATTTTAATTATTGTCCGTTAGTTTGGGGTTACTCGAATAAAAGGCTGTTACACATGATTGATCGCTCTTTTAATCGGGCAACAAAAATCTTTCTTGGTGATAAATGTGAAGCAGCTAAGAGCAACATTCACGATCGGTATAACCGTCTTCTTCTAGAAGAGGCGTTTAAAACGAAAATGTATTTGAACCCCTCTTATATGAGCGACGTTTTTACTTTTAAAACGACCCGCTATGAAATACGTTCATCAAGCACATTAGAACGTAGCAGAATCATTACTTCAAACTTCGGACTAATGTCATTCTCGTACATTGCCACTCAGTTGTGACATAAGATTCCTGAGTAAGCAAAGAAAGCCACCTCACTCAATGAATTTAAAACCGTAATCAATTCAATTTCAACTTTGCCTTGTTTTTGCCGTCTTTGTGCGAGATATATCCCTTCTCTCGGTTATATTGCTTGCGGTTTATTGTATATATGTATATTTTTTATAAAGTCGATTTTAATTAGCTAAATGCCCCCGCAGCGAGCGTAAGCGAGCGAGGAGGCATAGTAGTTTCACGAGATAGGCGAATGTCAGTTTCCGATTTTTTTCTTCATCATCATCTTCTTCATCCTCCAACTTTCGTGTTGACGTTACACGGTGGAATACAATTATTAGCTGACTTTGCTTTTTTCCCGTTTCAAAGCATGGTACTGCAAGTGGGAGACAGAATGTTTTTCTCTTTCCTAATTTATTATTATACTAGCATGTAGCTTTAGCTAAAAATGCCCCCGCGCTCAAGCATTCCAATTTGTACACGCAGCAAGCTATACATTGCAAGCCTATACAACGGAAACAAAAACAAACAAAGTCTTGTTACTTTTTGTTATCTCTTAGTCCTATGTCACACTGATGCTAATATACCTTTCAAAAGTGTAAATAAGGCTTAACAAGTAACATCAGAAAGTATTTGTTACAAACAAAAGAAATGTGTGAACTAAAACCATGGATACGTATTTTTATAATCAAAATAAGATTAAGATTTTTTAAAGAAATTCTGTAAGAGCCAAAAGAAAAAAAAACTTTTTCAAAAAAAAAAATTAAAGCGAAAAATCCTTAGAAATCTGCGTTTCAAACTTTGATTCGAAACAAAACATAGCCAAAGTTTACAAAAAAAAAAAACAAGAAAAAAATATAAAAATGTTTTATTGATCATGATCTTTGGAGGACAGAAAGAAGAAACACATGAAGAACGACAATTTGTAGGCTTTCTTGCATACACAGAAATCCAATTAAAATCTTTAATCACCCCCCTTAAAAAAATTGGTCACTTTTCTTTCTTTCTCCAATTAAAATCTTTTTAAGGCAAGATCCGCCAAAAATCAGTGCATTGAATAAAATTTATTAAATGAAAGATTTGGAGCTAAAACATATATGCAAAAATGGCGGACAAAATTCCAGATTTGAAGCTGTGCTTTAAAATCCTTGTCATTCACTTCAGAAAAACAAAACAAAAGTAATATGAAAAAATTTCTAAGCAATTTTAGCATACGAACTTCCTAAATAACATCGTATAATATAATAATAAATTAGGAAAATAAACATTCTGTCTCCCACCTACGGTGTCATGCTTTGACATGGAAAAAAAGCAAAGTCAGCTAATAATTGTATACCACCATGTAACGTCAACATGAAAGTTGGAGGATGATGATGAAGATGATGAACAAAATCGGAAACTGACATTCGCCTATTTCGTGAAACTACTATGCCTCCTCGCTCGCTTACGCTCGCTGCGGGGGCAATTATACTATGTTATTTAGGAAGATCGTATGCTAAAATTGCTTAGACATTTTTCGTGTTACTTTTGTGTTGTTTTAGTGAAGTGAACGACAAGGATTTTGAAGCACAGCTTGATATCCGAAATTTTGCCAACCATACATTTTATTTTTGTATATATTTTAACTCTAAATTTTTCTTTCAATAATTTTGTTTAATGCACTGATTTTTGGTGGATCTTCCCTTCAAAAGATTTTAATTGGATTTCTGTGTATACAAGAAAGCCATATTACAAATTGTCGTTCTTCGTGTTTTTCTTCTTTGACTGTCTGCCAAACCTAGTGTAATCATAATCAATAAAACCTATATATTTTTTTCTTGTTTTTTTTATGTAAACTTTGGCTATTTTTTTGTTTTATATCAAAGTTTGAAACGCAATGGATTTTTCGCTTTAATTTTTTTTTTTTGAAAAAGTTTTTTTTTTTTGGCTCTTATATACAGAATGTTTTTAACAAATCTTATTTTAATTATAAAAATTATAAAATATGTATCCATGGTTTCAATTCACACATTTCTGTTGTTTGTAGCAAATACTTTCTAATATTACTTGTTAAGCGTTATTTACACTTTTTGAAAGGTATATTAGCATCAGTGTAATTTAGACCTAAGAGATAACAAAAAGTAACAAAGTTTTGTGCATATTTTCATCTGTTTAAGTGTAGATCTATTTGGTTAGCATTTTGCAAGTTGGTTTTGAAATGCCAAAAACTGATTTTGTTGAAATATTTAAGCATATAACTTTGCCTCATATCAGGTCCCAAATCAACCCAAACATTTTTTTTCGGCCAAAAACTTGTTTTCGTTTCCATTGTTAATGCATAGCTTGCTGCCTGTATAAATTGGAATGCTTGAGCGCGGGGGCATTTTTAGCTAAAGCTACATGCTAGTTACAGCTATTTTATTTTTATTGTATCTATCGACTATAAATAAAGTGAAATAAATAAATAAATAAAAGAAGATTTCTGCCAGTAACTTTTCCTGGTACAGCAAATCTACGTTTTCGTGAAGTCCTTTTAGTGTTCTTGTTCTCACCAGTCGGATATTTAACAAAACCTTTCTCATTAATGTTGTAAATTGGTATAGGTGCTCTTTTTAAAGCTCTGTTGATCATTGTTTTGGCACATCTACTTGAGGCATCATATGCTGCCTTTCTCAAACATTTTCGTCTTTGTTCTTGGTCTTGAATATCCTGACTGCTCAGGGATGGCCAAATTTTGGGGACGCTTTATAGCATCTTCTCCTTCACTTCCAGAGTCGCTTTCAGCATTTGGTTGTAACACATAGTTCGACTTTCTGCCAAAATAAATTTCGAATGGACTGTCATTGAATTGTCATTCATTATGGATTCATAAATAGGTAGACGTTTAACCCAGTTTACTCCATCCTCTTGTAGCAGATCGTAGTTAATTTTTTCTCTCAAGGTTCGATGACTTCTTTCCACTTTACCTTGGCTTTGTGGATGATATGCACGACTTCTTATTATATTCACACCAATATCCTTGCACATGGATAGGGTGTTTCCCTTAAATTCACCACCATTGTCACACTGCAGGATCTTCGATAAATCTATGTTAGTTCGTGTGCAACCAGTTTGTTCTTTTTCTTTACTAACGGTCGAAGCCACAAAAAACGTCTGAAAATATCCTGCACATTTAGAATATATCTGTAAACAACTCCATTGACTTCGACTGCCTCATCTTTCATGTCAACTTAGTCCACTTGATGACGCTCCAAAACTTCAGAAGCAGTGACTGGCTGCATAATTCCTTTGTTTACAAATCTTCCTCTTGTGCTCTGGAAGGTAAAAATATGTACATTTTGAAATCACATAAAAATGGAAAATGAATTGATTCTATGAAAAGATCTTCTCATATCACCCAGTATCTGTCTATAACTTGCATACAAACAACATATTTACCTTGTATGAATTGCTGCATAAACTTGCAAATTTTACGTCTTTCTCTGAACCTTCTTCTCCTCCTTCTTCTCCGTTCACTTTTATAGCCGCGGTTCGGTATTGAATTTTCGCCTAGCCGCCAAAGTAGATGAGAATAGAGGCTAGTCTACAGCACGCCATTTTTTTCAGTCAGTGCAGATGAGTGGAAGATTTTTGTTTTTTTTCTGCTAGCTCTTAAAATGATTCAATAGATGAAACGTTAAATGATGGAAATGAATCGTTTTAGATCAGTGTTGTCTTAAAAAGCTTTGTAAAAACTTTTGAATGAACGAGTAAAACCAGAAAAAATTGATGTATCAATGCAATGATGTTTTGTTTTTGTTGATAACATTGTTAT
The DNA here is from genome assembly GCA_027922465.2 of Turritopsis dohrnii. Taxonomy (NCBI): domain Eukaryota; kingdom Metazoa; phylum Cnidaria; class Hydrozoa; order Anthoathecata; family Oceaniidae; genus Turritopsis; species Turritopsis dohrnii. The sequence continues at coordinate 1,339,645 of BQMF02000016.1, forward strand.
GATGATTGGTAATTAGTATGCTTCGAACAGCAAACCATTGAAGCTGTGGTTTCAGTGCAAAGGTGAAAATTCATTATCAATAGCCAGGCTGAAGATTTAGTTTTATTTTACTTCTGATATAATGTGTAGAGCTCAACTGTACTGAAAGCACGATGGATGTACCAACCATAAAGCAAAGGAAAACCTTTTCATGTGGGGAGAACGACCAGTTCAACCAGTTTCCAAAAGTACATACAAAAATAGCTAGTAAAAACATGATGTCGTATATGCAACAAGAAGTACAGAAAACCTATTACGTATAATATTTTAAAACGTATTATATAGTCATTTAATCCAACAACGGAAACATAGTTTACTATGGATGAATTCCATGATCACGTATACTGTTTCAATACTGTATATCATATTTTATTTTGCAAAATTTAATATATGTACTGTCAATTTTCCTGTACGAACAACGAACGTAATTCAAAACACAACACAAATGAGAGTCTGTAATTTAAATCAAGACGGAGCACGAACTTCTACTTTCAGCTATGTAGTGATTTGGTTATGGATATACTATCAAAGTTTTTTTTTCCATTTGGGATTTATATATGAAGGTCATTTTTACCACAAAATAAACACAAAATAAATCTGTTATTCTGAATACTTGAATTTAGTTTTATAAATTGCCACTTTAAGGATACAGTATACGTTTTGAGCATAGTTTTTTAAAATTCAATTTTTTTGCCAACTATGAATAAATATTTGCTATATTATATATCACTGAAAAGCATTTTTTATAAGCTATCGAATGATATTAATGTTATTTGAAAATTTTGTACTAGTAAAAATGTAGAAGGCTTGGAAATTTTACACCCCGTCTTCACAAAAGCAACTCCATTCACAAAACTACTTAGTTTCCAGTGCTCATTCCACTCTTGTCAGAATCACAAAAGATGTGGGTAAAAACGGGTTTTTTTTTATTCTTTGAAAAAGCCTCATTTTCAAGTTATTTCATTTTTCCTGAAAAGTGAATTTTTTCCGTCCAAACTTTAATTTTATTTACTAATAACTTGGGAATGGTTCACTTTTCGAAAAAAAAAAAAAAAAACCGGTTTTAGAAAAATCTATATGCTTGAACATGGTGGCAGTCTCCTTAGCAGAGCTTTTTTAGTTTTGTAAATGGGACTCAAAATGTAGTAGGAACCGTGCTAAAAAACGAACACTGCGAAAAAGCGTTTTAAAAGTTTTGCAAAAGATCACACCTTCAACATGATCATGACATAGATTAACACCTTGGCTAGTGATACTATTATTAACAATATTTTAAACAGATGTGCATTTAAATTATGATGTTCATTTAAACAAAAAATTAAAAAACACATGTTTACAAAAAATGTGCGAAAGATCAATCGAAGAAAATCACGATTAATGAATGAGAAAAACTTTTATTTGGAAATAAACAACTTTTCTGTAAAAAAATCATAAAATCAACTTCACCACTGAAAAATTCAGATATTTTTAGGTAAATTGCTGAAAAAAAATTTATTTTGGTTTTTTGATGTACAGAACGTATACTGTATCCTTAAGAGTGCGTTTACATGAGAGCCTTAGTGAACTCAAACCGGTTTGAAATTTCAATCCTCCCGTTACGAGTTTCGATATGGGTAATTATTTCACTACGGTTCCTGGTCAAACCTTTAGCGATGTTTACATGATAACGGCTGTACTGAAAAGTGTGAAAGTTTTACCCGTGATGATTTCAAACGTACTTAAGAAGTAGGTTTGAAATTTCGATACAGCTTGGAAAGGTGTGAAAGTTTTCACATTTCATTGTTTTATCATAAAATGTGTTAACCAAGCATGTGCATGTTACTTAAATTTTGCTGACACATGAAATAAAAATATAGAATGTACTAAATTTATTCCATCGTGCATAGAAAATATTTCTACCCGTATTGAAATCTCAAACCGGTGTGAGTTCAGTATAGCTCTCGTGTAAAAACGCACTCGTATAGAGAGCTAGAAACTAGTAAATCTATTGTTTCGATTTTTACTCGACAAAACTCTCCAAGACCGTATCGAAATTTCTCATGTAAACAGAATGGCGATTTCAAACAGCTAAAAATTTCAAACTGGTTTGAGGTCACTGCGGCTCTCATGTAAACGCACTCTAAGGCCATCTTTTTTTAAAAAATAACTATTCTGTCCTAATTTGAAATGTTACACGTAATATTTGTAAGTAGAGATTTTGATTACTTTTGATAGTTTTTTGCTTATATGTCTACCCGAAAGTAAACTGTGGTATCAAAATTAGGTTTAACAATTTTATTTTCTTCTTTTGTACAGAAAACCTGTATACAAATTTGATTGTATGATGTTGTAAGATAGTTTTATTTGAGTTACAAATAGGAAACTTGTCAAGCTTCTGCAACAGTAAAGATCATACATCTTATATTAAGATGAAATTGTCTTACACATTGATGAGTTTTTTTATATGCAGTTGTTTAAGGGAAAATATTAGTCGCATTTAGGTCTTCTAATTTTTAGCTACGTGTCCATAGTAACTTCTCAGTCACTTTTTAACTCCTCAGTAAAAAAAGAGAAACCTTATCATTTGACCGTGAACAATTTCATTTCAAAATAACTTCAAAGTAAGTTTTTTTGTGGCATTAAATTCAACCTGAGTATCAGGTCGATGGTAGTTATACTGTAATTATTTAACGATACATTTTTCTCATGGTTATCAATGTACACACAATAATTGGTAAAATGTTTGCAGCTTTGGGGAAATATATAGTCGCATTTTTGCGAATCTTGTTTTCTACTTAAATTAACTTTTTGTACACATCCATCCCCACCCCATTTTGTGAGCTGTGGGATTGTGGGATTGTTTGAACATTATCTTTGACATTCTGTATTTCTGTCAATGCTTATGTTTCCTTGTACCTGCAAACGTATATCACTGTTATAGTCATCATCGAAAATCGCAAGGAGGAAACGTGGATTTTATAAATATAATATAAAGGTAATGAACTGTAACAAAAGTTGTGAGAAAATTAAACCAGCAGTATTCTTTAAAGGAATCTTCGCCATATTTATAATAGGTAGGTGCTCGTTCCAGACCCATTTGTTATTGTTCTAATACGAGGCTCCTATTCCGGACATCACCACACTGCAACCGTCACTTCTGTAGCAGTTTATTCAAACACCGTGTATATGCGAGAAATCGTCGTGTGGATCAAAAAGCCTGTGATCTACAAATCCCAAATATCAAAGCTAGTTTCACTAGTTAGTGATGTATGTTCTGGTGAAACACAGGATAGTCCTTAAAAAAAACGTCCGTGTCTGTGGAAATGAATAATCAGCCGAAATTTGGCCCTTCATTTTAAATGATTTTCAAATTGTTGTTTGTAGCGATGGTATAGAAAGAAGATAGTAAGTGGAGCACTTTAATAATTTGTTAAAATATACTTGTCTATGAATTCTCAACACGAGCACAATTTACTGAAAAAAAAAATGATTTCGGATGATAGGATGACATTAGTAAAATAATAAAACATGGAGCAACATTCTCCGAAATGCTGGAATAAACTCTTCATGTGATTGATCTAACTTCCCTTTCAAGGATTGTTGATCGCTTTTGATCCTCCATGTCAATTACCATAAAGCATTCAGCAAAAAAAAAGAAGAAAAATATGATACAGGAGTCTCGCTAGAACAAAATATTGTTGGCGTTTCGCGTGGTGTCGACGTTAACTGAACAAACAAAATGGTAGACGAATAGTATGAGACTACAGCAAAGTACTAACTAATCATTAGTGTTGACACTTGCGTCTTGTATGCTTATATCGAGATATCATTCAAAACTCAAAGATTTTAAAATTAATTGATCATCAAAGCAACATAATACGAACAACACTACTGGTGCAACAAAGAACTTTCTTAGCATGTAAGATCAGTTTCTCTGCAGTTCTGAGAAATTCACTAAAGTGGATGATAAAAATTGGATTTGATTTCGTGCCTACGGACACATCAACTAGTAAACAAAAAAAAACAAAAAAAACATTGCGTCATAACGATTTTATCAGAAGCGACTGGGGGCATTACCAACAAAAATACACGTTTGTTTTATCAGCAACTAAGGCCAGATGCTTGTAATGTTGCTTAAAAAGATGACTAACTTTTAGTAGTAGTGTAATCAGTAGTGTTATTTGTTAATTTGTTGCTAAGCATCAATCCGAAATATATTAGGGACGTTACGAAACTACGACGGAAACGAAGACGATGACGTACAAGATATTCATCATCAATGAATCTCAAAACAACAGAAATTGGACACGATTTTAAAGTTTTTGAAGTTTTTGCTTCTTGAACTTAGAGAGACAGAATCATGAAGAAACCAAGGAAAACTTATCAGAAGTACTGCTATTCTCACGTCTTCGTTTTCAATACGACTTCAAAATATTACTTTTCACCATGCTACCGTCATAGTTTTGTAAGGTCCCTATTATGTGCCAAAACAGTTGTGGGATTAAAGTATCTAAGTATAAAGTCTAGGAAATTCAAATCATTACTTAGAGCGTGCAACCTAGTATTGCAACCTAGTGTAACAAGCTCGTGTAACAATTTCAAATAATGTATAGGGTATTAGCAAATGAAAGTTTAAAGAACTTATTTTTGTCAAATAAATTAATTGATTGCTAAACTGATAGCAAAAGAACAATTTACAAAAAAATCTAGTGAAAAAAATTCGACTATTACGGCTCGCCTTCGCTATCAGTGCAACTTCAAAACATGGCTTTTCACGTTCTCTTTTAGAAAGTATACTAGTAACCCGGGTAAAAATTTTTACCAACTTTAACTTCGAAAACGATGTGTCAAATATCGCGTCCCCCCCGTGACGAAAATTTTAATTACGCATTCGTGACTTAAAAGTGTACCCATGTTGCAGAGCTCGAAAAACTGATCAAAAAAATGTATGGGATCGTTTCGCTACGACCAACCGTTACAGAGATATTGTCCGTTAAAGATTTTGATGACGTCATAGCCGCAATACCAAAAATAATTTAGGCCCAAATTTTGTGTCACCCCATCACCCGTATCGCGGACCCTAAAAAACGTCAGTTTTCCCTATTGGTTCTCGAGATATTTCCCCAAAAACGTCGCGTTCGATTGGGGATGCAATGCAATGATTCCCCGTGATAGATTAAAAAACTGACGTCACGGCACTTGCTACTATATAATAATCGTAAAAAAACGCATGGCCTAACGAAAAATATGACCACGATTAAGAAGATTTTGACCTTAAAATTCAACAAAATTTATCACTCTCTAAAATAAAAGTGTGACACACACTCGCTATTATATATAAGACTAGTATCCCGGGTAAAAACTTTTTACCGAACTTAACTTCGAAAACATTAGGTCAAATCCACCATTCCCGTGTACGTACCCCATGACGAAAAAATAAATCATAGAATCGCAACTCAAAAACATCCCAGGCGGCGTCGCTCGCCACCCTTGTTCAGTATGCATTGTGTCGCAGAATTTAACTCTTGCAAAAGTTTCTTTTCAGGCATTAATTTTTTGATTCATTTCTTACATTCAGAAAATTTAAAACAGAAACAAATAGCAACATGGCTCAGAATATATATTCATACGCAGAAGAGAAGTAACTTTAATGTAAAAATATGCAATATATAACTCAGAACCGTTTACCCAGACATACAAAACCAAACATTGAATAATATTACAAAAATGATACCTTCCAACTTTTTCTTTTGTTCAAAAGTTACTACTGGACTGCAACCATTAATGAATTTTTAAAATGATATATTTAGTTCTTCCCAAAACCATCAACATCATGATTAAAACCATGAGTTTCATTTCTTTGTGCTTTTTTAATTATTGCCTAAAAGAATAATATTTCAATTGTAATACCGAAAATAAAAAAAAACAAAACAAAAAACAAAAAAAAAGGAAATTCAAGTACGCATTTATCCTAAAAACAATAACTAAGAACAAAAATTTACACAGAAGATAAAAAGTCACAAATAAAATCATACAGCCAAAGTTATATACCTAGGCATAGTACGTAAAAACGATTACCATAACACAAAATATGCATTAACGCGATAAAATATAAACTTAAGAAAAATACAGCCAACAACGCTTATTTTTTGTAGGATAGTTTCATTGCACAGTCATTTAAATTACATAATCCATTCTTCTCTCATTTCTACTTAACAGATGAAAACATTCAAAAAACATACAAAAAACCTAATCATGCTATGACGAAATCTAAAGAAAAACAAAACAAAGTAAAAGAAACTTTGAAAATATATTAACCTTAAAAATAATAATTAAAAACACAAACGTAATGACAGAATTAGTATAGCTGAAAAATTTTTAACATATGAAAACATTCGTGGAGCCATTTTTTATTTCCAGTTCAAAGCTCCTCCTCTGCGCTGGAAAATTCAAAACACAACAGTAAACATCCCTCTTATCCTTTATTTATCCACTAATACTAACTGTGTTTTAACTAAATAGATACTTTTTAACTTTACCTTTCAATACCAATTCACATCATCGCCCATGATAGTAAACAACAATATTGATCATGCTCTGCTGCCGCCATTATCAAACACTTCTAAACTCTTTTACTTTCTATATTTCATACCTGTAAACAAATTAATAACACTCGATTAACTTTCCAGCATACTTTCCTATTGTAAACATACACTTTCTATTTGTTTTCTACTGCAATTTCACTACCATTTTTATACAGTGAAAGACATAAAAATGCTTTCTTCGTAACTTCATAACTGTGGAGCCATTTTGAAATAAATAAAATAAGGAACAGTTCGTTACCAAAACAAATCAGTAACTGCTCGTGTAGGACCTGCATCTTTATGATCTGATCGTTTTAACTCTGTTTTTATTCTCTTTTAACGCTGTATTTATTAAATCCGTTTGACTCATGTACTTACGTATATTACTTTATATCTTTTCCAAACAATTTTCCACCGAAAAAAAGTAAAACCATTTTCACCAATCATCCTTTCTTCAACTTCATCTACACTACTTCTGTACTGCTGCACTCCCATAACTATTTGATAACTATAAAAAGAAATTCGTAAAATCAGCACGACTTTCTTCCACTCGTTCTTCGTTTGGTTTTCATCTGAAAAAACCTATATATAAAAAAAAACAAAACAAACATCTGTTCAAAAACTCACCTACGCATGTGTGCTACCTGCTAACTAATCACTTACACACATGCTGCTGCCTGTTCTTTTATTAATCGTTCGATCTTTCTGCAGCTAATTTTTAAAAACTTCACTGCACTTCTTCTGTATATCTAAATATGATTTTTCATTGTAAACAAACAACTAACCCGTGTTCTTTTATTAGCTAATAAGAGTAAAAGTTTAGCAATAAACACGATAATAAAACGTTTTATAATAATAACAATACCTTCGTGCATACAAACCTGTGTTTCTTCATCAGTTCTTTCGTCGATTTGCTGCCTAAAACAATCAAATTTAAATCAAAATATTCGTATACAAAAAGAAACACGTCTTCTTCGCGAAGTTTCTTGCTCACGAAATGATCGTTGACAAATTTCGAACGATTAACATTGCATTGCTCGCACTCCTCCAAAGACGTTTTTCGGCTGATTTCCACTGCGCAAGCCAAAAATAACAAAACGGAGGAGCATATACTAATCGCGAAAAATCAAAAAAATCACTCTCGCTTTGGCGTGGTTTTACGACGAAAAGGGAAAAAATAAGAAGGTTTTGACCGTGAAAAAAAAGTAAATATATCACTCTCTAAAATAAAAGTGGGATGCACAAAGCGAATTAGTATAATAAGACTAGTATCTCGCGTAAAATTTTTTTACGGCTTTAATTTCGAAATAATGTGACGAAAACAGTTGACGAAAAATTAAATCACCGAATCTCAAAAAGAGACCGTGCCCATGTTGTAGAGTTCGAAAAGCTGATCAAAAAAGTGTATGGGATCGTTTCGCTACGATCAACCGTTGCAGAGATATCGTCGATCAAAGATTTTAATGACGTCATATCCGCAGTACCAAATAAAATAGGCCCAAGTGTTGCGTCACCCCGTCACCCGTATCGCCGACCCTCAAAAACGTCAGTTATTCCTATTGGTTCTCGACATATTTCCCCAAAAACGTCGCGTTCGATTGGGGATGCAATGCAATGAATCCCCCGTGATAAGGTAAAAAAAATTGACGTCACGCAGCGTGCTATTATACTAATCGTCAATTATCAATGGTCTAACGAAAAAATGACCACGATTAAGAAGATTTTGACCGTAAATTTTAAAAAAACACAACACTGCCTAAAATAAAAGTGGGATGCACGATTGCGGATTAGTATAAGTAGACTAGTATCCCGGGTAAAAACTTTTTACCGAACTTAACTTCGAAAACATTAGGTCAAATCCACCATTCCCGTGTACGTACCCTGTGACGAAAAAATAAATCATAGAATCGCAACTCAAAAACATCCCAGGAGGCGTCGCTCGCCACCCATGTTCAGTATGCGTTGTGTCGCAGAATTTAACTCTTGGAAAAGTTTCTTTTCAGGCATTAATTTTTTAATTCATTTCTTACATTCAGAAAATTTAAAACAGAAACAAATAGCAACATGGCTCAGAATATATATTCATACGCAGAAGAGAAGTAACTGTGACTGCCTTTTGTTTTGTATATTTCAACACTTGAAATTAAGGCTACAAAGAAAATAAACTATGTCTAAATAATATGTACATAAAGTAAACATAGAACATAACAAAAATAGATAAAAAGACTAAAAGTATGAGAGAAGACTAGCCAAAGAACTGAATGGATAACTAATGCATAAGTACAAAATGGTAGGCAAATGGAAACAAAATGGCTGAAAGGGGTGGGGCAAGGCAAAAGTAACACAAGCAAAACTGTAAATAAACAAAATATAAATAAAATAAAATAAAAACTTACTGAAATATAAGGTCCAATAATATAAAGCAGCCACAAGCAAGTAGATGTAAAAAATAAATCAATATGATACCAATAGACTAAAGACTTTACTAAGTGCTAGAGCACAACTGCTCTGCTTAAAGTATATGCAACTGAATGTAAAGCAAACTTGACAAAAGCTATTTATAGAAAAATATAAACAAAAATGGTAGCTACCAATCAAAACAAAATAAAGTTACATCAGGAACAGTAACTTTAATGTAAAAATATGCAATATATAACACAGAACCGTTTACTAAGACATACAAAGCCAAACATTGAATAACATTACAAAAATGATACCTTCCAACTTTTTCTTTTGTTCAAAAGTTACTTCTGGACTGCAACCATTAATGAATTTTTGAAATGATATAGTTAGTTCTTCCCAAAACCATCAACATCATGATTAAAACCATGAGTTTCATTTCTTCATGCTTTTTTTATTATTGCCTAAAAGAATGTTTCATTTGTAATACCGAAAAAAAAAAAAAGAAAAAAAAAAAAAAGGAAATTCAAGTACGTATTTATCCTAAAAACAATAACTAAGAAGAAAAATTTACACAAAAGATAAAAAGTCACAAATAAAATCATAAATTCAAAGTTATATACCTAGGCATAGTACGTAAACGATTACCATAACACAAAATATGCATAAACGGGATAAAATATAAACTTAAGAAAAATACAGCCAACAACACTTATTTTTTGTAAGATAGTTTCATTGCACAGTCATTAAGTAAGTAAATCTTAAGTAACCCTCTCGACATTATAACCCATCATGTGCTTCATTTCTATTTTAACAGATCAAAACATTAAAAAAAACATATACAAAAAACCCAATCATGCTATGACGAAATCTAAAGAAAAACAAAACAAAGTAAAAGAAACTTTGAAAATGTATTAACCTTAAAAATAATAATTAAAAACACAAACGTAATGACAGAATTAGTATAGCTGAAAAATTTTTAACATATGAAAACATTCGTGGAGCCATTTTTTATTTCCAAGCTCCTCTCTGCTGGAAAATTCAAAACACAACAGTAAACATTCCTCTTATCCTTTATGTATCCACTAATACTAACTGTGTTTAACTGAATAGATACTATTTTAACTTTACCTCTCAATACCAATTCACATCATCATAATCATGTTAGTAAACAATATTGATCATGATCTGTAGTAGCCATTATCAACTTCTAAACTCTTTACTTTCTATATTTCATACCTGTAAACAAATTAATAACACTCGATTTACTTTCCAGGATACTTTCCTATTGTAAACATACACTTTCTCCTTGCTTACTACTGCAATTCCACTACCATTTTTATACAGTGAAGGTCATAAAAATGCTTTCTTCGTAACTTCATAACTGTGGAGCCATTTTGAATTAAATAAAATAAGGAACAGCAACTTCGTTACCAAAACAAATCATTAACTGCTCGAGGGACATGCATCTTAATGATTTGATCGTTTTAACTCTGTTTTTACTCTCTTTTAACGCTGTATTTACTAAATCCGTTTGACTCACGTACTTACGTATATTACTTTATATCTTTTCCAAACAATTTCTCTCCGAAAAGAAGTAAAACCATTTTCTTCACCAATGTAAATAAACAGCATCCTTCTGCAGCCATTTTTAAACAACTTCAACTTCATCTACACTACTCTACTGCTGCACTCCCATAACTATTTGATAACTATAAAAAGAAATACCTAAACAGCTCGTAAAATAAAAATAGACTTCTTTGTTTCGTTTTCCTCTGAAAAAACCTATATATAAAAAACAACATCTGTTTAAAAACTCACCTAAGCATGTGGTTATACCTGTTCTTTTATTAATCTAAAATAAAATCTAAAATACAATAACAATAAAAGTTTAACAATAAATTGATAACTAAAACGTAAACAAACATTTAAATACATTTAAATACTAACTTGTTCTTCTATTGATCAAACATAACAGTTTTATAATAATACCTTTTGTTCGTTCGATCTTTCTGCAGCTAATTTTTAAAAACTTCACTGCACTTCTTCTGTATATCTAAATATGATTTTTCATTGTAAACAAACAACTAACCTGTGTTCTTTTAGCAAGAAACACGATAATAAAACGTTTTGTAATAATAACAATACCTTCGTGCATACAAACCTGTGTTTCTTTGTCAGTTCTTTCGTCGATTTGCTGCCTAAAACAATCAAATTTAAATTAAAATATTCGTATACAAAAAGAAACACGTCTTCTTCGCGAAGTTTCTTGCTCACGAAATGATCGTTGACAAATTTCGAACGAAGACGTTGCATTGCTCGCACTCCTCCAAAGATGTTTTTCGGCTGATTTCCACTGCGCAAACCAAAATAACAAAACGGAGGAGCATATACTAATCGCGGAAAATCAAAAAAAGTGTCTATCGCCTCCGCGTGGCTTTACGACAAAAACGGAAAAAATAAGAAGGTTTTGACCGTGAAAAAAAAACAAATATATCACTCTCTAAAATAAAAGTGTGACACACAATCGCGAATTAGTATAATAAGACTAGCCGCCAGGGCGGCGTCGCTCGCCACCCATGTTCAGCTTGCGCTGTGTCGCAGAATTTAACTTGTGTAAAAGATTTTATAATTTTTTAATTCATTTCTAACATTCAGAAGAATTAAAACAGAAACAAACAGCAATACGTCTCAGAATATACATATACGCAGAAGAGAAGTAACTTTAATGTAAAAAATGGCAATATATAACACAGAACTGTTTACCCAGACATACAAAACCAAACATTGAATAACATTACAAAAATGTTAATTCAAAACAAATTGATACCTTCCAACTTTTGCTTTTGTTCCAAAGTTACTACTGAACTGCAATCATTAATGAATTTTGAAATGATATATAGTCTGTTCTTCCCAAAACCATCAACATCATGATTAAAACCATGAGTTTCATTTCTTTATGTTTTTTTATTATTGCCTAAAAGAATAATATTTCAATTGTAATACCGAAAATAAAAAAAAAAGCAAAAAGAAACAAAAAACAAAAAGGAAATTCAAGTGCGCATTTATCCTAAAAACAATAACTAAAAACACAAATTTACCCAGAAGATAAAAAGTAACAAATAAAAACATAATGCCAAACTATACACCCAGGCATAGTACGTAAACAATCATATACCATAACACAAAATAATGCATAAATTTGATAAAATGTAGACTGAAAAAAAATCCATCCAATAATCCTTCTTTTTTGTAGGACATAATTCATAATTTAACCATGTGCTTCATTTCTTTAATGGTTATATACACTTTTTCTTTTCTGACCTAATAAAAAAAGAAAATATTTCAGTTGAAGAACAGCTAAAATAATCACATTCATTGCAACCATATTGAAGCAAACAAAAACAAAAGACATAAAGTTGGCTGGAAGACAGGCAGATAGTACCATTTCCACAGCCATGAGAACCATTTTTAATTGATTTGTAAATAAATAAATTACAGCGCGCGTTACCAAAACAAATTTCGTTCGTTCCGCGTTCCTTTTCATCCAGCATCCAGTTTTCATCCAGCGAAGATACTAAATGATAGAATTATTTTGACTCATATATCTTTTCAAAACTCAATTAATTAATCTTTCAAAACTAAATTAAAATGAAAACCATTCGTTACTGTGTAAAAGAACATCATTTTTTTCTGGATTTCCTCACTGCACTTTCTTCTGTATAGCCATAACTAAAATGTAAACAAACATTTAAATACATCCATAACTTACCTGTTCTTTTATTAATCTAAAATAGAATAATAGCAGTAAAAGTTAAGCAATAAACGTTTTATAATAATACCTTCACGTACAGACCTGTTGTTCGTTCGTCAAACGATTAATGAAAATGATTTTTTCTGCATTTCTTCACTGCACTTTCTTCTATATAGCCACATCTGATAACTAAAACAAAGTAAACGAAAACTAAAACAAAGTAAAACGTTGAAACATGTGCTGGATGTATACTCGTTATTTGTTGTTCGTTTTCGTTTTCCACATAAAAAAACATTTCAGTATGATTTTACATAATACATACATAAATAATACGTCAATACATTTACTTACGTTCTTTTATTAATCTAAAATAGAAAAACAACAAAAGAAAAGCAAATAAACGTTTTATAATAATACCTTCGTACAGACCGATTAATGAAAATGGATTTCTTATCAACGAACATTGTCGCTATAGTTTTTCCGATTTCGGCAACCAATGAAAACGGCGAAAAGACGATCACGTGTCAAAACAAATGATCGTTGGATTGCAGTGGAAGAGTTTCTTCACTGGCCGGACTGCCGCTATATGACCACGATTAAGAAGATTTTGACCATTAAAAAAACAAAAACAAAACACTCTCTAAATTAAAAGTGGGATGCACACACGCGGATTAGTATAAGTAGATAGTATCCCGGGTAAAACCTTTTTACCGAACTTAACTTCGAAAACTTTAGGTCAAATCCACCACTCCCGTGTACGTACCCCGTGACGAAAAAATAAATCATGGAATCGCAACTCAAAAGTGTACCCATGTTGTAGAGCTTGAAAAACTGATCAAAAAAATGTATGGGATTGTTCCGCTACGACCAACCGTTGCAGAGATATCGTCGGTCAAAGATTTCGATGACGTCATATCCGCAGTACCAAATAAAATTTAGGCCCAAATGATGCGTCACCCCATCACCCGTATCGCTGACCCCAAAAAACGTCAGTTATCCCTATTGGTTCTCGAGATATTTCCCCAAAAACGTCGCGTTCGATTGGGGATGCAATGCAATGATTCCCCGTGATTATAAAAAAACTGACGTCAAATGATGCCACGTGCTTTTGGAATGATCGTGAAAAAAGTGTCTCTCGCATCTACGTGGTTTTACGCGCACATAAGAGGACAATGACCGTAAAAATTAAACAAATATGTCACTCTCTAAAATAAAAGTGGTATGCACAAATGCGAATTAGTATATATAGACTAGTAACTGGCGTAAAAGTTTTTTACGGCTATAATTTCGAAAAGGATGTGTCGAAAATAGGTGACGAAAAATTGAATCACAAAATCGTGACTGGAAAGTGTTCCCATGTTGCAGAGCTCGAAAAGCTGATCAAAAAAGTGTATGGGATCGTTTCGCTACGATCAACCGTTGCAGAGATATCGTCGATCAAAGATTTTAATGACGTCATATCCGCAGTACCACATAAAATTTAGGCCCAAATGTTGTGTCATCCCGTCACCCGTATCGCGGACCCCAAAAAACGTCAGTTATCCCTATTGGTTCTCGAGATATTTCCCCAAAAACGTCGCGTTCGATTGGGGATGCAATGCAATGGTTCCCCCGTGATCATAAAAACATCTGACGTCAAATGTCACGTGCTATTATACTAATCGTGAATGTGTCTTGCGTGGGCGAACTGCCGCTATATGACCACGATTAAGAAAATTTTGACCATTAAAAAAACAAAAACACAACACTCTCTAAGTTAAATGTGTTGCACACGATTGCGAATTAGTATAAGTAGATAGTATCTCGCGTAAAAGCTTTTTACGGCTTTAATTTCCAAATGGATGTGCAAAAACCCCGTGACGAAAATTTCAATTACGAAATCGGGACTGGAAAGTGTTTCCATGTTGTAGAGCTTGAAAAACTGATCAAAAAAGTGTATGGGATCGTTTCGCTACGATCAACCGTTGCAGAGATATCGTCGATCAAAGATTTTAATGACGTCATATCCGCAGTACCAAATAAAATTTAGGTCCAAATGTTGCGTCACTCCATCACCCGTGGCACCGACCCTAAAAAACGTCAGTTATCCCTATTGGTTCTCGAGATATTTCCCCAAAAACGTCGCGTTCGATTGGGGATGCAATGCAATGGTTCCCCGTGATCATAAAAAGATCTGACGTCAAATGCCCCGTGCTATTATACTAATCGTGAATGTGTCTTGCGTGGTCGAACTGCCGCTATATGACCACGATTAAGAAGATTTTGACCATTAAAAAACAAAAAAACAAACACTCTCTAAAATAAAAGTGGGATGCACAACGCGAATTAGTATATATAGACTAGTATCTCGCGTAAAAGTATTTTACGGCTTTAATTTCCAAAATGTTGTCACGAAAATAGGTGACGAAAAATTAAAGTACCAAATCTCGAAAAGAGACCGTACCCATGTTGTAGAGCCCGAAAATCTGATCAAAAAAATGTATGGGATCGTTTCGCTACGACCAACCGTTGGAGAGATATCATCAATCAAAGATTTTGATGACGTCATAGCCGCAGTACCAAATAAAATTTAGGCCCAAATGTTGCGTTACCCCATCACCCGTGTTGCCGACCCTAAAAAACGTCAGTTATCGCTATTGGTTCTCGAGATATTTCCCCAAAAACGTCGCGTTCGATTAGGGATGCAATGCATTGGCTCCCCCGTGATAAGATAAAAATAACTGACGTCACGCCGCGTGCTAATTATCAATGGTCTAACGAAAAAATGACCACGATTAAGAAGATTTTGACCATTAAAAAACAAATAAACAAACACTCTCTAAGTTAAATGTGTTACACACGCACGCGAATTAGTATAATAAGATATGTAAATCTGTTAATGATGTAATCATCTATATGAAATTCTTAAACTTTTAAAGGAACTCCGCAAAGAAAACGAAATTCGTCACACAGCAATAAGTTCCCATCATCTGCGCATTGACATTGCGTATTCTGAATTCTCATTACTTTGTTACGGATCCTACTTGAAAAGGAGGCCGAGAATTCTCACAATATAACAACACAGTTAATTGCCCCCGCATTCCAGAAAGGTAGTACTTCCACCAAAAGAGTTAAGGTAGATACACGACCAAGTAAATCAAGCTGTGCTTCGGTGGTTTACAAAAATGCGTACAGGAAACGTTCCTGTCAACGGTATCTTAATCAAGGAGAAAGCCTTATACTTTGCAGGGGAACTTAAGGCTGAAAAATTTCAAGCTTCAGATGGATGGTTGCAAAAATGGAAACACAGGTTGGTTGGTTGATTTTTTTACTATACTCTACACTGTTAAAGTTAATTAATAATTAAATGATTTACAACAGATTTGGTAGTTTTTCTTTAATAATATTGATGTACTTTTCTTCCGCTGTAAACATTAATTGAGATAGAACCTTCATCCCCAAACCATCATTTTTATTTACAACTTTTGCAGCTACAACAATTTGGCATTGATTTCCCTGAAAAGCTTTCAGAAAATAAAATATTGTCTTTGCAAATTTCCCTGAATTACCGAGAGGAGGTGGCCAATGACATCTTCTTTTCCATTTTGATAAACTGCGACTGCATATTGTCAGGCTGCATAGATATGTCTAACTTCTCACCAACTGATGGAGCCAAGTTTCTTTGTACACATGATGACCCATAACAAAAGCATCCATGCTAAAGCACTTTTCCAAAATCAATGGAATTTCTTCAAGAGAGAGTATATCTTTGAGCGATGGGATATTAACCGGTTCCATGATTGTGCCACGCAAAGAAAAACTTAGAAAAGAGAATGATTTGTAACACTGTAAAGACTGTTAACCTTAAGGTTTGATTTACACCTCGTTAAACTTTATCATTTTTTTTTTTTTTTTTTTATAGATTCGGAGTTTCCTTCAAAACGATTGCGGGTGAAACGAAGTCTGTAACTGACGAAATGACTGCCCCGTGGTGGGAAACAATCTTGTCGACTATCCTGTCCCGATATCCGCTGGAAGATATTTTCAACGCTGATGAATTTGGGCTGTTCTATCAGTGCTTGTCTGACAAGACCTACCATTTTACCAAAGAAAAATGCACCGGAGGAAAAAAAAAGCAAGGTGAGTCTAACTGGAATGGCTGCCGGAAATGCGTTTGGGGAAAGGTTACCAATGTTCGTAATCGGGAAATCAAAAAATCCCCGTTGCTTCAAAGGCGTAAAACACATCCCCGTTGGATGAACTCTGAATTGTTCGAGGAGTGGGTCAGAGAACTTGATCGAAGCTTTGGTGTCAAAAAGAGGAAAGTGACACTGATTATAGATAACTGCCCTGCTCATCCAGAGGTCTCAGGACTTAAATGGGTGGAAATAATCTTTCTTCCGCCTAATACCATGTCGATTACTCAGCCCATGGATCAAGGTATTATCCAATCCTTAAAGGCAAAGAATCGTTCCCTTGCCGTTAAAAAGCAGATTCAAAATTTGGAAAAGCAAGGTGACTTGCCCAAATTTTCAATTCTTTCTGCAATTATCATGCTAAAAAAAAGCGTGAGATTTCATTCCCGACAAGACATTTACGAACTGTTTCAAAAAGTCGGGAATCTCGACGGAAGCAATGGAAAGGACTTTAAATGACGAAGATGATCCTTTTGCTGATTTGAACTTTGAAGAAAATGTGATAAAGGGTTCGGAAAATGACCTCAAAGCATTGGAAGGTAAAATCAATTTAGACTATGAATTGACAGCTGAAGATCTAATTGATATTGATTTTGAAATATCGGTTAGCGGAGCCGTAACTGATGATGATATTATCAAAGAGGTTTCCAGTAACGTTGAATGCAGTGATGACGAACCGGAGGTGGAAGAAACTTGCGAAATGCTTAGAAAGCCAAAAATCGTAGACGTAGCGATGGCAATCAGTACATTAGAGCAATACAGTTTGTTCTCGAATTTACTCCCGTCCTTCGAAATTCGAATTAGAGAGACCTCCCCTAATTCGAAAAGCTCTCTAATTCGAAAAAATATTTGTCCCCCTTGGAGGTCGAATTAGAGAGAGTCAACTGTATTTCTTATTTCAGCATAGCTTTAAAAAATTATTGCGTTTGTCATAAAAGCATCAAATACAAAGGTTGTTCTACATCACTGTAAGTGGTGGCTGAAAGATGGAAATTTTTAAAAGTTAACAGAAACGATTCATGCTTCAAAATTTACGAGTAAAGTATAGTTCCTTCTCTAGAAAAACAGAGTATTAAAATACAACTAAAAGGCTGACAACTGAAGATGATTTTTCAAACAAATACAACAAAGGAAATGGATAAAAATCAGAGCAATCCAAATTATCTTCTAAAGCTCAATAATCAACGAATGAAAGAAGGAACTGACATTAACTGAAACTACATTTAAAGATAAAGTTTTAACGTTAGTTATACCACATGGTTATGCTAACTGCATTTGTATAGTAATGAATTTTGAGAAGAAAGATCTTGAAGCCACCTAGGGAAATTCGTAAAATTCGTAAAATTCGTAAAATATTAATATTAATAGCAATGTTTATATACGTTGAAAGGATTTTACCCTGTATAAATATGTTTTAATAATAATAATAATAATAATAAAATCGAAGAGCCTGTTACACGAACACTGTTCCATTAAGATGTTACTTCAGAGATTAAAGGCTTTTCGTGTATGAAGAAAAACATCATTACTTTGCACGCTTATTTCTAGTGTTGATGTGAAGTTTCTAATGATTTTGTAGGGAAAGGTTCATGAACAACTCTTCTTAGTTGTATATAATTCCTTACAAATCTATAGAAATGTTTCATGTAAACCAAACATTTCTCTTATTTATCACGTTAATAACATCACGATAATAACAAACATTCCTCCAAGTGTGTAAAGGATGTAATGAAAGATTCTCCCTGTCATTATCGTTATTATTCAGAGTTTCAATCAAGATCTTCGAGGAAAAAACACGAACGGTTTGTCCATAGAAATACGAAAAGAGAATAACACCGATGAAATTTTCTTTGTACCATCCGTGTTGTAATTACTGGTGGCCGTATACAAAGTTGAAATTTAAAAATCCTAAACCCCTTACACCCTCAACTCTAAATATCAAAAAAGTACCT
Organism: Turritopsis dohrnii; assembly: GCA_027922465.2. NCBI lineage: Eukaryota > Metazoa > Cnidaria > Hydrozoa > Anthoathecata > Oceaniidae > Turritopsis > Turritopsis dohrnii. The sequence goes on from BQMF02000016.1 coordinate 1,358,528, forward strand.
TCACTTTGAAGAGAAGAAATCCATCACCGGGTGTGAATTGAAAATTAATTCGCCGTTGACGGAATGATGTCATTATCTCCTTAATACTGAAAAATGATGTTATTATCTCCTTAGCTAATACTGAGAAATGTTGAGAAATATTTCCTTAATACAAAATTTTTTTATAATAATTACTTCCTCTAAGATTACTTTTTAACAGACCTCTGAAAAATGTAAATATTTTTGTGAAATACTCTTGGTCTTTAAAAACTAGATTTTCATATCCATATATCTTGCCCTTTTGTGTTAAAAACACAACATCATCCTGATATTTCGACGTGAGCATGTTCATACGTAAATTTTTCTTCCGTTTCTTTCATGAAATGGACATGGTCTATATCAACATTATCGGCAAGCATTGTTCGCCATTTGCCGACCATGTAATCGTTGGAATGAATTACATTCGGTGGAACGTACAACACATGGAATCGAGGAATTTTGAAGGCTATGAAAAAAGACAAAATCATCAGTACAGAAATCAAAGAGAAAAAGGGTGGTGATCAACATTTCCAATATTTTGTCCAGGATTATAGAAGTAACTTCTTTGGTGTAAATTAATGAAATCAATGAAATGAAAATTAAAGCCAAAACCAACTTTTTCATTCAGCATAAAATTCTGTAATGATGAAAATGAGGATAAGTTGAAAATGTTTAACTCTTCGCTGGACGTTTACATCAGTAGCATCAGAATACATAGTTGGTTTATATTTCCAGATAGGGGTATGGAATCACCCTGATTGCTATTAGCAACACAGAAGGCTGACAAAAACTATTAAAAGCAAAGGAAACTCCAATTTGCATAGCTGAAACTTTTCGTATTTTTTATCTTGAAAAACCTCGATCCACAAGAGAGATAATAGTCACAAAAGCTAGACAGAATACCTGTTAAATGTATTTCATCTGAACTGACCAATTTACCAAGAAGGAAATAGCCAGATTCATCTTCTAATGGACAGTCCATATGATGAAATGCATGTGTTTCGAGACCACACCCACCAGCACCTCCTCCATCTTCATTATCTTGCATCACATAATCCTGATGATAATCTAAATATCAGCCAAAAATCACACTTTACAACATATGTTTTTGATTTACAGGCTTTATGAAAGTCACATTATTTGGTCATTTGTGATCAAAATTCAGTCTGCCAAGATTTAAAAGACTTATTCAGTCTAAATTTCAGCCACGTACACTTTTTGTTTTTTTTAGCCACTGTTTCATAGAAATCGTTGCTTTCCCAAAAGAGAACACTGCAGTTCATTCCCGTCTAACTAATTACATACAAAAAATCTACCTACTCGCTGAATAAACGAAATCTGTGGTAGCGTGTCTATGAAGTAAAGCTACTTTCTTCTGTTTCTCTGTTGCAAAACATGCACCATAATAACTAAGGTTCTGACTTGTACCAATGTCAACTGGGATCGTGCAATTCCAGTACTTTGGACACAATAGTTTTCCATGTTTGCCCTTTCCTTCTGAAGGAATCCATTTTACTGGTTTCAACTTTACAAATTTTGGTTGACATTGGATTACAGTGCTGTCAAACTGATCCATGACTAGATCAAAAATATCATAACTTCCTGGCAAAGCATCAGTTATTTCCTCTTCACTTGTCATGACGATTTTTCCATCTTTTCCTTTTCTTTTGAAATTAATGAATGCGTCCCATCTTGAAGATATGTACTCTTGAATTTCACTTGCGCCTTCACTAATTAAAACCTGTGCAAATTCATCCTCGACGTTTTTAATATCTCCCGCTGTAGTTTGAGTTTTGATCAAGGAATTACTTCGTTTGATTAATTTCGACAGTTCTGGCGACTTCTGGAAGAGTAACTGATTTTGAACGGTACGAACAGTTGAAACAACACTTTTCTTTTCTGAACGATCCTCCTGTTTCTTCTCTGAAATTGATGTCAGCTTGTCTTCGTTTGTTTCTCCACTTCTTTTGTTGAAGTATGGCTCGTAATGATCGTAGAACTGTTCGAAAGTAATCCTTGAAGAATCACCAGCAACTTTTAAGAAGATTTTTTTGGCTGTTTCATCATTTGTTGATACATTTCTTGTTACCATAGCAATGAATTCAGACTCAGTTAACCAGCCATCGCCATTTTCATCAGCTTTCATGAAAGCTAACTTTACTGTCTCTTTACACGTATTTTGTCCTGCGTTTGTTTCTGTAAAAGGATATTACTCAAATCTCAAATCTCAACAACTTAACTTATTCCTTGGGTAGTAGCTTTTGTGAACTTTTTATTATATGACAAAAATATTGAGATAACTGAATCATTTCACAACTGACAGCTCTATAACCAAATAATTATCGCAAGTACATAGAGAGTTTTTCGTAAACAACGTCACTTTTGAATTTTCAATTCAAAAAGTGTACTTTACCTTCTCTGTCTTTCGGCTCAGTTGTTGAGATCTTTCTACCAGTGGACATACGACGTTGAGGTTTGGAATGCTCTAAAAAATTAGTTAAAGTGCAGAAAATGTGCTCTTTCAAGCTTCTGATAATCTGATATGCAGTATGCAATAATTTGTGGCCAAAAAGAATAGCATACCAAAATTTCAATGTAATGAATTCGTTTTAACAAATCTGATTGTCTCATGGCGATCAGATGGAAGATTGCATCTTATATGTTCATGATTGAAGCTTAATGAAACAAAATTCAAGATTCCAAGCTGAACATAAAATGGTGTCGCAGACTCTCTAGGCTCTCTGAAAGTGATTTACCGCATTGCTAAGATTTGAAGTGTGAGAATTCTGTGAGTAATAGAATTATCACACAGTTTCCAAATTTGCCATTAACCCTGCAGGCCAGAACTCTGAGAATAGCATTGAGACAGAACCATATGAGCAGGTGTGTGTCATGTTTCCGAGGTTTTGATGGCAGAATGCAGCTCATTTTTAGATAATGAGAATAACAGAGGTCACAAAACTGAGTGACTCCGTGTTAAACAGGCTTGAGTCATGATTTAGAATTAGAGAATTGAAACCGACAGGCGATTTTTTAGTGAAAAAAAGCGTCCGCGTACCGGACGCATCCCTTGAAAAACGCCTTTTATTAAAAATGTATTTTTCAACTTTGCCGGAAACGTTGAAATACGCGAGAATGTTAGGGGGGGGGGGGGGGGGGGGGGGGGGTCAGATGTAAAAACTGCCTTTTAAAGATCATCCTGTGCCCTTTTGAGTTTGATCAATGCCCTTTTAAAACTTTATGAACGCCCTCTAATCTGCCCTTACATAGCACACCTGTGTATGTTGTTTTTATTTATTTGAGAAATGTAACGTTGTTGAGACTTGAGACAAGCGACTGAAAATTTTTCTTTCCAATAGACTCATTCATTCTCTTTGTTGTACGTTGTACATATGTGAGTAAAAGAAAATCTTTTTAAAATCTGCAAACAACAAATGACGTAATATGCGAAGACACCAATGAGAGAGAGAGAGAGAAAAAACTAAAGTGTAATGTACCACCTGCTAAGGCAATTAAACGAAGTGAGCTCGCGCTCTTTTCTTTTCTTCTGTTATGAATGAATATAGTAGTTTGTAAAATTATTCCTGTGATGGAGAGCAAAGAACTTTTGCTTTTATTGAAGAATTGCGAAGTCGAATACACGTGTATTGCATCATTCTTCCGCGAGTTCATACTGACTTAAAACTATTCTTAGTGATTATTTAGATGTTTTTATCAAACAAAATGATCTTTAACGATTCATAAAAGAATATCATACTCTTTTAATTTGGTGTGCTTTTCCGGCGATCTAGGCCTTTCGAAAATCGAAAAATTTTCTTATATACCACTCAGCCCCCACCATGGGGGGGGGGGGGGGGGGGGGGGGGGGGTCGGGTGATAGTGAATTAGGTGCAAAGGTAAACATAGGTGCCCTTTTGTCTCTTATCGGACGCTGCCTTTTAATTCTAAAATAGGGCCTGACCGACTTGGAACAATGTGAAAGGTAGGATTTGATTATTTGCTTTAATCGTTTATATATATACATATCAAATCAAGAGAAACCTATTTAAATTGAAACGTTTTTCAAAGAAGAAGGAAATAAAAAAGAAACTGATTTGCAAATGATTTGAAGTATATTTTGAGATTTTTAAGCTATCTTTCGTACCTGACTGAATAAACCATCCATCATTGTATCCATCAGCTTCCATGAAGGTAATCCATACTTCATCATCTATAGCAAAAAAAGCACACAATAATTATGTAAAAAGCATATAGTCTTTTACATTTCATCCTTCATTTTTGCTGACCTACACCAGTCCTGTTGCTATATGTGTTCAATTTCATTGAAATCACAAAATGACCAAAACGTTTGAATCAGTAACATTAAATTCTGTTACGTGTAAATTTTCACAACAATTGGACCACTATCAAATTTTGGTCAAAAATTGGTTGAGAATGCGTTTTGTTTTTGTCTAAATTGGGAAAAAAAGCCCACAAATTAGAAATCAACACTACAGCATAGTAGCATATGTACCACTGTACATTTGGTTCCCTACTGACATGATAGGACCTTCAAAATCAGCAATTTTAGATTTACTCCCAATTTTATTTTAGCCTAGTATTAAGACGTTGTGTTACATTTCAATATACCACGACACGTGTATTTGAAGTTAGGTTTACGTTTTAAAAAATTCGTATTGAATACATTGATATGATGTTTATTCCTAGCGCAAACAAAATGTCAATGACATAGCTGTACATAAAGATTTCCTCATATGAAAACATCCCATGATAATTTTGCCAGTTCAGTGCTTGCTAAATTAACTTGTAAGTCCACTTCATATTGGCAGTTATTGTTAGAAATTTGAAAAAATGGCACTGATCGAAATATTATAGTAATGTTACCTTCAACATCTGATAGCTTAGATAGCCTTCTTCCTGTGGACAGGCGACGGCGAGTTGCGTTATTTGGCGTATGTTTATCTAAGCAACAAATGGAAGTTATAATCAGTTACTCATCTATGGCTTATGCTGAACACTCCTGGTAGATGAAATCATTTATTTAAAGATAATGAACTGTTATATGTAGAGCTGAGGGTTGTAGTATGCTGATGTCAGTAGAAATTGAACAATTGAGAAATGATCTGAAAACGAGCAGCTGTTTATTATTGACAAAGCGCTCAAGCACAGTAAAAAAATTATCTCTCTGGTGGAGATTATCTCACAAGAAAACTACTGATACACTTTTTTCTCGACTTTATGATAGTTCATTACTTTTGAGTTTACAAAGATTTGATAAAGAAACAAAAAGGTATTCGTCATTAAATTCGCTATACAGTGTGTCCCAGAGAATTTCGGTCTGAGATTTTAACAAGCTATAACTTTTCACACATACATCAGATTTTAGAGATTTTTACATCATTCGATAGCATTTCTTTCAAGGATTTGAAAAACCTATATCCTAAATAATTTAGTCCAACACCTTTGTAGTAAAAAGGATTTCTTTAAACTGTCACGGTCATTAACTCCTTAATGGTTAATAAAAGTAAGTTTTCACGTGCGATTATTCTTTTTTTTTTTTATTAAACTCTCTTTCATCACCCAATAAGAGGGTATATACAAGAAGAAACCTAGGAAAAACTTTCGGTTTTAAAAAAAAAATATATACAAGTTATATACAAAGTTAAAAAAGAGACATTTAACTCTTTGGGATGTTCGTTTCCAGAATGTCCTTTAGTGTTTTTCGTTTATCGTAGAGGTGCCAGTCTGTTAATAGTTCTTCAAGTTCAGAGTTCCTTTCAGGGTCGAGTTCACTAGTTTTTAGGCTGGGTCTTTGTTTCGTCAGAAGGACAGCTATTACATTGACGTTCGATTTTTTGCAAGTGTTGAGGAGGTCTTGAATGATTGAGTATGAGCGAGTCGGTTCGGGGGTGTTGAGGATTGTGAGTAGATATTTGGAGGTGGTTTCATTTCTCATTAGCAGATGAAGAAGGTTGATTTTTCGGTCATTGAGATATGAGGTGATGGTATCCAGATAGTAATACTGGTTGAGATCAGTTTTGGCGTGTTTGGAGAGGCCAAGAAGTAGTTTTAGTGAGCAGCGGCATTGTCTATTGAGATAGTCTGAGAAGGTCTTGGAGAGTTGGGTAATTTCCATCCCGTAGAGGGTTTTGGGTAGGAGTGTGGCTTTGAAAATTGTAGCTACAGTGTCAGGGTGCATTTTCCGAATACCACATGAGATAAGGGACGATGTTGTTGCCCACAGTTCCGAAATTCTAGTGGAATGATGTTTCTGTAGAGTAATTTGGTTCGATTTGTTGGAACCCCAGGAAAAGCCGAGATGCTGCAAAGTTGTCTGTGGTTTTACCTCTTCGTTGTTCAGTGTAATCCTTGCATCTGGTATGTTACTGGTACCTGAGATAAGGAATTGAGTTTTGGTCGCATTGAATTTTAGACCATGCTTCATACCAAAACGTTCACATTCGTTCACCATTCGTTGAAGGTGGTTCAGGTTCGGACTGAGAAGGATGATGTCATCTGCGAAGACTATTACGGAGGTGTTGATGTTTCCTGGGAGGTGTGTACCAATGTTCATGTTTTGAATGATGTCAATAAGGTCTTCAGTGTAGATGTTATAAAGGTAAGGCGAGAGTATCGATCCTTGTCGTACACCTTGAGATAGACGAAAGGTGGTGGAGTAGTGACCTCTGTATTTGGTGGTGGCATCACCGTTTGTATACAATTTGATCAGGAACTTGATGACTGTGATTGGGAGGATGTTTTTTTCCAGTAGCTTGTTGAATAGAGTGAGCCAGTTGCAGCAATCAAATGCCTTCTCAGCGTCAAGACTGCAGATGTAGACAGGTGTGTTTTCTGTGTTGTACTTTCGGACCGTATCTTGAATGAGAAATTCAGCGTGTATCGGTGAAGCATCTGATGTGAACCCAAATTGTGTGTTCTTGTGATCCTTGAGTTGTGGACACTTGTTTATAATGACCTTCTCAATAAGTTTCGTTAGAATCGGGATGAGACTGACTCCTCTATAATTGTTGGGGTCATGTAGTGGTTTGCGATACGACTTCACTATCGGAATGATAATGGATGTAGCAAGAGATGATGGTAGGCTTGACGATTTCATTATCTTGTTAACTAGTTGGGCTAGGTATTCTGCGACGTTATTATTCATGGCATGAATGAAGTGTTCGGTTTTCATTTCGAAGGGATTTTGTTTATTAAGAACATGTCGTGGTGTTATTGAACACACTAAAATTATAATCTCATCACAAAGTTAAAAATTGTGAGACGGGGGCTTCTACAAAATTTTTTTGACATCATAGGTGGTGATCCAATAGATGAGTTTCTAAGTGACGTGATGTTTATGAACATTAGTGTTTTTTGCTCGATAATTGCTGTGAGTTTCAACATAAATGCTTAATAGATCAAGTCAATTTCCTACCAATATGCGCACGCATCTTGGTTGGCAATTAGATGCTCTCTGCACACTGTCGGTTAAACCGGTTCTCAGGAGGCGTTTTTAAGACAAAAAAAATTATTAAAAATAATACTCATTAGCACTCAAAATCTATTTTTGTGAAGTTTATTAAATTTTTAGTTTAAACAGATCTTTAACTGGTAATTAACATCAGAAACTCATCTATTCTAAGAAACACTATTTTGTAATCATGAAACTTTGTAAGAAATGTTGTTCTTAGATTATCAACTATTATGAATAGAACGGAGAGTATCATTAGGCTGATGTGATCAGTGGCAATCCCTGATTAGAATAAAAGGAAGTGGATCCTAAAAGGGTAACTCACACACATCAAAACAGAACAGAGCAAGGTAAAAAAATCAATTAAAAAAATAAATAAATAAATTGAAAGAACGAGTCATCAGGGAACTTATTTTCGAATTAATCAAGGAAAGTTATGCATGCGCAATTTCTAGTGCATGTTATAATACATTCCCCTATCCCGTCGGAACGACATAGATTATCATACCTATCTATACAGTTTCTTCTGGAAGAATACTTAGAAGTTTTTATCCTGGAGTCGGTATAACAATCAAATGTGTATACTCACAAGAAATCATTCCTAACTTATGGTAGATTACATGCAACTAAAATGTCAGATTTACATGTATGAGGTATTGGGAGGTAGAGATACACTCGTTTATCAAAAAATCTGGGTTACCTGATAAATATCACGTAGGTTTAAGGTAAAGAAGGACGGGTATTAAGTAAACCGCTGTTTTAAGTTGTGTTATGCTGTGCTTATATGGATCAGTATTTGAATGATTGAAACTAAAGATGACTCACTCCACTACGCACAAAAATTTGTTTTGTTTGTTAGCGTCCCATGTCTTGAAACGAGATTATTGAGGACAATAATAATTTTAATATAACTTCTTTTCGTAGGCAACCTGCGCATACGAAACTAAAGATGATTCCACCACGCACTAAAGATTTGTTTTGCTGATTAGCGCCCCATTAGCGGGATTCTGAAAAATCATGTTTCGTTTACACGAATCTATTTTTCTATAGATTTGTAGGGAATTGTATACAGCTTAGTAGAGTTGTTCGTGAATTTTTCCCTACAAAGTCATTAGAAACTTCACATCAACACTTGAAATAAGCGTGCAAAGTAATGATGTTTCTTTTGATACAACAAAAGGCTTTAAATCTCTGAAGTACCGTTTTAGTAGAACAGTTTCAAAAAAATTCTCACAAGTAATTGATTTTTTTCGTGTAACAGGCTCGTCGAGTTTACGAATCTCCTTAATGTCTTGAAACTAGACCACGCAGAAAATAAGGCCCTTATTTTCGTTTGAACAATATGAATTAGAAAGTAACGTAACTTAATTGCTATACCTAAGGGATATTATTAACTGATGGCTACATCACGTTTGACTAATGTGAATTAGAGAGTAATAAATAGTTTCATTACACTACAGTGTGTCCCAGAGAATTTCGGTCTGAGATTTTAACAAGCTATAACTTTTCACACATATATCAGATTTTAGCGATTTTTACACCATTCGATAGAATTTCTTTCAAGGATTTTAAAAACCTATATTTAAAATGATTTAGTCCAAAACGTTTGTAGTAAATAGGATTTCATTAAACAGTCACGGTCATTAATTCCTTAATGGTTAATAAAAGTAAGTTTTCACGTGAAATTATTCTTTTGCTTATTAAGAACTTTGTCGCGGTGTTATTGAACACACTAAACGGGGACTTCTGCAAAATTTTGTACATCCTATGAGCAATCTTTAGTTGCTACTTAAAACAAAAAGTTTTCTCCACTGAGATCCAGAGTCTATCAGAGTTGGGAAGTAAAATTGTTGACGCAGCAAATAATCTTAGACAAAATCAAAATTTTATTTGCCACTCTTTATGAAATGACAGCAAGACCAAATCGCTGTGTTCAGAGAAACGGGGGACATGTTGAGACAGCTTTAATTTTGTTTATAATGACTCTTGTGTTTTACAGGCTCTTGACTTGTTATTGTTTTTGATAATGACCTTTGATAGCTGTTATTGAAAGATGTGTTAATTAACCATTAAGAAGATCATTGGATTTTTTCACGGTAAAATCCTCAATTGTATCCAAAATAAGAGGTTTTGGAGAACAAAATGTACATTTTTAAAATCCTTGAATAAAATCCTATCGAATGGTGTAAAAATCGTTGAAATCTCATGTAAGTGTGAAAAGTTATGGGCTGCTAAAATCTCAGACGGAAATTCTCTGGGACACACTGTATAGCTTTTAATCAATGAAACAAGTCTTAAACATTTAAGTAATTTTTAAGAGAACTTGTGTAAAATCGGGTTTTGACAACTCCGCCATTTTCTTTCACGGCATTTTATGCGGACGTTTCAGTGATCACACTATGTTTGAACAGCAAAGAAACAGTCGATGACTCTTTTAATTAGGGACTGTTCACAAATGACGTCAACTGTTAGGGGGGGAGGGGGGGTTATACTAAAGTCGATGACTCTTTTAATTACACAGAAATTCAATAATGAGTTTATAAATGAAGAAATTACAAAATAAAGTCATATTGAGCAACCTCGAACGCAGGGTTTCTTGTCTTTTCAATATACAGATGGCGGCGAAGAAGTACCGCCATCCGTATATCCGAAAAGGCAAGAAACGTCATAATGGGGTGACTTTGTTCACAAAATAAACGAAATGAAAAAAGATCTTTTTGCTTAGGTTAACAGTTTTTAACTATAATGTCTTTATTTTCAAGGTAATTGGGTAAAAATGTTTGTATTCCTAAGTTTATGTAAATCATACTTGGTTTTCAGGGCTTAGAAAGAGGCGAATTTTGCTCCTCTCGCACAGTCAATTAGAAGCAAGTCTGATGTTAATAACATAAAAATAATGCAGGGCCTGTTAAAAGATGCGGTTGCACTGTAAGTATTAACTTTGAGCTCACAGCGATCCAAAAAAAGATTTTTGACCGAAGTAAAAAAAGAGTGCAGTCGAATCTGGTTATCTCGAACTGTCATTGAACTGGAAAAATTCGAGACTTCACATAAACGAGATTTATAGCGGGCTGTAAATGCTTAAAGGGACCAACGGTTTTGATTAAGATAACGAGAAATGGAAGACAACGAGAATCAAAAAGAAACTCTTACATTGCTTATTCATCTCCTTTTTGATTAGCTCTCAAGTTCTTTCTTATTAGTAGTGCAGCTTAATAGTGCAGTTTAATGTGACAGTAGTCCTTTGTTATAGCCAAAAATACTAATCTTGTTTCCATTGTCTAAGAAGTTTCGGTCTTATCCATGATACGTTTCCTTCATTGATGGATTAATGGATTCACTGGATAAATATATAGAAAGTTTAAAAATGCTGTCGTTCCGAGTTATTTCGAAACTAGTATTAAAGAATATTTTTTAAGGAAATAAGTATAAAGATTTGAATATCGGAATGTTGTGCATGAAAGACGGAAATATGAAAAGTATGAGAAATATGAGTAAATAATTCTATTAAATAATTCGTTGTCTTGTAAAACTTAAGTATTTACGCTTAAATATGTGATTTTCGGCACGCTCTTTCTTCACTGCATACAGATGATCACGATTTGTATTTGAAATATTGTGTATCTTTTGCCATACATAAAAGACTGGCTTTGTCGAAATATTTAAAGTATGCCACTTATCAGGCCCCAAATCAACCAAAACATTTTTACAAAAATCCTTAAATTACAAAATTTTTGGGCGGAAAGTTTTCTTTTTTAATGGATAGCTTGCTGTGTGTAAAAATTGGAAAGCTTGAGCGCGGGGGCATTTTTAGCTAAAGCTACATGCTAGTTCTATAGAAGTTATTTTTCAAACGAAAGTACTTGATATAAAATACTTCAATGGCATTAAAATACCTGAATCTCGAAAGGAAAATACTCCTCTAATAAAAAGATAAATAAATAAATGCTCCTTGAACTTCAAAATATATTTCCTCGCAAAACACTTGAAATAACTCGAATAACTCGAATATTCGAGCAATCTTCATTGGTCTGTTAGAAGATTCTAGTAAATAGACATTTATTTGCTATTGGGAGTCTTTTCATCAAACAATTTCAGAACATTAAAGTTTTCAGTTAAAACCCTCATAATAACGTTTGAATAAACGAGGCAAGTTATTGTTTACAATTTGAAGCTGTCCTGTTGTAGAAGAAAGTGAAATGGAAAATCCAATATTGAATCATCTCATTCATCTTCATTACACATTCCTTTAGGTCACTTTGTCCATTTGTGTACTTCATGTAAAGAATGTACCAATAATGGAAAAAGTCCACCAAAGGAAAGTAGAAACGTCAGAAACACATTTGAGTAACCTAATAAACCTTGTTCCCAGAGTTTTTCCACTGTTTTTTAATCCAATAAACCCTGGGTTCTATAACACTATTTATAACACTATATAACAAATGCGTTCTGGGTTAGGTAGCAATCAGAGGGTGAATCTGTACGAAACAAATTTACACTAGCATGTAGGTTTAGCTAAAAATGCCCCCGCGCTCAAGCATTCATTTGTACACAAAGCAAGCTATACATTGCAAGCTATACAACGGAAATAAAAACAAAAAACAAATGTTTTGGTTTATTGTGGGCTTGATAAGTGGCATACTTATATGCTTAAACATTTCGACGAAGCCAGTTTTTTAGGTAGCCTCAAAGAGCTGCTCAAGACTAACTCAAAATAGTTTTAGAACTGCCTCGTATTATGATCACAAGACGAGTAGCATTGAGGCTCCAGTCATAACAGTTGTAACTTTTAATGCATCGAAACAGGCATAAAATAACCCCCTTCATTCAAGGGTTGACATGATGTCCTCAATTGAATTTCAGGACAAACTCGATAATTGCGGTATTTTTCAAAACAACTTTGGAATATGCAAACCGAATAGCTCTAAACTTAAACAGATGGAAATCTGTACAAAACTTTGTTACTTTTTGTTATCTCTTAGGCCTATGTCACATTGATGCTAGTATATCTTTCAAAAAGCGTAAAAGTATTTGCTACAAACAAAAGGAATGTGTGAACTGAAACCATCGATACGTATCGTAATGCATCGATTAAACGCCCCCCTTCTTTTAAACGCCCCCCTCGAATAGACGCCCCCCCTTTTCAGGAGATTTTTAAATAAACGCCCCCCTCTATTAGACGCCCCCCTCGAATAGACGCCCCCTCTAAGGAGGGGCGTTTATTAGAGACACACTAATTAAGGCATGTAGAACTACTACATTGCATTGTTTCAGCCTCAAAGTTTTCGTTTTGTATAAAAATATGGAAATTTGCGATAGACGCCTTTCTTTTTAAATTTTAAACTAACAGCTGGAAACTTTGTCTTTATTGACGAAGATCTTGAAGTTTAATTTTGTATATTTTTTATCGATGTTTATATTTAGTTTATATTTACGAAAAAGAAAAGTTTCACAAAAATTCAATAGACGCCCCCCTCTTTTAAACGCCCCCCTCGAATAGACGCCCCCCCCTAAAAATTCAAACAATTTAATAAACGCCCCGGGCGTCTAATCGAAGCATTACGTATTTTATAATCAAGACTTGTTAAAGAAGTTATGCAAGAGCCAAAAGAAAAAAAAAAAACTTTTTCAAAAAAATAATTAAAGCGAAAAATCCATTAGAAGTTTGCGTTTCAAACTTTTATTCAAAACAAAAAATAGCCAAAGTTTACATACAAAAAAAACAAGAAAAAATATGTGTAACGTCAACACGGAAAGTTGGAGGCAGATGAGGATGATGAAGATGAGGAACAAAATCAGAAACTGACATTCGCCTATCTCGTGAAACCACTCGCTTATGCTTCCTCCTTTTTCTTAGTTTCGAAGTTCAAGGTAATGACATCATTTCGTTTCAAATAGACCTCAAATGAACCACAAATTCCCCGAATTTTTACATCCTTACTTTATCAAGAGTAACAACGATATTAGCGAATCACAGCTGATCACAGATGAAGTCAGTAGAAATAGAACAATTGAAAAATGGTCTGGAACGAGCAGCTGTTTATTTTTAACAAACCGCTCAAAGAAAGTAAAAAAATGATTGGCTCCCTCGTGGAGATTATCTCACAAGAAAACGGCTGACACACTTTCTTCTCAACCTTATGATAGTTCAATATCTTTAACTAAAGTTCTGTTCTCGTTTTAACAGAAATTGTATCATGAAGAAGGTAGCAGCGCATACGCCTTGTTTTCATGTCAAACATTGAAACATTAAAATTTTGTGAATAACCCGGTGAGCAATCAAAAAACCTTTGCAATGAAGAGCACTTTTATCGAATTGGTGTGTATATTTCCACAGAAACGCACTCCTTCGTTGTGATTTTACAGAAACGCACTCCTTCGTGGTGATGTTTCAGCAATTTCGCCCACTGGGAATGCACATTTGGACTTTTTTCAAAATTTTCAAAAGCTGAAAATTTATGAAATACTTCAAACACAGACTTAAATATATTGCGAAATGTATTCATCAGAAGGTCTATGAAAGACGCTATCACATACTGAAGAAATTTGCTTGTCGAAGAATTTTGCTTTACTTTTTCCTCGTTGACGTCAAGGAGGTTCAGGTTGAAAACGAGGCTCCAAAGGTTCTGATTTCGAAGACCAGATAATCATCTCATCCGACAGCAATTAATGCCATGTGTGTGAATGAATGATATTTTGGATGTACCTAGAACCCAGGATCTTTTCTATATAAAAACTGCAGCAAACTAACAGGAGACCCTTGCTCCAACTTGTTTACATTGCTTGTGTCAACTAAGTCTCATCTTATGATAAAGGCGTTTCTTTCAAATCGGCTACAAGTAGTAAGAGTTAATGGAACTGATTCTGAGCCAGCAGAAGTATTGAGTGGAATACCGCAAGGAAGTGTTCTCGGTCCCTTACTTTTTATCATTTATATCAATGACCTACCTGATAATGTCAAATCCAACATATTTTTATTCGCTGATGACACGAAGCTTATGAAAGAGGTAAATTCAAACGATGATGCGAAGCTACTACAAGATGATATCAACTGCTTAGAAGAATGGTCAAGAAAGTGGCTCCTTCAATTTAACAACAAAAAGTGCCACGTTCTCCACCTTGGTAAACCTCGAAACATTAAATGTACCTACCCCTACACGCTAAATGGTCACAAACTAGAAACAACGTCCGTAGAAAAAGATCTTGGAGTTTTATTGGACAGTGAGTTAAATTTTCAAGCGCATATGGCTGAGAAAACAAAGAAGGCTAATGCAATGATGGGATTAATACGGCGAAGTTTTAGCTTTCTGGATGGCAATCTATTTGTTAAACTCTTCACATCATTTGTAAGACCGCATCTCGAATACGGGCAGTCAGTATGGAGTCCACACTTGCTGAAAGATATCAACACTGTAGAAAACGTTCAACGTCGTGCCACAAAGTTCATTGATGGGTTCTCTTATCTTGACTATGCAACACGTCTCCGGAATTTGAACCTTCCGTCCCTGAAGTACCGTCGAGCCTGTGGTGATATGATTGAGCTCTTTAAGCACTTCCACAATTACGACGCCGAAATATTGTCTAGCAAATTCAAACGTACAACACGACCGAGTAGGAAGCATGAAAATCAAATTGAAAGACAAACGCCGAAAGACGGGATTCGTGAGGTAGAAACCAACTCGTTTTACCACCGTGCTGTAAAAACATGGAACGAACTACCAAAATCTGTTGCCCATGCAAAGAGCATTGGCGAATTCAAACGTAATTTAGACGAGCATTGGATGCAACAACGATACGTATGACCTAACCTTACAATGAGCGATTCATAGAGGCTTTGGAAGCCTGCGAATTGTATTTCGTAAATAATAATAATAATAATAATGATGATGACGTGAATTTCGTCCCAGGAAAGGTTTCGTAATATATCGCTAACTCTATAACAAGAATAGAAGCAAGACTACGTGACTAAGATTAGAAACTCGATAATGATTTAAAGAATTCAAAAAAAACATACGATTACGAAACTTAAGTTCCAGACTTTCTAACATAGAACTTCATTTAAAATTTGATTATCGGAAAGTAGAAAGAATTTGATAAATGTCATTCAGTATATAAACAATGTACGTAATGTACTCCGAGACTCTGTTTGTAGTTCCGGAAATTTGGAAACTTGAATCTCACGAGAACTAGTTTAGTATGTTTATAGCCTGAGTATCAGAAACTAACTAACAACGAGCCTAGTGTAGAATCTATATTTTCTTCAGGAGAAATTTCATTAAAAGAAAATTGATGGGAAATAAAAATTTGGACCAATAAAATGTAAATATATTCGGTATGGATAAACACAATTCAACATCTCCGCCTGATCCGATGTCAACTGTCTTGAGCAAAAAACACCATTATCGTTAAAAATATACAAAGTTAAGGTGGAAACCCCCCAAAAAATCCGTCAATTTTTTAAAATTTCCAAAACGGCTTTTTTGGGGGTAAAAATATTCGTAGACTCTGAAAATCAACATTAGAAACTCCACCCGGCATTGCGAGTGCCTCAATTTCAGGTATTTCGATACCTATATCTTTAGTAAGATGCCTAGCAACGCCCTTGGAAACATGTTTGTGTGTGTTTTGGACCATGATTTACTTCAAAATTCCAATTATTATCAATCAAAGGTGGCTAAATATGTAATTTGCTTTATGTCGCTCTGTAAAATATCCTTGTTTCTGTCACTAAACAAATTCCAACCAGCAGTGAAGCAAAATATTTTCAACCATCCAGACGAAACTTGGGAAAAACTTGTAGAGTAAAATTCAGCACAAGGGAGGAGAAGAGAATTCTGCAAAAAGAAAGAAGTTGTAGATAGTGTAAATATATAAGAAGAAGAAGATGTAAAAAACGTAAATAGTGACATTACCACTCCACAAGAAGAAGGTACACAACAAAATGATTCTGCCAACATTATTTCAACACCTCCGAAAAAGACTATGTCAGAACAGAAAGTTCAGCCAGTCATTTCGAACACACCTAAGACATCTGACCCAATCTATGGGCATAGAATTGTTGATGTGAGAATACTGTGCAGTATTTTCAAATTATTGGCATGTCCTGATTGCAAACAAGTGACTTTATCGTCGCATGAAGTCAAAAGCCGATTTTTGAGTTTGGTTTTTAGTATACTTAGTTACAAAGTTTTATGCCAGGAGACCAATCAATTCCTTGTATGCTCACTTATTTGAGTTAACCAAAGAATTGATGGGTCTCGCATCTCTGCTAGATATCTGTTTCCTGAACTGCAAAATCTGTTCTTAGGATTCGAAACACAAAGAATATTTAACGATTCCAGGTCAGCAAAGATTGTGCAGTATTTTTGATTTTATACACAGGTGGCAGCATTGATTGACAGTATAAGCATTAATTGGATTGAAACTTTGTTTTGTTAATATATACTTAGAATTTCCTCCAAGTTTTTATTGCATTTTCTTTTAGCATTTGGAAGAGATCTAAGATTGAGTTTCTAAAGCTTGGTTCACATGGGTCATGAAGTTATATAAGTACCTGAAAACTTCAAGAAGTAAATTTATGAAAGCAATAGCTGCGAAATGGAGGATGTCACTTTAGGAAAGCTTCTTCTTCAAAATCAAAGAAAGTAATATTCTTTAAAAAAGAAAACTCTACAGAGACTTTCATCACCTATTCCCACGCTAATTTAGTATATCTCTTTTCGTATGAGAAGGGTCTGACTACATAAGGCTTGTTTGGGTTAGGGTTAGGGTTAGGGTTAGGGTTAGGGTTTGCTCTAAAATCAATTTTCATAAATTTATTTGATCCCTGCTGACGTTTACATGGGAATAATAAACGTATGAAATTTCATGCGCGACACGATTAGAACAACTTTATAACTCGTGTGAACTACGCTTAAGGTGCTCAACTTCCAAGAGAATGGGAACTAAAAGGTCAAGCTGAGTGGCGTTTCTAGCATCCCAGTTAACACACGGCATCAATACAACGTTGTTTTATGGTCGTTCTAACGTCGCAATCAAAAACGACCATTAACCGACGTCAAGAAAACGTCAGGGTTGGGCGCAACCAAAAACGACTATTAATTAAGTTGGTGATTTTGATGTAAGTCAAATACATTAGGACTTGTCAAGGCGCCGTAGGTCAGGTCGGGAGGTCAGGCTTCAATTCCTGCTGGTGACGTTTCATTTGTTGTCATTACCTTTCGTCGTCAATTTGACCATGCTACAACGTCAATGCAACGTTGTTTTCGGTCTTTTGACCGCTGCAAAACGTCCGTACAACGTCATTTTTGTTTTTGTTTATCGTCGTTTTGACGTCAAAATCCGACGTTGTTTTGCTGTTTCCATTTTGACCATTAAACGACCGTCATACGACGATGGAATACGACGTCGAAACAACGTCTTTGTGCTTGCTGGGATATATCTTATTATAATAATCGCGTAACGTGCAGGTGCGGATGCAGAGGGGGTCAGATAGGTCCATGTACCGGGTAAAAAATAAAATAAGAATACGCCTTTTAGCGCCTCCCCCCCCCCCAGGGCCTTTGAGGGCCTTTGATTGGTTAAAACTCTTTAGAACAATAGATTTAAATACAATTGACCGATTTAGGCTGGACAAAAATTCCTTCACAATTTTATTTGTCTCGTGGCTGAAATTTTTTGAACCGATTGGGAAAAAGTTATCCAGTCTAAATTGAGCAGTATTCTTAAGATTCACAAACCAGCACGAGGGATTTCTTTTAAAAATGGCTTCTTCACGAAGACGATGATTACTTAACATTATCTGAAACATATCAAGAGTTAAGAGAAAAATTATCGGAGCAAGTTAAGATTTCCGTTGTTAATCATGTTGAGTTGTGGAAATCTGGGAAAATTCGTCTTTTTAGACTTTCTCCCTTTGATGAACAGTGTTTACAATCCTCTTCGTCATTGAACGAGAGGGCATTAGCTATAAGGTAAGGTAAAAATTAATGAAATAAACTTTGGAGTTCTAAGTAAAATCACATGATGTGTGTACTTACAGAAATAAATCATTTAATTTGAAGAGCAATGTTGCCATAAAGGAATTAATTAATAATATAATTTTCCAAAGCGACGTGGTAGAAGTTTTCAATATAAATGGCTTGAATTATTTCCTTGGCTGACTTACTCACCTTCTTTGGATGGAGCATTTTGTCTCCCTTGTGTTTTGTTTGGAGATAAAATTCCAAATCAAATCAAAAAAATACGTAGGCTATTTTCTGAGCCATTTACTCATTGGACAGATGGTTTGTGATCTTTCAGACAGCATGAAAGTAGTTCTAGCTGGAATTCATGTAAAGTGTATGTCACTCTTCAACATCACTTTAGAAAACGCTCTCCCTGTTGATGTTATGATTGATTCCCATAGAAGTAAAGTAATTAAAGAGAATCGTCAAAAACTTGTGGCAATCGCAGATGGTGTAATTCTTTGTGCAAGGCAAGGATGGGCGTTACGGGGCCATAGGGATGATTCCCAGTACCAGCCTGCTGCTGGGGAATACTCTACCCAACGCACTGGAATCTTGGTTGGACTGTTAAATTTTAGAGCACGGGGTGGGGATGTTGCTTTACAAGAACATCTTTCCAAATGCCCTAAAAATGCAACATATATATCTAAAACCACTCAAAATGAAATCATTGCATGTTGTGGTAATTTAATAACTAATCTATGTCCATTAGAGTGGGGCTGAAAAATGGTTAATGAAAAGATGGCACCAATCATGACCGACCAGGTAACGTATGAGTATTGATTGGAATTCGTATTTAGTTTTTGAAAAAAACATTCTTCAAAAACATTATTGTTTTCAGGATGTTGCACCCGGTGAAATTATTAGACGCAACTGTCAGATGACATCAAAAAAGCCCTGTGGGTCGAAATTATGTTCATGCCGAAGAAATGGCCTAGCGTGCGTATCAGCGTGTGGTGATTACAGAGGCATGGGTTGTGAAAATGCCAACGAAGAAGACGAGATTGACGAACAAATCAGCGACGAAGAGGAGTTGGATGGAAATATTTTTGAAAGACTTGCTAGTTTGTAAAGTTCTGAAATACATAGATGCCATCAAATTGTCAAAAACAGGCTATTATTCATTACATTGAACCAACCTCGTACCCAGGGTTTCTTGCCTTTTCGATAATACGGATATACCGAAAAGGCAAGAAACCCTGGGTACGAGGTTGTAAATTGAACCCCTAAGAATAACAATATAAGTAGATTACAAAACAAGTACTCAATCAAAATAAGTATTAGTCAACTGGGATTAGTATCATGATAGTCTCAAAATGGTAAATGATTTGGTATGAAATGGGAAAAAAACTGTCATTTTTAGCTATTTTTACCCCCTGAAAATAATTGCTTTCACTCAAATCTCATACATATTCCTAGCAAACCCAAGTATCGATTGTTATCAGTCAAGACAAGGTATATAACTGAGGTTGTTTATCGTGATATTGTCTCAAAATCTCAATATTCTGGTGAAATTGGGCAAAATTGGGTAAAACTTTGCCATTTTAAGCTAGTTTGACCCCCTGGAAATATTAAATGTACTCAAATTTTACACACGATACTAGAAAATTCAAGTAGCAATTGCTATCAATCAAAGCAAGCTAAATTAATAGGATTTATGTCATGATATTATCTCAAAATAGCAAAATTTCCGCAAAAATCCGCCATTTTTAGCTTTTCTTTGACCCCCTGATACATTCTTTGTGTATAAGTTACATTTACTAGCACAGTCAAGTATCAACCATTATCAATTAAAAACATTCTAAAAACTAGGATTGAAATCATGATATGGCCTCAAAATGGCAAAATTTAGGCAAAAACGAGCAAAAATCCGCCATTTTTAATTATTTTCAGGCCCCATTTTGGTATTTACAATCTATTTTGAAAACATCAACATCAAAAGAAACCCTATCATATCACTTAGAATGGAACAGTATCAAATTAAAACATATGCACTATACTGAAATTCCATAGAAAACCCTTATATTTCGAGGTTTTCATGTTTTAGGCACCCTACTTTGAGACGAGATTGTGAAAAATGCTCAAAAGTTTGGTCGGTGGGGTTTTGTACACTGAAAATATAAGGATACTAGAGTCTTTTAAGCTTAAAATCGCTTCTGCATGAATTAGTTTCCAGTTCGACAATTTTTCGGCCTCTAGTTACTGCACTAATAAGAACTTTTATTCATCTAGCTTTTTCCTCGGACTGCTCGCCTCTGGAATTCTCTACCTCATAGTTGTTTTCCTGCTGAGTATGATCTGCAATCTTTTAAATCCAAGGTTAACCACCACCTTGCTCTGTCTTTATAATTCTTTCTTCCTTTTCTCATCTTCCTCATCTGTCTTTATAACTCTTCTTCCTTTGCTCATCTTGTAGCTCTCTGCCTAGTAGTGGCTTCGGCCTTGAAGGGAGCAACCCATTTAAAACAAAAAACAAACAAAAAAAACAACTATTCTGAATAAACAAACAATCCGAAATCCGAACCGACTTTCCGAAAACGGCAAAAAAAACAAAAAAACTGTTACAAGATAGATGGATAGGATGTGTAAACCAAACAATTTCCTACTCTTAAAAGCGCGGAAATTGAACAAAGTTTTAGATCTATTTCGTTTGCGTATTTCAGGTTTATTTTGAATAACGCCATGGTTACACATGGTTACACTACTCATTAAACTATTCGTTGTATTGCAAAAGTTGTCCAACCATGGTTCTGCTTATTCTCAGTCTATTGCAGGGACATTCGTAATAGTGACGACTACTTGCTAGCAACTAAACTATAATGAAACAATGATTTTTGTTCCAGGATTCTAGAAAACAGAAGATGAAGAAAACAAGTAACATTTACAAGCCATCAAATAAGAATATTGAATACACCTTTCCAAATTTCTGTTTAACTGTCGACTTAATGCTTACTTATCAAGTTTCGCCTCGTTCCAATGTTTTTCATTGTTTTTCTAATTTCATAATGTTTTCAGTAAGTAATAGTTACTCAGTCCCCAGTGGAATAATTAGAAGAGTTTGAAAAAAAGGCGAAACTTAGTGGCTAGGTTATTACACGGTGTTTAAACAGAAATTCGGGAAAGGTCTATTGGAATAGCAGCGGCTTTAGCGGTGACTTGGCTATCACATGGATCAATAGATAGATACACGAAGAGACTTGGCTATCACATGGATCAATAGATAGATACATGAATAAAATATCATTTTGAGATTTATAATATCTTATATTTATTTGTCGCTTAACTTACTATGTACATAAAAAATTTACAAATGCGGTATAACTGAAATATTATCCAGCGATCAACACAGTTTGTACGACTATGGATTCCGCGAACCCAGGAATTCTTTCCCTGTTTTAAAAGAACTTAATTTATAAGTCGATAACTCCGTTGGTAAAAGTTTTCAAACAAGACCTTGACATTAAAGGAAAAACATTGTTCATATCCTAAAAGAAACTTATATTAGGCGTTAAAGTCCGCCTTTTTCAGTGAGAAAATGTCAGTTCTCAGCTCGCAATACACCACTGCTTCGATAAATTCGCTTCATTTCTTTCACGTTGAGCGTTAGGAGGTGAATGACATATCGGTTTGTAGCTAGATTAAAATGAATAGTTTTCAAGCACCATCTTGAGGAAGGAAGTAATAGTGAGCGAAAAGAAAGAAATCGAAATAAATCAGTGCGGGCATTATTCGGTGGGGAATGCGAAGAAATTGGCACGATTCCTCAAACACACAAAAATTAGGACATTATAAAATTCTGAACAATAGACCTTTTCATGAATTAAGTCACAACAAGCAACGTCTCGTTTTCAAACTGAATATTAATGACGTTTGCGCTGTTTACAAAGAGAAACGACACTTCAGGGAAAAAGTTTTCACGAGATTTGTTTATTAAGGTTAAGCACGTAATAATTCATAAGCGTAGAAACGAGGCGATGTTTGTAATGACGTAATTTATGAAAAGGTCTATATGTGAGAACAAACATAAAGACGTAAAGACAAAGGGTTTTTTCTACCCATGAAAGTAATGAATACAAAGTAAAGTGGACGAAATCCTACCTGCGCCACTTGTCCCTGTTGTGGTCGATACGTATACCCTTGCGTGCTTATCATGCTTGGATGAAGTCCGTTCGGAATGTAGTTTATATTTTCGGAAACTCCCATAACCTTTTCGCCTTTCACAGACTAAACATGAAAACAAAATTGAAGGGGGTTTTAGAGAAATACATCTCCATAAGAAGGCGCTGTCAGAGAAAAGCTCCCTATTTTAGTGCCCTTCCTCTGATGGTTTCTCAAGGTAAAAAAAAACAAGGTGTATCCAATACAAGAATTTTCCGAGACAATTTTGTTAATCAAACATTGACAAAAACTTCAGAAACTCAAAAAAAGCCCAAACAACAGAATTGATAAGCGTTTATCATTCCAAAGGTGAAAACATAACTACGATAATCCATTAAAAATAAACCACATTTCTAGTGTTTTCAGTTTTATCCTTTACAACTGGTCTCACTTCGTACTATAGAACAACGCTGAGTTGGAAACAAAATGAGAAGAAACTACAAACAATGTCAAATTTTACCTTTCGATATTTTGTCAAGTAAATTTTTAAAGGTTCTACATAATTTTCAAAGCCCAGGTTTGTCACAGCAAACAAAATGTCTTCTCCATTGATCGTTTTACGCTTTTCTTGTTGACACCTTTCACTAGCCCTTTTGAACAGATGTCAAGGTAAACAAATAACACTTATATGGTACTCTGCAAAAGAACATTCAGTGAACTCTCACTATGTTTTTTTTTATAAGCATATAAAAATCCGAAAACAGGCTCAGAGATGCTTAGGTCGAGAGCTTAATAAGGCTGAAAAAATGCTTGAGGGATGCTTATATCCTAACATAAATTTTTCGAGGATGCTTACAAAAGATAGTGAATCAGGCTCAAAATATGCTTAAATTTGCCTATTAGAATTCTTGGTTGAGTTATAACAAACGAAACTGGGAAAGAGGGAAACAAAAGAAACAGATTTTTGGTTTAATTTTTCTGAACTTTTAGTTATGTTAGTTATTTTTTTATTTAAACATTCGAATTGCAATGGCTTCACAAAAACAAAGTAGCTGTACTACAAAGTAACTTATATTTTTTTGTAGGCTCGAGGTAATGCTTAGTATAATGCTTAATTTTTTCCCATATCTGAGCCTAGATATGCTTATAAGTGCAATGCTTATAAAAAAAAAATTTTGAACAGATGTCAAGGTAAAACAAACAAGATGCCCTTACGGGCAGAAAGATTTCTGCAAAATCAGTTGGAAACTGAAAATATAAAAAAAATAAAATACTATAATAGCATTCTTGAAACTTGAATGATTTTGAATCATTGAATGGTTGAATAATTTCTACAATATATTACATTCCTAATTACGTGCTTCTCAGGACATTTTGAAGGCATAATTGACACAATGAGAAACTTTATTAATGTAACTGCCAATAAACTGAACAACATGTTTGTTGATACAAAATAACATAAAAGATACATGGATCCTTTCAGATATCTTAATGAGTATGATCATAACTCATAAACTCAAAACATTTTTCCAAGTATATACATATATATTCTATTCTATTCTATATATTCTATTTCAGTTTGATTAACAATATGGCATGCACTTACATTCTTCATCAAAGTTGAAATTCATGGTCAGTTTAAAAAAAATCTGTAGGAAGTTTAAGAAAGGTTAAATGATTTTTACATAACATTACATTTCTGATTACATTCATATGCACCCAAAGGCATTGCAAAACTGTAATTGACACTATGCGAAACCTCATTGCATATACGTGTACACCACCGATAAACTTAATAACATCTGAATGACATAAAACATCCCTTCTTTTGGGAGTACAAATCAACTTATGTTTATATTGATATTTTCAGATGTCACACAGTGACTACGTACGCAAATCATAAACTTTAAACATTTGATATGTACTATCAATCTCCTTAATTACAAATGTAATTCCCAATATTGCACAAAATCAAACAAAGATTTTGATCATTTAAAAAATATAATGCCTATGCATGCTCTAAACTTCTAAAGTCACCACACACACATATTTATATAACTGAAACGAAAATTTTGGGTTGTTACATGATTTGCTGTGTATTGAATTTACAGGCAATTGGAAGATGTTTGAACTCGCTACTGTAATTAGGAAAGCCATTTGTAATAAAGGACATTATTGACAATATATATAAGTTAAAAACAAATCAAACATTAAAACATTAAAAAGTTATCATCAAACATTAAAACATTACATTAAAGCATCAGTAGACCCACATTTTTTATGTTGGAGCTGAGGAGGGCTCTAAGCTGAGCTTCAGTATCCACAGCTTAAAAAGAATAACAGCCCATACATGAAACAAACGAAGATGTTTTGTGTTTTCACCAAAAACAAACAACAAATGTATACCTTTTCTTCTTTAGAAAAGAATGATCACAGTTCAAAAAAAATCGAAGTTTCTTCTATAGATTTTGTTTTCATCTTAAAATATGTATATGCTCTTAAAAATCCATTTAATATTGACCAAAGAAACTGTAAATCTGAAAGGGTTTCTTCGCTGGGTGACATGCGTTGCACGACGTTTTGGTTTCATGTAAACGCACGCATGAATTTTCAAAAAACCGCTAGGTTTGGACAGTAAGAAAAAAACGAAGAACCAAAGCCGGTTTTAATAGCTTTCTTGCTTTCGCAGAAATCTAATAACACGGTACTCTACAAAAGAACATTCAGTGAACTGTCACTAAAAGTTCGTAAGAACTATTCTATATACTGAACTCTTGATATAATGAGGTTTTCTTGTTATCAAACTTTTATGGAAAAAACCGATTACTCTGCACTAATCAAAAACAGTTATGAAAATTACATTTTACAAGCAAAAATATTTTCAATGAAATTTTAGAAGTATTACAGACCAACTGAAACCAATGTGCTGAGTAAGTGACTAGAGCAACTGCCCAACAAGCAAGAGTTCGTGGGTTAGAGTCCCACTTGATCCGATAACTTTGCGCTGCAATTGGAAAGGTACATTATGTCCAAATTTCATTAATTACTGACCAGTATTCTAATTATTAACAACAAGGGAGCTAAAGCATTTAACCTGAAGCCTGTACAACAAAGGTTATGTTGTCAAGACATTAGAAAATTATGTCAGTTCTGAATGAGTATGAAATCAGAAGGGGAAAAACAGATTTATTCCAATCAAGCAGTTTTGTTACTGATAATTACTGATAGTACTAATAGTTGGTTCGTTGAAAAGGATACTCGCTAGTTATGAAGCTTATGAATTCTGAAACACATTCTTGCACACATTCCTTGGCATCTTTTGCAATCTAGAGAAGAAGACAACATCTCAAGGATCTTTTGATTGAAGCCAAGCAATATGCTTAGTAATTCAAACCAAAGCATGAAACATTGCCTACAGCCAAAACCTAGCTATGTACAGACTTAACCCAGTGGCTAGTGGTAGAGCAGTGACATGATACGTTATTTTTGACCTACTGATTATGCAATGGACACTTGAAATATGGAATTCTCAAATCCCTAAATTTTGATTTCTACTTAATTACAGTAACAATATTACTTTAATGCCCCACTTAAGAAGGGGAACAGGAAGTTCTGAAGATGTTGATTCAGTTCACTGTTGAGAAAGTTCAAGTTCTTCTGGCTTAACCATTCTTTTCAGGTTCCAATACCCTTTACTTCCTTGAATAATTAACAGAATTGTTCTTGTATTACCTTTCCACTTTCTGGAATAGCTTTCTTCATGATTCTAGCAACATTAGCTATTGGTAAAAATCGATCCTAAAAATATTATTGTAGTTGTTATGATTTGGCTGTAGTTTCAATATTTTTTCTAATCACACAGGCTAACATCAAATAGACAATATTTTGAAAGCTTCAACTGAAATGAATTGTATAACTCGTATGGTACACCAGTAAAAGTATATCCTATCCTGTGGAACAGATCGTGTAAGATCATTCTGGAAACAGGATTGTTCAGAAAAATAGATAATAGCTTTCATCTAGGAGGGGTCTTATTTATTAATTTTCATTCCTTAACCGAATATATCCACTTCTTTTACAGAATCAGAACAAAACAAGTCAGCTCTTATGTCTCTATAAGAACAAGTCAAATCTGACCTGAGGCTGACTGTTCTTATTTTTTGAGCTTCTTCAGCCTGTATTGTTCTTATTTTATTCTAAGCTTACTTTCGGCTAAATCTATCATTTACATGTTTAAGGCCACTATTCGCCCTTGTCTTGAGTACTGCTGCCACCTTTGGGCTGGAGCCTCTGCTCATTGTCTTCATCTTCTCGATCGTATTCAGAAGCGCTTAGTTAACTTAGTTGGCTGCCCTGATCTTTGTGCTAATCTTCACCCCCTCTCACATCGGAGAAACGTTGCTTCCCTGTCTCTTTTCTATAAATACTTTCATGGGCATTGTTCGGTTGACTTGCATCAACTGACTCCTTCTCCTAAGACTTTCTCTTGGAACACTCGCCTCTCTTCGAATTCTCATCCTTTGACTGTTCAGGTCCCAACTTGCCATAAGAACCTTTATTCATCTAGCTTTTTCCCTCGGACTGCTCGCCTCTGGAATTCTCTCCCTCATAGTTGTTTTCCTGCTGAGTATGATCTGCAATCTTTTAAATCCAAGGTTAACCGCCACCTTGATCAGTCTTTATAACTCTTCTTCCTTTTCTCATCCCTCTCATCTGTCTTTATAACTGTTCTTCCTTTTCTCATCTTGTAGCATTCTGCCTAGTAGTGGCTTCGGCCTTGCAGGGAGCAACTCATTTAAAAAAAAAAAAAAAAAAAGCTTTAAGAACACAGTTTCAGATTTCAGCCCAGTTTGGTTCTTATTTTATGGAACTTTTAGTGAAATCAAAAAAAACCTTTCTGGAAATAACCTTTCTTACTTGTTCTCATTCCTATCCTCAAGATTAGAATAAAAGTGTTAAAAGAAAGCATGGTAGTGGAATACTAAAAATGGTACTAACCCAATATAAACATGCAAGATTTTGCTTATAGTCAAGGGGATTTGAAACAACAAGGCATCATGGAATGTTCTTATCAGGGGTCGAAATAAGAAAACTTTGTGAAGCCAGCTGTTTTGAATTAAGTATGGAAATAAGGCAGCGGGACAAATGTCGCCCACCATGGTTGGCCGACAAAGAAAATTTTTTGATTTTAAAGCCTGTAGAACAGCTTAAATGCAATTCTTAAGGCTTTTCTCATCACTTATTCGCACAATTTACGTCATAAAAAGAAGATTTAAAAAAGAAACACACTTAATGAATTAAGGAAGAAACTTCTTTTAATTGAATATCTTTTGATACAAATGTTAACTGCTGTTCTTTAGGTCACGCAAAACGAAAAATAGTCTCACTTAATGTATTAAGAACAATTTTCTTTATTTTAATAGCCACCTGTTAACTTTCTCTCAGGTTTCAGTTCAAGTTAATGAATATGAATGAATTCATAAAAATGAACTTCCCTTTAATGACACTAAAGAAAATCCACTCTCCAGGTCATTTTGTATCACACTATATATTTAAAGAGAAACCTTTTAGAATGGTGTTCAGCAGAAAAAAACAATTTACAAACGATCAAACAAGCGCCACTTATAAATCAAATGTTACTACGGAGGCAACAGGCAATCTCGGAATGCTCTTTTGTGTATATAAAAATACAAGAGTAAATAACTAAATATTCATCAGTCTCCTTCGTCGCTAGATCTTTCAGTGGTACTATAATCACTTTTTGACACCGTGAATTTTTTCTAACTGGATAATGTCGTCGAAGTCAGTAAATGGTCGTCCTTTCACAGCAATGTAATGCGCGATATCATAAAGTTTTGTCAACGCCGTCTTTTCTGTTTCTGCCATTTTTTTAAAACTAGCGCCAATAGCAGAATATGTGGGTGTTGCTTGGACAATCTTGCGTGGCATGACAGAAAGGCCAGCTGCATTAGCTTCCTCGTTTTCTTGTTATTTTACCGCACGTTTGTGTCCATCAGTAGAAACATGATCAGTCAATGAAGAAATTTTAAAGTTGGTACTACCATTTACAAATGTTAGATTAGCGCTAGGCATTAGCTTCAACTTTTCTTGCTGACTGGTACAGACTTTGCATATCATCTTCTTTTCACCGTCAACATCAATTAACTTGAGCAAGCTGAATCGATCCTTCCATTTTTTCAGGGTATTTTCCTTTGGTGGCATTTTCAAATCTTTTATCAAATGGTTTTACAAGCGTTCTATTTTTCACGTGTTTGGCTTTAAGACTGATTTAAATTCTTAGATCGCCTTTTAAAGGTTAGGGTTGCAATGGGGTGGCTTCATTATGTTTCTTTATAATACAATATCATATGAAAAGCATACATTTTTTGCATACAATTTTCTTGAAAGGAAGAAATTGTATTTAAAAAAAGGAAATACTTGAGATTTAATAAAATAAAGAAATGTTTATAGAATTTACACAGACTCGTGTTCGTGATGAAATATGTCATTAGCAGCTGGCTGGGGTTACGCAAGAACATAAATAAAGAGATGCTTTTTTACCACGCTCGTTCTTTTTATAAAAGAAGAAATCACGTGATGATTTTGAGAATGTAAGTGCTCTTAATCTGTCTTTTAATAATAGAAAGAAAAAGAAAGAAGGAAATACGCAAAGAAAATATATAAGTGATTCTAAAGTCTGTTCAAAAAATATGTGCACTAATTTCAGCTTCTATATAAAAACCAGGCTCAAGGGAATTGATGTAATTTGCTAAATCTGGTTTCCACATGGTAACTGAAATTAGTGCACATATTTTTTGAACAGACTATAAATGTTTCATTGATTCATGTAAAAAAGGAAAGGAAAAATCAACTGTCCGGCTAAATTAGAATTCGTCCGGCTTCCGGCGAAAGCCAGACGTTATTTCGACCCCTGCTTATAACTGAAAGCATATATAATTCCTCCTTTTCTCTGACACTCACTTTTTCATTATCGTACTAAAAAGGCTCTTATGAAAAAGGTTGTCGTTTTTTCTATATACCATATGGAAAATCTTTACTATTCATAATTGAAGTTTTCAACTGGAAGGATTTTCTTTGTGTTTCTTTGTTCTTTTAACCAAATATATTTCACTTCCTTTAAAAAAAAACAGACCTGCTCTCTTAATTCATCCTTGTCTCTGCCACTTACTTCTTCAAAGGAAGGATCAACTTCGCTATCTGAAAGATGGAGAGACTTGATACAGACAGAGTAATATTTCACAGACAGTTGTATTATGTTACACAGACCTGCTGTTTCTTGTTGAGGCATAATAGGCACATTGACAAAGCCTCCACCAGCTTGCAGAAGTCCTGCTGCATGAGCATCTTGGCCTAAAAATTGAAAATATAAAATTTGCAAAATCATAAAAATGACTTTTTTTCTTTTTTAATGCAGGACTCATATTGATAACAGCATTTATTTGTTGAAGTGACAATCCTGTAAATAAATATTCGTTTAATAAATAATAATAATAAATTAGCCATTAGCTATGTTGGCTATTTTTTGTAACTTTCTTGAAAATTCTTTAAGGTTTAGGATGAAAAACGGATCTTCTCCAAATCATGTGAGCAGACAACTGCCCTCCAACGGGTGTGTGTGTTTATAATCATGCATACCGATTATATAATTTATGCTTACCACCAGATATAGATATTAATTGCTGTTGCTGTGCTTGTTGAGGCAACATCATAACTGGTGTATTTTCATTCTTTGGCAAGTTGAAAACTTGCTGCAAGGATGTCAAATTGGCAGGTGCCTCCTCTTGATTAGAATGAGCTGATTTTTCCTCTCCTGGTTCCATCCCAGTTGAGAGCTAAATATAAAATAATGATATTATGTTCCTTTCAAATCTCTATCAACATGGAATGAATTACAAAAACCTTAAAAAAGAATATTCACATTTACACATTAGTGAAAGTTTGACTTCAATGAAACAGGCAAATTTTTGGTGAATTAATTATTATGAAATTCTGTAGAAACCAAAAAGTTTAAAAAAAATTTAACCTAAATGGCAGAAAGTTTTGTACACACAAAAAAACCTGAAACACATGAAAATTAGTATCAAAATTGTGTTACAAAAGGCAAGACGCAAAACTGTACAATATTTTTAAATCATTTTCAATATTACAAGCACAAAAATAAAGCCAGGACATCGTTTCGTAGTCTCTTTGTTATAAAATATTTAATAATATTCATATTATATTGTTTTTATGTCAAGTTTAGTGGAGAAATGAACAGTTAAGTTTTTGATAAACAATGTGAAAAGTCACCTTTATGTTAAACTACTTAGTAAGAAAACATGGAGTGAAAAAAATGTGTGAAATAAAGAAAGTTTACGTACTGTATAGCTAGGAAAATAAAAATAACAAGATTTAAAACAAGCAAAAGCTTTTCGGTATAACCATCATTAGTGCTATACACACACAGTAAAATGAAATTTTCTGGCAAATTTTCATTTTCAATGAATGAGAAATTGAATTATATATATACCTACACATTCCTACAAATTTGACAATCTCAGAAACATTGCATGCCAATCCGAATGTTACTTTAGGAGTATAAATTCAATTTCCACTGGAATTTGTGCTAGGAGACATAATCAAGAAAACAGATCTTTTAAATTTCTGTGACCACAAAAGAAATATATATCTGTTAATTTTTTACATCTTTTATAAACATAACTTTGCTATCAAAAGGTATCAGACACCTTTTTCAATAAATTCTTTGTTTATTGGGGCACCAAAGATTAGCCGTCACAAAGCACTGTCTACTGTTAGTTTGTCTAGTCATTACATTTTGATGTTCGGGCATAGTCACGTTCGGGTTAGTAGCATTAACAAGTTTATGAAAACGCTCGAAGATTATATTGGCTTCATGTGTTGATAAAGCACACGTGCATTATGAGACAAACAAGAAGTAATTCAAGATAATTTGAATTTAAATTTCTTACATCAAAAACCCACCACTAGATTTTTAGTAATCCAAGGAAACAGCCAACCACCTCGTAGTATTCTTTCTAGCTAAATTTCTATTAGTTGACGCAAATGTTTAGAAAACCATAACCTCTGCTAAAATTTTCGGAGCTAATAGGTTTAATGTTATCTCCGTTATTTACAGATCAACATCCCCCAGTTCTCTTCTTCACAAAAAAACGTTATCCCGCGCGCGGCGCATAATTTGCGCAAAATATTCACTTCATAAACACACATTCCATAAATATTAATTGACATAAACAATTATTTTTGCGCATCAACATTGCAAATTGTGTTTGGATTAACCCTTCGCATTATAATCTATTCGGCTTCTGGCTAAATGAATATACAGTTTAACTCACGCAATTCGAACTCCTATAATTCGAATAATCATGTGTAAATCAAACAAAGTCTTTCGGCCCCGTCCGTACCCTTATAAAGAAAACTCCTATAATCCGAAACTCTTGTAATTCGAACAAATATTGCTGAAACAATTCTCATTGCGCAGAGATTTTAGTTTTGTTCTCAAAAATTGGAGCCGTTGCGTACGGGTGACTTTATTTTAAGTGAACTACACAGTCTTCTCGTTCTGTTGCCTTCATTGACTTTACAATATACACGGAAAAGAAGCCCGTTTATAAGAAACTAAAAGACTGGAGCTTCAAAAAAAATAAGAAAATTTCAGTACTGGATTGTTTAGGCTACAAAAAATTAAGAAACAAATAAAAGTAATTTTCCATGAAATACCTTTTCATGAACTTTTTGTACATACGCTTTGTGTCGATCGATGTCAATTTCATTCGATACGTTCGATTGTCAATATTGAAAAGCACAAGGTTGTAATAAAGTAACATGTCGAAACAGCTCTTTTAGGAATCCGAATGCAGTCTGAGTTTAAGAAATCCAGTACTAATAACCTTTCACTGGTTTCTGTTTTGTTTTGTTTTTGTTTTTTTAAATGCGTGTAATCATTGGGGGAAGACTGAACAAACGATGGGTAAAGTCCACGCGCCATACGCGCGCGAGTGAAAAACACGAGGAAAGTTCTCCACAACAACAGAACGTTGTTATTGCCTCGATTTCCCAATACAACAAACAGACGGATTCTTCTTAGTATTCATAAAAATCGAGTAAAGGATATCTATGGAATAACAAATGGCTTCGCGTAGCGCGATTTGATGTTTTTTTGGGAAAGAAAGTTGGTCATGCTATTTGTTTGTGTGTTTGTTTTGTTTTTCTAAATTTATTTGCAGTCAGATTATTGCATAGCTTTACAAAAATACACAAAAAATGTGATGTGTGCTATATATTTCGTTATTGCAAATGTATAATGTATATTAGGTGTTTTTTACATTTGGTGATGTGAGAAGAATATTGATCAACTTTTTGTTTGCTGAACATTATTTCATCCAACCTTTGGGTAAATAAATTGGGACAGTAGTTTGAATTCCCAAAACGAAAGCCAAATTAGTGTTATATTTGACCAAAATACTGCATCTATGTTACATCATGCCACATTTTAAGACAATTTTATTAATAAATTTTGAAATAATAGTACTATCTTGTTGGAATTAAAATTTCATAGCCAAAAAGTATCCATCTAAAGGTCTTTTGAAAGGCTGTTTGTAAAGTTCTACTCAATCTTCTTTTTTGACCTAGTTAAAATTGTTACGTCACATCACGTTTTTTAAGGTACACCTGCACCTGCAACACTCAAAAATAGAGACATTACCATTCTAGTGTTCCAAAAACTGGTATACAAATTTAATAAGCTCTAAATACAATGGTTTTTACCACCTAAGTACTGTTAGTCTTTTTCAATATTTGAGTCCTCAGAGGGTTCACTGTGTGAAGGAAGATTTTATGAGAAAACAGTGTCAAAAGTTTCAGATTGAAGAAATCATTTTTGGGCTCTATAGAGCTTTTAAATCAAAGAATTTTTATTCTACTTGATAACTTGGATAAGGTTTTTGGTGCTTTTTGCAACACCATCCCCACAAAAGCTCCAGATGGCAAAAAGGGAAGAAAATGGTTAGACATTGTCTAATTCTGATTCTAGTACCTTGTTTCTCTAGCATTTAGTAAATGGGTAAAGTTAGAAAAAAATTGGGATATTTTTTGAATTCCGAAGGTTCAAGTTTAAATCAAAATTTAAGAGTAATTTATTTTGAAATAGCTAGCTATTGCACTTACTTGTCTTTATACTGTGCACTATTTACGTCACACAAAATTACGTCACATCACACAAATTATTTTTTCTGGTGTTTCATGATAAGAGGTAATTTGCACAAATTTTGGTTCTGAACACTCACCAGTCTGTATGTTGTTACCCAAAACTAACGTTAAAAGTCAGTTGAATGGCTCAATTCACACAGATCTTACCATTAATAACATGCATGTTCGGTTAGAAAGTTTTTCTGCAAATTACGTCATGTCACGCCTTTGATTTGGTTTGTTTTCAAATTGAGAGGCAGTATAAAAATATTCTTTTTGCCAAAAAGTTTCATGCATTGAGTCCTAATATTGACTAAAAGGATATAGTCAAAACTACATTTTTCCCTTTGCTTTTTCCCTCTCCCTCTTGAAGTCTTACTGTTTTGTCACATCACATGGCATAATCCCTTATGATAATGAGGTATACCTTTATACTTTTTTTGTACCTAAAAAAGAAAACAAAAAGGAAAACAATACTTTCCCAAAAAACTAGAGAAGAAAATGCATACCTTATTTCGTATGCTGACGTTACCATTAAACAAACCAATAGCCAAATATTGTCCATCATTAGTCCAACTAAATAAATAAATAAATAAATGGTTGAAGTGATAAAAACATACATTAACGTCAATAAAAAAACAAATCATCACCTGCAGCAAAGTGCGAAGCCGTAATTCAAACCCTGTCTATCTGAAGGTGTAAAAATCTTAAGGAACGAAAAATATTTAAAAAGATATACTCATTTGAAGGTCAGGGCTACTTTTTTCATGACACACTGTATAAAAGTGGGTTTCAAGTGCTATTATACCAATAAATAAATTCAATCTCAATTCTATAATACAATGGCATAATGTTGAAACATTTTGTTGAATTTTTTAACAAAACATTTTATTTGTGGAATGGGAGAACATGGTTTGATGGAATTTTTGAAACATTTTTTGTTAGAGTTAATGGATTAAATAACTTTTCAAGTTTCATCATGAGGGCGATACCAACGTGGGTTGATAAAGTTCATGATAAAGACCAAGCACCTGTTTGGTAAGTTTAACACAATGTTAATAAAAAGATATCAACACACATCGTGGAAAAGATAGATGATATATTATAAACCATTAAATTTCTCACATGCATCCATATCATCTTCACCTGAAGCTTTCAGCTATAATTGACTTCTTTATTTTCAGTATATATGACATTGCTTTTCATCCTGATGGGTCACAACTTATCGTGGCATCTGGGACAAAAGTCTTGGTAACGTTTGTTTGTTGTACCTTTTTATGCATTTGGATAACACTTGTATGCTATGTGCATGACCAAGACATAAGACAATATATGTATAGTACATAGTTTATCTTACATACATACTGTAAGCTGTAAGCTTTGGGCTTTGGACTTTGGACTTTCGTCACTGTTAAAGGGGAATCAAACCCTCAGATAAAATTTTGTAAATTCATTCGAAAAATCAAATTAATAAAAATAAAACTGGTTTGAGATTAAAAATAATCTTCCTTCTCTTCGTAATTCGTCATAATTAAACCCAAAAACATTAGCGGTGAGGTCCAAGACAGAAGCCATAGTCACGTGATATGATGTGTATTACGCTTAAGTTTCGCTCGATCATAGAGACGTGATAAGGATGGCAAACAGTGAAACAGAATATCACCAAAGATATCTGATACTGACGAGGAAGATGAAGTAGTTAAGAGTTTAGGGTGCTGTCTAAACAAATCCGTTTGAAGTTGATTGAATGTAAATGCTGTCAGGAGAATGCAACTCTTTTAAATGATAAACAGGATAACATTCAGTGTATCACTTCACATCCAGACTTCAAAACACTTTGAACAGAATAGTTTTGGAAACAGCCGTAACAAGATATTGACGCTGTCATCAAAATTTAAAAAATTTGCCTACGTACATAAGTAATTAAGCCGTAAATAATGCATTTTTAAATATTTTTACATCTTCATTTTGTTCCATGTCTGTCTTCATATTTTGTCGTTCCTTCAAAAAGCATTCAAAAAAATAAACAAATATGAATTTCTAATAAGGCCTAGTCTATTTCTAAAAAGTATTTCTCTAGATTACTAGTTCTTAGACAAATGCTTTACACAAGCTACCGACCACGTACAACAGGGTACACTACTTTGAAAGATTAGGACATGAGTGGTGATGTAGATCCTACACGGACAATAATTAGATTTTTGTTTATCTAGAAAAAGAATTTTCAGACAGTTTGTCACGGGCTTTATCGATAAACATTCATGCACGTGCATTTTCAAAGCGTAGTGTGTGTCGGACGGGGGTTGATTTATGAGACTTTACCCCAAAAAAATCAAAAACATTTTCATGTAAATTTTCGTCATTTTGAGAAAAGACGTATAGCAAACCATTTGTTTAGTGTATATAAAATAATACATGCTGCTGTTTTTCGATCTGTAAGTAACTTAGATATCAATAATATGTGCCACCCGTTTTTGTCGAAATAAACATAAGACATGAAAAATAATCCATTCTTAACTCAAATCATAACGACGGAGAGCAGAAAAATGTGTTGAACATAATGTACATCACGAAATCTCCTCCGTGAACTTTTTCAACAAAGTTAGAGGAACTTATAATAAGAGAAAAAAATAGGAAAAAAGCACTTTCAGTGAATTTTTTTAGTTTTCCTAATAAAATTATCGCTTGACAAGTGGATTTAATGAAAAAAATTTTTTGGGTTTGATTCCCCTTTAAGGCAAAAGGGCCAATATCAAAAATCAATATTTTCTTTATTTGAAAATCCGAAACTAGGGGCCTAACTCCATCAAATGGCATCATGACTTTTTTTTATATATTGAAGTTTTTCGAGCTCTACAACATGCATATATTTTCTGTTTCCAATTCCCAAATTGAAATTTTCGTCACGCGGTTCGCACACGGGAAAGGAGAATTTGACACATCCTTTTCGAAGTTAAACTCGGTAAAAAATTTTATTTACCAAAAAGGGAGCTCTAGCCTTTATAGAGAAAAAGCAATTGCAAAAAGAATATGTTTAAAAAAAGTTTAATTTTTGATTTCCCGAAATAACAATTTTGACATTGGCCCTTTTACCTTGTCAGCGATAATATGAGAAATGTTGAAGGGTATAATTTATCTATAAAAGACATTTTAATGACAATTTGTTTCCTTTTAAATCACAGGTTTACTTGACAGCTTATGTGATTTTTTTTTATTTGCATTTTCAAGTGGATTTGATGTTGTTTAAGAGGTGATCAACCATTTTTAATTCCAGGTATATGACACATCAGATGGCGCACTTATACGCCCCCTGAAAGGACATAAAGAAACTGTATATTGTGTAGCTTATGCAAAAAATGGTAAACTTCTGTTTGTGATATATACAACATTTGATTGTACTTATATGTTTTCTGATGCTATTAGATACTGACTTGACAATTTGGTTTATCTAGTATGCAAAGTTTGTGGAGATTGCAGAGTTTTTCACTTTTACAATTCTAAATTTAAAAAAATAACATCTATAGGAACAAATCAATATTATGTAAATGGCATCATACCGAAGCGTTTCGATTCCTATTTGTTTTTTACCTCTTAGGCAAACGTTTTGCATCTGGGGGTGCTGATAAATGTGTTATCATTTGGACCAATAAGTTAGAAGGAATACTAAAATATACGTATGAAATTCTATTGTGCAAAATCATCAATGCGAGGCTATTTTATTTATTTATTTATTATGGGCTTGATTCAGTCATATGCTGGAACATCACAAGGAATGTTCTGTTCATTGTAATTGGGTAGCCTCTGAAGTTCTTTTTTCTGTTGTAGTCACAACAATGCCATCCAGTGCATTCAATACAACCCTGTGTCACACCAGCTGGCAAGTTGCTCCTCAGATGATTTCGGTAAAAAATCAATTTTATGTTTTTAAATAGGATATCTTAAAATCTTCACTTCCATCTTGTGTAAGCAATAAACGTTTTTAAAAGATACTTAAAATAAATACCGTGGATCTCACAATTGAGCATAAGATTTTGAAGTCTTGTTTTGTAACATATTTTGTCCTAAATCTTCATTCCATTAATATATAATATAAATCGTATTTGGATTTGGAGTTTTATTCTTGTGGTTATTTGAAAATATCTTTGTGTTTATTTAAGGTTTATGGTCCAGTGAACAAAAGTCTGTGTCTAAACACAAAATATCAAGCAGAGCCTTGTGCTGCAGGTGATGATTTGTTTTTTTATTGACGTTAATGTATGTTTTTATCACTTCAACCATTTATTTATTTATTTATTTAGTTGGACTAATGATGGACAATATTTGGCTATTGGTTTGTTTAATGGTAACATCAGCATACGAAATAAGGTATGCATTTTCTTCTCTAGTTTTTTGGGAAAGTATTGTTTTCCTTTTTGTTTTCTTTTTTTGTACGAAATGATTATTATTTTTGAAAGGCTGGTGATGAAAAAGTTCGAATTGAAAGACCAGGTAGTGGTCCAGTCTGGACTTTGTCGTGGAATCCTTCTACGTATGTATTTTTTTTAATTATTTACAATACAGGAAGTTGATTGGAATGGACATTATTTTGATTAAGTAAAATCACGAAATGCAACAACGTGACTGATCTCCCACAACTTTGTGCTAAGGTTTAATTTGATACTTTTCGAACAGTATGGGTGTTCAATTTAATCCACTGAAACTCGTCTTATCACTAGGAAAAAACTTTCGTTAATAGAAAATAACTGCTCTGTTGCTTCAGTACTATACAATCTAACAATGTGTTGTATTTGTACAGTTGTATTTTAACCAAAATACACAGCCTGTGTTTGACCAGGAAACGAAATGAGGTTTAATAAGGTTAAAAGAAATTTTGTATCAGGCATAAAGCTTATGTTTAGATTCAACATTTCAAACTTTTGAGTGCTGTAAACCCAGTTGCCTTTTCGATCTTGAGTGCTATCATTTTATTTCTTTCAATATTTTTTTTTGTTGTTGTCATAATAAACTTATGAAGCAAGTTTCAACTTTTTCACTTTGGTTTCAGAGATGAAGTAACTGATATTCTGGCTGTTGGAGATTGGAGTCAACGACTTTCCTTCTTTCAGCTAAGTGGCAAACAGGTAGGTCATGGGAAAGTTTTTACAAAGCTTTTATTATTATGACATACTATGACATGGGAAAGTTTTTACAAAGCTTTTATTATTATGACATAATTTGCATTGAAAATTAATATTTAACTATTGAAAATAAATATCAAAAGAGAAAATGTTGGCAGTTCACACTCAAGTTTAATACCGATCTGAAGCTCTAACTGGATGTCAGTTTGTTTATTTATGTGTCTGTTTATGTTTTTTGGATGGTATCGTACACAAATTTCTTTTGGATACAGTGGTCTCTCCTTACTAAGAATTTTCGTGTTTTTATAATATCACTAGTATCCCGGGTAAAAACTTTTTACCGAACTTAGCTTCGAAAACATTAGGTCAAGTCCACCATTCCCGTGTACGTACCCCGTGACGAAAAAATAAATCATAGAATCGCAACTCAAAAGTGTGCCCATGTTGTAGAGCTCGAAAAGCTGATCAAAAAAGTGTATGGGATCGTTTCGCTACGACCAACCGTTCCAGAGATATCGCTGATCAAAGATTTCGATGACGTCATATCCGCAGTACCAAATAAAATTTAGTCCCAAATGATGCGTCACCCCATCACCCGTATCGCTGACCCCAAAAAACGTCAGTTATCCCTATTGGTTCTTGAGATATTTCCCCAAAAACGTCGCGTTCGATTGGGGATGCAATGCAATGATTCCCCGTGATCATAAAAAACTGACGTCAAATGATGCCACGTGCTATTATACTAATCGTGAATGTGTCTTGCGTGGTCGAACTGCCGCTATATGACCACGATTAAGAAGACTTTGACCATTAAAAGAACAAAAATAAAACACTCTCTAAGTTAAATGTGTTGCACACAATGCGAATTAGTATATATAGATTTTCCTTTCAAATACCTCTCTATTATCTTATTGGTTTTTAATACCGCCATAAAAAATAACCAATAAACCTTTGTAAACAACATTTATCTTCACTA
Organism: Turritopsis dohrnii; assembly: GCA_027922465.2. Classification (NCBI taxonomy): domain Eukaryota; kingdom Metazoa; phylum Cnidaria; class Hydrozoa; order Anthoathecata; family Oceaniidae; genus Turritopsis; species Turritopsis dohrnii. Next base: position 1,398,440 of record BQMF02000016.1, read on the forward strand.
TCAGTGTGTTTACATGAGAGTCGTAGTGAACTCAAACCTGTTTGAAATTTTAAGCTTTTTGAAATCGACATTCTGTTTACATGATAAATTTCAATACGGTCTTGGCGAGTTTTGGCGGGTAGAAATAGAAACAATAGATTTACTAGTTTCTAGCTCTCTCTATGAGTTCGTTTACATGATAGTCGTATTGAACTCAAACCGGGTGGAGATTTCTCAGTACGGGTAGAAATATTTTCGGTACATGATGGAGTAATTAGCATATTCTGTATTTTTATTTCATATGTATTCGGCCAAATTTAATTAATATGTGCATGCTTGTTGACACTATGATAAAACAATGAAATGTGAAAACTTTCACACACTTATCCAAGCAGTATTGAAATTTTAAACCTACTTCAGAAGAAGTTTTGAAATCATCACGAGTAAAATTTCACTACGTCCGTTATCATGTAAGCATCGTTGAAGGAAATAAGAACCTGTATTGAAACTCGTAACAAGAGGATTGAAATTTCGAACCGGTTTGAGTTCAGTACGGCTCTCATGTGAATGCATGTTATGTGTATAAGTAATTGTGAATAAGTTTCTACAATACTGCATATTACAAATTAATAAAAAAGTTTTCTCAATTTTCTACTTACAGATTGGTAAAGATCGCCATCTAGGCTTTGACCCGTGCAGCTTAAACTACTTTCCTCGTGGTGAATTTCTTGTCATTGGTGGCTCAGATAAAAAGGTTGGTTTCCACATCAAAACATTTCTTGTAATCTGTCATAATCATAGCAAGTTTATATAATCCCAATTGTGAGTTGAAGTGCTTTGAAGTACAAGTGTAAAACCAAAGGGTACAAAGCCAGGGGCAAAATCATTGAAAACTTACTGTGAGGAGGAGCATTTTTATTGAAATAGTGTGTATATTTCTATAGAAATACACTCCTCCATGGTGGTTTATTAACAAATTCACCCACTGGGAAAGGTAGGCCCTGGTATGCACATGTATCTTGAAACAAGCACATGATTGAAGGATAACCAATAGAAATAATGTCTGATGGAATTTTTGAAATGAGTTGTAGGAGATGTGTGGCATGGGTATAATCTTTGGAAGACAATAGAGTTTGTTGGTTGTTGAGACCAGGCAGGTTATGCATCAAGCAGAATATTATTGTTAGTGTTTTTTTCATAGTGTTACTTATACACTAAAGAAGGTGTACGGCTAGGTGTTATTGGAGACTTACAAAGTTGGGTGTGGTCATGCAAGGCTCGTCCAGAAGGAAATTTTGTGGTTTGTATTGTTTTTTTGTTTGTTTCAAAATTATTGTTTTGTTTATTTCTATGTGATGTCAAAGTGTTTCTCTTATATATAAATTAAAGGGAGAAGTTTCAAAGAATCATTTTATTTTAAAACATTAGTGGAACACAGTGGCTCATTTTCAATCATCTCAGTTAAACCTATCATTAGAATTTCATCTGCAATAAATTCATTTTCTTCAGGTTATTACATGTTTTTTGAATGGCTGCTTTTAAGATGTTTTCCCCGTGTCCTTTTATTCATGTGCAGCGTTTTAGTAATGGTACATTGTCATTGTCACAAATCAATATAAATACTTCTTACAAGATGAGATTTTCTTGTATAGGCTTGTGGAACAGACGATGGGACTGTGGCATTCTACCAACTCATTTTCAGTACTGTACATGGACTTTATAAGGATAGGTGATGTTTCGTTTTCTTTTTCTTCCTTTCAATTAATTTAACAGGGTGATATCTCCAAATTTTCAAAGGTGAACAGTATAGTATAGTATAGTATAGTATAGTATAGTATAGTATAGTATAGTATAGTATAGTATAGTATAGTATAGTATAGTATAGTATAGTATAGTATAGTATAGTATAGTATAGTATAGTATAGTATAGTATAGTATAGTATAGTATAGTATAGTATAGTATAGTATAGTATAGTATAGTATAGTATAGTAGTATAGTATAGTATAGTATAGTATAGTATAGTATGGTATGGTATAGTATAGTATAGTATAGTATAGTATAGTATAGTAGTGAAGCCTCTTATTGCTGTTTTTGTTGTTACACAAAGTAAAGTGCCGAAGGTAGCTTAGCAGTGTTGTTGTTATGATTACTCTGAACTTCTTTTTATGTTTTATCAAAACCCAGAAAGTACGGATTAAAAAAGGATTTAGTTGCAGTCTTTATTTTTGTTATTATTTTTGTGTATTTGATTTTCTAGCTCAGTCCAGTTTTCCGGAGGCTACCGACCTAGACCAGAATTTGTTGTTGCAGAATGGGAACTTAAATATAAACCATTTGCACAATATGCCGCTCATATGGCAGAGATACCAGCACCATCTGAACCTCTGTAATAATTTCTTTTAAATAAAAACTGTGAGACCTGTGATAGCAGTAACTTTTAATGACCACATTTTTGGTAATAACTTTCTTGGGTGGCAATTCAAGGGGAAGAGACCTGCACAGGTGTTTTAATAGGGTAGAGACTATTTTATCCTTGGTCATTCGTTGTTGGGGTTCTGATGGCAGTAAATGGTGCAAGAGATAATATATTATTGAACTAAACGTTTTTCCTTTAGGCTTCAGTAGGTCGTGATAGAAGTGTTAAAATGATAGGAGTGTAGGGAATAAATGTATATATATATATATATATATTATTTCTTATTAAATTAAATTTTTTGTCAAGTATTATTATTAATAAAATTATTACTTAATATAATAGTCTAATCTGAACATTCATAGCACCAGTGATGAAGTGAAGTAATTCTTAATTTATTAGCCAATTGGACATTTTGTACTTGCTTAATTAGTTAATGTAAGAATGACTTCTGACTGAACAACTGCCTTAAATACCAATGATAATCATCGCGTGCATCGCGCTACATTTTTTGTTCTTTAATGTTATTGGTCCGTGCTGACGTCAATAATCAAATATATAATCAAATAATCACACAACTTGGAAAAAAAGTAGAACTAAACTCGACTCTGCAGGCGATCTCCCGCATTCAAGAGATTACATCATTTTTTAGAAAAAGTAGCGCGATGAGTGGAGACCGACCTTAAAGCATTCATTGTAGAAACATGTTTCTAGACTGATTGCAATTTCAAAATAAAGGCATAAATACTCTGAGCAATCTTGATAACAGTTCTTCTGCTTCATCACCATTTCTTATATCTGTTATGCGTTTATCTACTTATAAATTCTGTTTACATAAACATTCTGCAAAATTTTGTAATGTTTAATCTTTCCTAATCTAGATATGCATTTCGTGATAACATGACCGACGTTATCATCCAACATTTAGTCACCGAACAGAAAGGTTTAATAATTTTGCAAAACATAATGGATTAATTTCAAACTGCCTCAGTTTCGTTTTGTGCTACTCTCCATCTTGTTTTGTTTTAGTGCGTATAAAGTGTAGAGATCTGGTCAAGAGAATTGCAATTTACAAGCATAGATTAGCTGTAAGTACAACTAAGTGTAGCACAGTTTTTATTTTCTACAATCAAATTGGATGTTGAATTTTGGTTTTAGGTACAAATGCCAGAGAAGATAGTTATTTACGAGATCTACTCCAACGATACTTCAGATATGACTTACAAGATTAGGGTACCTATTTTGTTGTATACAGATCTTCAGATCTTTTGATTCCTGAAGTGTAATGAAATCTTAAATCAATGTATACTATATTAACCACATTCGTATGACGTATTTCGTATTTCACCTTTCGAAATATTTCAAAACTTTAAAGGTTAATTTATCCCCAGTTTTTATGAAACTAAGTAGTTATTCAGATGTTCACATGATGTAGATCACATGATTGTCATTTTGTTTAATCTTTTTTTATCTTCATTTCCATTGCATATCGAAACATTGATCAAAATGAAATAATTTTAATAAGCTGGATATGTCAATGAATTACGAAATTACAAATTACGAAACAGTGTTGAATAAAGACTAATCTAAGCAATCCTAAACATGTGATCTAATGTTGAAATTGTTCTTTTCATCTTAATCCTTTATTTTTGTTTATAGGAAAGAATTAACAAGAAAGTAGATTGTAACCTTCTTGTGGTCACTGGAAATAATTTGATACTTTGTCAAGTTAGTGGTTTTCCCTTTTTTGAAGGAACTGTTAATTTTACTGGTTAAGGACATTAAGAACTGTACTTCTCATCCCAGTTTCCAGGTTTCACATTTAAGCTGAAAAAACTTAATTTTTGCTTTAATTTGTAATTAGAAAATAAAAACTTCAGTTGTATAACTGCTATAATGGTGCTTGTCTTTATGCAGGAAAAACGACTTCAATGTCTTGCGTTTGATGGCACCAAGGAAAGGTACATGTTTACTATGTAGAATACCAAACAAAGAAAATGACAAACATTGTAATTTCTCAAAACTTTTTTTATCAGGGAATGGCAGATGGAATCGTTAATTCGATATATCAAAGTTATTGGTGGTCCTGTTGGAAGGGAAGGCTTGCTGGTGGGACTAAAAAATGGACAAGTAAACTGTTTGATTATAAGCAACTATTTAAACTTTATTAATTTTTAAACAGAAACACTTAAATTTTGTGCTGTGATATAATATTTTAAGGTGTATGCTTTCAATAATAATGTTGATTTTTTTCAGATTTTGAAGATTTTTGTAGACAACCAGTTTCCAATTTTGTTACTTAAACAACAAACTAGTGTGCGTTGCTTAGATCTGTCTAGCAGGTACGAAAATAAACTTGATGTCAAAATATATATACTGCATGATGAATACATTGTTTTATTTCATTCCATGTCTTTTGTTGTTTCCGCTAGCCGAAAGAAGTTAGCTGTGGTTGACGAAAACAACACTGTTTTGGTCTATAGTTTGGAAACTAAGGAGTTACTTTTCCAGGTAAAACTTTACCATTATTACTTATGTTTATGATCTCCCACTGAGTTTGTGTGTTAGAAAAAACAAATTTTTTTTGCATTGCATTTTTAGTATAGCAGCTCAGAAGTTTGTCCGCAAGATTATTACGATGAGAATGTTTTTATAACCAGTGAGAGTGGTTATAAGAAAAAGCAAAAAATAGTTTATAAGCCGGCAACAATGTCCTGTTACAAACTCTTCAAACAGTCAAAGTTTTATTCGGATAAGGATGATAGTTCAGAGATCTTCTACGGATTTCGATTCAGTAAAGAAGATGGTTTTATAAGTGTAAGTGAGGATAATTAGAGTTAGTTTATTGCAGTTTATTATTCCTTTATTTAGTTTTATCCAAAAGACATTCACAGCTCCCTTTGTTTTACCACAAGCTTTCAAAATGTTCACAAAGCGTTCGTTTCAATGATGCAGTTTTAAAGTAGTTCTTATATGTTGTCCAGTCTAAAGACTAGAGAAGTTTTATGTTAGTGCATGTTAAATGCATTTCAGATATAAGTACACAAAACTTAGTAGTGCTAGAAAACCATTATACCTTGAAAAACATTTTGATTGTCCAAGCCCTTAGTGTGTGCTACATTTATTTGAAATAATGTTAGTCGCGGTTAGTGTGTTTGTTTTGCTAAAATGGAATACTTTTTTAGTGCATTACATTTATGAATATATACATCATCCAATCAAGACTAGGATTCCCTTAAGTTATTTTAATTTTGATTTTCGCAACTTTGATTTGATTTGGAATAAATATGAAATCAAAAATTAGCAGATTGGCAATCCATGTTGATTGTCCTTTGAAGAAGATTGACACGTCATAATCAAACTACAGACGTTACAAAAATGAGAAACGTTTTGTTAATGGAAACTTTTCTCAAAAATCCACGTTAGCAAAGAAAACAACATGTGTATGAATGTTTTCTGAAACCCTTATTTTAGTGAATCATTTGAGAGATTGTGCTTCATCACTATCTTTTTTTAATTTAATTCTAAACCTTCTGCATAGGAACCCAACGGTAATAGTGTTGCTTGGAACACACATAATGACGTAAGTATTTGTTTTCATGGCCATTACACAAATCCGTTTCTTAAAAAAAAAACCAAAAAATTCATTAATGGTTATCCACTAATAATAATTCTTTTTGAAAATAAGTTATATAAATATGATTGCAAAGCCTTACACTACAATAATGCTTTGAGATAACTATGAAAGCAGACACATTACAATTTGCTTGTTTGTTTAATATTTGGTTTCATTTTTATTTCTTTATAACAGGATATGCTGTGCTTTTCTGGGGGTGGCATGTTGAATATCAAAGCAGGAAACTTTCCTGTTCACCAGCAAAAAGTTCCAGTAAGTCTTTTGAAAATGAGAAAACATTGAAGAACAAACAATAGAAGAGCTTTTTATCATGTTTTTTTTTTTTCGATGATGATGAGCATATATCTTAACATCTATCAGTTTTCAAGAGATTTTGTTTTGCTGACTATCAGCATGAAGAACCTTGCTTAATTTTCTTTTGTAGGGTTTTGTTGTTGGCTTCTGTGGTTCTCGTATCTTTTGTCTCCATGTCTATAATATGTCATCTATTGAAGTGCCTCAGGTAAAATTCACTGTTTCTTTGAGTATAGTCACAAGAAATACAAATTGACCAGCATTTACTATAGCAATCTTGTGGTTTGAGTCTTCCCAGCTTAACGAAATTTGAGTGTTAAGGTTCTTATCTGCTCATGGAATGTAAAGGTTCTCTATGTGTTTTAGTCCACACCGATGTATCAATATCTTGAGAAAAAAATGTTCAGGTGACACTTCTTTATGTCTTGATCCTCCAGATCCAAACTGCATCAATGACGCTGGATAAAATTTTTAAAAAGTCATACAATTGTTTTTGGTCTCTTGATTTTTTTGCTTTACTTTCAGTCCACCAATGTGATTAATTTTGAATAAAAACAATTTTAAAAATAAAAATGGATAATTATGACGTGACTTATTATGATGATCGACTTTGTGTCATTACAGGGAAGCGTACAAAATTGCTTGTCTTGGAGTCACTGATAGCGATTGGAAATCTCTTGCTTTGGCAGCTTTAGAGGTTACAATATTATTCTTTTTATTAGTTAAAAATCGCAAGAACTTCAAAATCAACTCACCTTTTTGCTTTCTTTAGAGCTTGGAGTTTCAAGTTGCTAAATTGGTACTGCTTTTAATTTGTTTAATTATATTTTGTTATGTTCTTCGACGTATGTTTTTAATCTTCTTTTTGCATTTTTAAGGCGTTTGTTCGAGTGCGAGACCTAAAATTCCTTCAATTTATTGATAATGTGGAGGTATGCATTATAAAATTGCTAATATGCTTTTTATCACAACAAGGGATTTCACTACCAAGAAAATTGTCTCTCTTTTTTGTAAATTCTTTATTGTTTTGTTTACTTTATCTGCTACCTAATGTCTGATGGAATAAAACATTTGTTTAAAACAATAATTTGAAGCTCACTAAATCCTAATTGACTGAGCCACTGACTCTTCTATTTTTTATGTGCCATAGTCTTCAAACCATTCATAGGAAGGTCATTTCCATTGAAACAATAAGAGATTGCCCTACTTTGTTAAATAAACCAAACAGATAATTATTTGAATTTTAGTCAATTTTGTTGTCAGCTAAAACCCTTTGTACATTTGAATATTTTTTGAAATAAAACAAGATCTATTTTTATGATCTATAATGATTTATTTTTCAGAAGCTACACAAGCAAGGAATTCCAAATCAATTAATTCTTGCAGATATATTTGCTTATCAGGTTTGGTTGGTTTTTTTTTGTATTGTGAGGTTCAAGAGTATTAGGATTTTTGACTCAGCTTTCTCTCTTCTCTGAAAAGGGAACTCTCGAAATGTCATCGCAAGGTGAACATTTAGGTTTAGCATTTTTGTGCAAAAATTGCTTTAACAAGACATCGAGAAATAGGGTTCTGCTAAGGCATTTACTAAACTGCGAAGATTATAGTAGCTGGTGATTAACTTGATTTGATTTGGTTTAAACTTTGGAGTTTTTGTTTTTAGGGACGATTTCACGAAGCTGCGAAATTGTATAAGAAAGTAGGAAAGGAAGAGAAGGCGAGTGCTCCATAGGAACTGAAAATAATATTTTTCTTTTTTCCTTTCTGTTGGATTACAAAATCAACTAGTAGAATTGAATGAATGTTTTTTTTTCTGCAGGCATTAGAAATGTTTTCTGAGTTGCGTCAGTTTGAGCATGCAAAAGAATTTCTGGGTTCCACTGATCAACGTAATGTTAAACAGTTGATTAAAAAGCAAGCTGAATGGTGTAAAACCACAAATGATCCACGAGCTGCTGCGTATGTTTGAAACTATTCTAGTAATTTGATTTATAACTGCCGGGTTAAAAATAAAAATAATTTCTTCCTTATCATTGCTTTATCTTGTAACGTTACATTTGTTATATTTTGTTAGAGATATGTTCATAGCAGCTGGAGAGTTTCTGAAAGCTGCTGAAATCCTTGGAGAGCACGGATGGTCAGAAAAGTAAGTAATAATAGCTAAGACTAGATAACCTATAAAGAGATACATAAACTTCACGTTTTTCTCAATGCACGGTGATCATAGTCCCCATCAATTGAAAGTGAAAATTCTTTTGTTATTTTTTGAAGGGTTAATTATTTTTATGAAACCTTTACTTTAATAATAGAAGATTATTTTTGGTCAAAACTACATGTCTTTTCTTGATCTTGTTATCGCAGACTTCTTGAACTTGGACGAAATTTGAATAAGGCTGATAAGGAGGCACTCACATGCTGTGCTCAATATTTGCAAAAGCAACAACAGGTACATAGTCAATTGTTTATAGTTATCTATTGTGTTTCATTAACAAAAGGGTTTGTTACAAAAGTATTTTTTATGTCGGACAGACAAAGCGATACTTAGGGCTATATAAAAAACAGCACGTTTATGATACAATATTACGCAAACGTTTTTCGAAAGTATACTAGAATAGAATTAACAAAATTCTAAAACATGATTCCCACAAGGATGATAGTCAAAAGATATTGAAACAAACAGTTATCGTGTCGGAAGGACAAAATGCTAATACTTTTGTTACAGACCCCAAAGCTCCCTTTTTGCAATTCTGCATGAAATTTTAAATACTTCATCAAATTACATTTTCTTTCAGTATAACCATGCCGCTGAATTGTTTTCAAAGCTCGGTGACACAAAACAGCTTGTTCAACTTTATGTCGCCTCTAACCAGTGGGAAGAGGTTTGGTTTAAAAATTTACTTCATTATTTACATGTGTTTATCCATGGTGAATTGCACATTATCAATATAAATATTGTAAGGATTACACAATGAACTTAGATACAGAGAATTTTAAATACGGATATGATGAGGCTATTGGAAGTTATTGCAGTACAGCAACAAAGCAAAAATACCATATTAAAACACCCTTCAGTGTTACCATTATTGTCTGTGAAAATTACATTTTTGTTGTAGAGAATAACATAAGACGTTACTAGAATGTGCCACAATAGTCACACCGACAGTCTAAAAGAAAATTTCTCCTAATAATTTGATGATACTATGATGTCACAGTGCTAAATTTTGCAAAGGGGTTAACTCTTATAAAAATTTCTGAATTTCTGGACCAAAGAGCAAAGGAAGTAATGAGAAATGGTAAATGTTTAGGTAGCTGCGCACTTGGTTTGTACGTTAAGGTTATTTAGATGAATATTTAAAAAGTAACGCAAGTCTTTTCATAGCAATATTGCATTATAATTCACACTGAGAGGATAAAATACAACATAGGATTTTGACAAAAGGTTTTAGCCAAAACATTGTCAGTATAATGACAATTTCAAAATATTTATTGAGTGTTGTCTTCACAGTGAACAGTACTCCATATCAACAGATTTATAGACTAGACTAGATTTTTATTGAATTTGTGTTACTCTTGTTACTTGTTTCTATTTTTGTTTAGGCATTCCTCATTGCAGAAAAGCAGCCTGAGTTCAAGGTGTGTTTTAGATTTGACATTATCATTGAATCACTCAATCGTAAATATACACAACTTTCTCATTAATGTTAAGACCTTGCTAGTAAGCTTAACAAGTAGTATGATAAAAAAACCATAACATTGATTGATTTCAATGCGTTTCAATTTTGTTTCAATTGAGTTTGGACTTCTTAGTTCAATGAAAAATAAATTTTGGCATACAAAAACTCGCAAAAAGACTTTTTAATTGCAGTTTCTTTTAAAGATGATAATGTATAACACTTTAGATTATTTATTCATTTTAATTCATTAAATCTCATGTTGTTAGCTTACAGAAAAGTTTGTGCTAAAAGAGAACATTGAAAATTTCCTCAAAGGAAAAAGAATATTTTATGCAGGAATACATCAATGCTGTGTTCATTAAATCTTGACTTAAATTTTTCAGGATGATGTCTATGTGCCCTATGCCAACTGGTTGGCCGAAAATGATCGGTTCGATGAGGCCCAAGCAGGTAAATAATTGAAACCTGATTGCAGGTGTCAACGATAAATAAGATTGAGATTGAACCATGGTTTTTTTTTCTTTGCAGCTTTCCACAAAGCTGGTAGACGAAAGGAGGCTGTGAAAGTATTAGAACAACTTACACTTAACGCTGTTGCAGAAAACAGGTTATTGACATGTTTGTTTACTGGTTGGCTTGTAACTCAGTCTTTTTGAAGGATAGGATAGATCTTATGATCTTATGATTTTTATGGACTGAAAGTTAATTAACAGCAAGGAAACCTGATAATATAATAACAACAAAACACCTGAAATGAGACCTAAACTCGTACCATTTGGAAGAGTTTCAAAAGTTATGAAAGTCCGTTTTTTGTATTTTCAAAAAATCCTTTTTCGTTCTCAAGATATGCCATTTAAAGGTTTTGTTCAAAACTTCATCTTGATTATTTTATATTTATTTCAAATTATATACATGAATAAAATGTATACAAAACTTGATTCTTTTATTTATATTTTATTTATATTTTTGTTTTATTTGTTTTATTATTTCTCTGTCCCTTAATAACAATAGCAAATACAAAAATGAATTTAAGGGATTAAGAGTTTTTCCTGCATGTTGGTAGTAACATATGCAGAATTTACAAAATCATTGTAAACATGTATTTTTTACAAAATCATTGTAAACATGTATTTTTTTTTTACGCAGGTTCAATGATGCAGGTTATTATTTCTGGCGGCTGTCCATGCAATGCCTTGATATCGCTGGCCAAAAAATGACAGGTTTGTTTTATTGTTGTCGAAGCTTCTTATTAGGTTTTATTTCTGTTCTACCACCAAATACGTTCATCATTACCATTACATCAATACAGTGAATGTATAGGAGACTGAAGATGTAAATAGTTTTTACGAAAAGCTTCTCTCAAATTTTAATCTTTTGATTTTTTACCGTCTATGCTTTTGATTTTACTTTTAAAATGGCGTGTTATTCTTTTATCTTTTGAAAGTATTTGAACAAATGAGGCCAGTCCTGAGCCTTACCCTCACTAATCCAAGCATATTTCACATGGTTTACATCGTAAAGTTTGATAGTAACGATTTGTCAGATGAACATATTGCACCAATCTGTTGTTGCATAACAAAGACAACCCTTTCTTCAATGCTTACATCAATGGACAAATTTGAATGCCAGTGAAAACTAAAATATGACATGAAAATAGGATGGAATACAAAAGCTGTCTGTTCACACATTTCTATACAAAAACATGAATAAACATGCTATTTTATTAAGGTGAAGTCAAAGATGTTGAAGATAATATCTTGGAAAAGTATTACACCTACCAAAGAAAAGCTGAAATATATTATGTGTATCACACTATTCAGAGATACATGGTAAGAATATTTACGCTTTTTACATGACATCAGTTGGTTCTGGTCCCTCGCTCTGTAAATAAGTTTCTGCAACTATCTGGTATGTATCTTTTAGGAAGAACCTTTTACTGCACAAATGCCAGAAGCTCTCTTCAACATGGGTAGATTCCTTCTTCATTCACTCATCAGAGAGATACCTCATGGTGTGTCTAGAGTGTATCCTTTTCATAACATCGTATGATTCGAGGTTAAATGACAAGTCGAATATAAGTGAATGTCACTATGTAATTTTTTTGAGAAACAGTGCATCATGTATCGGTCACCTTTCAGTCTCCAATATTTCACCCAGTGGACAAATTTGTTGGAAATCACTGCAATAAAAATGCTCGTCATTATAATAATAATATTAGTCATTGTCGCTATGTAATTTCTTTGAGAATGTAAGACCACTGTCTTTTAATTTTACTGCCAGTACTAAGAAACATTATTACATTACTTTGATTGTGAACAGGCATCATGTATTGGTTACTTTCTAGTCACCAATATTTCACCCATTGGGTAAATTTGTTGAAAAGCACTGCAAAGGAGTGAATTTCTATAGAAATATCTCCCCAATTCAATATGCTTTTCATCACAGAAAATTATGGACGATTACCATGCAATCACTCTTTTTGTTGATGTTGGTATGGTTGATAATAATCCATAATTTCTACGATTGTCCTTGACTTACATACAGACATGCATTGCTTGCAGTTGCAAAGCAGGGGAAGAATCTTGGTGCATATAAACTAGCAAGATATGCATTCGATAAGTTACAGGTGGGAAGTAATCCGTTTATTATCTTTGTTTATTATTTATGGCCTTTAAAGTTCTGATGGGGTTGTTATCAATGAGGGTTCTGTAAAGCAGATCCATACAGAGGGGCTTTAAATTTGGGCTACAAAGGTGATGACAAGTGTAGAAATTGAAAAGAGAGGATAATCATAAATGATGCTAAATTTTAGACTTTGCGTATTCCCGATCGCTTTCAAGAAAGTATTGATATCGGAAGCATAACCATTCGATCGAAACCGTTTCAAGATAACCAGGTAACAGAAAGTCATTTGAAGATAAGTCCTTGTTTGAAAAAGTCAGCTAGCTCTTTGGCTGATCACACTACAGTATGATGTGAACCCTTTCTCGTCACAACTTCTAAATCAAGTTTTCGTTCAGCAGTTTTTTTGCAAGTGGGAAAGCTAAATAATGTTGAACGCGAAAAAAGTTGAAATTTTCAAACTTTGTCAGTTGGTTTTAGAAAGTTTTGACTTAATTTTTTTCAATCGACATTGTTTTCCTGCCTACCATTCGTACAAATTTGTTGAATGGAAAACCCACTTTAAGCCAACTTACAACATATCACAGGAGTGGCAATTCCATTATGGTTCAAAGGCTGCATTTCGTAATCAAAGCGTGTTCTTTTGACTTCCTGCGATTCGTTTGTTGATATAAGAATGGTTGAGGTTGATCTGTTTGGTTTTTTATTGCTAGGACTTGCTACATATGTGTTATCGCTGTTCTACCACCAATCCATTGTTGAATAACAAAGGCAATCAATGTATAAACTGTTCTCAGCCGTTTGTGTACTCCTTCATTGGTTTTGGTAAGTTAATTTTTTTTTTTTGGTTTTTGTTTCATCAAATTCACTCTGTACTTTGAAGAGTTGAAAAAATGAATTAGTTTGCACATTGTTGTTAAGTAAAGTCTCGATATACCAAGTCTTGAAGGGACACGAAAATAGTTTACTTTTACTCAGGGTTTGCTTAAAAAGTTTTGGTTCATCAAGGTATTCGTTATAATTGAACGTTTAGCCATCACTGTATTAACTTCTTTTTTAATCTATTTACAGAAGCTTTGCCATTGGTTGAGTTTGTACTTGAAGAGGGCATCAGGTAACAAATTTCAACTGTGTTTCCATCATATAATCCATGCTATCATCCGTTTCCAATACTGTGTTTGCTAATGCTGATGTTTTGATTTTTCGTCGCCATTACCATCTACTATTACATAGTTGAAAGTCATAGTTTTCTGAAAAAGTCATAAATCCCACATCACTAGCATGCAATCTTCGATATTTTGTGTTGTTGAAATTGTCCTGTCGCGTAGTCAATAGTCTGTGATGATATACCTGGAGTAGCCTGTAATGATACGATTCGAATAAGCCATGATAAAGTATTTCGTGTAGGCTGTGATGATACGATTCGAGTAAGCCATGATAAAGTATTTCGTGTAGGCTGTGATGATAACTACCTTGATTACGTCTTTTTCATATGAGCATTGAACAGAAACTCCTTCAAGTCTAAAATACGTTTGATCACGTTTTTGTTTGACATTATAAAAAAATAGCTCCAATAAATTTTGTTGGTAAAAAACATTGTAATCCTGTTGCCACACAAACTCCTTTGTTTTATGAACAGGTTTTTATACGTTTTATTTGTAGTGATGAAGAAGCAGTGAAGCTGATCAACATCGATACATTGAGGAAGAACAGTCAATCATCTGGACGATTTCATGAACGGTTTGACGAGAGTAAGTTTTTTTTATCACGAAGCATGTTTATGTGAGTGTGATCATGGTTAGGAAAATACTCTTATCAAGAGGAAGTCTTAAAGCATTGTTATGTTCTGTACCCTTTTGTATACTCCTTGAAGGATTCATATCTCATCACTCAGTGGGCAAATTTATTGAATAATCTCTGCGAAGAAGTACATTTCTATAGAAATAAACACATCCTTACAATGAAAATGCTCTTCAATGCAGTGACTATTGATGAAGTTGCCCACTGGTCATCCTTGAAATTCATTCATCACTTGATTTCATCATCATGGTTTATAAAGGCCATTGTCTCAAACCAATCTCCACGAATCATTCCAATTACTAGTTCCGATTTAATGATATTCGCCCGATTCGGATTTCTATAGATTCTCAGTCGTTACGATTGGACGGTACTGATTCTGGTGTAGAAGACGATGAAGATGACGACGATGCTTTCGCCACAAAGCTCTTGTCATTTGAGCAGGGCGGTGGAGAGTACACACCTCTGGTGATTGGGCGATCTACTCTGAAAAAAACACCACGCCACTCTGTCTTTATCAAAAAATGGCCTCCACCCCTGAGATATCAATATTTTCGCAATATTTTATCAGATATATCGATCACAATGTGTAAATCCTGTTACAAGGTTAGAAAACTGCCTTTACGTGTCTTCTCTCGCCAATATTTACCTGACTTAGTATTACCCAATGAAATCCAACCTAACAAAGCTATATCTTTAAAGGTGGTTTGTCAGCAGGTGGAAATCAACCGAAAATTTGTAACTAACACGTATTCTCTCTTGACTGAACCTTTTATGCTATGGCGCATGCGCACAAAGTCAGACCCCTTGAAAAATATTCGCAAGTTAGATTCCTCTGTGTAACACGAAATGGTTAGAAGACAGTGTACGTAATCTAAGATCCCTTCACTATCGTATACAAAAACTGATTGACCTCGTTCTCGATTTGTGTCTGATAATATTAGTTCGTACTTATCTGCACCCAGTGGGCAATTTGCAAAATTACTGCAAAGGAGAGCATTTCTATAGAAATATGTACGCTGTTTCAATGGAAATGCTCTTCATCGTAGTGACACTTTGATGATTTTCCCCGCTGCGTGTTAGCTTAGGTTTCTTTGATATTTGTCATTTTTTCAAAATATTTTTTTTTTCACAGATGTTTCATTCTGAGGACTTTGAGTTGATGGTCCTACAGAAGGGTTACTGTCCATTTTGTCGAGCGAAACAAGATTTCATATGATCAATTGATGCATCAACAATCAAAAGATTTGCGCCAATCAAAATGAAGTAATAGAAGTCAGCGCCAATCAAAATAGAGTCTATTAGAAGTTTGGTGGACATGTGGACAATCTGTAAACGCACAGTCGATCGAAATTAGGATAAAGGGCGTAACCTTTTGAAACTAGGGCGTAATCCTCTAAAACTTTGGGTAGATTTTAGGAATCCGACATTTTTCATTTAAGAGTCCTTAAAGTCAGTTATACCCAAGTGATTTCAGTACTCTCTTTACACTACATGAATAGAAAAGATTTTATCCACTCTGATCTAATTAAAACCACTTTGCTTTTTTGGGGTTTTTTTTAACCCGTTCCATTTTTTTCCTGTTTTGGAAAACTTAATTCCAATGAAGAATAGTTTATCGAATCCAACAAACAAACTGTATTAGGGTTATTTTTTAGTGTATCATAATTTTGTGGTTTAAGTTATTCCCACTGTAAATATTCAACCATTTTTAATTTCTGCAATACCATCATTTTCAAAACTCTTTAGACAATCATTTGTTTAAGAATATGTTCAACTCGATACCATTACACTAATACGGTGAAAACACTTATAAAGGTATTTGAACAAATGAGGCCAACCCTGAGCTTTATTCTCACTAACCCAATCACATTTAACAAGGTTTTCACCGTAAAAGTTTGATAGTAACGATTTGTCAGGCGAACATATTGATGTGTATTAAATCGTGTGTATTAAGGCTCTGTTTACATTATGATGTTTTTACACACTAGAAAAATGTTATGCTTATTCTAAAAAATTACCAGCGTTATTCAAGGAACGTTTTGCATTACTAAGATCTTCACAGGGTTTTTTTGTGCTTTTTGAATGATGAACAAAAAGTGGGTGATACAGGGGCGGTTTGCTTGTACGAGATACAAGGGCGGTTGTTTGTACGAGATACAAGGGCGGTAATGTTTCTGTGGTAAGGAGATGGTTGATATAGAGGTTTGGACTCCAATTAGAAATGGGTGGAATTGATTGGTCGATTGCTTACACATATGCTCTACCAATGACGTCTCTGGCAGGCATTTGCTGTAAATGCTCTAAAAACCATTGTGCTTTTTGGGTTTTTTTAACCAGTTCCATTTTTTTCCTGTTTTGGAAAACTTAATTCCAATGAAGAACAGTTTATTGAATCCAACCAACAAATGTGTTTACCTGTAAATCTATCTTGCATCTAGCTCATCTTTTATCCATGGTCTGAAGCCACATCTATTCCTTTTTAACCTGAAAAGTTATTTTATAGTTTTATAAGAGGTGATTGAACATGTCTTGCTGAACGATTAATAGATTGCACCTGAAGTGATGGAGTTATTCGAACAGAAAGATCTGGTACGAATATGTGCACCCATGGTTCGATATTCGAAGTACGTAAATTATTCGTATATTTAATGGAACTGTCCCAAAGGACGTTCACTAATCAAAATTTATGCCATAATTATCAATTTCCTTCATTTCAGGCAGGCGTTTCGTCATTTGGTTCGAAGGTAATTTTTTTCTTGGCATGACGTGATGAGAAGCAATTCGACTGGTATAAGGACGGACGTATATACACGTCTATGGTATATATATATACATCCACGGTAGATATATATATACGACCATGGTATACGAGTGATTAAGTGTTTTTAAAATAACAATTGATAACCTTCTTTAGAAAGGTCTCCTCCAAACTAGTAAAATTTCTGTTAGATCCGCCACTGCTTAGCATACTTGAAATTGCAACCACACTGTAATGTGGCATAATGAATTGGCGTCAGAATTTCTTTTAGCCTTAGTATTAAGTCTGTGTTTATTAAGAATAATTTCATGAAACATTAGTATCAAACTGCTTGTAGTGCAACTTTTAACACCGGCTCTTTGTTCAGGTATAACTGCGACTTAGCTTATACGCCCATGATCATTTCTGAATCATTCGTCAAATCAAAGCAAGCTAGAGATGCAGACTTCACTACTAATAAAGGTTAGTGAAATAATGCCATTCTGTTGGACCATTTGTGAACGCCTCCGCCCCTCTCCCGCCTTTTTCACACGTTTGGGTGTCTATGATCGTTGCTGCGAGAATTTCGAAATTACAAATTGCTTTTATTGCTGCATATTGCATAAAGCGATATGAAGTCGCCAACAAGAATGGCTCAAGCAAGTAATACACCTGCCATAGCAGTAATAGGGACTTTTAATGATCTATGATCTCCTTCGTAGGGCTTTTTTTGTAATATATGGAAGGTGTAACAAAATATGTTTTTAGAGAAATATTTTCACGAGGTGGATTTAGTGTGTTGTTACGGCAGTGGAGGAGTACGATTTCACGTTTTCATAAGCACGTTTTTTACTCGAACTTTTTGTTACTCCAACGTTTTTTTCTCTAATGTCTTTTACTCGAACTTTTTTTACTCGAATGTCTTTTACTCGAATGTTTTGTTCTTAATTGTGCGACCTCATCTATATACATTTCTCCAGTTTCAGTTTAAACGCCATTATCTTGTCAAACTATCCAGCCTCGTTTTGATGCGTTGTTTTGTTATGTTACAATATGGCAGAATTCATGTTAATTTCCGTCAAACTATGACATCAAAACGAGACGGAGTGGGATAGTTCATGTCAAAGTATTGATGTTTGAAAAAAATTCGGGGAAAGTCTATTAATTCTGTTTTTTTGCCTGTTGCGTAAGAAAAGTTGTCACTCAGCATTTCCACAGTTCGTCCTCCAATATCCTCGTTGTCTGCAGTTTCTGTTTTGTTGCTAATGGTAATGTTATTTCCTAGACGACCGTCCTCTTATTGTACAATTTGCTGCAAGTAATGGTAAGGATTTGGCCGATGCTGCAGAACTTGTTAAACCGTATGTTTTCTCCTTTCCTTCTCGTTTATGCGAAAGTAAACATCTTAAAGGCATGTCCTCCGAATTAAATCGGATTACTTTTCGGGTAAAATTGTCATTTCTGAATTTTTTCTGTATGTCTATTGCTCTGTCTTCTGGCTGTTCCAAGTCAGAAAAAAAAAAACAATGCATATCTCCTGCATTGTCGTCTCGATGTCATTTTCAGGCCACACTAAGCATTCGAAGAAAATTTGTCCCTTCCTACACGAAGGATGATGACTTATATTGGTCATTTATATTGGAACCATGTATATATTAGTCGGAAACAATAAAAGCTCGAAAAATGTTGTATTTAAAATTTTAATCCGCAATAAATTAGAGGAAAAAAGAAACTTCACCCCACTAATAATGCGAGGAAAAGGAATATTTCGATTTTTGAAAAAGGACCAACCACACCAATTACAGGCTGCGCTAAATTAATCAATTGAATGTTATTTTAAAACAATCAAATAATGTTTTTTCAAGCAGCCTAATGCGTTTAAGTAATCGAATGTTTTTTGAAGCAATCGATTGTTTTTAAACCATCGAATGTTTTTTTGTCACGCTATCGAATGTTTCTTCATGTAATCGAATGTTTTTCATGTAATCGAATGTTTTTAAGCCATCGAATGTTTTTTCACGTAATCGAATGTTTTTTCGTGATTGTTTCTTATTTCAGATATGCTGATGGTGTCGGTTTGAACTGTGGGTGTCCTCAGAGGTGGGCAATGGCGGAAGGATATGGATGCCACCTTATCAAACATCCTGAACTGATAAAAGATATGATTATGCTAACTAAGCAAAGGGTTGGGAATGAATTTCCATGTGAGATTAAAGTGAGGTTACATAAAGACATTAGGTACAAATTACTGATCTGTCGCATTCTTTTAGTGTGTGCAAAAAAAAACGAACATTTTGTGAGGAACTGGGAGTTTTAGTCCTCGCTCTTCTATCAGTAATGGTTGGTTATTTTGCCTGTCGACATGAAACCAGTAGTTGACTTATCAGTAAATATATGTATAACATTGCTCAAACTTGCGGGTTGCAGCGAATACTTTTGAGGAATATAAAATTCTTGAAGATGTCTTGAAGATGTCTTTCACTAGAGGGAGATTGGAACTGATAAGTGTCTCCTCTTATCTACTGACTTTTAGGCGTCTCACTACACCGAACTCTATGTAAAAATAATGATTAAGAAGGCTTGACGTTGATAGGGAATATTCATAAGGTTTCATGCTTGCTATAATTGAATCTTCGTCATTACATTCGAAAAGTATTGAAAAAATAATCAAAATTAAATTCAATTATTTGATGGCAATCTCCATCTGTTATTTTCATAGAACAACAGTCAGTATGTGTCAACAAGCAGAACATGCTGGTGCATCGTGGATATCGGTTCACGGTAGAACAGTCACGCAACGCAAGGAACCTGTCAACTACGAAGCCATCAAAACCGTATGTGTTTCCTTTTTAACATTTTTTAATCAAGAAACACAACTGCGAGAAACCAGCATACTCAAATAAGTGAGAAAATGAAGGCCAGAAGTAAATTTTCAACATGACGTAATCTTCATCATCGCCATCTGCGATATTTGTTTATCGTATGCATTTTACTTCGGTTTCCTCCTGCTATTGTAAAGAGTTTAATCCAATGCATTTCTAGTAAGACTTCTATTATAGATAAAAGAAAGTGTCCGAATTCCTGTCGTTGCTAATGGAGATATCAAATCAGAAGCCGACGTGATTAGGGTAAAAGAAATGACGAATGTCGATGGTAAGAATTTCCATCAGTAATCACTTGACAGTATACTCTCATTAAATAGCACTCCCAGGGCACGGAAATTAGTGGGAATATAATGAATTTCTTACTTGAACCAATTGCGTAGGGAGTACGGGATATTTGATGGTTCAACTTTTCTTCCAGATTTCTGTAATCTTACTTAATGGGAGTAGGCTGTTGTTATGTTAATGTGATTGTTTCTCATGCACCAAGCAATACTTGAAAGATAATTGAAACATCAAAACAAAACAAAAAACGAAATGTCGTGATTACAAAATGAAAAAGAGGCTTATTTCAAAGATTGAGCCTTTTTATAATCATGGGAAATAAACTTGGTTTTGTAGCTGCCGCAAAATGCAAGTGAAAAAAAAAAATTGGCTCAGATCGTAGTTAAAACTTGATGAGGATGATTTTATCGATAAAATGAAAATTGATGACGCATGAAAATTGCCGGTTATTGTTATTGCCGTTATAACTGTAATAAGCGCAGCATTATGGGTAACTGTAACTACATTAATTATGGGTAACTGTAACTAGAAGCCATTAGACTTGAACAATTTCCGCATCAGCCCTTGAGAAAATTGCTTTAGGCTAATTTTCAAGATATCTGAATGACTTGTACACTGACTAATAATTTGATACAGTCTGGAATTCATCAAATTACTCCCTTCTTTAATTTATTTAACTTAATCTTGACAGCTTTGCAATTCACTATGATGTTTCCGGGCCAGAAAAACAGTTCACCAATATCTTACGCATGATGTTTATTCATGAAAATAGAAGATTTTTCGAAATTTGGTCCAAATTTGGCCCAAATCGTCCAATTTTAGTCAAATCTGACAAAATGACTGTCAAATTCGAAATCAGCACCTTTCAAATGTAATCCATGCAAAATTTCATGAAATTTGAAGAACTCTCGAAATTTGGTCAAAATTTGGCCCAAATTGTCCAATTTTAGTCAAGTCTCACAATGTGACTGCCAGTATTGAAATCAGCACCTTTCAAATGTAATCCATGCAAAATTTCATGAAATTTGAAGAACTTTCGAAATTTGGTCCAAATTTGGCCCAAATTGTCCAATTTTAGTCAATTCTGGCAAAATGACTGTCAGATTTGAAATCAGCACCTTTCAAATGTAATCCATGCAAAATTTCATGAAATTTGAAGAACTTTCCAATTTTAGTCAATTCTGACAAAATGACCGTCAACTTCTAAATCAGCACCTTGTCTAAATTGCCCAATTTTAGTCAAACCTGTCCTAAGTTCCTAGCATGTCAGTCATTAACTATTCTGAATAAACAAACAATCTGAAATCCGAACGGACTTTCCGAAAACGACGAAAAACTGTGACAGAGATAGATACAAGCGCGGAAATTGAATAAGCGGCTTATAAGTGGAGGGCGGCGCAAAAAGAGGAAATACGATAAGCGTTAAATAAATGTTAGATCAACTTTAAAAACTATAATGAACTTTGACCTTACGCAAGGTTCAATTAATTTGTTGCTTTGATTAGTTCGTAGTGTATGATGACGTCGCTATGGTAACATTTGTGTTTGCTATCAATATACACTCTAGGGAACTTAAATTTGCCATAGGGTATTTCCCTAGCGTATTAAGCGTAATTTACGCGATTTTTCTAAACCTTTAAATCTAAACTCTAGGGAATTTCCCAAATTTTACACAGGGGTATTTCCAGAGAGTATTAAACTGGTCTTAAGTGGCCTAACATATGTGAAGTTGTAGAACCCTTTTACTATTGTCAACTATGCCTTAGGGGTGATGGCTGCACAAGGTTTACTCAACAACCCTGCGATGTATGCTGGTTATGAATACACACCAACTGAATGCGTACAGGACTGGGTGAGCACACAAATGTTTGTTTGTTGTGGGGAATTTTTGATGGGTGGAATTTTTGGTGGGTGGAATTTTTGTTGGGTGGAGTGTTGGTGATGTTTACCTGTGTGGTTTAAGTTTCTGATTAAACGCCCCGGGCGTTCATTTGAAAAGCGAACTTGGTGAATTGTTTAGCTCTTGTAGTCTAACAGTGTTGTCAGTGGAAGTTAACAAAACAACCAAGATCTATGAATTATATCACTGGAAAAGTTATAAAAATGTTTTGAGTTAGCCTTCAATATTCTTAAGTTTTGAAAAAACTCGACAAGAATGTCATAATAGCAATTATTATAAGGTTATTCTGGTCATTATTCTTAACGGTAGTCATCACCCTTGTAATCGAAAAAAAATCAATTTTTTTTTTATTTCATAAAAAGATAAAGCTTTCAGAGAGCTTTCTGAAAATGTATATATGATGCTATAAAAATTTATCATTTGGTACAATATTTTAAATTTAGTGGTATTTCATTTCATGTTTACTGCCATTTGTTTACAGAACCTATTCAGCATGTTTACAAGAACTATGTTCTCTTTTAATAGTAGACTTATTAATTATTCATGTAAAGCAAATAACAGCTATTGTTTCTTTTGTAAAGTTGTTTATTCAACCGATCGCAAAATGGAATTTCTTTGGAAGACGTTTTCTCGATAAGTATTTTTGCGTTACTTATCTGTCTTTAAATACCTCCCAAAACCCCTACGATGGAGGTATCGTTACATAGTTTTTTTGCAATTGAAAGAATAGGTTTATTAGAATAAAACTACAATTTTTTCTTTAAGCGAATATTCGCTCTGCGATGAAGGGAGAATATCAAGGAAAGGCTATTTTAACAAGTGTTTTTCGTAAGTCTTTTATTTCGTCAGAACCTGGACTTGTTTAGAAAAACTGTAGTAACGTTTTTTAAATTAGTAAACATAGAACACAATAACATAAAAACGTCGCAGAAAATATTTTTCCAAGGGTCCGTGGAGCTCCTAGAAATTAAGCCTTTTCAAATTCATTAGATAGGGAATTTTATAAGGTTTTCAAAAATATGTACTTTGTTGATGAAAAAATAACCACATCAAAAGTTATGGACACAAAACTGAAAACATGCAGCAAGGGGTGATGACTATCCTTAAACATAAACATTGAGGCCAGGTTCATATGTTTACAAGAAACTAATGATTCTTACCAAGAAATAATGCTGGAGAACTCGATATTTTTAAAGACTATGTAGGTTATATACGAGATCCGGAAAACCCGACAAAATTGAGTTCTAGAATCGAGTTATTGATCGTGAAGCCATAATCATTTCATATCTTTTCAAGATCCATAGTGCAATGATAATGGAAGAAGTGCGCCTTTCCCGAATACCTTAGATATGAAAACAACTTACGGTTTTGCAAGAAAGTGTAGTAAACTACTTGCAGACGTTATTAATATATATTTCCCCATAGGGCGAAATATATGTTAAAACCGGCATTTTCCTTCTCCTCCTTCTCCTTTTCGTTCACTTTTATAGCCGCGGTTCAGTATTGAATTTTCGGCTACCCATAGTAGATAAGAATAGAGGCTAGTGTACCGTGAAGTAGTGCGCCATTTTTTTTCAGTCAGTGCAGATGGGTTTTGCAAGACTTTGCTTTTTTGTGCAAAACTTTTAAAATGATTCAATAGATAAAACGTTAAATGACGGAAATAAATCGTTTTATTTCTTTAAAAGTTTTGTAAAAGTTTTAAATGAACGTGTAAAAAACAGAAAAGCATCTGATATTGATGATGTTTTGTTTTTGTTGAAAACAATAATGTGTTATTTATGATGATTGGTAGTTAAATGCTTGGAACAACAAACCATTGAAGCTGTGATTTCAGTGCAAAGGTGAAAATTCATTATCAATAGCCAGGGTGAAGATTTATTTATGTAGCCCAACTGTACTGAAAGCACGATGATAATACAGCCATAAAAGGAAACCCTTTTCATGTGGAGAACAACCAGTTCAACCATTTAATTCAAAGAGTACATACGAAAATAGCAAGTAAATATATGATGTCGTATATGCAAGATGAAGTTCAGAAAACAATTACGTATATATAATGTTTTAATACACAGAGGATTGAGACAAATCTTGAAATTGAAAGAATGCTGGTCGAGTGTGCTTCTCTGGATAGTTGTTTAATTCAACAACAGAAACATAGTTTACTATGAAGTATATATATGGTCATGCATCAGTATACATTTTCATTATTCTTCCAAATTTTATCATGAAAAAGTGCTTAAGCTCGACACAGCGCAAAAAGAATTTTTGAAATATCCCATAACCTTCAAATTTGCCAAGCATTTATAAAAACTGTGCAAGTTCACTTGAAACGTACTTTAGTAAGGACAGCATTTTTATCTGAGTATCAGGTTGATGGTAGTTATTCTGTAATTATTTTATCACACATTTTTCTCATGGTTATCAATGTTTATTGATATTATTGACAAAAATTTCCCAACTTTGGGGAAATATATAGTCGCATTTTTGCGAATCTTGTTTCCGTTTATTTTACATGTTTTGGGACCGTACTTGATGCATTCTTATAAAGTAAGTTTCATGATATCAAACAAAATATAAACAAACGCAATATTTTTATTATTAACTTGTACGATCTTCCTTGCACTTGAATACTACTGATCAGAAATAATCGTAAAAATCATAGACGAAGGCGACGAAACCCTATTCCGATAGTCAGCTGGCAAAAGTATAACACTCAGCTTTCGAAGTAGGAATAATGGTTATTTTTCCCTAAAATTCCCGACTATCCCTGAAAGACGGCTGTTAAATTCTTTGTTTCATAGATAAATGACGAATTTTATCCTCGATATTAAAAATTTTATGGGCTATAATACGTTAAGAACTTGCCCATCAGATACAAACGCTTGGATGTTTTTTTTCTTTTTAGTAGTTTAGTTGAACTCGTCCTGAGTTTGCATCTTATATAGCGTCTCCGTTGATGAGGGACATTCCGTTGATGAGGGACATTTAGTTTGCTGGGATAAAAATTTTCCAGAGCAATGAAAATGACGTCATCTGAACACAAAGAGTTATTACACAGTCTATAACAGAATCTCAGTAACCAACTCCCGGCTAACGTCGATTCCAACCTTTATTTTTATTCTCTATTACCCTTTCCTCAATTTGTTAGTGTTTGTTTCTTTGGTTGCGCAGGTGGACATAGCAATATCACTGGGCACACCGTTAACTACGTTTCATCACCACCTGATCTACATGACAGAAAAATGGCACACTAAAACAGGTACACTACACAAACGTTCCAACTTTCTGAACAAAATTCTTAACAAGAGTAATTCTTCCATCGATAAAGCTGTTCATTCTTCAATGACGTCATCTGTTTTATGTTGTTTCTCTAGAGCGTCTTCTTTTCAACAATCTTGCTTCGGTTACCGGTATATTGGACTTTCTAGAAGACCATTATGGAATCATGTATAATGCAAATAGAAATTTTGAAATGTTAAAACCCTTATGATGGACAAGAATCTCTTGTTGTTGTTTTTTTGTTTCGACAGAAATTCATGTACCGGAAGTTTATCAACACTATCAAATTATACCATGTATCATAAAAATTGAACCTTTTCCGAAATTTGGTCGACTCGGTGCTGGCTCAGTACCATTTTTCGACTTATCTTTGGAATTTGGTCATCAAAATTTGGCCATCAAAATTTGGTTCAATTAGCCCTGCAAAGTTTGCAATCTTCATGTGATGGAACTCACAAAATGCACGAACGTATGTCATGGTCAGGATTGTAAGAAAAGAAATCAATAGAAGTAAAAGAAATTTAAATTTGTAAGTGTGAACGTTTAAAACCTTTGACATAGATACAAAACATATTTGCGAAAAAATCAGAAACCATTTAATATTAGCTACAGTGGTAAGCCTCGCCCAAAAGGCCTGCGTCATTGAAACAGTTTGGAAGAATTTCATAAATTATATGAAAAATGTGATAAGGTATGTGAAAAATGTCGTAAGTTATGTGGAAAATTTCGTAAATTATGTGAAAAATGTCGTAAGTTATGTGGAAAATGTCGTAAATTATGTGGAAAATGTCGTAAATTATGTGGAAAATGTCGTAAATTATGTGGAAAATGTCGTAAATTATGTGGAAAATGTCGTAAGTTATGTGGAAAATGTCGTAAGTTATGTGGAAAATGTCGTAAGTTATGTGGAAAATGTCGTAAATTATGTGGAAAATTTCGTAAATTATGTGAAAAATGTCGTAAATTATGTCCAGAAACGTCAGTTAAATGTGAGCTTGTCATTTCCCATCGTATATACTTTGTCATGGTAGAAGAATTCTGAAAGTACCGTTTAGAGATTTCCAAGCGAAGTCTGTCAAACACTATAGTATTGGGGTATGCCCATTATACGATATATGCATCGATGTTAGTTTGGTTGACATATGAACCATTGACAGATCTTGAAGGTCACAATCTTTGTTCCACTAGCTTTATTGTAAATCATTGAAGTTCTGATATGCCAATGAATCACTCAGGTGGTACGGTAACTAAGAAGAGCTCAAGTTTTCAAGATAATCAGTTTATTTCACAAAAGGTAAGGTATATATGGTTTTTGTTGTTATTTTTTATCTGCTTTAACTCTGAGACTGTTAAATAACGTTCCCTATGTGTTTCTGCTCCCCACATGTTACCGCCCCCCACATGTTACCGCCCCCCACATGTTACCGTCCCCCACTTGTTTCCTTGCCCTATGTATCCCCAAAGCTTGTCCATTTTCATTTCGTTTTCGCTTTTTTGACTAGCATGACGAAATAAACGTCAAACGTTGATGTTTTACGTCTACCTAAATTCACAAGAAAGAAATCCTGAAAGATTCGTCAAACATTTCCAAAGTATTTCCTGATAACTTTCTCTTAGGATCTGCTAAATTGATTAACTGTACATTTTCTATCTTGAAGCTTTTCTGATGTTTTACCCATAATATTGATGACACGTCTTGGCTACCATTTACCACATCCTAACTGAGAGTTGTCTAAAAGTTTTTGCCAGTACAATATACGATGACTCTTTCAACAAGACAAAAATCGAGTGTCCCAGTGGGCAAAAAAAGGACAAAAACTGACACTACCACAAAGAGCATTTTCATTGAAATAGTGTGTAAACTTTTATAGAAATGCACTCCTCCACATTGGTTTTTCGACAAGTTTGCCCAGTGTGTTTTTACAAGGTTTATGGTTCCATCAGCAGGAACCAAAAAGCTCCATCAATTTCATCTATTTTATTTTTTATATTCCGTTCTAGTGGAGATGGACATTTTAATTGATGAGTAAGACTTTATATATGATTACATCTGCAATAAATAGTTTTTAAAACAGATCCTGTAATTAACCTTTCTGTTCTTCGAGATATTCCCGGTTTTTCTGATTTCCCAATAAATTGGAGTTAGCAGGAATGAAGATAACTTAAGAATTAAAAAAATATTAATGTCATAAGTTCAGGAAAATGTTGGCAAAGACTGTACTTTATCGGAGATAATTTCGTCGGGGAAAAGTGACGAAATTTTTGCTTCGTGACGAAAAGTTTAAAAAAAAGTGAAATTTATAAGAAAGTATTAGTAAAATTTTGCAAATTGACGAAATTTTCCCCGATAAAAAAAATTTCCCGACGTAAATTCTCCCCGATATGAAAAAGAATTGACAACGCCTTAAACAACGCCCAAGCACCAATAACGTATGGGAATTAAGGGAAAGGAAAATCACGCATGTTTTAGTGACTGCGTTTTGCTGTGGTTATCGGGAAATACGAAGAACCGATCATTTCCTCTTGGGTTACTTAACGGCTGGTTTTTGTTTCCCCGATTTATTTCCCTAACAGATGCATGCGGAAAAATTTGTAAAGAAGCAAAGAATTTTCTGGACAAATCGTAATTTTTTCGAACGGTTTCGTCTCTTAAAAACGAACAAATATGATAGATGTTATTATTATTTAGCTGTCCTTCAATATTAAAGGCAAGAAGAAACCCTGAGATGGAATTTATAGTCATGATACTCCTTTCCATAATTTTATAGTTCATCCAAGCCTTGTTTTCATTTTGAATAATAATGATGTTTGTACATTAAAAACAATTTGATGATACCTCGAGGAAAAATTATTTTACGAAGTTCTTTTATTATGATGAATTACGCCATAATTGTAAAGATTAGGAACGAGGCGAGAGCTGCAACGAGAGATAATTTATGATAATTTTATGAATTTATAGGAGTATTAAGTCAGAATAGAATGACGTTAATCACGTATGAGCAGGGTAAAAACAAACGGTTTTTTTAGCATGGGATGAGATTTGTCGTCAGCCAGGTCAAACTAAGTAATGTTGTCATCATAAGTTCAGGAGAAAGCTGTAAAAAACTGAATCTTAAATCTTTTTTAACTTTATGGTTTCAAAAGACCGTTCTCAAAAACGATGTTTTCACTGCTTAACATCGCAGGTGATGTTATGAAACCTGACCACGTGATGTGTACAGGCTAAGTAGCTAGGCGGAGACATTTCATGATTGCAGGAAAATTTACGAAGGAGTTTTTTGAATTCAAGATAAGTCAAGTGAATCTGAGCATCAAACATTTGAATAAAGAAATTTGGGGATATTTAGATTTACGAATTACCACTGTGTAGTTCCCTGTGTTAATTTTTTAATTTTCCATTCTCACATCTTTCGAAGACCTATGTAAGTTTTTGCAATGTAAAAATTATGGATATCGTGTTAAAATCTTTCTTCGTAAATTACCGATTTGACCGTGTGATTTCGAACGTGATTTCGAACGGAAACTGTTAGTTTGAGCACATATGTTCAAAATAACCAGAGGGTTCTTAGTTTTTTTGAGATGACCGAGAAAAAAAAAACACTTTGAGATTTCAAATATGCTTGACAACAAAGTGATAGATTGAGATTGGCAAAGTTTAATTACAATGTTATCTTTGTTTTTGTTTCCATGGAATTAGAACCAATTTTAGTCAATTTTGGGTAAAATTCTATGTTGAGTCTTAATTCTAAATCATGCTTAATGGATTAGGAAGTAAAGAAAAGCTACTTGTAAATCATGCTTAATGGATTAGGAAGTAAAGAAAAGCTACTTTTCAATCATGTTTAATGGATTAGGAAGTAAAGAAAAGCTACTTTTCAATCATGCTTAATGGATTAGGAAGTAAAGAAAAGCTACTTTTCAATCATGCTTAATGGATTAGGAAGTAAAGAAAAGCTACTTTTCAATCATGGTTAATGGATTAGGAAGTAAAGAAAAGCTACTTTTCAATCATGCTTAATGGATTAGGAAGTAAAGAAAAGCTACTTTTCAATCATGGTTAAAATCTGGCAATTAAACCAACCCAGTGACCACAATCGTCAAAAAATTATTATGGCGAAGAGCATTTTCAGCGGTTTTGTGATTTTTTGACAAATTTGTCTACAATAAATTTTTTCGAGTTTTATTTTTTAAACGACGATGTTCTTTTCTCCTGAACAGCTAATCAAGCCTGAACCTTTAATTTTTTTGAAAAGAATTTCGAATCTTCCAGTCTCAGAAAGACTATTTTTCAACAATTATTTGTCAGAGTATTGCGAAATTTACATCACAAGAGAGACCTTTTTCAGTACTTTCCATTGATAAAAAAAAATATTCAAGAAAATGATTATTCTTCGGAAAGTTATTAAAGAAAAACACACAGATTTGGATCATTAATTTCTTAAAGATCAATTAATAGTTCCTTGTAAGACAATTTTCTTTTGTTCTGATCATAAAATTCAAATCCCAAAACCTTTATCTTATCAACTTGTTCGGTTATTTCTGTACTCGTCTGATTGTTACAAGCGTTAGTTGATTTGAATTGCTTATAAAAAAAACCCAGTGTAAATCAGGTTTAATAGAGTAAGTTAAGCTTCGTGGACACGGACAACATTTTTCATGCGATTGCAACAAAATAGTTTTTGTACCACCTAATATAAGCCCTGGGCTTATGCAAGTTCGTAAGCTTTTTTTGGGTGGGCTTATACACGGGGGTGGGCTTATACACGGGTGGGCTTATACATGGAAAACAATAGCAACATATTAAATATCTATGCATATATTTTACGTAATAAAAACTTTTCACTCATCGCCACTTTCTTCACTATCTTCACTTTCGCTATCACCATTATCTTCACTTTCGCTCGACGTCGCTGTCTCTACATTGTCTCCGGTACCATCATCTTCTTCCTCGCTTGATGTTTCAAGGTGGAATTCCTCCTCTGGTTGAGGCATTGTATAGTTATATGGACCAAATATCAATAGAGGACTAGTTCGTAAAGAACTGAAGAAATAGCTTGTACTTGTATGTTTTTGCAAAAAAAAAAGTTTTTTAGTAAAAGAAAAACAACCATGAAATTTTCCCTTCCAATATTATGGGCTTATACACGGGTGGGCTTATACATGGAAATCGTTAGTAATGAGTAAAATGATGGGCTTATACACGGGTGGGCTTATATTCCACGAATTCATAAGTTATCCTTCGTAGCAAGGCTCACCTCGTTTCTCAATCATTATTTCGTAATTCGTCATAACAAAAACACTTTGTAAAAATAATTTTTCCCTGAGAAGTAGGTATCATCACGTTTTATTATTAACACAAACATCATTATTATTCAACTTGGAAACGAGATGAAAGCTGTTTTGATTGATAAATAATGAATTTATGGATAACAATATTGTAAGCACTTCCATTGTTTTATCACACTTGGGTGATAAATGATTATAAAAGGGGTTGTTCATATGGAGCCCCTTAGTAGATATGTAAATCTCTTTGCGCAGGATTGATAATTTTCATCTCTGTTTTGAAGATTAAGTAAGAAGTGCTCTGGGTACTGTTCGGTTTTTCCAAAAGTTTCCAAAAATCTTTGTAATGTTCGGCACGCCGTTAGGTTTTTCCGTAAGTTTAAATTCTTTAATTTTGAGACATGTATTTTTCCCCTTTAAAAAAAGTTATCATATAAGTATTTTCGTTTTCGTAGAACACCAAAATACGTACAAATTAATATTTCCGAGAAACTGTTTTTTATTTCTTCGAAAGTTTATATGAGTTCATCAATTTCCTTGGTTATTTGGTGGGACATCGCTCAAGAAGCATCACATTATTGCATCACGAAAATGAAAGAAAACCTTAAGCCGATGGGAAAAGTATACCGAAGTGGAATTTCTTCGTATCAATTCTTAGAATAGCAACAAGACGATATAAAAACCATTTTTCAATCATCCATATTGTCGTCATTTTTTTTCGTCTGGTTTTTGGAAAGATCGAAATTGGTAACATGGAAGAGAAAAAGAAAATTCTACGAACCACGGGACACCAGTTATCGTGTATGGGAGATGATACTTTCCGTCGCTACGTGAAAAATACGACAAGATGGTCTGTCGATGGCATTCGTTGCTGGATGAAGGAGTTGATTTTATACGTCTTGGAAATGTCTATCCGGACCTGTTGGAACAAACATGTGTTTACATTTTTATGAAATACTAGCAGAGAACAGAACAGTCTCAAAAAAGATTTTGCCCACTGGATGGGAAGTCTTCTATCTTCTTTTATTTATCTTGCAAACAAAAGGATTTGATTTGTAAACATTATACAAATAAATTACAGAGTATCTAATAACTCATGTTTCTTGATTTTTTCATGATCTTGTACGAAACGTTTTTTTGTGTTGCTTCTTAATTAAGAACAAAGAAACAATTGGTTCTTATTCATTTGAAATTTGAGGGAAATTTCGAATTTCCCTCAGACAAATCTGGAATTTCCCGCCAAGCAAAAACGTCAATCAAATTTGAACCACGTGATTAACTAGAAATATTACTTTTAGTTGAAATTTGTTTGGATAACATAAGATAAGATAAGATAAAAAAGAATCATTTTGCGTGCTGACGTCAGCAAATATATGAAATTTTCGCGTTTTTTCTTATAACTGCTAGCTTTTATTTCTTACGAAATAGTTTATAGACTTGGTACCAGGAATTTTTATCTGGATTATAATCAGAGCATGTGCACAACATTTGAGCCAATTTGCATCATTATATGCAGATATGTAAAACATATCTCTGTTATATCGCAAGTTAGAGACAAAATAAGACATGGGCGAAATTCCTGAAATGATACGTTATTTACATAATGTACTACAAATGGAGCTATATACAACTCACTTGATCAAAGTGAAACATAGTTTTCTGAAAATTGGTATGCTTCTTATTCCGAATTAAACCCTTTTAGAAAATGAAAAAGAACTATCAAAAATAAAATAAAATAGCTGATTGTCAACAAAAGTAGGGAGATTTTTAGCTTTTTACTTACTATTTGAAACTTATTGGCCCCTATACCTATGTTTTATTTCGTATCATGCCGCATCATGGTCTTCCTTGTTTTCTTATGACATTTACTTGTGAATTTTTGGTGTATTATAATCACGTACAAATCACGTAAGAATATTTAAGGATCATTTTTGAGGAATCATAAAGCTTAAGCCAATTTATGTTAAAACGAGGGTCCGCAAGGAATCAATGCAACAATCTCTTTTGATCACATTAAAATTTAACTTTTTAAAACGATGAAGTTGTTATCAAGAAAGAAAGTTCCCATGTATTATTTCACAGATCCGGCGAGTGGACAGATTTGCTGAAAAATCTCTCCGAAGGGGTGCATTTCTATAGAAATAAACACATTGTTTCAATGAAAATGCTCTTCGCCGCAGTGACTTTTCAAATATTTTCCCACTGGGTATCTTCGTTTTCCCAACAACAACTTCCTCGTTACAATTTTTTACGTAGGCCACGAAAGGCGTTAAGTTTCATGGCACAGCGTTTAAAGCGTTAACGGCTGATGAATTCGCTCATAGAAGTAACTGTTTTGTAACGAATTTTATTATGTTAAAAGTGATAGCGAAACTGGTTATTATCATTATTAGATTTCTACGAAATCTTTCCGTCTTTTTCTTACTGTCCAAACCTATCGGGTTTTTTTTGAATTTTCGGTTAGCGCAGTCAGCTGTTAACCGAATGGTCGGTGGTTCGAGCTGCCCACCTAGTAGATCATTCAATGTTTTTTTCGAATTTCAAAAATGTCATAAAATATTTCATTTTTCCTGCTGTAGCTGATTTTGCAAAAATTCTTATACCTGTATAGGTATCTTGTTAGGTATTGCCATACGTAGCTGGCCACACCCAGCTGCAGTGTTTCCAGAATTAATAGTGGTTTTAAACGGTTTATGCATCTTCGCAATACCTTATTCCAGGAAATTAACGAAGCATCAAATTAACGCGAATTTGAAAATTTCGCGTTAATAAAATACCCGCAAATTAAATGTTTCGTTAATTTCCAGACTCTTATAAAAGTTTATCGTAAATTTAAAACTCGTTATTTTTCAGTAAATAATCATAAATTTTTAAAACATTACAAGTCCGATGCTATTTTTTATCGTTCTTCTTCTTCTACCTCTTCTTCTCTTTCTCGCTTAAAATGCACACAGCTTCTTCCTGCAGGATGGAGAGTAGCAGGTATAACAGGCGCTATAAAGGTTGCAAGAATGTTAGGTGCTGTTCCTATGAACCCTTTTAAAGATGTGTAGCTTTCTAGTTATACATATAGAAAAGATCTGTTTCAAAAAATTTTTTAGTTCTTTTGTCCATCCGCGTTAATAAAATGCTCTGATGAAGGTCACTGAAGCCAATCGCGTTAATTTGATTCCTTTCTCAAGTTCTCTTTGGGCAACCGCGTTAATTTGATTCGTGTTAATTTAATGCATTGTTAATTTCTGTCTTCGTTAATTTCCTAGAATAAGGTATACCGATCACAGAATCTACTGAAAAAGCCTTCCACAATTTTGTTGTTCGGAATTTTCATCGTTCACATGGTTCAAGGTCTAGTTGTTTATCCGTCTTCCATTTTAAGGAAATGGCTTGACGGTTACATCTACGTATGTGCCATATTTTATTACACGTATATACTTACGTACTATGGAGCTTGTATTAATGTTCTGCTAATAAGTATCGACCGACTGCTGGCCACACTTCTCTTGAACTTGTATCAAGTGCGAGTAACCACAAGGAAAACTCTCCTACTCCTTGTCATCTCTTGGCTATATGTCATCATCGCTTCCTCAATACCCTTTAAGAAGCAATCCAAAAAGTGTGGCTATGTCCCAGAGAAGCCGTGGGTTCTCTACATGTTATCGGTCAATTGTCTGATACCATATGTGGCAGTGATACTCTTTCACTGCGTCATTCTTGTCATTATACGACGAAATCATAAAAAAGATCGGAACTGCAGCCGCGAGAATAGAAAAGTGACGATTTTCACATGTTACGTGGCGTTAATCTATGGGTTAGCCTGGGGTCCTACGATTGTGTACTACACCATGCTTGAGGCTAACCCTGATATTTTCCCGGATAATTATTCGTCAACAACAACGAAAAAGTGGGCATCATTTTTTGTGAAATATGCGAAGTTCTTGGAGGGTATCGGTACTCCTGTGTTGTATTGTTACTTTCACAGTACAGTCCGGAAGTCGTTAGAGGGCCTAATCCGAAGAAACAAAATGAAGAGCTCACAACAGAATACAGAAACTTCCATAACCGTCACTTCAACACCATCGCAGCAAGCAGTCTCGCCTGTGTAAACAAAAACACGCTTGCAGGATTATTTTCGGTGTTGATCGATTTACACACTCTCCGAACCTTTATTTATTAAACTTGGGATTCTTAGTATCTACAAATTAACACATACCAAGTATTAACCTTCACGCAATAATTTTCCGTAACCAATTTTCCACTGTCGAAAATAAAAGAAAGATATAGATATCCCTCAAAACGCCTTAAAGTAATGACCTTCTCCATCGTCCGTCGTGGCCCTGCCCTATGAAACAATATTTTGCAAAATGCAGAAAAAAACTGTAGGTCTATTTACCAAGATTTGTAAAAATGAAGTTGCTTAATAGTGGCATTGATTGTTCTCAGTTTTTTTAGGCTGTAACATTTTAACAGCGTCTAGCACACCATTTTTCCTTTCTAGTTTTATTGGAATCTTTCGTTTGTTTTTCATTTTATTATTATTATTATTTATCCAGGATAGCCTCTTCAGTTCCTCACACTGTACATATGTTTTCCTCTTGCTTGTATATACTTCTGCCCAGATAAGTATTTTGTTTTCTTGTTTTTGTACATCATATTATTTGTATGCAGAAAAATTCTTGAATTAGTGGGAATGTTTTATGTAAATATTGCAGCATCGGCGAAATTTTGTTTGTTTGATCATCTTAAGTTTTTGTTTATAGATGGAAAAAGAGGAATGAAAAATGAAAAATCTCTTCGTTGTGATTTCTTTTATTCACGTTATCCCGTTAAACCGATGTCAGCCCGTTTACAACAAAACAACAGTATTTTTGCAAACTTGTTGAATAATGCGTCTTATTTCTAATTGGCTAGCATTTTTATAGATATATACACATTATTTCAATAAAAATGCTCTTCGTCGCAGTGACTTTTGACGACTTTGCCCAAATGCTTTATCAATTTTCCAAATTGGTTTTTATTTGTCACTGGATGTTATTAACTTAAAGTTGAAAAAAGGAAATGAGATTACATGGAAATGAGATTACATGGATAATTTACAGATGTATTAGTAGCTGAACCGGTTTTTTGGATTGATTTTTCAGTTTTGGATTTTTCCCCCACTGAGAGATTCGAGTCATGTCAAAGTAAATTCACCGGTGGGGCAGATCTAGGGTTAGGCAACTTAGGCAAATGCCTAACCCAAAAACAGTTAAATAATGTTTTTCATAAAATTGTATTATTTCGGTGAGAGGCGCGGCGCGCGCCATGATGTTACAAATTAATGTTTTATACAGCTTGAGTTTATAGGTATTGATCTCTGCCCGGAAAATGACTTCTCATAGTCACATTGACAACACACGCTAGTGCCTAACACTCACCTTAGGCGAAGACAATTTGCCTAAGGAGCCTCGGGTTTACACACTATAATGAATGAACTGGAAGAAAATTTGCCTAAGGAGCCATGGGTTTACACACTTTAAATGAATGAACCAGAAGAAAATTTCCCTTAAGTACAAACATGGGTTTACACACTTTATTGAATGAATGATCACCAAATCTGCACAAAACGACCGTGTTAGACCGTGTCACAAAACGAGTTAGACCCAGTTCAACATGGATTCGCGAGAAAACATCGTTGCAGCTTTTGATAGCAATAATGAAGTATTAATTAGGAAATTTAGAATACACTTAATACATCTGTTGAAAACTGACTTGAAAATCTAGGAAAAGCATTTTTTTTCGAGTTGTGTCTCTTCTTTTGCTTCTGCGAAATGATAACATTGTGGCTGCTTTAAAGCAAGTGTTTATGTAATATAAATGATTAGCATGGATTATTAGCACCATAATTCGTTGACCATAAGTATGACGACAGTTAATTATTAACTCAGCTATGTATATATAAGTTTGTTTGTGTCAACTGAACCGAAGCCTATTTTTTATTGATCAATGATGTATATAAATATTTTTGGTATATATATCTGTTTCTGTTAACCAAAAATGCATCTGTAAATGTTGTGAAATTACGTTTCAATGACTGAGTTTATAATACACAAAGTCATTGTTATTTTTCTGAGTTCTTTTGCGTTGGTAGCTGCATGTTTTTTTGGCACCAGTATCTCTCCTGGTAACTATTTGTATATATACAGTTCAGCATAATTTTTCTTGGTTCAAGATGACTGTCTGATTTTGAATTTAAGAACTTTAAAAGGATCCTGTGTCCAAAATGGTATGAACTAATACGATAGAGCTCAAAAAGTCTCTTGTTAGTACAACTTACCGTATTTCCTCTATTAAGCGCCCGGGCGCTTATAAAATTTTTTCGAAAATTAGGAGGGCGCTTAATGGAGGGGGGGCGCTTAAAAGAGGGGGGCGCTTATAAAATTATTTCAAAAAACCCCTACAAAAAGTTGTGAGAGGTGTTAAAAATAAATACTTATTTCCACTTTTATTATTTTCTATAAAAACTATGTACAGACATAGAATATTTCTATGGTACAGAAAAAAGAAGAAATATCAGGTATGTATGGTTCATGTTTTCCAACTCTATATCTATGTCGTCATCTTCTTCTTAATCGGAGTCTATTAGAATGTTTGGATCATCTTCCATGTCTCGTTGAAAAGATCTACAAGCAGTTGGCTGACTGTTTTGGCTAGTTTCTAATAAGCGCCCGGGCGCTTATCTAGGATTTTGACTCTAACATTGTAACTCTAATAAGCGCCCGGGCGCTTATTAGAGGGGGGCGCTTATAAAATTATTTTTGGATTAACAGGGGCGCTTATTAGAGGGGGGCGCTAAAAAGAGGAAATACGGTATTTCCAGTTTCTGAGATATGTATTTAATTTTTGAGATCTTATATTCACTTTATGCAATGCATATTTTATGATGTATATAATAAAAGATAGTATATAGGTTAAACTTCTCATTGCAAGTTATGATTAATACTATATCTTTTTAATTTACTATAGAGAGAAAGGGCTTTCACTCTGAGCATGGAGGTATAAAACAGAAGGAGAACGAACTCAAAATCTGCTATTGTACTATCCGTGATGCGCTGCATTGTTTAAGTCCTCAGTGTGTAATAACATATAATTGCTATCATCTAGTATAATTTTTATAATTTTGGCGTTCTTGCGTGAAAATT
This sequence comes from Turritopsis dohrnii, assembly GCA_027922465.2. Classification (NCBI taxonomy): domain Eukaryota; kingdom Metazoa; phylum Cnidaria; class Hydrozoa; order Anthoathecata; family Oceaniidae; genus Turritopsis; species Turritopsis dohrnii. The sequence continues at coordinate 1,436,407 of BQMF02000016.1, forward strand.
TCGTTCATATCAATTCTCCAATGTGATTAAAGATCGTTAGGGTAAAGCTCTTAGCATGCATAATCTGTAGGAATTGGGAGAATTATGCAAAAACGTCACAAATATGCAACGAAAACATTGCAACTTTAGGTCTATATATCTCGTGATCCCCTCAAGCAGTTTCGCTGAGCTTCAGTTTTTGAAGAGAGAATAATCCTAAGTTTTTGCACGTACCGCGGCACTATCGAGGCGCATTTAAGTCAGAAGATATGTAGATTGGAACTTATACATGAATTACGCGATATCTTCAACTCTGTATAAAAACATAGATTTTCATTTGTTTCTCAAGGAAGCTTTAGGTTTAATAATCTGCTTGTCACTATGCAGCAAGTTGATCTGTTGTTATAATGGATGATATTTGGTTTTTAAATTGTCGTTAATTTTTAAAAATGTATTCGTTTCACCGACAACCAGCCGAAAGCGCATCACGGATGACATCAAAGTGATACCGCAATGAATAGAATAGTCATTATCTGAATAATAGAAAAATAAGAGTTCGTTCTCCTTCTGTTTTATACCTCCATGCTCTGAGTGAGTGATAAGAAAATGAAGTTATAATAATTGAGAGTTTATGCACATAAACAAGGAATAAAAATCTTATTACATCATAATTATGTATTGTATCATTTTATGATTTTTAAATCAAAATTTCTGCCCAAGGAAACAGAATTTCCAAAATCTATAAGACTTCTGAAACAACTTTGTACATTCTATCATCCCTCGAAATATCATTTTGGATGCAGCGACACTTTAAGATCTTTGGAGTTATTCTTTCATTTTACAAAAGCCACCTACGTTATGTCTTCTTTTGAAAAAGGTAATTACATAATGTTTTAGTTTGACGTCTTGTTTCCTATGCTACATTAAATTCTGGAAAAAATGCTGTAGCTCTTATTAAAGAGGAAGCAGTATATACATAATTTATCTGTTGTTGTGTAGTTTTATATATAGGTTCTTGGACTTGTCTCAGGGATTTCTGGAAACACCATCTTTTACTATATTGTGGTTGACATTAATTATTTAACCATGGATCATTTTTAGGGTAGGGTATACTATTTGATTTGATGAATGCATAGTGCAGAAATCTGTTTTCATTTTGCTGCCGGATAATGATCAAGGAGCTTGGTTATTTTTATTTCTTAATATAATTTCTTTTCTTTTCTTTCTATCTGACCATCTTGACCAGTAAATATCATGTATTTATCTGAATGCTCCAATCTATCATGGTATAGGTGATTGAAAATTTAATTTGATTTGATTCATTACAAGTATTTTTTCATTTGGTGGATTCTTCCTGTTCGTATACAAGCAATCAAGAAAATGAAGAAGATAGCAGATGAAGTAATTTATTGGTTATTTACTTAACCTCCAATCTGGCAGAAAATATTATTTTGGCCTACATAACGTAGTTCAATACATTCCATTCATACTCAATTAGTTTTCTTTTGTTTATTTCCCTTATTCCCATTAGTGTAACAATACAGGCTTGCATTATAACACTCCTTACGTTAGGATGAATGAATTCGAGTTAATATTTTTTACACTTCGAAAAGTATGTATTAGATTGGGCGTAAATTGGCGTAAATTTCATCGATTCCGCCCTAATGTGTGTTTGGCAAAAAAAATTTGCCTTACCCTTAAAAAATCCTAAATCCTAAAGCGGTGTGAAAAACAACATAACGAGGTTATTTAAATCGTGATGCAACATGAATACAACCCCACATAACACAATACACCACACTGCACCACACCGCACCACATAACACAATACTTTATCACAGTTACGCCACACAACACCACATAATGCAACACCACACAACATAACACTTTCACTTTCGTAGACAAATACTGGATAACAAATGAAATATGAAAAGTAAAACTTAATGATAAACAGAACAAATTACAAATTTAACCCGTCGCTGTCTTTATTTTATGCATCCCTCTCCCTTCATAATTGAGCACGAAGGATTCACCCCCTAATTTGCATCCTAATTTGACTAGATATTCTGAATATTTCAAAACATCGAAACATCATTGCATGCAGTGCTCGGGTTCGAATTGTTAACTCTTTTATTGAAGATCTAATCTTTACATTAACGATGCTCGAAATTCGAATTCTTATTTTTACTGGGTTTTTTCCCTCTGTTATCGTTTGTTTTGCAAACAATTGGAAAAAGTTTCAGCTGTCAACAGAAAACCGCGTGTCTCATGCCGCGATATATAACAGGCATATATAACAGACAGAAAAATATCTATTTCCCAGATGGGTCCATGGCTTAGGTTGGCAATAGTGAAATTGAGAACCGTACTAATTCAATTTATTCGATTAAAATCTCAGAAGAGATTGCAGAAAGAAATAAACAAGGATTGTTTATGCCATCATTTTGTTCACATGTTGTCCAAACGAACAGAAAACAAACAATGTTTTTTTTATTCAGTGAACCAAAATGATAAAGAACGTTGAAACATCGGCTGAAGCCGATCGAAAGAATTGAAAATTAATATAATTGCAGAATAAGAAAAATTAAAAAAGATATTTATTTTTACAGATCCTGCTCGAAATCATGGAAAACATTATCATGTCTACCATGTTGATAATAATGACGATTCCTGTTGTGGTTTTAAACGGTTTATGCATCTTCGCAATATACCGATCACAGAATCTACTGAAAAAGCCTTCCACGATTTTGTTGTTCGGAATTTTCATCGTTCACATGGTTCAAGGGCTAGTTGTTTATCCGTCGTATATTTTAAGGAAAATGCTCGACGGTAACATCTACGCATGCACCATATTTTTTTATACATACATACTGACGTACTATGGAGCTTGTATTAATGTTCTGTTGATAGGCATTGACCGCCTGCTGGCCACACTTCTCTTAAATTTGTATCAACTGCGAGTAACTACAAGAAAAACTCTAAGATTGCTTTTCATCTCTTGGCTATATGTCATCATCGTCTCTTCAATACCCTTCAAGAAGAAATCTAAAAAGTGTGGATATGTTCCTGAGAAACCGTGGGTTCTTTACATGTTGTTGGTCAACTGCTTGATACCATATATGTCCGTGATAGTCATCTACTGCACCATTCTTGTCGTTATACGACAAAATGAGAAAAACGGCCGGAAGTGCAGCCGCCAGAGTAAAAAAGTAACGATTTTTACATGTTACGTGGCGTTAACCTATGGACTAGCCTGGAGTCCTTCGATTGTGTACTTCACCATGCTTGAAGCTAACCCTGATATTTTCCCAGCTGGTTACCAGTCATCCACAACGGAAATGTGGGCATCATTTTTTGTCATATTTGCGAAATTCTTGGAAGGTATTGGTACTCCTGTGTTGTATTGCTACTTTCACAAGGCAGTCAGGAAATCGCTGGAAGGCCTATTTCGAAGAAATTGATTGGAGAATTCACAATAGAAAATTGAAATTTCAATGGCTTTCCTATGGTCTAGTGTGTTGAGAAATCATAAAAAGAATGCATTTCTATAGACATGTACACACTATTTCAATAAAACTCCTTGTCGCAGTGTTTTTTTTGACAATTTTACCCAAATGGTTTCTTAATTTACAAATTGGTTTTTATTTGTCACTAGCTTACAAAGTTAAACCTGAACGGAGGTGTGGAAAACACAAGTGAAACATCCAGCAAGAAAAAGAAGAATATCTATATTGAAAATAATTAAGATGAATTTACACTTGTGTGTTTTGAAAAAATAAAACAAGATTCGCAAAAATGCGACTATATATTTCCCAAAAGTTGCAAACGTTTTACCAATTATTGTGTGTACATTGATAACCATGAGAAAAATATATCATTACATAATTACAGTATAACTACCATCGACCTGATACTCAGATTGAATTTAATGCCACAAAAAAACTTACTTTGAAGTTATTATGAAATGAATTGTTCACGGTCAAATGATAAGGTTTCTCTTAAAATTTTTTGCTGAGGAGTTAAAAAGTGACTGAGAAGTTACTATGGACACGTAGCTAAAAATTAAAAGACCTAAATGCGACTAGTATTTTCCCTTAAACAACTGCATATCAACAAAATCATCAATATGTAAGACAATTTCATCTTAATATAAGATGTATGATCTTTATTGTTGCAGAAGCTTGACAAGTTTCCTATTTGTAACTCAAACAACATCAATCAAATTTGTATATATACAGGTTTTCCGTACAAAAGAAGAAAAGAAAATTGTTAAACCTAATTTTGATACCACAGTATACTTTCGGGTAGACATATAAGTAAATAACTATCAAAAGCTATCAAAATCTCTACTAACAAATATTACGTGTAACATTTCAAATTAGGACAGAGTAGTTATTTTTTTAAAAAAGATGGCGGAAAAAAACAAACTTTGGTAGTGAAAATACATATCCATAACCAAATCACTACATAGCTGAAAGTAGAAGTTTGTGCTCCGGCTTCATTTAAATTACAGACTGTCATTTGTGTTGTGTTTTGAACATATGTTAAATACATATATTAAATTTTGCAAAATAAAATATGATAACAGTATCAAAACAGTATATGTGATCATGGAATTCATCCATAGTAAACTATGTTTCCGTGTTGTTGGATTAAATGACTATAATATGTTTTAAAATATTATACGTAATAGGTTTTCTGTACTTCTTGTTGCATATATGACATCATGTTTTTACTAGCTGTTTTTGTATGTACTTTTTGAAACTGGTTGAACTGGTCGTTCTCCACATGAAAGCAAAAGGGTTTCCTTTATGATGGCTGGTATACATCGTGCTTTTAGTTCAGTTGGGCTACATTATATCAGGATGTAAAATAAAAATAAATCTTCAGCCTGGCTATTGATAATGAATTTTCACCTTTGCACTGAAACCACACACAATGGTTTGCTGTTCGAAGCATATTAATTACCAATCATCATCATAACAATGTTATCAACAAAAACAAAACATCAAGATACATCAATTTTTTCTGGTTTTACACGTTCATTCAAAAGTTTTTACGAAGCTTTTTAAGACAACACTGAACTAAAACGATTCATTTCCATCATTTAACGTTTCATCTATGGAATCATTTTAAGAAGAGCTAGCAGAAAAAAAACAAAAATCTTCCACTCATCTGCACTGACTGAAAAAAATGGCGTGCTGTAGACTAGCCTCTATTGTTATCTACTTTGGCGGCTAGACGAAAATTCAATACCGAACCGCGGCTATAAAAGTGAACGGAGAAGGAGAAGAAGAAGGAGAAGGAAAATGCCGGTTTTAACATATATTTCGCCCTATGAGGAAATATATAATTAGATAATTTGTATGCTTTAGTGACTGAACCGTTTTTTGCACATATCTCTCAATCATCTTATTCTCGCGAATCAAAATAGACTATTGAGCCTACGTTTCCTGTAAACAAAGCCTTGTTCAATGGCTTAATTGATCGTTAAAAACATGATGAGTTTTTCCAAAGTTTTTTTTTTTTTTTTTCAACTTTCTCTTCTTCTGCTTTTTCATTTTTGATAAAATCTACATCTTAATTTCTTCATGATTTTGTGCGAAAGGCTTTTTTGTATTTTTGCAGAAGAAAGAAGCAATTAATTAATACTACAATCTTGGACAAAAATAAGTGGCAAAATGGAAAAAGAAATGTAAATTGGCCCTCCCCCCACAAATCAATGTTGTGCTATAGTTACAGGGCAGCCACAACGCCTGTACAACATTGATGTTGGGGGAGGGGGGCCAATTGCAGTTGCTACTACAAGTTTTGCCACAATTTTTGTCCGGGATTGTAGTAATAACATCAATAATAATAACAATAATTGGTCAATTCCAAATTTACCATCCCCTTTGTGCCTGTGGTGACTTACTCAATGTACATCATGCGTTAACTTGCAAAAAAGGTTGTTTCGTAATCCGAAGGCACAATGACCTCAGAGATATTACAGCTATACTACTGTTTGAATTCTGCAACAATGTCAAAGTCGAGGCCGAACATTTAAAGTTGACTGGTGAGGAAATGAATACGCCACCACAAAGAAGAAAGACAAAGTGCGTCTCGACATTGCTGCAAGGGATTTCTGGGTCAAACGGCAAAGAACGTATCTGCATGTCAGAATCTTTGATCCGAACGCCAAAAAACACCGGAATCTTCCGCTGAAACGATGTTGACATCCAAATGAAAATGAAAAGAAACGCCATTATAACAAAAGAATCCGATGTGTGGATCAAGACAGATTTTTTCCTTTGGTTTTCTCAGTAGCTGGTGGAATGGCAGTCGAGCCGACAGTCTTCTACGCGAGGCCAGGGCGAGGCTATCTGAGAAGAAGATAGCTACGAAACGCAATATCGAACCAAACGTTAACAAAGCATGGTTCAGAACAGTGATAAACTTCTCACTCATCCGTTCGATGCTGCTCAAGAAGTCTTACAAAGAAAATTAACCTGGTTGACGAAACCATCGCTGAAGTCACCAGGCGTTGTTGAATCCTTGTGAAAGCTTTATGTATATGTGTATATGTATATTACGTAACACTTTATATAATATATTTTATGATACGCAGATAGAGAAGAAATAACATGGCTTTGAAGGAAGTTTAGGATGAAATTTGAAGCAAAAACGTCAATTAAATTTCAACCCACCATGTGATTAAGCAGAAATATTAATTTCAGTTGAAATTTGTTTGGAAAGCTTGAATACTTCAGTCAAATATTTTCAACAAACTGTCATCGTCTGTTTATATTAAGCATTTTTGTTAATTTAGTTGCTAGGTAACTTCGAATCTCCAAATTTTTTTAAAAAAATATTTCAAATTGTTTTTACTTAGTTTCTCAAATTTTATTGTTTTTAAGCCGGTCAATGCCTCTTTAACAAGGCGAAATCCTTGAAAACATTTTTTCTGCGAGAAAATGTTTATCTGAAGACCTGTATCTAAGAATTCCTAAAATGCTGTGAATGACTAATAAGAGGCCTGTTGAATTACACTGTAAAAGATTGGTGTTTATTAGCAATTCTCAAGAAGGTTTTATTAATAAATTTGCAGCATCGCCAAGCGTCACATAAGGTCGATTGTAATGACAAGATCTTCGTCAGAAGTAACCCTTCTTTGTTCTTAAGGTGAATTATCTCCACCTCGTACCCAGGGTTTCTTGCCATTTCAAAATATACTTTGCCGCCGTGCGAATAGGCTAGTCCGAATTGAATAAGCTAGAATCCCTGGGTGTGAGGTTTATCTAGATCCTGTAAATAACTAGTGAGCGCTTTCTGAATCCATATAAAAATCCAAATTTGAACTTAGTCCGTTTTTTAACAATATCGATAATATAATAATCATTAAATTGGAAATAAATTACAAATCTACAAACACTTTATAATAACAACAGTATCAAAAAAGGATTGAAAAATATCCATATTATAACAATACTCCTTGTGAGTAAAATCGTCAAATGCCACTGCCATGAAGAGCATTTTTATTGAAATAGTGTACATATGTTATCAAAAATGCTCACCGTTGCGGTGATTTTCAACAATTTTGCCCAGTCCTCCTCATTGCATATCATTTTTTTTTATTTATGATCTCTTATAAAAACAGAATGCAGAAGTTCCAAAATTCACTCGCTGGTTTTACAGAAACAGTAAACCTAAAATGGCGTTTAAATCAGGAAACAATTGAACAATTGGTTACAACGAAGACAGTTTCTACAAGATAGTATTGACAGAAAATCTCAAATTCCTCAACTTGTGTAAAAAGTTGAGCAGAACATCCACAAAACTAACTTATAAAAAATGTTCCAACGTTCACCAAATCTTTTTGAGATGGAATAACCATCGTAAATATTCTAGGAATAAATTCACTAATATTCTTTAACAACGACCTAAACACCTAACCGCCCCACTTGCGCCCCATAATTTGAAATCATCTGCATTTTGTAAAAAATGAAGTTTGTTTCCATTAAAAAATCACGTGATGATTACAATTTAAATTCATTGGTTTGTCCAATATAAAACTTAAAACCCGAGATCAACTGAAAAACTATTAAATAATAATTCCGGAAAGGGAATATTTTGTTGACAATTACATCAATGATATAACTAATGTGAATAACTAGTGTGGTGTTTCAGGAACACGAAAATGTTGTCGTCATTATAGTAAATGAAAACGCGACTAAAAACTCAACAAATTTCATCAAGCGAAAAAAAAAGTTATAATTGTCGACAAACAGCCGTGAATTTGTAATTTTTTCTAAACGCCTTGCTTTAGTCCATCCAACTTCCTGTGACTTTCTTTTAAGATCATAATTGCTTGCAACTGCTCTATCGGTATAATTTAAATTACTGAGTTATACATAGAGACGAGGCAACACTTGGAAACTATGCAACAACATGTAACCTAGTACCCAGGATTTCCAGAATATCAAAAAGGCAAGAAACACTGGGTACGAAATTGCAATGATGTCCAAGAAATCGGAAAAATTCGATTAATCCGGAAAAAATCTTGCTCCTTGAGTAAAAAAGGGGTAACTTCACAAAAACGCCCGGATCAAGTTTAATGGCAGTTATTAAGGGGATCGGGCGGTGTGACAAAATCCCTCAAAAACGTTTCCCCATCTACATTTCATCATCTGATTTATAATTTACCAAATACTATCTAATTATTACGCCCAAATGTTTATTGGCTCCACCTCCTCTGACGTAGGGTCTATCAGGGGCGTATTATCATTATTGGCGTTAACAAGATGGCGGAAACTTCTTCTCTGCCAACCATAAATGATCGAATTTAAAAATCCTTGCAACGGACTTGTGAAGGCCTGAAGGAAAAAGTGGACACAAACACACAAATTTCATGTGATCTCATTGCTTTTATTGTGGTGAAATAAACAATGGTTATTTGGACAAACCTGGACAGCGTAGAGGTACCAGAAGTACGACATTTTAAAGCCAGATCGAAAAGAAATAAAGCCAAGCAGCAACGCTACATGTAAAAGAGGTAAAAATAAGCAAGAATCGAAAAAATTGAAAAGAAAATTGGAAGAGACTGATTTAAACCCTGATTTTTTGAGGTAAACGTTTCCATAAATGAAAAAAAAAAAAAAAAAAATCTGCAAAGGAGTACTTGTAATCCAAGAGAAGATAAAGATCACTGTCAAAAAAGCTCCTCTCCTTCTCATTTGCGATATCGCTTCATGTTGTCTTCGTCCTATAACACCTTAAAGAAAACAAAGAAATCATATAACAAAAGCCACCGTGCGGAAGAGAGTTTCGGAGCGCTACTAGACAAAACTGTTTTAGCAAAATAATTCGTTTACACCGTGGTCACGTGACGTTTACTAAGGCAATCAAATATCAAAAACCTCTCCCACAGCGACCATCGTTTTGTTGTGTTTTCGTGTGGATAATTGAATGGATGAAAAAAAGAAAACTAGCTATACCTGTTGTTATGACAACCTTTTTGTATTTGTAATAAGTCAATGCATACAAAACCTAAAAGTGAGGAAAGGGCTTTAAAGTGTAATCTAAAGCCCTGAACACACGAGTCTACAGGTATCAGGACACTAGCCCGACAGACATTCGATATCCTGGACATTTCCCCGATCGGATACTTACTGACAGTGTCAGTCGGGGAAGTGTCAATCGGGCTATTGTCCTCAGGGAGTATTCGCTGTGATATTGTCCTAGAATCGATTCTCTAGGATATGAATAGGAATATAGAATAGGAATGACAGGTTATCAGTTAGGCCGTCACGTTCTTCAGCAGACACTTAAAATTGACTTACTACAAGTCCAATGCATGAAAATACCAGAAAACTTAAAAACCAATATTTGTAGAACGTGTACCAGTTGCCAGTGCTCGCATCTTTGTGGCAACCCTAAACATAGACATAATTTTTTTCCGTTTTTTAGTAAAAAGTAAATCCACTTTTTTTCCATATATACAAATCCACGTTTAATTTTATACGTATTTATACGTAATACATGAATGACGCAAAACTCGTTTATCCTAGACCCAGTGCGCAAATTTGTTGAAAAACACTGCGAAGGAGTGCATTTCTATAGGAATTGTACACACAAGTTCAAGTAAAAGTGCTCTTAATCGCAGTGCCTTTTTGACGATTTCGCCCGAAGAGAGATTCCACACCACAACATACCTCTTGTCACCACACAATGAAATACCGTACCTCTTCTATTTAACGCCGCCCTCTGATAAACGCCGCCCTCTATTGAATGCCGCACTTGTAGCCGAATATTTGTAACAAACGCCTCCCTCTAATTAACGACGACTTCTAATAAACGCCGTATCTTTAAAAGCGGCGTTTATTATAGAAAAAAAAGGCTAAACAAGACATAGTTTGAATAGTTTAATAGTTTTGTTGGTTTTCTATCAACAAATTCTTCCGCGTTTACATGAATATTTAAAAAAGATTATAAAAGTTTTCATCTCATAGAAGAGATCGGCGACAGTGATATTGCTCTTCTTTGACATTTTTGTGAACACAGTCTTCTTTAACCTTTTTTAGGATAAGAAAACATTGTTGCTTTAGTTTGCTTTTAATTAATTTTTCTTTTTGTAATAATGAACGACGCCCTCCAGTGAACGCCGCCTTCTATAAAACGCCGCAACCAAAAGTTGGAATTCGTAATAAACGCCGCGGTGTTTAGTAGAGGAAATACGGTACATACCTGGCAAGTGGAACTTTCGTAGACAAATACTGGATAACAACTGAAATATGAAAACTAAAACTTGATAATGATAAACAGAAAAAATTACAAATTTCGTTTTATTTTATTGAATGATATTTCAAGGCAATTCCAGAAATCATGACCTCAATATCAACTGAGCTTAACATCATAGAGAATAAACTTTGGTGGTCCCTGTTGGTTGGCGTTTAGATAACAAAAAAATACAAATAGAAGAGAAATATTTTTGATTCATTACAATGAAAATTCACCAGGCAGGGAATTTTTTGCAATCTTGTTGGGATTTATTGCGGAAACAAACCATTTTTTGCCAAAAATTAGCAAAACCGCGTTAAATTCAGGCAGAGAAAGATAATGTTTTTATGGCATAACTGATTTCTTGAATAGCAGACACTGTTTGAAAACGAGACTATGGCTATTATGGTGTTCTATTATCAGGAGGTCCTGTTATCAATAGGGAGATAAACGATTCATCTGTAACCTACCAAAGGTTACCAATGTCTTACCTTGAACACAAGTCGCCATTTAAAATCATATTTCCATCCGTGTCATTAAATAACACAATCGCCGAAACCAAAAATGGTAGCATCCTAAAAAAATATATGAAACACTTATCCTTGAGAAGTTCAACTTCTTGTTGTTAGAAGCTAGTCAGTGTGTCCATACCAACATATAATGACCACTATTGTATCCTTTGAAATGCACAACCTCCTTCCTTGCCCTCTGACCTGTAAAACAAAGCCCTGACAGTTGCTTGTTTTCATCAGAGATTGAATAGTTAAAGTGATGAAGAAAAGAACGTACTAAGGTAGAATTTTGCGACCGCCCCAGCAAAAGGCGGTTTACTTGGGAGTAAACTCTCCAGGCGTAATTAACAGTGAGAAGGAACGTTGTCATGTAAAGCGACTAAAAGAGAAACGAAACAAATGTTAGACACAGATACAGTCTTATCAGAGATAATCGTCTATACTCCTATCCATAAGTTCATAAAGCCGATTCTAATACTGTGGAAAGTAGAAGGCAAGACACACGACAATTTTAAGCATGGTTAAAATCTGAAGTCCAACTCACAAACGTTTCAAAGGACGTTTCTTGGAGATTTTAACATAATTAACATAATTATAATAATTAGCATAGATTTACTGTCGTCAGCATAGTGAGGATAAGACAAGCACGGTTCCATTTGTAATGATCTTGCACTAGATCGTACACAGCGCCAACAAAAAGTAACATTCCTGCAAGAAAATCTGCAAAACACAGGTGGAACAGCGGAAGAACCTGAAATAACAAAGCTGGTGGAGTGTTATAAAGGCCTATTTGATATTCATCACCATTAAGCAATCTGATTATTTTAAGATTATCAACCAAAACCACTCTAATTGTGGTTTATGCTTATGACCTGTGTTACTAACTGTTTTTGTGATATGATGTCATCACGAGTCAGATGTTACTTTTGTCCCAAAAACTATAAAACTATTCAATGGAAATAACTTAATATAAACAAGACATATCATGATAACCTCAAACCCGAGGTTCAAATAATCCAATGGACACGTGGTAACTACAGTTGACTCTCTCTAATTCGAATCTCTACTATTCGAATCTTTCTATAATTCGAACGAAATCAAAGTCACCGTCTACTATTCGAATCTCTATAATTCGAAAACCTCTTAAATTCGAATAATTTGAACAGATTTTCAGGTCCCCAAAGCTAAATTCTCTGTGATTCGAAATTTTGTTATACAGAGTGTAAACTAGCCGTCAACAATTTCGAATGTTTTTATTGAATTTCTTAATTTTTTCGAATGTTTTTATTGAATTTCTTAATTTTTTCGAATGTTTTGATTTTCGGTTTACGCTTCGCTCTATTTCTCTTTCAAATTCGAATTTTCATCTTCTTTGTCTGAAAATTCGAATCAGAGAGACTTTCTACTATTCGAATCTCTCTGTAATTCGAACAAAATCTCGAACATCCCCTTGAGATTCGAATTAGAGGGAGTCAACTGTACTTAAAAATTTCAGTTGTACCTTTCAGCAAAAACGTCATAGTTTAAACTAGGACTTACAGTTTTATGGCAAACTATTTTCTTAATGATGGTGACAACGATAATGGAACTGGTACCGAGCAAGCTAGAACAAAAACAAGACTGATCATCAAAGCAAAAGCGACAATCTTGTTGTGGAGAAAGAAAAGTCAAATGGCAGTTCTCAACCTAATTTCCATGTACTGTATCAAAAAAGTAATTCGTGATGGAAAGTAGTTTTTAGTGAGTGAGGCCAATGATCATCATTAAGAGTCTGGTTGCAACAAAGTATCAGGGTTAGCATTAATATTAGACCATCTTAATCATTATTATTGTTATACCTTAGTGTTGATGTTGTCAGGAACAAACAACTGACGACCGTTATCTGAAAAAATGAATGAGAAATAAATGCCCTAACGTACAAAATCAAATTCAAATTGAGCAGGACATGAAAGATAGGGAGAAAATATTTCGATAAGGGGATCACTCGAAACCTACCTGAGTACCACTGAGAACACCGTGATTCACCAAACCTGATGAATCCATCATATCTTTTGAATTAAACTCGATTAGGAAATTTTATTTAATTTCATGTCTAAAAAGCAGTTATTGTCAATATCAAGAAAATAAAAACTATCGAAAAATTCTGGGAAATCTGTACTAGAATATAATGATCCCTTAGAATATTTTCACCTATATTGAAAAAAGAAGAGAGCATGGGTACGAGGTTACCAAGAAACATCTGTCATAACAAGAAAGTAATAATGGATACAGTAGAGCCTCGCTTTAGCCAATATGTTTTTTTAGCGAATCTCTCTCACAGAAAAATATTATCAAAAAATTTCGGTCCCATGATTTCTACTATCAAACCTCTCATAAAAATAACATTTTAACAGACTTTGTTATTATTGCGAATAAATTTAAAACGTCGACTTTACGACGTCGAAAATGGGAATAGCGTCATATTGTATCGAAACATCGAACTCGAATCCTTGCAGTGTTCGAATTTCAAACTCTTTCATTGAACAAAAAAATCTAATCTTTATATTAACGATGCTCGAAAATCGAATTCTTATTTTCACACTGTTTTTTTTTTCTCTCTGTTTTCGTTTAACTATTTAAAACTTTCAGCTGTCAACAGAAAATCGCATGTCTCTCATGTCGAGAAATAAGGAGGTTGGAGAGAGTGAAAGTGAGAACAGTGCTAGCAACATATTTATACGATTAAAATCTCAGAAGAGGTTGAAGAAAGAAATAAACAAGGATTGTCTCAGATATGACGTCACATTCATGCGCAGAAGAAGGCGCTATTTTTATACAGTGAACAAATTGTCGGCTAAAGAATGTTGAAAGATCGGCTAAAGAACGTTGAAATATCGGCTAAAGAACGTAGAATATCGACTAAAGAATGTAGGAATATCGGCTTAAGCCAAGCAAAAGAAAATTAATATAACAACAAAAAAAATAAAAATTAAAAAACATATTCATTTTTACAGATCCTGCTCGAAATCATGGAAAACATTATCATGTCTACCATGTTGATAATAATGACGATTCCTGTTGTGATTTTAAACAGCTTATGCATCTTCGCAATATACCGATCACAGAATCTACTGAGAAAGCCTTCCACGATTTTGTTGTTCGGAATTTTCATCGTCCACATGGTTCAAGGTCTAGTTGTTTATCCGTCTTCCATTTTAAGGAAATTGCTTGACGGTAACATCTACGCATGCGCCATATTTTATTAAACGTATATACTTGCGTACTATGGAGCTTGTATTAAATGTTCTGTTGATAAGTATCGACCGATTGCTGGCCACACTTCTCTTGAATTTGTATGAAGTGCGAGTAACCACAAGGCTATATGTCATCATCGCTTCCTCAATACCCTTTAAGAAGCAATCCAAAAGGTGTGGCTTTGGTCAATTGTCTGATACCAGCGACAGTCATTCTTGCTGTTCTAGGACAAAACCATAAAGAATTCGCAAGGTCAACAGCGAAAAATAGAAAAGTAACGATTTTCACATGCTACGTGATGTTAGCCTATGGATTAGCCTGGGGTCCTTCGATTGTGTACTACACTATGCTTGCAGTTAACCCTGATGTTTTCCCGGCTAGTTTCGAGTCATCCACAACGGAAAAGTGGACATCATTTCTTGTCAAATATGCGAAGTTCTTGGAGGGTATCGGTATTTCTGTGTTGTATTGTTACTTTCACAGTACAGTCCGGAAGTCTCTTGAAGGCCTATTTCGAAGAAACTGAATGGACAGATCACAGCAGAAAACAGAAGCTTCACTTGTGTAATATCCTAATCTCCTGAGCATGGCTTAGTCACGGAAAGATTATGACGTGGTTATGATGTAATCCTTAGATGAAAACAGTTTATAGTTTGTACGAAATTTTTATGTAAATTTTGCAGCATGAGCGAAAATTAATTTGTTTGGTTGGCTTACATTTTTGTTTATGGCTGTAAACAAGATAATAAAAAATTACAAATTTAAAATTTCTAGCTTGTGATTTCTTTTACTCACGTTATCCCGTTAACCCGAGGTCAATCCGTTCACAACAGAACAGCAGCTTTTCCACAAACGTATTTGTTGAATGATGTGTCTTGTGAGCAAATTTGATGAATAACCACTGCAAAGGAGTGCATTTCTATAGAAATATACCTTAAGGGAATTAATTTTCGCATGAATTAATTTTCGCGGTTTTCGCGGGTTTTTGCCGAATCCGCGAAAATTAATTCCCGCGAAAAATTTGTATTGTCCTAAACCGCGAAAATTAGTTCCCGCGAAATTAATGAAAAATTTCGGTCCGCAAAAGTAAATTCCCGCCAAATTTTCTCGCGTTTTTGGAAAACGAAATTATCCTTGCTCTGGGGAAATTTCTAGGGATAAACAGTTGAAAATACATAAATTACTGTAGAAAATATCTTTGATCAGTATATAACAAGTTTCCTAGTCGATAACGACAGTACAGTCCTTCTTATTGGATTGGAAGGAATGGCTCACATCGACCCATTCCACGACATTGATCCGCTAACCGACACCCAATTAGAAATTAATGTTCCAATACTCCACGAACGACGAGATATATACATCCAGCCGGCAGACCATTTCGACAGTGACTCAGAGTATGAGGACGATGTTGGAAATATATTTAACATTTTACAAGACGATATGAACGAGGACTTGTAACGTCTCATTGTACATTTACAACATTTCCAAAGTCACTTTGTCGTTTATATGACTATTCTTTCTACTTCCTTTCCATTTTATTGCCATTTTTCGTACAAATAAGGAAACAGCCGCAAAAATGAAATCCCGCGAAATTTTCTATTTCCCTTCAACCGCGAAAATAAGTTCCCGCGAAATTTTCATCTGCGATAAAACCGCGAAAATCCGCAAAAATTAATTCCCATTTTTTCCGCGAAATTTAAAAAAAATAAAATCCGCGAAAATAAGTTCCCGCGAAAATTAATTCCCTTAAGGTACACACTGTTTCGATAAAAAATGCTCTTGGACTCAGAGAATTTGACGATTTTCCCCACTAGGTTTACGGTTAAATTTTCATTTAATAACTGGTTTATCAATTTTCCAAATTGGTTTTTATTTATCACTAGGTTTTACAAAGTTAAATCTGAACGCAGATGTGAAAAACATAAAACATGTAGCAATAGAACATTTACACTGGAAATAGTACTAAAAGTGGATTTACACTTGAGTGTTTTGGGAAATGAGATTACTTTGATAATGTGTATGCTTTAGTAGCTGAACAGATCGTGTTTTTTGGATTGATCTATCAATAATGTTATTCTCGCGAATAAAGGTAGACCATTGAGCCTAGGTTTCCTGTAAACAAAGCCTGGCCTTCGACAGCTGCAACGAGTAATTCCATCAAAACCTATGGAAAAGAAAAACGAAAAGAGAAAATGAAACAAGTTGTTTTTGAGTAAACAGAATCGTAGTCGGTGTTGAAAATATCAAATCCATCGCAAAACTGCAGTAAGAATGGACCATCAAGGAACGATCGTTACACTAGCGATCACAAGCTGCCTGATTGTTCCTTTGAACGCTATCTGCATTTTCATCATGGTCAAATCTAAACAGCTATGCCGAAAGCCTTCCAGCTTAATCATCGTCAGCTTACTTTTTAACCATCTACTGCAAGGAATATTCGTCATACCGTCATATGCACTCAAGCGACACGACAGAAATAACACGACGTTTTGTGACGTCTTTCGGTTCACGTACATGTTGACGTTTTATTCGGCATGTGTGAATGTGTTATTGATCAGCATCGATCGATTGCTGGCGACAAAGCTTCTGATGTCGTATAAACTTATAGCGACAATACGACGTACAGTGGCCGTCATCGTGACGTCATGGCTCTACATTACTGTTTGTTGCGTCGTTCCTTTTTTCATTGAAGACGAAGACGCTGATGCGTGTACTTATCACCCGCAAAAATATTGGATTCTACCGATGTTGTTCGTTAACTGCTTACTTCCTTATTTGGTAGTAGTCGTCATCTATTCGTACATCATGATAAGAGTAAAGCGAAATACATCAAAAGCTTCTCAGAGTTCATCATCATCTGCCGTAAGTGTTGGCATCACAAGCAGAAACAAAAGGAGCAACTACTTGAATCGCAAGCTCACTAGATTCACATTGATCATTGCGATGACGTATGGACTAGCCTGGGCACCATCAACCGGATATTACATCATCAGTGAACTTTCACCTTCATTGGTCAGCGGCACATATCGAAACTCGAAACTGGAAGGTTACGTTACTTTCCTCATCAAATATATAAAATTTTTAGAAGGTGTGACCACGCCATTGTTTTATTGTTACTTTCAAGAAGGCTTTCGAAGAGAACTCGTCAAAACATGGTCAACCAGGAGATCATGAGAGTTTGAACAAATCAAGCGTATCCATGACGACGATGACGTCCGAAAACTAAAGATCATACAAATTATTTAAACGTTATATAAGCGTTCATAAATGTAATGATTGCAAGCAAAAACAAACTGCAACATTTATTATAGAGAGTTAAGCATGAACAAGCTGGTAAGTGAAATGATTATAGTCTGATAGGTATAGCACAAAGGGTTTGGTGACGAGATTGTGGAGGAGGTTATCGACTAAATAGCAATTCATCACAGACTATAGTCAAGCATAGCGATGTCATACGTCATATGGTAAACCTCGTTTTCACTACAAGATATATCGCCAGGAGAACATCTGATCATCAAATTTGTCCAAAAATCACTGCGGAGGAGTAGTGAAAAGAATGTCGAAAGATTTATCGAACTCGAAAACAAACCACTACAGAGAGACTTTAGTCACGTGATCCCTATCAAGATGTTTTGAAAAATTTACAATTGTAACTTTTCAAAAATTTTCAAAAATTATTTGCTTTTTATAATCAAGTTTATGATTTTTGTTGATTTTAATGCTGATTCTCCTAACACAACAAAATTCCTTCTTCAAATGGATTTTCTTTCAATTTCGATCTTCAATATCACATACACAGGGGATCTGGAAATATCAGATTTTAATCATGGTCATACAAGCTGAAAAAACACTAAACATAAAATGCCGAACTTGATTTAACTGACTGATGACCATAGCAACTATTAACAATGTGAACATCTCCATAGCAACTATTAAATATTAACACATAACATCAAACGTTTTATACAACTTAAAAGGAAATATTAATTTTTCAATCTTTTGATTATATCGCCAACCTTGTTCACAAACTCTTTTGAATCGTTAATAGATATATCGTAAATGTACCTTACATCTATCATCAAGTACCACCCTACCCAATCCTATCCCACCCAAAAAACCTTCAAGATACCGCCCCAATCAACAAACTTCAACCGGCCATCCATTGAATCTCAGTAGGACAATAACAAGAGGACCACATTAAAGTGATTAAAACACATCCGCCAGTGGCGGCAAATTTTACCGCCCATTCAATCGCAAAGAAACCATGGTAACCAGGAGAATGTATTTAACAGAAGCACCTGTAATACTGAGGAGGATATATTCAATGGATTCGAATTCATAAAACACAATAAAAACGTCTAGGTAGAAAAATGTAGAAAATTATCAATTTTATTAGTTTCATAAAAATGAGATAAAATTCAAGAAAAGTAATTGGAAAATCAAATAGATGATATATAATTCAGTTTTTCTTGAAGTAAATAGGATATGTAAAAAAAAAACACAGGTTCTAATGAAAACAGTCGGAACACTAGCAGGAGGTCAAACAAATAATCGGCTTTATGTTATGATACAAGCAAATCCTCGAATCAATTCAAAAAAGTTTCCAAAAGAAATATTGATGTGTTGCGATCGACTGCTTCAAGAAAAATGGGTAACGATTTAACCATCCACAAAGTGGTTTGGTATTCCATCTTAGCGGTGCCGGTGGTGATCGTGGACGTAATTTGCTTGGCTGTTATATTTCTGTCGGAAAAGTTACGAAAAAAACCACCTGTCATCCTGTTTGTCAGTCTCGTTGTCATGCATTTGATTCAGGGTGTAGTTGTAATGCCCATGTATGCTTTAATGAAATCAAAGAACTACCCACAAACATGGCATCCAATTTTATGCGATATATTTCGTTTCAGTTACATGCTGACGTTTTACGGGACTTGTATGAACGTGTTTTTAGTCAGCGTAGATCGATATCTTGCCACAAAATATGTGTTTTCGTATCGAGTACGATTTCGAAGAAAGCACTATTACATACTCACTGGTGTAACATGGGCCTACATGACGTCATTATGTCTAATACCCTTTATACCTCTTGAGAAATCAATATCGCTACAACAGAAAAAATGCAATTACAACCAGCCACGAGAATGGACGATCACCATGCTACTGATGCACACAGTGTTTCCCTACTGTTGTATCATTTGGTTCTACATAAGAATAGTTTTGATATTACGAAAAAGTTCGGAACAAGTAAGCACAAGGATGAGCAGAATAGAACTCCGAGAAACTGGGAACGATTCTTTAAAAGCGAATCGGGAAAGATACAACGAAAAAGTCACGAAGCTTACGTTTAAAATCATTTTGATGTATGGATTAACATGGTCGCCATCGATTGTTTACTATTCATTGATCAAAATACATCCAGAGATCTTCAGTGAAGCTTACTACAAGTCGAACTTAGAATCCATCATCACATTTGTAATAAAGTATATAACTTTTTTCGATGCTTGCCTCGCTCCTGCCTTATACTGTTATTACCATAATGATTTTAGAAGAGAGGCTCGCAAACACTTCCGCGTTGTCCAATCAAGATTCTCATGGAAGAGGAAACTTCATATAAATTCCCATACGAAAAGAGACAGTGTCGTAACACAATGAAGTATTATGTCCATCCGTTGAAGGACGGTCTCAAACAATAGAATTAAGATTGTGACCCAGATCGGAAACAAAGAAGACAGTTGATTTCAACGGGCACCAGAAGAAAAAGCCTTTCAAAAAAAGAATAGCTAAGTGTTATCACACTCATAATTTTGATTGTCAGCAAAGAAATTCATGTAACTGTAACATGCACGCAATTAGTTCTAGAATAATAACAACAAAAGAACTCTTGCATTGAGAAAAACAGAACAACAAAAAATTCCAATAAAGCCTGGTTCAGACCTGGAAAATTAACTAATTCATTACTAATAACTAAATACTTAAGAGTGTTCACACCTGGTGAGACTTTGTATCCAAAATAATGAACAATAATAAAACTATTATCATGACAAAATAACAATCATTATTCACCGAACGATAACTTAATCATTGTTTGAGGGAATCACCATGTCAAGAGCGAATTAATATATTTTAATATATTTTATATGTTTTAAGTTAATATATTTTGTTTTTGGTTCCAACTTAAGTCAATCGAACAACTTGTTTATGTTTGAACGATTTTCTTGCGAGTTGTAACTAAAGAGACTGGCGATTTTTATTCATTAATGTCAGGATCTATTTTGTTTTCAACTATGTCTAAATATTTCAGTTTTTTATCAGTTTACATGATCTCAAGATCAATTTTAATAAAGGAACTACCACAAAGAAAAATACTTTTACTGTACTTATCGTGTTTCTGTGTTATTTACAATCAAGAAACTTTTCAGACACTTAAAATAAATATAAAAAAGAAAGAAACTTCATGTTGAATTTTGATATATAACTTTATTAAAATATAAACATAATAAAAAAGCTTGATAAAAGAGGTAATATGTTACATTGATTAACAAGGCAATTATAGTTAAAATGTTTAAGAGGCACTGATTTGAATTGATTTGATTTGTTTCAACGTGTTAGTAGAGTTAGGGTGGAAAATAGTTAGGAAACAGTAAAAGTCTGGAAATCATGAAAAGGTATAATATAAAGATTATATATATAGATAGTAAAGTTGTAAAAGCAAAAGTAAAAGAAGTATATAAATACATGTAATACATTATAATGTTCCCTACCCATGAGAAATGCTAATCAAGATGGTGGAGTTCTTTCGATATCAGAGGTTTTGCATTATTTTAACATGAACACACTTACACAGTGTTTACACAGATTTTAGTGACTGTTTACAAGGAAACAATTTAATGCTAGAATTTTTAGAGATTTTCTTAAAACGTACACAATCGGAAAAACAAACATGTTTAATAATATACTCAATGTTTTGTGAAAAAACAAACTGTAAAACAAACTTGGCATGAGGTTTTTATGAAATGTAGCTGCTTATTGAGCCAAGAAGATTTAAAACACACTTTGATGTGTTTATTGGTAATTAAGATCTATGTTCAAATGGCAAAAATAAAATGATCAGGTTACATACAAAGAAAAATGATTTTATTTGTAACACTTAATCATTCTGTTTTGGTTGTGAAGTAGGTGGCACACAGTTGTTTTCTTATAAATTACGAGGACAATAGAGAAGGAGGTAAAAACTTCAATTCATCTTCAAACTGTACAGCTTGCTTTTAAAACATTCTGAGGAACGAAAAATATTGTCTGGTCATTTGAAGAAACATCTCTGAAGGAAATGCATTGCTAATAACACTTGAAGTAACCATATCGTACCTGTACAATAGTTAGGATGTATGTAATCATTTATTAAATAAAAGTTCTTTAAAATTTCCACAACTTCTTCATATTAATTGCAGGCATTAATTTGATTTGAGTTCTGGAAAGATTGGAAATTTAATGATGTAATAATTGATTGTTGTAGTTATGTACTCTGTCTTTCAATATAGAAGCCAACCATGTTTATACTTTGCATTGAGATTTCAAGGGTCTCATATCATTTTTGAAAGATTAAATTACAAGGAAAGACATCCTAAATCAGGCAAAGGATCTGTTTGGTCGGTTCTAACTGACTTTTACATAAAAGCAGCCAAGAGACAAAATTGTCAAAAAGTCACTGCAATGAAGGGCATTTTAGTGTGTATAGTTCCAGGGAATTGCACTCCTTTGCAATGATTTTTCAACAAATTTGCCCAATGGGTTGCTTAAAAACATGTCAGTGTAATACATCTGTCAGATTTGGCACCATTGATTTATTGTTATTCCATGGTGAGTTAAAAAAGAAAATGTTGGTGAACCTTTGTCACTATCTGTGATAAACCAGGAGATGAGATCTCTGCAAAACAGTATACAGGTTTCCGAAATTTTATGATTTTCACTTAGTTATGAACATTAACATGTTATTGTTTATAGGTTATATACCAGATGTAAAAGAAGTACCATCATGGAACATTCTTCAATAGTGATGGTCAGTCTTTTGACTATTTCATCAATAACCATTACTAGTGTCAACTTATTGTGCTTATTTATAATTATTTTATCCAACAAATTGCAAGCAAAACCACCCACATTTCTTATTGCTAATCTTATTGGTACACATCTCATACAAGGAATCTTTGTCATTCCACTATATATTGCCAGGAAAATTGATGCTGAAGAAAGTGAAACAACAGGAAGATTTTTGTGTAATGGATTTAGATTTACATATATGCTCACATTCTATAGTGCAACTATCAGTGTTCTACTTTTGAGCATCGATCGCTTACTTGCTGTTAAACTCCTTAAATCATATGATTTGACTGTTACAAAAAAACGAGTGATCTTGATGACCATCATAGCATGGAGCTATATACTATTTTTATGTTTATTACCATTTATACCATTTGAACGTTCGTTGGCATTAAAGAGATCAAAATGTGATTACAATCAACCCAGAGCATGGACAATTTTTATGCTTCTTTTCAACTCCTTATTACCTTATGCTATTATCATCATAAGTTACATCAAAGTCAGAAAGAAATTGACAAAGCTTAACGAATATTTTGTAACGTTCGAGAATGATACAGCCAATTTAAGTAAAGCAGAGAAAAAGAAACAGAAAAAAGAACAGAAAAAAGCTGCTTATAATAACAAAATCACAAAACTTACTTTTATGATCGTATTTTCATATGGCATTACTTGGTCACCATCAATAATATATTATACATTACAGCACATTGCACCAGAACTTTTCACCAGCAACTATTATGGAAGTAAATCTGAACGTTTGATTTCATTTATAATGAAGTATATCAACTTTTTTGACGCAATATTCGCACCAATACTTTACTGCTACTTTCACGATGACTTCAAAAAAGAATTTAAACGAATCATTCTGAGAAGAAAAATATTCGATATAGCAACAATTTCGTCGTACGAAAACAATACAGCAACAACTTGAAAAAATATGTGTGGCTCAAATTCTTATCTAATTCCTTTATAAAAACTCAGCAGTCCCTTTTGATAATTGAGTCTATCTTTAAAATAAAGTTCCCATTAATGCGCCATTTATGTTTATATCACGTGTGTGGTAAATATTCTTTTCCCTTTCACGGTCCGTATTTTTTTATCTTTTTACCACATTGCGCCCGCGCGCCGCCCAGACAAAAAATTCATACGAAATTAAAATGTTCTAATGTTATTATGAAACGGTTTTTCATACTGTGTTGTTATGTCAATTTTCTACACGAGCAATATCGAAGCAATCTTTAACCTGTGTCTGCAACTTTCAAAAAAATAAAAACGAAATCTCGTGATGTTTTTATTGTTTGACTCGGTCCTTGCGACCTCTATCCGTATATAGGCAAGAGAACCTGGGTTCGAGGCTGACCGTCTCCGTCTGTGTATATTAGGGATTGAATGTTTGACGTCATTTGTGAACAATCCCTTATGAAAAAATCAACTGGATTATTCGAAGGTCAGTTGTGTTCACACGATTGTAACTATTCAATTTAATGAATTTTTCTTCCCAAATTGTGCTCAAACAAAAAGCTCTTACAGCCTTGTATTTAAAATGTTTGTTTCCTTTTAATTGAAATTACGTTTTAACGAAATTTAGTTAATAGACCTTTGTTACAATTTATGTCTCTCAACATCCAGCATCTCTCATTTTCAAACTGAATGCGTAATTGACGTTTATTCCACTTCATTCCTTAAAAAAGTGTCCGCTTTTGTCCACTTTATAGAAAGTTCTAAAAATGCATTTTTAATACACTTTTTGATCGCTGTCTTTTCAATTTAAAGAGTGTAGAGGTATCTTTGTCCCGTACCTTCGCATACCTTCGTCCCCCGTACCTTCGCATACCTTGAGAAGCCATGACTAGGCCTTTCAGGTCATTTTTTATTTATGTGGGTTACTTTTTAAAATCATTTTCATCGTATTCTACAGACTTTCAGCTTTCTAACGAGGGGTCAACCAAGTTTCTAGCCTTTCTAGAACTGGAGATATTTCAATTTTTGTATGCCTAATTTAGGGTAATTTTGGACATAAATAATTTGAATGGAAATTGCTGCGATTTTTGGCACAAAAAAGACGGGGGTCATGTCACATAAAATGTGCAATAACACACAATAGTTTTGACGCAGAATTATTTAATATAAGATTTTTAAAGTGTATTTCAGTATTTACTAAATCCATGTTATATAATGCCACGCCCATTTTGCCTCAACGATTTTGATGATTGGGACCTAGGACCGGGACCCGGACCCGGACCAAAACCTAAAAAACTACAAAGTACTACAAAGAAGATACTGGATAAGAAAGGTTGAAAGATATAAGTCCAATAAAAATTGTTAAATAGACATTACCAAGCCACGCCCATTAGGAATAGGTACCTTATATACCAAGACCCTGCAACCTGGACCTCGTAACCCTGACCAAGACTGGAAAATGCACATCAGGAGAGGCTTGTTTGGAAAAGAATCTTATTTGAACGATGTTACTCCACTAAAATTGTCAAATAGACATTGATGAGCCACACCCATTAGAATTATATACCTTGTAGAGCAAGACCCCGTAACCTGGACACAATTCTGAGTGTTAATCTTGTTATTTTGTTATCTTTCTTCTTATTATATACAGTGCTAACTAGTAACATACATGCCACACCCCATGGACTTTCATATGACCTGTTTATGACCACCAAGACGAAGGCTTCGATCCATGTCTCCATTATTTTGATTGTGGCGCTTTACAACTAGACTCAGGCCGTAGTACCACTGAAGTGATATTTGTGTGATAAAACAAAGTTCTATGTCACTGTTAAAGATTGCAAAACAGTTGTCTAATAGCCCTACCCACAGGAAATACATACAATGCAAAGGCCCCAATACCAGGACACATGATGAAACCTGGGTTCTAACACCAAAATATTTAATTGTCCATAACTTATTGGTTATCAAGAACACAATAATGAACAGTTAGAATTCTTAAGCAAGTCATTTTCCTGCTTGTCAGTTTATTTTTTGTATATATATACAAGATCATTTTTCTGTTGGAAAACTGAAGAAAGAGCAAGTCTTTTCTGATCAAGCCTGCTGCACTGCTGATGTTTACAACTTTGAAATTCTCAAGTGACTCTTGCTAAGCCAGATTTACATGTTTACCTGCAGCAGATGTGATCTGACTGAAAGATTTTGGACTACATTTGGACATAATCTAACTAGCTATAATCTATAGATTTTTTTTTTGGCATTTTCAAGAATAATTTTAAGAAAAGGGATATTTGAAATGTGTACACCTATTTCAAAATAAAGCAGCATCAAGTAAACTCGACTTACCACTTTCCAAAACCTTTTTCAGTCTTTAATCATCTTCAACATGTGTGCTGCAGTGCATTTTCAGAAGCTGGAAGAGGTCTGTCAGCAAAGACGGGGGTTTACAAAAACATAAAAATGTAATTATGCGAGTAATGGCCAAATTTTATTTAACAATACTTAAATAACTTGAAAGACGATTTTTTGTCCTTCCATAGTTGAGGTGAGCCATTACTAAACAGTTCACAAATAACATATTTGGCAATCAAAACAAATTTGTATCGTGAATAACTTTTGTTGTCATGACTTTCCGATCATGGCTCACTTGAATCCTAAATGTATAGGTACCTAACAAGCGCTTGGAACTGGAACTGCTGCTTTAACTGCTGTCAAAGGGCGCATAATTGAATTTTAAATTAGGCACTTTTAAAATAATTTTTCCGAAAATGTGACTTCGCACGCTACGCATCTCTCAGGCGGAGCTAGCTGGACACGGATTTTGTCACGTGACTGAACATCCTACCATGACACAGCATTTGAATTCTGCTAAATATGGTGCGAAAAAATGCTATCTATTGGATAAAAAATAACGTTGTGCTTCCCTGGTATACTTTCCCAGCCGGCACATTTGTTAAATAATCTCTGCGAAGGAGTGCATTTCTATATAAACATGCACACAATTTCAATAAAAATTCTCTCCGTCACAGTGACTTTTTGGCGATTTTGCCGACTGGGTTTCTACTAAATTTGAACGTTGTATGAAGTAGTGACAGACATATAAACCTTTTACGGGAAAAATAATAAAAAAATTGATCATTCCGTCTGCGGTTTTACCCCTTGTTTTTCAGGGAAAATGCAATTCCTAAAAATAAAGTGTTTATTAATACTTTGTCCGGTTTATAGAGATTTCTTTATAAGAGTTTGACCGCAGAATAATCCGTCCCAAGGTTTACTTTACGGTATGTCCATTTTACGGTATGCCCACTTTTATGGTATGTCCACTTTAATAGTTTTGTTTTACCAGATTAAGAAAAATCACTGTCTTCTTGCAGAATGTTGCTAGATGCAAAAAAACGGGAGTTTCTAGGGTGTTTGTTTTTGAAAATCTTTCTCACGTCATCGGTGGCGTGATTTTAAAACTTTTGTTTCCTGCTTTTTGTTACTTTTGCGCCCCAGGGACTAAAAGAGAAGCGGAAGTATTTCTTCTATAACCAGTCCCTCCTGCGTGGGTGGAAGAAGGGAAGATAGGAAACATTCGTGACGATGTATGAGATATGTATGGGATATGTAGTATAAGTATGCATTTGCTATTTGGACATAATATTTTTTTAGCTGAAAATTTTGGAAGAATTTTTAAGTTTTTTTTTCATAAGGAACATGCTGGTTGGACTTTCAATTTCATCCAACATGACATAAATTTATAAAAAATAACTTTAAAATAACTTTAAAGTTGATGTTAGACCAACATTTTACTATCCGTTTGTTCTTGCAATTTTCTTGAATAAACGCAGACGTTTTTCGATATAAGGATAGTGTGGCATGTGATTATCTGAAAGTCAAAGAATCCCTGGTCACTAAGTTGGCCCTACTTAGCAAACTTTATACATGATAGTGAAAGATGATATTTTAAGAGAGTGTTATTTGAATGTATTTGAACTTGGTCTCAATTGACAGTTAATCAAGGATATGAGCAATTGGAACTTAAGAAAACAGTAAAAAAAAAAAATCAACTAGCACCACAAAAACTACGTTTACCAAACAATCAATCCGTCCAACAGAGTTGGTGTTTGGATCCACCTTCGGATGCTATAATATGAGCATGTTCATCTGACAACTCGTTACCATCGTTACCATTACATTAATACGATGCAAACTCTTGTAAAAGTATCTCACTAACCCAAACACATTTTACAAGGTTTACACCGTAAAGCGTCTGATGGTAAAGGTTTGTCAGACGAACATATGCCATACAAGTAGAAGGCACTGAGTTGGGTTGACTTCTTTTCAAACAACATAAGCATGTGTTTCGAGGCTATTATAAGCATGTGTTTCGAGGCTGTGTAAGCATGTGTTTCGAGGCTGTATAAGCATGTGTTTCGAGGCTATATAAGCATGTGTTTCGAAGCTATATAAGCATGTGTTTCGAGGCTGTATAAGCATGTGTTTCGAAGCTATATAAGCATGTGTTTCGAGGCTATGAAAACAACAAAACTGTTTATAACGTCATATTATTATCTTTCGTCACAGCAGAAAGTGAAACTAGAAATAAGAAATTTCCCATGACAAACACTATTAACTGACTCGATATTTTGACTGTTTATGGCGGAAAACTTGTTATATCAGACAAGGATAACGAAGTCGAGGTATTGCCATCTGGTGCTTTCAAATCGCCGAACCCAATTGAGCAAATTTGTTTAAAAACCACTGCGGAAAAGTATATTTCTTTAGAAATATACACACTGTTTCAATGAAAATGCTCTTCATCGCAGTGATTTTGATGAATAGTTTTGACTGGTTGACTCTTATCTGATATAAGAAAATACACCTCATAACATTATGTACTCCCCTAAAAAATAAATAAATAAATTTAACAGCAACTTTGAACCTAGGTTCTCACATTTTTTGGTATACAGACTGGTGAGAGAGTCCTGGGTTCAAGGTTTTAATACTATTCATATACAATATAATGTGCTTGGAGGATTCAAGTTGAGAGGGACATTTGATCATTACAAGGTTATTATCAGCCACATTGAACAAATGCGCCCTTTCAAGCGCCCTTCTTCTAAGCTTCATTCAGTTCACCATAATGCAGTGCTATAACATCGCGGTTTTGAGTATCCCGAGTGCAAGCGCGAAGTAGCAGAGAATTCTGTTGTCCAAACCGATTTAGGGACTGTTTAAGGAAGTTCGGCAAACGGGCTAGCCTCGTTACAAACATACAGATTTTGAATGGCTTAACATTCGCTAATCTTTCTTTCTGAAAATTAAATTTTCCTGCTTGATTAGCATGAAAAAGAGGTCAGCCCGTTTGCAGGGGCCAGCCCACTTCAATTAAACAGAGACAATTTCCAGCTCGGCTAAAGGGCTAGCCCTGCAAACGGGTTGGTTCGACTTCCATATAAACAGACCCTAGATGTTCTAGTGTGTCAAAGCATTGTGGATACAGTATGAAGCATAAACCAGGAAGGAATTTTCAGTTCAATCGACATATCGGGTATGTTCAGATCACTAATCGATTTATCGAACATTTTCAGATCACCAAGAGTTTCCGTCTAACAATTTCAAATTATCGATCTTGTTGAAATATCAAAGTAAACTCCACCAACCAAATATTATTCACCAGCGCCGTAACCACAATTTTCATATTGAGGGGGCCTGGTGTGATTTTTCCGATTTCATAGTTTTCATACAGAAAGTAATGTAAGAGTTTTGGTGTATTAGCCACATTCCTGACATCAACCAACCTGTTACACGAAAAAATATAATTACTGATGAGACTCAATAACTACTTCTGAGATGTAAAACTTTACTTGTATAAAAAAAAAATCATTACTTTGCACGTTTTTTTCGAATGTTCACGTGAAGTTTCTAATGACTTTGTAGGGACATATTCAAGAACAACTCTACCAAGTTATATAAACGTCCCTACACATACATAGCGAGTGTAGTTTTGTGTAAACAAAACATGATTTTCCGGAATGTGGCTAATAGAGCAAATAAAAAGATGAAAAGGATAAATAAACATCCATTAAATGTGTCTTTATTGTCTTTCTGCGTGCATACATGTTTTTTTACAAGAAAAAACTTTTTTTTTCTGTTCATCAACCATTTTTGAAAACCCGGTAGTTACGGCACTGTTTACAATATGAATACAGCTCATTTTTATACAATGTGAGATTGTTAGATGTGTTAACAGTGTAGATTTTAATATTGAAATGTATGCTGACAGTGTAAATACAGTTTAACCCATGTAATTCGAACTTGTATAATTCGAATAATCATGTAAATCGAACAAAGTCTTCGGTCCCGTCCGAATTTAGCCTTATAAGAAGACTCCTATAATTCGAAACTCATGTAATTCGAAACTCATGCAATTCGAACAAATTTTGAATCCCCGTGGAGATTCGAATTACGTGAGTTAAACTGTAGAGTTTTAAAAAGACTTATTAGGCGTCACCAAACTCGTTGATGTTTTTGAGTAAGTGACGGATGGCCAAATCTTCCGGCAGAAAAAACGTCATGGTGGAGAGCTTTTCTAGCAGCGTCAGCACTTCATCAAATCCTGAAAAAAAATAAATAAAAATAAATAAATAAATAAAAAGAAAATCATCAATTGGTTAACATCGTCATCACCGAAAGTTTGCAGCAGAAATGTTGTTATTTCTGTTTGGGTTAACAAGAACAATCTTGGTCTCGTTTTTCCAAACAAAAATAAGGCACTTTGAACCTAAACGCCACGTGCCATGTTAGTGGTTTCTTTCTTTACAAATACATCGATTACAGACGGTGTGGAGTTTGGTAACAGGAGAGGTCATTTCTTAACCATCTTACAGCCTTTTATAAACACTCTTTGTAAGTGATGTTATTTAGATTGTTATGAAACACTTATATCGGTCACATAACCACAATTTCAACCAATCATTAATGGTATTTACTACCATGTCATTGAAATAAACCAATCACTAATACTATTTAATACAGTGGTATATCTAATGGTCATACAAACGTTGAACCAAACAAAGACACAAAAGACATTAAAAACAGAGGGGGAAAGTGACCATTCTTGGTAGCTGAACTTACCAGTTTTTACAACATATGACCATCTTTCGTAATGACGCTCAACCAATTCTGGACATCTGATCACAAGGCGAATCCATTGCGCCAACCGCCCCCGATTCAAACCAGCAGAAACGAGCGCTTTAAACATGGCATCAAAGCTGCGCTTTCGAGATTCGTGAGTTTCCTTTATGCGATGAAGCACGGTAAGCAGAGACTAAAAGTTGAGAGAAGTATGAACTGAGGCTTGACATCAAAACAGGATTTCGTAGAAATAAGACAGATTATGAGTGGATAATATAAGTTTAATAGTAACACAGGTAAAATTTTTACCGAGTTTAACTTCGAAAAGGATGTACACAAATCCCGTGTCGAAAAAAGGTGACGAAAAATATAATCAAGGTGTGCAAACCCCGTGACGAAAATTTGAATCCCGTGACGATAAAAAAAACTGACGTCACGGCACGTGCTACTATATAATAATCGTAAAAAAGCGCATGGCCTAACCAAGAATATGACCACGATTAAGAAGATTTTGACCGTAAAATTCAACAAAATTTATCACTGTCTAAAATAAAAGTGTGATCTGGAAATAATTGCTGAGAAACTTTTTAAAGTAAATCCTGAAATTTCTGTAGTGTGAACCGAACTTAATTTCTGTAGTGTGAACCGAACTTAATTTCGGCGACATAAGAGAGGTTGAATTTAACTGACGGACATACAGGGAGCTGAAGTATCCGTTCTCAGGGTGATCAGTTATCCTTCTCTCAGTTGGCGTCACAGAAGCACATCAAACATATGCAAACCACAAGCAATTCCATAGAGAAATGAACTTACTTGTTTGGGAGTTTGCTGAGTACAGCCGATGTCCATCGCAAATGCTTCTGATAGTAACATGCTAGGTTGTGCTGTGTATTTATCGCCATGCTAAGAAAACAAGGAATTCATTGATAAAGGTTTTCAATGTAGTCTTTTTAGGAACTTGTTCTACTAACTGGTAGACTATTGGTACAGTATTGCAAGATTCAAAACCGAAGTATCCTTGCAAAGCAAATGGCAGTTTTAAATGCTCTAAGGCCAATTCGTAGGATTTCCATTTGTAAGAACGCTGTAAAAATGGTCATTGGTTACCCTGTTATTGGTTTCCAGTGGAGAACATTG
Organism: Turritopsis dohrnii; assembly: GCA_027922465.2. Classification (NCBI taxonomy): domain Eukaryota; kingdom Metazoa; phylum Cnidaria; class Hydrozoa; order Anthoathecata; family Oceaniidae; genus Turritopsis; species Turritopsis dohrnii. The sequence continues at coordinate 1,468,209 of BQMF02000016.1, forward strand.
CTATAGAAAATGTCATATATTTACACACTATTTTAATGACTTTTTGATGACTTTGCCCAATGGGGCATTCTATGGTGGTAAACGTAAACGAATCGATGAAAGGGACAACAGAAAATCTTTCAGCATATACCTTGAGATCGTAGAACTGGGCGAAATACTCCCAAATATGCATGGCGTTTCCTTTGACCACGTGAGACGACATGCAACCTACTAGAGCTTTTGTTGACAAACCAGCAGTTTGAAAGGACTAAAAGAAAAAACAGACATCGTGTATGTGTTCTATTATGTTTCCTAGTTGCACTCGCAAGGAGAGGAACATTGAGCAAAACATAGATTAAACTCAACATTTCCCGGTGGGCAATAATGTCAAAAAGTCACTGCGACAAAGAGCATTTTCATTGAAATTACGTGCACTCGTCTGCAGGGGCTTTTCAACCAATTAGCTCCAGCAGATTGAAAACGACTAAAGGAAAACACAGATAGCATGCATAAATTTCAATCGATACACAGAGTAAACAATCGAACTTCAAACAAACCTCTCTAATTGGTTTACAAATTTCTTTACAAATAAAGTAAATTATAGGACTTCTTATTTGACTTTTAGAAGTAGATAAAAAAAAAGAAAGATATACAAACAGATTGCAATATTCTGTTTAATTAAGGTATGAATGAAGCACGTACTGTACACAGGCCATGTTGAAGAAGTTCCTTCAACGAAATGACGAAATCGCCTCGAACGACACGGATAAGATCTTCTTGAATAACCATATCTGCCGACTGAAAAAAAAATTGTGAAAATGTCAAACTTGGCTAACCTGGAAATGTCAAACGTAGGCTAATCACAAAGAACGTGACGATGTTGGTCAGTCCGCACAAGTTTCAAAGAGAAGATATCTGATGACAATCAAAGCAAAAGCGATTCATTGATTATATTCTTTTTAAACAGAAAGATTACCTTTCCAGCAGCGGCTGTTACAGAGACGACTGAAGACACAGACGACGTTCGACTTCTCATTCGAGATTTCGAGCGCCTCCAAGAAGCACGTTTATCTGCAGACGATATGGGTAGGTTTAATTCATCTTCTGAATCAGGATGCAGGCCGTTGATGTCAACTAGTTTGGTATGCAACATCATGATGTGGTCGATGGAAGAACGTAGAGTTTCCAGTGGTTTCCTGAACATTGGAAACATAGATGTATATATAAATCAAAAGTTGTGTATAATATAATTCCTGAAATACTGTAGCCTGGTTTGTGTAATGGTACAACAACATCAACCTTGGAATCTAAAGGTTCCAGGTTCAAAATGAACACTAGCCCAGCTGATAAGCTGTAATACTTTGGAACACGCTTTTCCCAGGATGTGTAGAATATCATTCCTAGCAATTTCATTGGGCTGAAAGTTGCATACAATACATTTGTTGGCCACTTAATTGGCTGAAATGAGATGGACTCAACTAGTTATCAAAGCATCAAAAACGCAACCTACAAGTATCCAGTAGTTGAAACAGTGGTTTTCTCAGTTTTCCGCATCATGTGTTCCTGAAAGTGTCTAGCACTGCATCCGAACTGACTAATAGCAAAGATTTGCAGTAGTGCCAAACTCTTCTTGATCACAACCACGCTGGCATCGTGCAGACGCTTTCTTTTGTCTTCACTCAGTTTCAGCATTCTTGTGTGGGGAGCTGGAATTTTGTTTTCATTTTTCTGTTGGTTGCTTTTTGAAGTGATTTTAGCCGTGTTCTAAAACAGAACCAGACTTAATAACAATTCTTTATCTAGTAAAGAAATACTTAGCCAGAGTGCACAAATACGAAATATATACAAATACAAATACGAAACAAATAGGCATATATACAAAGCAGATAGTATGCTTGACAGGGTTGAAATAACAAAATAATCTTTTAAAAAGCAAAACACATAAAGTTAGTAAAATCATAAAGAAAGGTAGTCTAGGCTAGCAACTCTTTCAATACCAGGCTATATTGTTAAAGTTAAAAAAATGAATTTGCACGTAAAGTCCAATCTCCAGTGTATTTCCAGGAGAAAATACAAACAGGAGTATCCAGGACCTAACCTCTCTGAATAAATTGAATAGTTCATGACTTAAACTTGTGCCAGGTTTGTTGATTATGCAGATGGCAGAAGCCTAGATGTTTGAAAATGCCTGATGTTTGACATGAAAAGTGTTTTTGAGGTTTTTGAGCCATCTTATCGGCCATTTTCTACAGTCAACATCCCTCGATCAACGTCAGATAATTCAAGAAAACATTCGGTCGATTTGAACAATTTATTTTTTCCCTGGAGCAATCTTTCATTGAAATTTAATCTGATAACTCGAACTTTCACAATTTTTCATTACCTGTCGGTCTTCGAATCATTGGACCACTGTATTGTTATTATCACAAGTATTTTACACAGAAGGTAATTTAAGTCAATATGACAGTAAGACTTCTGCAATAGAAAATAATCTCGCAATAGAAAATAATCTCGCATAAGAAAATAATGCGGCACCATGGTTTCAATATATTTTCTATTACAGAACTCTAACCGTCATATTGATTTAAATACAGTTCTAAGTAATAAATATATAAATGTTTCACAAACTTTGGGCTTGTCTTTGTTTTCATCCACTTGTATTTGATCTGCATCAGTTTCAACTTCCGTGGCTGATTCGTAGGCTAAAAATATGTTTACAGCAAAGAATCATGTAATATAGGGCACAGAACTATCAAAACATGATGCATATCAAAGACAAAAAAAACATACTTTGTAAAAATGAAACAAATTTTTCCATATCATTGATCTGTTTCGAAACTTGTGTAATTATTTTTTCTTTTGCTTTTCGTGGATTTATCAATTTCATCATGGTTTTATCAATATATTTCTTCATATCTCCTATAATGAACCATAGTAATAAAAGATAAACATTAATCCAGTTTACAGCTTTAACTATCTGATAAGTTGTTGATGATTTTCTTTCGTAAGTACATGTAACTTATTATGTTACCTAGTAGAACTCACAAGGAGAGAAGGTTTGACCTAAACATTGATTAACCTCTGCCCAATGTGGAAAAATGTCAAAAAGTCACTGTGACAAAGAGAATTTTTATTGAAATTGTTTGTATAATTCGATAATAATGTACCCCTCTGCAGTGATTTTTCAACAATTTTTCACGGTGGGTTATGTCACACTCAAGCAACAGAGCATGGTAATTTACTGTACAGTGATAATCTTTATGAGTAGTGCTTTTTGGTAATTTCTACCACAAATATAAGAACAGACCATAATGAAAGAAAGTCTACTAAAACATACCTTCAGGTACACCATCTGTTTCATCATCGCTAATTTCAAGCTGTTCTGTAGGTTGAAATTCATAAGTTGATTGATGATTTGAAAAACTTGCTTTCTGATAACCGTCTTTTATGTTAGATGTCTTTTTTATACCGTGTTCCAACTTAACATAATGTAGATAAAAAACAATATTACATTAGAACACTGTTCGATCGAAAATACATTCAAAAATAGACCATTCAAGAGACTTGGAGCAAGCCATAATAATGTTTACACTGAATCTTAGGGTAAGTCTATACAATCACTAGAGACTTCATCACCCGTATTCATGCCTTTACCTGTTTGTGACAGTTCTCGAGATCGGATATCATTTTCTTTAGATGTGTTTCTAATCTTTGTTCTCGTTCCCTTTCTTCGTTTATGTTTTCCTTGTAAGTAATTATAGCCTAAGAATTCAAAAGAATCAACGAAATAGTTTTGGCTATAGTTTCTTGTGTGTCTGTCAGTCAAGATGATGACAAGAACTGATATAAACATACATGTTGGGATTGACATTTTGAACAACACGTAACTTTATCTTCATTTGGTCCAACAACATTTGGACATCCAGCAAAAGCGAATTCTTCCAGTTCTGATAACATTTTCTAAGATGATAGACATTGTAAACGATCATGGACATCGTACGTACGTACAATCTTGTTAGAAGTTATCACAGGAATACATCAAAACCTTGACTTCAAGCCAAACCTTTCAAAAGAAAAAAAGCACTCAGACTGAGTGCTTTGATGTTTTGTTTCCTATGAAACATTCATATGTTATTATTGCTTGTCAACTAACCCAACCCACTCAATGATACACCCTTAACTATAGTAAAAACTTGATAAAGAAAATGATATGACAGTAATATCACAAACATACCTCTTGCTCATTTTTTGGACCCTGAATAATTTGTTTTAAGCGAAACTGGACCTGAGACAAGAAATTCAAAAATAAAAATGAAAGAAAACTCTAATTATAATCTGTAATATTATAACTTCAATTGTGTATAAGCTCAATTGGCAAATTTGCTGAAAATCACTATGCAGGAACACATTCTGAAGAAATATACACACTATTACAATAAAAATGATACAGTGACCTTTTGACGATTGTGCCGACTGGGAATATACTTTTGAAAGTTTCATAATACATAAAATCCTGATGTAATATAGGAAGAACCTAACTATTCCTTGTGAACATTTTGAATTATGAGTAGATTCACATTCATTTCCAGAATTTCATCTTGCTTCATCTACTTACCTGAGCAAAATGTGATGTCAGTGCATACAACGAGGAATTGAGTTCTTCATGCTGTTGCTGGAGATGGACAAATTTCTGTATATCAAGCCTAAAATGAGAACTCTTTAAAATATAAAACTCTCCAAAATGAAAGATTGATTGTATAGTGCTTGATGATAAAACATAAACAGAAGAAGTTTTTTTAAGAGATGCCAATAAAAAATGGTATACATTTCAGGGTGTGTCGTTTCATCTTCGTTACTACATGCCCCCAGTGGTGGTAATCTTTTATCCTCTAAATCTCCGACATCCTGTCCCTCAAGCGTGTTTTTTATAGTTTTTGTGTGATGGCTATCATGAAAATCAAAGGCTTCGTCAAACATGAACTGTTGAAAGGCCATGCCATTGGTCTTTTTTTTTTAGTTTTTATTTCTAAATGGAACAAAATCTAAATGAAATATTATTCAAAATCAATTATTATACAAAACAGAAGTTATATGTGTGATGATACCTTCAGAACAGAAATTTCTCTAACAACTTCATATACTCTCAATATTGGACAAAAAAAACAAAAGCCTACAAAATTACTTTTCCTGCATAAGCAGTAGTGGCTTAGTGGTTAAAGCATTGAGCTTAGGAACCCAATATTGAGGGTTCAAACTCCGCTGAGGTCAGATGTTGAGAAAGTCATGACTCCTGGAGGTACTGCAACTAGCTCGATTTCCTGATGTATTTCGGGGAAAATGAAGGCTAGTCGGGGAGATTAACGCTATGATGAACATCCGGAACATGCAGCCCCACTCCTTGTAATGGATTCGGCCTTGAGTGGGGCGAGTGATTTTAAAAAAAAAGGTCTGCGGTCTTCCAAAGATTGTACAAAGAAAATTATGTCAGTTTCAGCACTTCATGATAACACTTGACTGTTGTAAGACTATATGACTCAAAACTACAGAGACAGTACAAATATTTGTTACTAAATGAAGATGAGTATTTCGAAAGAGAACTTTTGCATCTTGTCAAGGTGACATTAAAATGTTTTCATTTATTTCATTCTGCATTCATCCTTCATCCTAAAGTTGAACCAAAAATATTATTGGAATAGATATACAGAAGTCAATAATGATCAATAAAACCATAGCAATGTTATCAATTCAGTTAAGGGCACATCTCTAGTGAAAGTGAAATGTTTATAGGCTGTATAGCTCACTTGGTAAGATGATGGGCTTGTAATACAAGGGTGATAGTTGGCAGTGGTTCAAATCTCAGCAGTGTAAAAAAAATGCCTATGTGGTATGAACACTTATAGAATGATAATGTCAGGGATGAAAATGGGATAACTCATGATCCGCAGAACACTTGATTCAGTGGCTACCTGCAAGAAAATTTTGGGATTTTTAACCCTTTAGATCGCCAGAAAATAGCTTTCCCAGAAATGTCTGGACGTACACATCTCTCTTCTTTCGACTGAATTTGTCAAAGCAAGTACATAGAAGATTCAAAATCGGGCACCATTTGGTATTTACATCTAGCTCCTTTACTCAGTTTGCTCTTCAGCTCAGAGGTTTAATACAAAAACTTAAAAATCATTTCTCAGTAAACACCTGTGCCAAAACAATATTTCTATGAAATATACTGGGAACATTAAAAACCTGTGCCGCGGAATTCAGCGTTCTGGATGGTCCTCGAACGCGGAAATTCGCGGATCCGTGGAAGATTTTCATCCCTGTAATGTATTCAGCAGAAGGCTGTATGAAATTGTGAACATAATGAACGAGTGCCAAAAATTACTTAAGACCACAATCACCTATCAGTCTACTATGTGCAAGTTCTCTGCCTTAAAATCTGAGTTTCTGAAATTCTACAAGGTAAAGATGAGAAAAAAGCAGTCAATCCATATCAAGTCAATCAATACAAGTTGAGTAAGTTTTTTTTTTTTTTTTTTTTTTTTTGACTCAGGATTTGAAAAGTAAAGAAAACAATATCAGTGCCCAAAAAGAGTATTATATAAAAAAGTAACAATTTGATCCCGCAAATGATAAGAGCTGTGGTCTACAAATCATTGGTCCATTGAATTCAGACGTTGTAAACAGATTTTCTGATAGGTACTATGTTACCTATGGTTGAGGTTAATAAAAGAAACATCCTGAAGAATAAAGAAATGAAGGAAAAAGGTATATAGAAAAAAAAAATGAAGTGTAAAAATGGATGGAATGGATAGAAAAGAAGAAAGTGTTGAAAGAATAAACAGATTCCAGGCAAGATGCACGTGGTTAGCCACAAAAGAAAGATGAAGAAATAAATATCAAGTACTGATAAATGAAAGGATGGAAAGAAAACATAAAAACAGCAGATATGTAATGAATGTTTTGTTTATAGGTATTATCAAAATAATTTTTTCATAAATTGGAATGAAATAATGACCGTTTTTTAACATGCTCATGTTTCCTGTGCTCTGTAGAATGGTTACAGTGACAAAAAATAAAGGGTGTAAAAAGAAAACAGCATACAGTTGTGTTTTTGTGGTGGTGTATGAATGAGTAGTAGACTGATTTCTGTTTTAACTAATGTTTGTCGAAATACTTGAAGATTTCTTCTGTAGTTTCTGTAGAATAAATATATTCTTCTTCTTAGAAGTACTGTGTTGTGTTGTTGTGTGATGTGATGATGTTGAATGAATGATGATATGTATAAATACAAATGAAAATGTGTCACAGGACTCACATTGTTTGTCGTAAATAAAGTAATAGGTGGCTAGCCTCCATTAATAAACACAAATAATAAGTCCAAACAAATATAAATCAAAACTTTCAATGTCAAGGTTTCTTTAAAATGTATTTCAAAACGCAACTTTCAATTCAAACAGCTGTTGATCAAATACTTCCGCGGTTGCCATTATTGTTTTTGTTTTGCTTCGATAATCTCAACATATTTTTGTTGCCAATTTTAAATTCATCTTCGTTGTAAAGAAGAAAATCGAGGCATTCCCAAAGATTTTTGACTCCCGGTTTCCGATTTTTTAAGTCCAGTTCTAGAATTGTTTGGACACCACTAAAGGCGAATATCCACTTCGGATAATTGTCTGTGGATCGGACCAGACCGATCGTTAAATCTATTGTTTAGTGAAAATATTACGCAATAGCCATCGACGAGTCTATGGTATTGAAAGCAGCATTTAACACAAAAGGAGGCACTGGTCCCTCAGGATTGGATGCAGACGGGTAGAGGAAACCCCTGACATCTAAAGTTTACGGCGCTGCTGGTAAGGATCTAAGAGAAGCCCTTGTAAACGTTACTGAGAAGACATGCAAAGAAGAAATAAGCGATGATTCACTCAAAGGCTTTCTACCTAGCATGCAGACTCGTGCCTCTTGATAAACACCCCCGGCCTGGCCGCCCGATTGGTGTGGGTGAAGTCTTGCGAAGAGTACCTTATCGGACAAAACTTAGTCGGACAAAATTTTAGTCACCTCCAAATATTTTAGTCACTTTTGTCCGACTAATAATATTGTCCGACTAAAATTTTGGTCCTTTTCTAAAATTTCATAGCTTACTTAATTTTCGATAAGGATTATGAAAAAGCGTGTGGGAGTGCGCCGATTACTCTAAGTTCTAGATATGTATAGGAAAACGAGGGGAAAGGCATATTTAATAAAAACAGTTTTGCCGACGTGAAAATCATATGATGTCCAACAAAATCATCATACCACGACGGTACAACTTTGCCGTCGGAAAAGAATCCTAATTAAAAGGGTTGTAGTATAATTTTATTTTTCAATTTCAATGTCATATGATCAGTATAAAAATCTACTTTGGTTCCTGTATTGGCTTCAGGCGTTTCTTCCATTATGGCTGTCTTCTTCATTTTCTTTTGAACTACCTCGCTATCACTTTCATCGGAAGTTTCTGTTATTACCGGCGCTTTTCTCTTTTCCTGTGGATTCCTTCCTGGAAAGCGAGGCTATTAAAAAGGTCCAATCTGTTTACGAAAGGGTCGAGAATAAACAATGAACATCATGAAGACGAGCGTTAATATTATATATCAAAACACTTTACCACTTTAGAAATTGTTTATTTATGACTAAGTCATGTAAAAATATTGTATTCGTTGGTGAGCAAAAAGAAAAATCATAAAGAAATTATAAATATTTAAAATATTGTAATTAAACTGATAAGAAGAAAAATTCTGAAAAAAATGATTTGGACCAAATACTTAGTCGGACATAATAATTAGTCGGACAAAATTTTAGTCACTTCCAAAAAATTTAGTCACTTTTGTCCGACTAAGTTTTGTCCGATAAGGTATGCGGGAAAGTCGTCATGCAAATTGTTAAAAACGATGTCATCAAAAGTTGCAGTGATGTTCAAATGTGTTCAATCAGCTGGAAGTGAAGCTGTAATTCATTCAAAGCGTGACATATTTGAAGGAGCAAATGCCGAAGCTTTCCTATTGGTGGATGCTGCAAGCGCTTTTAACAACATAAATCGCAAATCAACATTACACAATGTCAAGATGCTACGCCCAATGTTTGCAAGATACGTAACGAATTGCTATCAGATGGCTACAAGACTGAGGAAGGTACAACACAATGTGATCCATTGGGAATGGCCATTTACGCGATCGGCCTAACACCTCTTGTCGATCTGATGCTTGAAGTGACGATCGGGACAGATACGGCTGCATTCACAGATGACATCACTGTTGTTGGGAAATGCAAAGCACTGAGATCCTGGTGGCAAAAGTCGACTGAATTTTGTCCGTTATTTGGTTACTTCCCACAACCGAGAAAACAATGGATTTATAGTAAAGCAACAACACCTCAATGCAGCACAAGATGCATTTGCTGACACTGAAATCCAGATTTCAACAAGGTAGAGAACGTCATTTCGGAGCAGTCATTGGAAGTGCTGAATTCAAGAAGGAATATTGTCGAAAACTGGCAGAAAAATGGGTGAACGAGCTGGAAATATTATCTACGATTGCTCTTTCTCAACCACAAGCATCTTACACGTGTTACACAAATGTTCGTATTTTCTAAGAACAATTCCGGAAATTGAGCAATTTCTCATACCAGTCGAACAATTCATTCGCCACCAGTTTATTCCAGCTATTACTGGTAGTGACATCATTAATGATGAAGAAAGAAAATTGCTCTCAATGCCACCGAGATTAGGCCCCACTTGAATTCAATAACTCCATTCAGTTAACAGCACCTCTACGTAGCCAACTACAAAATGATCCTGAAATAGGAGAAGGACAAACCATTCTGCAGATAAAAACGAACGCATACATCGAAACGAAGAAACACTGCAGCAACTAAGAACACAGATGTCAGACGTCAACAAAAACGACAAAACGAAGCCAACAAACTAAGTGGAGCTTCCAACTGGTTGACATTTCTGCCAATTAAAAACCTAAACTACAATCTGACGAAAGAACAGTTTTGGGATGCCATACGCATGCGGTACAATTGGGCTATTCCAAAGCTGCCAACGAATTGTGTATGTGGGAAGACGTTTGATGTGGCATATGCGCTCTCTTGCAAGAGAGGAGGGTTCGTGACTAGAGACACAACGAGGTACGTGACATCACTGCCAAGTTATTGGATGAAGTATGTCGTGATCTGAAGAAGGAGTCATCATTGTTAACGATCAATGGTGAACATCTTCTTCCAAGAACAAACGTCAAAGACGAAGCACGCCTCGATATCAGCGCAACTTGGTTCTAGACTCCTGGTCAAAGAGTATTTTTAGATGTACGGGTCTTCGACCTAAACGCTCAAAGATACAGGGGCTAGAACTCAAGAAGTGCTTCGAGAGAAACGAAAAAGAGAAAAAAGCAGTATACGGTGAAAGGGTGTTGCAAGTCAAGAATGGGACATTTACGCCCTTGGTACTCTCTACAAACGGTGGAATGGCAAGAGAATGAGCAAACTTTTATAGTAGACTCGCTGAGATGATATGCGAAAAGAGAAACACCTCGTTTGCAGCTACAACCACTTATAACAAAACAAAATTGTCTTTTGCCTTGTTAAGGTCTACCTTGCTGTGTTTAAGAGGCTCCAGATCATACCATATTGTCACGGGACAAGATAATGAATGACATGGATCTCTAATTGCTTACTGAAAAGAACAAGGAAGATGGTATTGTGAAAAATCCGAATACTTGGATCTTTCAAACACAGTCAGCAGTATTAGAGAGTAGAATGTTATGCTATGTTTTGGGGGGTTTTTTTCTTTCTTTTTTATATAAATTTTATAAAAAGTTTTATATAGTGTATCTTTATGTCAAAGAAAGATGTTGTCTATATCTTAAAAAGAAGTAGTAAGAGAGGCTTTCGTTCCATTTTGATCCGACCAGGAACAAAAAATAAGTTGAAATTTTTCAACTTTTTTTTGATTGGCGAGGCGGATCGTTTTTGTAAGCCAATAATAGCTTTCCAAACTAAACATGTGACTTAAAAATGGTAGCTAAACACGTGAAGAAAATTAAAACAAATAACAAGAAATAAACAAAGACAAGATATGATAACAACAGTGCACAAGAGTTAATATTTTTTAAGAAAACCATCTCATGGTCATACAATTTCAATTTCTTTATTAATTGTTGGTATTCTCCTTTTCAACTTCTTTCAGTGAATATTTTTCTTATCCATATTTTTGGTGGCGTTTTTCTTTTCGTAGCTTTTGCTGCAGTTGACGTTTCTTAACTACCAGCAGTGCAATCAGTAAAGTCTTTTTCCATCATGTTTTTATTTTCTCTGCTTCATTTTTTATTCCCTGTTTTTCACGCACCGCGCACATATATTTCGTGATGAAAGTTTGAGCGGAACAGATGGATCGATCCGGTCCGGTCCGGGGACAATTATCCGAAGTGGGTATTCGCCTTTAGTGCAACGCTGTGCCGAACCGAACTTTTTTTTCATTACTTTATTTTAATTCGGTTACACTAAGACATACTAAAAAAATATGTTCGTATTTACACCGAATATATAGGAACATATAAACATGACGGATTAAATAAACCCTACTTTTGGTAGGAATTTTCTGCAGAGTTTAGGGGCATTTTGTTGTTTTCCACAATTTTAATACACTCTTAAAAAGTTTTCACCATTTTCATATGGTCGGGGATTATATTCCAGATTTGAGGATCCAAATAATCTAATTGACTGTTTACCTTTTAATTCACTTTGTCACTTTTCCAAGATTTTGCACGAAAATTATAATTATTATGATCATTAATCTCGAACAATTCAGCAAACGTTTTATGAGCTACAAGTCGACTCTCGATATCTCGAATACTCGATATCTCGAACTTTTCGGTATCTCGAACTTTTTTGGCGGCAGCTAGAATTTGTGTTCGGCCAGAGGCGGACTCGAACTCGAAACCTCTGGCTACCGCTATGCCATCTCTGCTTGTTGTCAAACATGCTTAATCATTTCATTTTTTATATCTAGTTGATGTATTGTTTTTAAAGCCCAGTCAACGGTGGTCCTGGGAAAATAAAAATAATTACAATAATAATAATAAAACGTCATCCCTATTGGTTCCCGAGATATTTCCCCAAGAACATCGCGTTCGCTGGGGATGCAATGTATAGGTTTCGCATTGACATCGCACAAACAAGAAAAAAAATAATTTCTCTCACAGCTGACATCTACCATTTTGCGTGACAGACAAACAAACAAACAAACAAACAGAGAATCGGGTATTAATATGTAAACAACTCTTAGCGTTCGCAAAAAGTTGTTATACATTGAACAAAATAGTTCAACCATTGGCCCATATGTATGGGCAATGAGCCTTCGCATGAAACCTCATAGTAACTATGGTTACATCAATAGATGTATAATATTATGCTCCAAATGATTTTTTCTGAACCAGTCAGGAACTTCAGGAACTCAAGTGCCTCCGAAACCTTAATGCAACTCTATAAATAGGCAAACAAAATTCTGTGTCATTTCTTTTAAAACCTATTTCAGAAAAGGTACCATATTTTCATCGATATTGCTATAAACTATTTTTCTTACGTTTTTTATAAACTGCAAAAGCATCTTTCCAGCAAGAGACCATCATAAGTTCTGAAATAACAGACATGTCATTGCTTTGATTTACGAGGGTTCTACACTCGAAACATTTATCGTAAATGGTAAAATTTTTCAAACTTTTAGGGAGAGGGCGCTTAATCGAGAGGGGCGGTAATTCGAGAGGAGCGTTTACAAAAAAATTGAGTTTCTGATATGAAATTTAATATATATGAAATTTATTATTGCAAATGATTTTAAAAAGAAAGCTGTTTTGGAAAACGACAAATTTTTGGCGAGGTGACGAAGATTTGGTTTTACCATTTCAAAAATTTTCTGTTTTACATCTCTTTACCTAAAAATCACGAAAAGTCATATGCCAACTGCCGTAAAAACAGTTGAGGTTTTTTTATCCAGTCTCTAGTTTTATCCCCATTCTGCTTGTAGAATTCTAACAGGGTTGGTGCTAGAAACAAAAAAAAGCCTTTTCTGAACTTCTACGTGCATAGTTGGGTGAATTCATTTGGTGGATACCTTGATGGTAGGTGTCAGGGCCTAATGGGCTGGGGATAGAGATAAAGTCTTGCAAATAACGAAATGGAAATTTTTTCAATTATTTTCTTACAATAGTTCATAGCCAGAGCTACAAATTACCGTACATTATTCAAAGCCGTTACCTGGCAACATCTTTGGCTATATGTTCACACTCACCGGTTCCATTACCTCCATTATAAACCCAAACATTCCCATTTATTTTGTTAATAATGTCAATAATCGAGTAAATAAACAAAAAACAAGTAATAACGAAATTTGGAAAAAAGTCGAAATTTTTCGTCGGCTTAAAGAATCATTTGTTTGTCATGCACTCTGTTGTGATCTCACTGCAAAATATAAGTTTTCAGTTTCATTTTGAGCGCACTCGCAAAAATTATTTGGATAGGCTTTTTAGAGGGATGTTTCTGCGTGTGCTGATTTTCTGGATCGCTTTGTCGCTGTTATATTTATCAGCACTTTGAAGAAGACTTTAATTCCCTGAATTTATTATCATCTGATCATACACTTTTAGATGACTAACTTTCTCTTTGATCACATTCCCTGAAGTTGTTCCTTTTTTAACCTTGTCAATCATCTTTTTCTCCTCATGTGTTTTGAAACAAAACAAGATTTCTAGCGTAATTAAGTCAATAAGAATTGCTATGAAACAACCTAGCTAGCGGAATGTCATTATTTGTCGAACAGACATTATACAGTTGATGACAATCAAATCATTTTTGACTGATCACTGACAACGACGGTGACCTTGTTAATCATGCTTTCATCTTTAACTCGATGCTGCTTGAAAGGTAAATGAGAATCTCTTATGTTATTGTTTGCTCCTACTCATTAAGCTTTGTTTATAGAAATAAAAGCTGTCTTCACAAATATAATATTCGTTATGTTAGCAATGACTTTTAGTTTTTGTACAATAAACAGACTTAACGTCGACCGAGATTCGCTCCATTTGTATTTTAGTGTTATCATTTTCTAGATTTTTTGCCATCATTGATCACTTATTTTTTATTGCCAAATGGAATAATTTAAAACATATCATCCGAGGAGAACATTTTTGTGTGTTAAAAGCAATAAAAGTGATTTAAACTTGAGTTCATTACCAACTGCACATTAGGCTATGTTCACACTATGCAGATTGGCTATAATTTGTTCTGCAGAAATTGATTAAATCATACTTTCGAACGGAATTCCTGCGGACTTTTGTTGGATATTTCCATTTGAAACTCTCCCAACTTCATTGGATCGGAAGGGATGAACTGACCCATGAGATTTTAATTTGTCACACGAACTGGATAAAATAACAGACATATTGTTTTCACGTTGTCGTCCAGTGAAAGTGGATGCAAAATGTACTAGATAGCTAATTTATGCGGGTTATTTGTTTGACACGTGAAAAAACCGATGACGAAAGGTTCTCTCGAAATATAACCCAACTTAAATCATCAGGTCATTCATTCAGTCATTCATTCAGTCATTCATTCAGTCAGTCATTTAATCATTCATTTAGAGTTGTCAATACAACTAAATGTACGTCGATAGAAAGATAATGCGGATTAATCCGCTTGTTCAACATCCACAGTAATTGTTGTATTCTGTAGTTTATAAATGCATATTTAACATCAGATTCACATTTCTTCAGTGTCAAATTACTTTCAATTATTCTTCTAAGAAAAGGTTAAAACCCTAATCTTTTTAGAAAAGTGCGAGCTTGTTCCTGTTTCTTGGATTGTTTGTGTAAAAACAAATTGTTTTCTAAAGTGGCGTAACTGCATGTCTTGCTGAAACCTAACTGGCCAAGCATACAACAATTGCGCCTCTTTTTTAGCGCCCTTCTCGATCATTTTTTATCTTTGTTGACATTGCTTCTGTGCAAAAGAACTCAGAAGTTTCTGGGTGTTTTTTTTTTTCAGCGGAGGAATCAGAGACACGCCCTTTAACCGTCAATGAAAAAGGTGAAAGCCCACGCGAAACATGGGGGCACAAGGCCGAATTCATTCTTGCCTCGATTGGTTTAGCTGTTGGTTTAGGAAATGTTTGGAGATTTCCATATTTATGCCAGAAAAACGGAGGAGGTCAGGATTTAGAGATTTTGCTTTCTAGACCGTATTGACACCATCATGTACAAACAGAATAAATTACCTCTCAAAAAATCAGTTCTCCTGAATTCATGTTTATATATCACATTTCAACAGATTTATTCACGCAGACCTCGCTTTGATACGTAACAATGTTCTGTAGTATTTCTTTACAGAATGAAGGTCTAGTGATAATTGTAGTCAGACTTTCTCACCTAATTGCCAATATAGAAACCGAACCCAAATGGATCATTTTATTTCGAACGCGACGTACAAACGTTCGGGAATTCGGGAAAGTCAATAAAATACACTTTTTGGCTTTCGTTTTAGGAGCTTTTCTTATTCCGTATTTTATCATGATGATAATCGAAGGAATACCTTTATTCTACATCGAGTTTGCTGTTGGACAGAGATTTAAAAGGAGCGCTGTTGGTTGTTTTTCGAAAATGAATCCAGCCTTAAAAGGAATTGGTATTTC
Source organism: Turritopsis dohrnii (assembly GCA_027922465.2). Lineage (NCBI taxonomy): Eukaryota > Metazoa > Cnidaria > Hydrozoa > Anthoathecata > Oceaniidae > Turritopsis > Turritopsis dohrnii. Next base: position 1,483,909 of record BQMF02000016.1, read on the forward strand.
TTGCTTGATCGTCTCTTTGCTTCTATGCGTTTATTACATCACCGTCATTGCTTGGTGTTTTTATTATCTTTTTGCTTCCTTCACTAAAACATTGCCATGGAACATTGAAAACTGTCCAAGGTAAAAATTTCATTTGCAAAGAGCATACCTTGTCGGGGATAATTTCGTCGGGGAAAAGTGACGAAAATTTTCCCCGACAAAAATTCTGAAATAGTGAAATTTATAAGAAAGTATTAGTAAGATTTTGCAAAATGACGAGATTTTCCCCGACGAAAGATTTTCCCCGACGTAAATTTTCCACGACGTAAATTTTCCCCGACGAAATTATCCCCGATAAGGTATACACCAAGAGTATAAATTTTCCGTCAGTCGGGAGTAACTTCAAAAATTGATTAATCTTGAACCCTACGTTGGAAGAGCTTTCTGATGTTAATGATGGTATTTGTTTTCATTATTCGACAGGTACAGCGAATATCATATATTGAAACAGGAATGTGATTTAAACGCAACTCGTTACAAGATGGCGTGCAGAGCAGTCCAGAATTTTTCAGAATGCTGTGTACACGATCCTCAGTTGTACTACTTTTACAGAAAAGCACTTGATATTTCGCCTTCTATAAGCAATTCAGGAGACGGAGTGAATTGGAAATTGGGCGGCTGTTTGTTATTATCATGGGTGGTGGTGTATGCTTGCATTGTGAAGGGCGTCAAATCAAGTGGAAAGGTACGTCAAGAAAAATGCTCTTGATTGAAAATATCCAAAGGATCTGCCAAGGAGTGCAATGTAAAATAAATTAATTGATCACACTTTCTTCATAGGCTGTTTATTTTACTGCGACATTTCCTTATCTTGTGTTGATCATATTATTTTTTGTGGGTGTGACCTTGGATGGCGCATCAATTGGACTGAAAGCATTATTTTACCCTGACGTATGTATATGTGTTTTCATATTCGCTTGAAAATTCCAAATCTGTATAGAAATTTTTAAATTATCAAACTTTAAAAACATAATAAGCAAACGCAGCCTTCTTTAATCTCCTCCTCTATTTTTTTTTTCTGTTTTCAGTTTTCGAGATTACTAGACGCAGAAATTTGGATGGACGCAGCTACCCAAATGTTTTTCACTTTGAGTTTGGGATTTGGTGCCTTGATTTCATTTGCTAGTTATATGCCAATCAAAAACAATTGCGTCAGAGACACGTACTTAGTCGTTCTTGTTAACTGTGGAACATCCATTTTTGCTGGCATTGTGGTTTTTTCTATTTTGGGTCATCGGGAATATGTTCTTGGGGAACCAGCAAATAAAGTAACTCCTTCAATTACATTCGTATTCTTTATGAATTATATATCTTAAAGATAACTAAATTCATATTTTTCGAAACTTCATTCTTCAGGTTGGCAGTGGACCAGGCTTAGCTTTTATAACTTTCGCCGATGCATTTCTTCAAATGCCAGTATCTCCACTTTGGTCTGTTCTGTTTTTTATAATGTTAATTCTACTTGGAATAGATTCGGAGTTCGGAACACTGGAAGGTGCAATCGCTCCGTTCTATGATATGAAGTGGGTTACCATGCGAAAAGAAATTTTCACTGGTAATTCAAAAGTCCGTTTATTTTTGATTATCACTTTTTAAAGTGTTGAGTTTTTACATAATATTTATGTCATATTGTGTTTAAGGTTTGGTCTCTGTTGCCATGCTTGTGCTTGGGATAGGTTTGGTGACGTCACCAGGGTTTTACGCGTTTCAAATTTTCAATGATTACGCAGTCTCACTTGGTTTGCTGTTCATCGCGTTCTTTCAAACGGTGGCGGTTTCCTGGGTGTATGGGAATGACAAGTAAGCCGTCGTTTCATCAGCAGTTGAGCCATAGCCAAACAAAGGGATGCGTGGCGGAAATTCACGTTTAGAATGAGACTTAGTAGAAAAACAATGTGTGAAATTTAATTAATACTTGAGTTCACTTTTCCTGCTCAGTTGAAATTTATGTACGTCACTCCAAGTCCACTCATAATAGTATGAGCTGATTTTCTTTAGATTCGCAGATGATGTCGAATACATGACAGGCAAGAGGCCATACTTCTTCTGGCTGTTATGCTGGAAATATTTGTCCCCTTTATCAGTGTTGGTCATTTTCGTTGCAAATTGTTATAAACTTGCTAAAAACTCTGCTACCTACAAAGCTTATGTCGGTTGCACGCAACAACAGGTGAACCTTTGAAGGTTATTTCAATATCCAACATACTCTTCTACAGGAGATGCCTTTCTTATTATAATCACGTGGTGGGTTGAAATTTGATTGACATTTTTGCTTGGGTTGATCTGAAATTTCCTGCCGATTTGAAATTTCCCGCCAAGCGAATACCTCAATCAAATTTCAACCAATCAAATTTCAACCAGGATTAACATAATTATTTGTGAAATATTTTTCAAAGCCATGATATTACTAGAACGAAACTTTGAAAAGGGTTTGTTTCAACTTCTCTTGAAGATCTCATAAAATACCAAGATATCCAAGAATGTTAAAAATAACATCTCTTGATAATGACGTGTTTTAAACTGACTATGAGAATGATTCGATAATTAATTGTTTTTCTCTTAGACACCATTTTCTCCTTTACTTTCTAATGGGACAAACACATCGACCGTACATGCTGTTTATCCAGGCTGGGCGCAGTTTATCATAGTTGTGTTTATCGTTCTACCAATGTTGCCTATCCTAGGCTATTTGTTGTATGATTTGATAAGAAATCCAAAAGGTTGGGGTAAAGGTATTAAAGCAAGGCTATGTGACGTTTACAGCTACCATCCAGATCCCTACCGAGTTGATGCGAGTAGACGAATAAGCCCAGAACGTTTTGAAGAGGAGGTCTTGAAAAACAAAGAAGAAGTGATAGGCGAGAAAGAAGAACCAGTTTAACTTTTATATGTTTATGATAATATCATGGAATTTAATTGCATTGCTAGTTAGAGTTCCGATGAAAGTAAAGAACAGAGGATGAAAGGGCTTTGGAAGTGTCCGTTCTTAGAATGCTATTATCTCCCGAATACATCATACAACTATACCACAATGCAATGCTATAATTACTTGTTTTGGGATTACTTTAAGCACTTATAAAAGCACTTTTAAATGTGAAAATACCTGCTTTATTTTCAAAAACTTCTTCATTATTCTCTCCATGCATTATGGTATATAGTTGTATTTAATATTATGGAGATAATAACGTTTGGAGAATGGCGAATTTGGATAGTGTGATTTGGATAGTGTGGTTTGGATAGTGTGATTTTCCGAAAAGGTATTTCAATACAAATGATATTGTTTTAATTAAATGTTTTATTTTTAAATTTCACTTAGTTTGTAAGAACACAATATATATTGTTAATTAATTTGTTATAAAAAATATTTTTGAGGTTTTTTAAATTTTAAAATTTCTGTTTTATTCCAAAAATGTCACGTGATTCTTATTTGCACGTAATATTAGTGTTGCTTGTACCAATAATTCCACGACATGAGAAGTTATGAAAACATGATTTTCAAATACCTTCTTCATTGGAAAGCTTACATCTCATGGCTGCATCACATTTCACACATCACAAACTATTGCATCAAGATAATATGGAGTTCGTTAAATTCTTATTTGAAATTAGATTGATAAATGTTTTTATCCTAATTGTAACCGTTTGACCATTTTACTAACTTTTATATCTTTCCCCATAGAGTGAAATATATGTTAAAACCGGCAGTTTTCTTCTCCTCCTTCTCCGTTCACTTTGATAGCCGCAGTTCAGTATTGAACTTTGGCCTGGACAAGGTAGATAAGATATAGAGGCTAGTCTTTAGTGAAGTCATGCGCCATTTTTTTCAGTCAGTAAAAATGTGTTGTCATTCCGCGTCCTGTTCGGTTCATGCGACACCTCACTAAAATCAGTCCTACTTGAAAATTTCTTGACTTGATGTTGTTGTAAATTTGAACATTCGGAAAAAATTCTCTTGGTAAAGGCTGAAATACATGACCATTTTAATGGATCAGTTTAAATTGTTTTATTTGTCCTATTAATGACGGTTTTGCCCCGTCCCCGGGACTATATTTCTATTTAACTCGCTATGTATCACGTTTTTTTTATTTCAAACAATTTAAACTGATCCATTAAAATGATAATGTATTTCAGCCTTAAGAAATGAAAAAAACTTTATGACCTATTATATGTCTGATTTTTTCACACCATCTGCAAATCTACGTTGACATCTTTTTCCACCTGTTCAATGAAATCACAGAAGCATGAGCCAGGAAACTGGTAAAAGAATAGTAAGAATTGTGTTTGATATCAACAGAAAAAAGCCTTTGTTGATATGATATGAAGATTTTGCTGACTCACCACCACAACAGGGCAACCTCGTACTCAGGGTTTCTTACCTTTTCGATATACGGGCGGCCGCAAAGAAGACGCCGTTCTTGCGCGAAAATACTGTGTCGATGCTCATAATGTTAGATTAACAAAGAACAAAAATAAGGAGGCGTTCTTCTCTTAAAGTGTCTTTTTTACAAAATATATACAAATGATATATTACACAGAAAGTTATAAAACACTGACCCGATCGGTCACGTACTCTTTGACACTCTGCTCTTCTGTCGCTACACTTGTGAACCGATAGTCGCTACTTTTGTCCAACTTACTAAGGTTATTGTTAGTGTTTTTCAAACCTCTGTTTTTACGACCAAACACCGTTTTTGTAATTGCGTCATATGCGTTTTTAACTCTAGTCCATTGGCGACGTTTCCAAGATGCAAGTTCCCGACGAAAGTCGTGTCGGTAATAGGCGTATAAAATAGGATCAAGGCAGGGATTCATTAACATGACGAAATATGCAGTGTTAATAATTTGCTGTGAAATAATCACGCCTCGTTGTATAAGAAGCTCAACAGAACAGTTTGGTATCCAGCAGATGAAGAAACTAATGGCAACTATTATACATACTTTAATACCAGCAGGATTCGAGCTGCGTTCGTTTGACGATCGCAATTTATCGCGAATGGTGGAGACGATCGTGTAGTAGATGACACCAAGGGCAAAACCCACAAGGAAAACGAGAGCAAAAGATAGTAACGCAAATAAGATATTCGCATGTTGTTTTTTTTCAACGCTCATTGTATCGTTTAGTGCCCATGACAACGGTAATAACGTCATCAAAAATGTGATCAACCAACCAATGATAATAATGATAATGGCGCGCCGTTTTGACAGTATTGTTTGATATCGAAATGGCATTTTAATCGAACAGTACCTGTCTGCAGCAATCAGTACGAGGTTGATGGTGGATGCCAGCATGTTAAAGCTCATGACACTGCCACAGAACAACGGGCAATTCTGACCTTGGAACATTGGGTTTTTCAAGGCGCAAAACTCGCATGGTGCTACTGATAAACCCACAAGCAAATCGCTTACGCTCAAAGATAAAACAAAATAGTTTTGTTGCGTCCTTAGTTTTCTATTGGTTAGAAATAGCCAACACAGCATGAGGTTAGCAGATATGATCAACACGGTCTCTACTGAAAGAAACGTCCAAAAAGCGATCGGTGGATTTCTGTAGATGGGCATTGTACCGATACTTAAGTTCGTGACCTCCCTTGTCATGTTTACACCATTCATCTTTCGAAACTTTCTTGTTATTATAGTCTATGATAAAGAAAATAAAATAATTCGTTTGAAAAAAAAAAAACACAGACAGATAGTTAAATAAACAAACACGACTGTCATGAAAAACATAGAATGGTTAAGACAGGATACATTCTCAGTTTTGCGAATTGAGTTCCTGGTCTGGCACTACAAAAACTTTCAGAGAAAACTCTATGTAACAAGCTCTTGATTTAGGTACATTGCGTGGCTTCTCTCCAAGGTTTCCTATTTCGAGAGTTCATTTGCTGACACGATGCGACACGATGATTCAAGCATCTGACACGATATGTTGATTGATGCGGTAGACGACACGATAAATCGGCAGTGTGTTTGCTCCTGTATGATGAAGTCAAATGAAAGGAATTCCATCTTCCTATTTATATAAGTTGGAGTGTGATGGATTCATTTAATATTCCTTTACACGCTAACGTTATATCAATCAGAATATTTAAAATTTTTCATGACAATGTGGCATGAAAACGCTTAAGAATTGTTGGTGGCGACTAGCCAATGGAACTTACATAGCTGTATTTCAAAATCCTTTTATTTTGAAAACTCATTCCGCTATGATTGACCAAATTTATTCATTAATTCGTAGATTTAATATTTATCATCATAGAAATGGCGACACAGTCATTTTCAATGTCATTATAGAATGTGCCTTAAACTAAATACACCTAGATTTCGATTGCATATTTTTAAGTTTTATTAATAAAAGATCATTAAAACCTGTTAAGAATTCCTTGTAAAGTTCTATCATTGTCTCTGCAAAATTTATACGCTCATCAAAAAATCTGTCTTTCGGTTAAGCCCTGTCTCTGCTAACGAGCTTTATACGACAGACATGACTCATTTGGTCAAGACCAAGTTATAAATAACATAGGCGTATTCAGGGTAAAAGGTGAAGGAGTCCAACATCACAATACAGTTGGTTGTTCTCTGCACGCTTTCCTTTTCTACTTAAAATGACCAAACGTCCATCCACAAATTTTGACTGAGCTCTAGCTGTGCCTATATGTAGACTGGAGGAATGACCAATTAATACAGATTGAACCAGATGAACTGAATACTGAAAGGAGGTAAACAACAACAATATATTAGCAAGTTATCACAAAATTCCTTTCAGAGATTGTTATCTTATGGTGCTAATAGATATTTAGAAATTAAAAAGTCTTGCGTTTTTCCAATACTGTCAGTTTCATGCCCTGTACGGACAATCTTCAGTTAGAAAAATAAATCTTGGACTCAAATCATACAATCACAATAACTGTGTCCCTTAAGATAGGTAATTCAATGCGCAAGTTATTTCGAGTTTAACTGTTATTTGATGAAAAATTAAATTTTTTCTAATTGCAACATTCCACAGGAGAGTTAAAATCTCTTACTAAAAGAAAATCGCCAAAGGTGACTACGAAATATTTGAGAAAAACCCCTTTCCCCTAATTTCAATGTTGTATGAAGTACTGACAGGCCCCCAGCTGTTTTTCTTCGCCCCCCAAAACATTCTGTTAACTTTCGATATAAACCACAATGAGTTTGAGGAAAAGGGGGGTGGGGACCTGTCTTATCAACTTATAGGTACATTTACCCTTCTACAACCATTTTTTAAGTTTTCCTAATATTGTTTATGGAAGGTTGTAAGCCATTCAATATTCCAAATTTCAATAATAAATCACTACATCTATAATCTTCTCTTTAAAAAACAATACTCTAAAATTTTCCTTAAACATTCGCCCCACTTCATAATTGTTTTCTTTTAGAATTTGTATGAGCTCTCTCATCATAAACAACAACAATCAAAACAAAAACAATTCTTTGAAAGGAAAATCTAAATAATTATTTTCTTTTCATATTTCTGTTATGATAAAGGCTACCCCAAACCATTTTCTGTTAATATACAAGTTGATAAAATCATAGAATAAATGTAGTAAAATAGATAAAAAAAGATAATTATATATATAAAAAAAAAAACTAGAAAGATTTTTTTCTATATTTTTAAAACTAACAATACGTTTCTTATTTCTCCTTGCCGGTCCCCTTATTCCTTTCGCCATATTTGTTTCATTAAAAAGTTTTTTGTCTATATGGATAGAGGGATTAATGATATCGTATCTGAGATTTGAGATAAATAATTTATACTAGGTATTTGTCTTTGCATTTATTTTTAATTTATTTTCAAAATGAAAGTTCCAAATCAAAATGAGAAATAAGATCAAACAAAGAATAACCATCAGATTAAAATATGTTTTTTTTATCTCTTATAATGTCTGATGTTATACTCAAGAAGTGATAGGTAAAAGATTTTCATAAAAACGATAATTGTGATTCAATTTTGAAAATTGTTCTTCTTCGATAGAATCTAAATAAAGCATTCGGTACGAGATATTTGTAAGGAAATCTTAAAGCTTAGTTTCCACTGTCCGATAAAAACTCGTTGCTTTCCAAGCATGAAAAAAAAAACAACCGTCGTCACATAAATAAGTTCATCCTTTCATCACAATGCGACATTTTGAAATTGCCCCAGCACATAACGTTACACAACGTTAAACTAACGCTAGACACTATTTCCAAAAACTAACGTTACTTTAGCGTTCTGCAGCGTGACAATGATGTGTACCTGCTGGGACAAAGGTCAAAAACGAAGCGGTGGGAGTTTATCTCGCATTGGGTAACAACATAGAAATACGTATTTTTTTCGTATTTCTATGGTAACAAGCTTATGCGTGATAATTAAGTCAGAATTCTCCACTTCCACGCCCTCACACTTCATCCGCCCTAAATAAACGCCGAGTAATGCTGCACCCAAATTAACTTTTTAAATTATTTGATGAAATTACGACCATATAACAAAAACTTTCAAAATGCTAAATCTTTATTGAAAGATGTTGCTAGATGAAGAAAGATACCTGCGAGGTTCAAGATCATTAAATGATTCAAAGAAACATGTTGGAGATATGGAAACAAACTTGAGCTGGGCATCCAGCATACCAAAGAAACCAGGTTAAAACAGACATTCCAGGTTGGACGATTATACGATAGAAAGACTACGTTAGTGGTCGCATAACATTATAGTTCAATTGACAATGTTTTGATGACAATTTCTCCACATCAAAACGATAAAACCCTTTTAAAGTTTGTTCGGATAAGCGAGGATAGAATTATGTCTCGTTTTACCAAATATTTTTATTAGACCTTTAAGACGAGGAGAAATCATCAACAGAACAGATGGTAACGTTGACAGTGCCGCCCTCCAATAAGTGCCGCCCTGCAATAAGTACCGCCCTGCAATAAGCGCCGTTTATAAACGCATAGATGACGATCACGAAAGTGATGAGTATATCGATGTTTAAATTGTTTAACCATAGTGATCCGAATTCACTAATTGCAAAACACCTTTGATGAATGTAATCAACTGTAACATTGAAATTTATAAAAAACAATAAATTTAAAACATCGAAAACATTGACAGGTTATGCAGTAAGCACTTCGATTGATTTAGTTCAGCCGTCATTATCAAAGTAAACAGATCAACACAACCATTATATAAAATTACATTTCAAATTTAAATGCAGCCAAGCGGTAAATTTAAGAAGAATAACTAAGCTTGCTTCACTGATTTACTTTCACAATTTGTCCTGCTTTTTTTATTATTATTATTCCCATCTAAATTTATATTGCATTAGATTGAAAGACAAATTGAATTAACCAAAAGGAAAGCAAATCTGATAACATTCGCAATGGAAGAAGAGCAACACAAGAACAACAAAATACAACCAGTCATAGTAATTGACGTCACTAAGTAAACCTTCTACCCAGTCCTTCTAACAGAAACGCAATGCTCAGATTGAAAATTGAAAAGTTCAAACTTTTCAAAAAATGTTAATATTACAAGATTTGATGCGGCTACCTATAAAAAAATTATAAGTCAGCCTCTTGCCAGATAAATATCGAAAATTCGTTTGCTAAATATTCTGCCACGCTCGTTTTTATAATGTAGATCAACTCCCAAATTCAAAGAAAATATCTCCATTTGAATGTTTCTTCCTTTGCGTAAATTACACTTCTTGAAGAAAACTCAACTGTGAAAAAGGAAATGGAAAAGTTAGAATCTCTTTTAACTTTATCTTAAAAAATCTTCGAAAACATTCTCTATTGTCTTAAGTGTTGAAAGGGTTTGAACATTCTAATTGCTGTTTCCAAAACATTATTTTCAATAATTTTTCAGTAAATCAAACATTTGTAAACATTATGGTAGCCCCAAGATATAAATCCCATTTTAAACAAATTAAGCCTTGCATAATCGTAGGTAAGATCCGCAAATATAGTTGAACGCTCAAAAGAATTTTGAACACTGTGGAACACGAGTGGTGTTGCAATTCAAATTAACTTTTAGATCTTAACTTCGCTGTTATGTTATTTTATCACATGGTTTTTTGTTTTTTTTTTTGTTTTTTTTGTTTTTTTTTGTTTTTTTCATTTTTCATTTAATGGTGTAGTTTAAAAGGTTCTTATATAGGCAATTTCAGATCTCAAAGTTTTTCAAGTTTATATTATGGTTTTGTAATTATAGTTTCAATCGAACTGCTAATAAACAATTCAACTAAACCCTTAAAACCACACTTATTTTTATATTGATATGAGATTCAGTGGCCCATCCTCATAATTTTTTCGGATTTCAGCCACAAAGCATTCTTATTCTGTTCTTATTTTCAATGAGGTTTTCATGAAACATTTACTTTTTAATAACTAGCAAAAAGAAAAATTCCATTAAACGAAAAAAAAGCCAAAAAGCCTACACAGTTGACGTAGCCACAGGATAAACAAAAGAAATTCTTTTAAATTCCTTGAAAACAACGCATTTTGCTTGTTAGGCCGCATGAAATGCAACTTCCTACTTTAAGAAGCTGATATTGAAAAACTTTTGAAAGAATTAGAAGAGATTTCGTGGTGTTTCTAAGCGAAACATCAAATGAAAAAATGAACTACTTAGCTGTTGAATTAGCAAAAATATAAAGAAAAAACTTCTCAAAATTGCTGCAACAGATGTGAAACCTTTCTAAGACGAGACTTTTTCCCACATATCTTTCTTGTTTATTCCAGCTAAACGTGATTTAAAACGAAAAATCCTTCACTTTCATCAGATGATTAAATGTCATCAAAAACTGCTAGATCACAATGCAATAAAACTTTCAAACTTATTAATGAAAAAATTTCTAATTTACTCAAATTTTTGTCTGAATGTAGAATCAATTTCAAAACGTCCCTCGTCAATATCAAGTTGTTGTGCCGAGCAATTATCATACTAAATTGAAAATCGATTACGTCAAGTCAAATAAGTTTTAAATTTCTGTCAACTTCAAAAAGTAACATTTAAAAGCTCTTTCTATTTATGTCTTCATCCCTATGTTCTTATACTTGTAAACCTGACTAAAAATTATACGATAATTTTGATTATTTGTAAGAATTGTGAGGGCTGTTCTCTAGTACATTTCACAAGACTCAATATTTATTCCATATGATAAAAACCCCTTAAAAAAATAAAAGATTTAGGATATATATTGATAGATATTGGCTAAAAAAAGATTAATAATCTATTAAAAAACGCATGCAAGAAAAAAGATCACTTAAACTTTTCGCAAATCAAACTTTTTGGATCAAAAATGATTTCTCCAAAACATTTCTTTCCAAATTGAATTGAAACTGGCGAAGATTTGACTTTTTCAAGAAATTTTCTGCAAAAAAACATCAATTCAGAACAAAAAACAAGTCCAAATTTTAGAACTTTGAGACACTTACTAGAGGAACAGGACGTCCAGTGTGTCGTGCTTATAATAAAAAAACATCTTCATAAACGTTATTCTCGGCTGAATTTTTTTTTAAAGATCTAATGAAGTTTTATTGGTGGTTTCCCGGGGTTTACAAAGCTAGGTTGTTTTTTCTCCAGAATATGTTGTCCTGATTTTTATGAATTCATTTTCATTAAAAATCATTTAAACGCCCATCAAGGGTTGATGCACACTAGGAGATTTCTTAACATTATTCACCATTCCTTTAAATATACATTTAACAGTTTAAATTCAAAACGAGAGAAAACGAAATGAAACACATCCTCAGTAACGCTGTTTCTTTTAGTACTAACCTAGTGGGTAAATTTGTTGAAAAATCAATGCGAAGGAGTGCATTTCTATAGAAATATACGCACTATATCAACAAGAATACTCTTCATCGCAGTGGTTTTTTTGACGATTTTGCCCACAGTTCATAAACAAGGGCCTCCTATAAAATGAATTTAATAGGTCTTATGCGTCCCAGTTACACAAACAACCCATGTTTTGTCTCTTAAACATATGTCATTCGAAAATACGTTTTATTTCCAAAATCTTTGTAAGCGATTTGGAAATTTTTTAAGAGCATCCAGTTCATCAATTCGCCACATGGAATTCAAATATTTTCACTAAATTTACAAGGCTTCTGAATAATAGTAGCATTTCGTTGAAAATAATGACTGCTGGGGTAATGGTCGTGCTAGTGGTGAAATGCTGACGTCAGGTTGAGTCAGCAACTGTAAAAGTTCAGCTAAAGGATCAGCCTTGGGGTGGGGTTGGGAGATTGGGATAGTCCTATACCTTCCGTGTCCCAATCATCATCTTTAAAATCATCTTTCTCACTTGCATTGATATCAATTCAGTCAAAGCTTAAGACATGCTATATACGTCACCATTAAATAAAATAGCAAAACAAGATCCTTGTTTGTAAGGCACCCTAGTCCTTATCTGACGTCATCAGAGACCTAGAAAATTGTAGTTTCTAAAATACTTTCCAAAAAAAGGCTTTCAAATTTCAGTTCAAGCAATCTCCTAAGTTATTTTCACTTGGAAAAAACTGTTATATTAGTCATTACCCAGCGGGCAAAAACCTCAAAAAGTATTTTCATTGAAGTAGTTCGTATATTTTTATAGAAATGCACTCTTTCGCAGAGATGTTTCAACAAATTTACACACTGGGTAGCAACTTCGTCGACTTCTTTTTTATCATCAATAGGAGATTTGCTTTTCATTCAGATTCGCTTAGATTAAAAAGAGTAAATAAATAAATGCATTATTACCTTAAATCTGCTGACCAGAATTTATCTGATGTTTTTCTGTTTTGTACTAGTGATAACATGAAAACACACTTCCAAAGTACGAAACGTCTTTAAAGAACATACCTCAAGTATCAATTACACCAAATTTTATGATTTGTACTGATAATAACATGGCTTTGCGGGAAATTTAAGATTCATTTCCTCACAACGCTCAGGTAGATTTCAAACATTTTGAAAATCAAACGAGAAAAACAAAATTTCACCAATAACCATGTTATTCCTGTTTAATCGCGTGATTGGTTGAAATTTGATTGACGTTTTCGCTTGGCGGGAAATTTCAAATCGGCGGGAAATTTCACATTAGTTTACCAAACACGTCAATCAAATTTCAGCCAAGCATGTGATAAAAGATCTAATATATTATAGCTATATATTATATCATAAATTGAGATAAAATTAAGGTCAATTATCAAAATATATTTACATAAAAATTAAGAAAGTCAGAGAAACTTAACCGATCCATGAAATCTTCAAAAACTGAAAGTGATAGAAACTTTTAGCCGTTAAGTTTTTAAGAGCATCAGTTCATTTGAGTGATCTTCATGGTCATATAATTCGAAATCACAAAACCTAAACTGTGATCATTTCCATACAAAAAACATTAAAGTATTTATTTGCATGCACGCTCGCACATGAAAAATTTATGGGTTTTGAATGATATTGTCGTTCACACGAATATCTAAGAAGGGGGAACCCGCAGCTAAAAAAAAAAACAATGAAAATAAACCAATGGCGAAGCGACCACATCCCAGCAGGCAAACTCGTTGAAAAACCAGAAATGGGGTCAAACATTTTTCCTTATTATTTCATCAAATCTTAACATACCGGAGACGTGGAAAAATGGAATTCCTTTCATTTGACTTCGTCGCACAGGAGCAAACATACTGCCGATTTTGTCGTGTCGTTTACCGCTTCAATCAACAGTGTCATATCGTGTCAGACGCTTGATTCATCGTTTAGTATGGTGTCAGTAAATGAACTCTCAAAATAGGAAACCCTGAAGAAAGGCAACACAGTGCATCTAAATCGAGAGTTTGCTCCATGGAGTTCCCTTTTTCTGAAAGTTTTTTTAGTGCCAAATCAGGAACTCAATTCGCAAAACTGACAATGTAGAGACGTAGCTAGAGCTCAGTCAAAACATTATGGAGGAATATTTTAGTCATTTAAAGTAGAAAAGGAAAGTGTGGAAAAGAAATGTCCTAACGTTGGACTCCTCCACTTTTTTTAGACTGACACTGAATACGGCTATACCCTTTCGTGCTAGTCCTAAAGTTATTGTTGTTATTCCGCAGTGAGAGTAATTAAAAAACACGAAAACGAAGATATAGTCGCTAGTTCAACTATAACACGTTCTTTAACACAGGAAGGAAGGAAGGACGATTTATGAAAGATTTTGTACAAATAAACAAGTGTGGAAAACTCAAATCATAGATTTATCGAATTACACCAGACGGAGTAAATGTCACGCCATACATAATTCAAAATTAGTTTGAGAAACTTGATATTGGTGAAAAAAATGTTAATTTTACTTTACGAGAAGAGGTTTCCGTTAAATTCATAATTGCCGAAAAATGCAAGAATTACTAAAGTCTGTTCCAAAAATATGTGGACTGATTTCAGCTTTTATATAAAAACCAGGCTCAAGGGAATTGATGTAATTTGCTAAATCTGGTTTCCACATGGTAACTGAAATTAGTCCACATATTTTTTGAACAGACTTTAGGCTAGAATATACATTCTCAATTCTCGGAGAATTCATCTTATCAAAATTTCCTAGTGGGAAAAATCAAAAAGTGATTTTCCACTGGGTTGACTAAAAACCTCATCCATAAACACATACATTCTGTAATTTTTTTCACATCATTATAAAAACAACAGGACTACAAAAATGGACCTTTTTTAAAAAAGAAAAAGATTTCAGACCAGCAGAAACATCAAGGATAAAGTGAAAAAGATAAATATTTAGTCCTTGCCAAGAAAAACCATGTGTTTACTTACTATCAAACATTCATTGGTTTCTCAAGTTGCCAGTACATATTTTTCCTCAAACTTGGAAAACTACAAACTTTTAACTCTATATTTCAGGCGTCAAGACATGTTACTTTTTAAAGCCAAACGTATGGGGATTGTTTGATTTTTCATAGGTGTTAAATAACAGACAAGCGAAAAAAATGCTTGCATATAATGTCATGTTTTTGTCTGGAAGATTTCGCAAATTTGTGTCAAATTTCTCGCTTTAACCATCCATTTTCTTTCTGAAACACTAAGCATGTCATCAATACAAAGAATCTAGATGAAAAAGGAATTTCGTCCTGTTATCGCGAGACGAATCAATCGGTGACTTATCAAAGAAAAAAAAGCTACAATTCGCCGTTTCCATAATTCAGTTCTCTAATGAACACAAACTCTCATAATTCAATTCAAATAATAGACCTTTGAAAATACGTCAGAGTAGATTTTGCCTCGCTTTCAAACCGTATAATAATGAAATTTGTGTCGTTTTTTTAAAAGAAACGAGGGGATGGGGATGTTGGGAAATGTTACACGACGTTTTTTTTTCTCATTCTTAATTACGTAAGTATTTTAAGACATTAGAAACAAGGCAAGATCTGAGTTTATTAATGAAGAGAGTTTCAAAACAAATCTCATAACTTAAAGGAATCCCAAAACAAGTAATTATAGCATTGCATTGTGGTAGTTGTATGTATTCGGGAGATAACAAAATTATGGAGACTATCAATTACAAGTGCACCATATGATCAGCGCCTTACAACGGCTGTTCATAATGTCATGTTTTTGTCTATTAGGGAGATTCGTAAACTCGACGAGCCTGTTGGACGAAAAAAATCAATTACTTGTGAGAATTTTTTTAAAACTGTTCTACTAAAACGGTACTTCAGAGATTTAGAGCCTTTTGTTTGCACGCTTATTTCAAGTGTTGATGTGAAGTTTCTAATGACTTTGTAGGGAAAAATTCACGAACAACTCTACTAAGTTGTATATAATTCCCTACAAATCTATAGAAAAATAGTTTCGTGTAAATAAAACATGATTTTTCCGAATCCCGCTACTTCAAGTTTACAGAAAAAGGGACAGATTTGAAAATAGTTTAGACCAACTCGAATGTGTAAGTCCAATAGATCCATCTGAGTTCTACACGTCAACTGGTGTCCCGGATAGCAGCTGGGTTGGCTAAACAGTATTACATCGAGGCGAATTATTTCGCATGAATCGAAGTTTTCATAAAGGCAATTGGCAAATCGTTAATGTGGTGAAGAGCACTATTGAAATAGTGTGTATATTTTTATAGAAATACGCTCTCCTTCGCAGTGATTTTTCAACAAACTTACCCACTGGGGTTCCCCTATTTTTCGTTGTTTGAAATTAACGACAGCAGGAATTCTAGTTTTGAGTCGCGCCAAAACTTTTCTTTTGCTTTAGGGAAACTTTACAGACACGTAGGGTTATTTCAGCTTTAGCTAATGGTTTGGATCTTAAACAGTTTATCGAAATTGTGGAATGTATGAATAGTTCTTTCAAAAGTTTTGTGTAAGTTTCAAAATCAAAATCAAAGTCGACGGTATAATAAAATTTACAAAATTTTCAAAACATACCAAAACTTTTTAAGTCTCAGGGGTCTCAGAGCTACATTTACAACGCAGTTTTCAGAACAATGACTGCCAAAATCGGATTCCTCGCACCCAAAAAACTTTAGAAACAATTGTGTCCGTTGCACAAAAGGCTTAGTAGTCATAAATAGTCACGTGAGCATTCTTAAGTAATGTAGGCAGTTTTGACAAGTTATAGCTATATACTTTTTTTTCCGTTTTGATGTACATTATACGATATTCTATATTGTTCATAATTCTGTGATTTCGCTTTTATTACGTCCAACCATAACTTCATTCCCTGAATTTTCTGCACATTGAATAAAATTTTTTATATAAACAATAACATGAAAACTATCCCGGGATGGTTTTCATCCCCGCAAGATTGGACAACAATATCATATGATCGCAATGCAAAAACTGCCCCGGGACGATTTTCATCACGCCCTACCGGTATAGAAAACTCCATATATAATCAGCCCCTTAGAACCAAGCCGGAGTAAAAATGGCAAGAAATGCATTGCCACTATGCATGTTATGAATAAAGTATTATATTGTGTCTTCTTGAAGGTTGTGATGTCACGTTGCTATGGAAATACAGTTTTGAAAAAAATCTTTAAATGGTAAATACCTCGAGAAAGAAAACTGGTTTTTGGAAAATTCAAAAACTAATTTTCATCACTTGGAACCCCTTCTACAAAAATACAGAAATACCAATTGTGCAGTTTTGTGCTTACTTTTCCTGAAACAGTTAAAACAAAATCTCATGGATAATGAATGACCTCCATGGTGTAACGGGCTTGTCGAAAGTTTTAACTTTCCCAAAAATCTATCACACTAAATCTCTTGCTTTTCTGTTTCTGTTTTTTGTTTACAGTAAGCATTATTTGTTTACAATAGTGTTTGTTTGTTGTTTACAATGGTTAAGTATGCTCACATATAACATACTCTTTACCTCTTGCCAAAAGATCGAACCTGTGTATCCCAGTGGGCGATGAAGAGCATTTTTATTGAAACAGTGTGTATATTTCTATAGAAATTCACTCCTTCGCAGTGATTTCAACAAATTTGCCCATTGAGATGGGTCAAATATGGTATTAAATGTTAGAGTACAAGTTAATAGGGTTGATAAGTATCATGAAACAAACTGCAGAATAAAGAACGCTGCTCGAAAGTTCCTTGGCATACCAACAGTTGTTTGATTCAAAAACTCGTACGGTGTAAGCGGTACTGTTTTTAAGACTAAGGCATGTTCTACATTATGCAAATGTAATATCAAGAGATCACGACAAAGTATAATGTACACAGTAACCTCTATTTCCTAAGCTTTAGATCATGTTTAGATTAAGCTATTTTGAAAGACAATTACAGCGGATTGATGGGATCAACTGTAGTTTTTTCTTCAGGAATCCATTCCATATAATCTTTCGAAACACTCGTCATGATTTTTCGTATCCTTATGCGAAATATCTCAATTCTCAATCGATGAAAAAAAAAGACTTCTCAATGTTCCATCAAACGTACAAGCTATTACTTCGTTTGGGTGGAAAAATTTAGTCGAATTCCTAAAATCTGTAATACTCAAGAATAGGTTAATTATACCACCGTGATCTAACTGTCACGCAGATCACTCGATTCACAAAGACTATACGCGTTGAAACCAACGAAGTCGTTGGGTTTTATAAATATAAGAGCGTAGGAAAACGCCTTCAATATTCCATCACAATCATCCAACACCGTGTCCAAGAAAACGGGGAAATCAGTTATCCCACAGGGCAAAGTTATTGAAAAAATCACCGCGGAGGAGTACATTTCTATAGAATTATACACACTATTTCAATGAAAATGCTCTCTGTTGCAGTAACTATTTGACATTTTTTGTTTTGCCTGCTGAGATATCTGGAGTTGCAGTGTATTTAATAAATGACAAAAATAACAAAACAACAACTGAACTGAGCTTACTGTTTGAGATGAGAAACTGACATAAAAACTGTTTCATATTTGTTGTTGACCACTTCTTAACCAATCAAATAATAATTGATTACTCGAACACAGAAAAAAAAATATCCTCTTCTTCTCAATCCGAACTCACTCTGTGAAGAGGAAAAACATATTATGAATGGATTAGCAGACAAGCTTCCGTAGTACCACCTTTTTCATTTTAAACAAGAATCTGTTTAGTATTTGCAAATTAACTTAATTCTATGCTAATCGATCATTACCATAGATATAGGATTTATGATTAACAGGGTGAAATTATTCCCTTGCTGCGAAGATCAGATGAACGGATGAAATCGAAATATCATTCTTATTGTGTGTATCATTCTTATCCAACCTCGTTCCCAGGGCTTCTTATCGTGTGTTCAAAAACATTATTATATTAACTAGTAACGCGGGTAAATATTTTTACCGAGTCTAACTTTGAAAAGGTAGTGTCAAATTCGCCTTTTTCTATGTGCGAATCCCGTGATGAAAAATAAATTCTCCGAATTGGAAACGGAAAGTGTACCCATGTTGTAGAGCTTAAAAAACTGATTAAAAAATGTATAGGATTGTTTTGCTACGAATAACCATTGCAGAGATATCGTCGATTAAACCTTTTGATGACGTCATAGCCGCAGTACGAAATAAAATTTAGGCCTAAATATTGCGTCACCCCATTACCCGTATCGCGGTCCCTAAAAACCATCAGTTATCCCTATTGGTTCTTGAGATATTTCTCCAAAAAGGTCACGTTCGATTGGGGATGCAATGCAATAGTTCCCCCGTGATAACACAAGTTAACCGACGTCACGCCATATTTTGTGTGAAATTATGTAGCCAATCCGCATTGTGCCTCTGCGTGGTTTTACGCACAACTAAGAAGACGTTGACCATAAATTTAAATTAAATATATCACTCTCTAAAATAAAAGTGGGATGCACAACGCGAATTATAAGATTAGCTTTAAAGTGTTATTTTTCTGTGACAGGAGGTATTCCTCAGGAAACTGCATCCGTGTGAATAACCC
Source organism: Turritopsis dohrnii (assembly GCA_027922465.2). NCBI lineage: Eukaryota > Metazoa > Cnidaria > Hydrozoa > Anthoathecata > Oceaniidae > Turritopsis > Turritopsis dohrnii. The sequence continues at coordinate 1,503,347 of BQMF02000016.1, forward strand.
CTCAACAAATCCACCCTAAAAAAGATTTCCCCGAGAGAACTGCCACCCTCTAACAACACTAGATTACTTGAATATTTTTTTCGTTTCTACTTTAAGCTCTCCTCCACAAAATTTGAATGAGTTCTATTCCCTTTTAACATTTTTTATGCAAATATCTTTAAGAGGTTGGTCACAGTTTTTCTGTCGGACATTTCTATATTTTTTTAGGATTTTATGCCGACCGTTTCTGGAAAGCTCTCGGACATCGCCGATATCCGGCAGTTATTTCCAACCTTGGTCACACGACACGGGTCAACCTATGTGTCCATGTCCCAATTTAACTCGAGCTAACAAAATGAACACTATGTAGGAGTGCGCTTTATTACGTGACATAACAATAGACCTTTCCCGAATTTCAGTTTAAACGCTGAACTGTGACTGAGTTTCATGTCTAACTTCGTTTTCATGCGATTCATTGTTCCAAAGATTTCATTAGTTTACAACTTAATGATAGTCTCTATTATTCTCAATTCCCATTCCGATAATTAGAAACATATTTTGATATTACAAGCGAGGTTAGACACGACAACTCGACCACAATGCATGGTTTAAACAGAAATTCGGGAAAGGTCTATTACCACATAACTTTAAGATTGTCCTATAACCCAGGATTGTTCTGATCTACGAGGGTAGAGACCTGGCCATTCCTTGATCTTTCAAATGATTTATAAAGGACGTTAACTTGGAAATTTACAGAGAAGGAGATCTAGTGTAAAGGTTGGTAAAATCATGTCAGCGTCGTGGAATGTTTGTAGTTTCTGATGGTTTCTAAATGGTTGACAACCTCGGACACAGACTCTCTTCCGGTTTTTACTTGCAAATGACGTTTTTTGCTTTTATTTGACTTGGTAAATCAGATTTTCAATAATGAATAATTAGTGTTATTCAAGAGGCAGTTAAGACAAATTTTGACTGACATTTTTTATGCGAACATTCATTTTCATGGATGCCATATGCCAGATAAGACAATATTTTTACAATAATTATTATAACTAGCATGTAGATTTAGCTAGAAATGCTCCCCACTCAAGCATTCCAATTTGTACACACATCAAGCTATACATTGCAAGCCTATACAACGGAAACAAAAACAAACAAAACCTTGTTACTTTTTGTTATCTCTTAGGCCTATGTCACACTGATGCTAATATACCTTTCAAAAAGTGTAAATAAGGCTTAAAAAGTAATATCAGAAAGTATTTGCTACAAACAAAAGAAATGTGTGAACTGAAACCATGGATACGTATTGTATAATCAAGGATTTGTTAAAGAAATTCAGTAAGACTAGCCGCCAAGGCGGCGTCGTTCGCCGCCCATGTTCAGCATGCGCTGACTTCACGAAAAATAAAATTAAGGAATTGGCAACCGAAAGTGTGCCCATGTTGTAGAGCTCGAAAAACTGATCAAAAAAATGTATGGGATCGTTCCGCTACGATCAACCGTTACAGAGACATCATTGTTCAAAGATTTTGATGACGTCACAGACCCCTCCACAAAAAAATTAGACCCCATCGCCTGTATCGCGGACCCCAGAAAACTCAGTTATCCCTATTGGTTATTGAGATAATTTTCCCTAAACGTCGCATTCGATTAGGGTCTCAATACAATGGTTTCACACTGACGTCGCGCACAAGAAGAGAAATAATTTATGTGTCATCTTATATTGCTGACTCCCCGATTTCTTTCGCAGTTCACATCTACCATTTTGCGTGACTTACAAACAGACAGACAGACGGAGAATCTGCTATTAATATATAGAAGCAAAAGAAAAGAAAACAAACTTTAAAAAAAAAAAAATTCAAGCGAAAAAGCCATTAGAAATCTGCGTTTCAAACTATGATTCGAAACAAAAAATAGCCAAAGTTTGCATAAAAAAAAACAAGAAAAAAATATAAAAAGGTTTGAAGGACTGAAAGAAGGAAAAACACGAAGAACGACAATTTGTAGGCTTCTTGTATACACAGAAATCCAATGAAAATCTTTTTAAGGCGAGATCCGCCAAAAATCAGTGCATTGAATAAAATTTATTGAATGAAAGATTTAGAGCTAAAATATATACAAAAATAAAATGTATTGTTGGCAAAATTTCAGATTTTCAAAGTAAATTGAAAAATGTCTAAGCAATTTTAGGATATGAACTTCCTAAATAAGATAGAAAGGCAGTTACACAGACCCTAAAGCATACAGAGCTATACAAATAGGATCATCCCTCTGCAAAATAATCGTTATAGTCATAATAAATCGTCTAACAAATTGGTACGAAAAACAACTTCTAGACCAGCAACAAGGTTTTAGAACAGGAAGAGGAACTTCTGATGGAATATTTATTGCAAAACGGATACATCAAATAACTGATAAAATGAAAAAGCCAATATATGTCCTCTTCATTGATCTTACAGCGGCATTTGATCACATCGAAAGGAACTGGATGTTCAAGTCTATCTACCAACGATTTCACCCTAGCGCAAACAACAAATTGATTCAACTATTGGAATCACTTTATTCATACACAACAACCGCTCTGATACAATCACCAAACGACGTATTTGAATTAATTCTGGGAGTGAGACAAGGTGGCCCCGAATCCCCTATACTATATAATCTTTATATGGACTATGTCATGCGTATATTTGAAGAAGAATGTAAGACAAAAGAAATCAAGCATTTATACCTCGACTACCATATTCCACATACAGCAACAACACGTAACCGAATCTCGTCTGGTATGCACGTAATCGATTGGATTGGCTATGCAGATGATATAGCGCTTGTCTGCGAGGACCCCAAAAACATGCAACGTGGTCTTAACATTCTATCAGAAACGCTAAGCAGATTTCACCTCGAGTTGAACATACCAAAAACAAAATCAATGATTCTTAATCATCAATACCTGAATTCGAACTATCCATCTTCAATCCTTTCCATAAATGATATCTCAATAGATAATGTATCAGTTTTCAAATATCTTGGCTGCCAAATAAAATTCGACGAGCCATTGACTGGGAATACCGAAATCGAACTTCGCGTTGATTCCGCATTAAACAAATTCTACGAACTTGGACAGAAACTTTTAAATCGGAAAATCATGTTGAGTACTCGTGTGCAGCTTCTTAATGTCCTTGTACGTAGTCGCTTGACATATGGCTGTCAAACATGGAACCTTACAAAACGACAAGTAAACCACATCAACGCAACGTACAATACAATGATCAGAAAAATGGTGAGAGGCGGATATCGCAGAAAAGAAGGATCGTTCAGTTACGAACTTACGAATGAAGATCTCCTACAAAAATGCAAAACAGAAAGTATCATTCAACACATACAAAGGCAACAGCGAAACTATGTTGCACACACCATTCGTAAACCAGACACCAGCATTACAAAAAGATTGCTCTTCAACAACAACAAAGGAACGAAACAAGGTCGACAAATAACACTTTACAACACAGTCATCATAAATGAATGCATCACACCAGAAGTATTGCACCGTAACGCCCTCTCACGACTCTATTAAGAACAAATTTGTATTTGGTCGGCCAGTTAGGTTTCGACCGGTCAATATCTAATGTAATTTAGATTGATCTAATAATATATTTATATATATAATAATGAATTAGGAAAGAAACATTCTGTCTCCCACCTACGGTACCATGCTTTGACATGGGAAAAAAGCAAAGTCAGCTAATAATTGTATACCACCGTGTAACATCAACACCAAAGTTGGAAGATGATGATGATGAAGATGAAGAACAAAATCGGAAACTGACATTCGCCTATCTCGTGAAACTACTATGCCTCCTCGCTCGCTTACGCTCGCTGCGGGGGCAATGATACAAAACTAGAGGGGATATCAGTCTTAAAATCGTAATTTAGATACTGCCTTAGAAGCATGTAAACATTTGAAGGTCATCTATGCGTATATTGAAGTGGCAAGAGATCTGAGTTCGAGGTTGTATTTTGTGTTTTGTAACTAAACGAGTAGCATATTATACGATAGGTTCGTCCAACAAGACTCGATCATTACTAGTTTGTGGTCAAAACATTGTTATTTATGTCTGGTTTAAGCGAGCAAATTTTGCTCATTCTTTCAAGCAAACATTAGAGATTTTCAACTATAAAGATGGCACCATCGCATCTTGTTCAGACTAACAAAATCAACACGAGAATCTCTTTTACCTTAAAATGTTCTTTTTAGTCAAATCATCACTGGTCTTCAATCCAATAAAATGTGTTTTTTTTTTTATATTATTAATATACTCAGATAACATTTCCAATTTCAGAATATTCAATGAAGAAAGACATTTTGTTTATTTATGAGCCTTTCCATTTTTGATATTAGCATGGTATTATCATAGTTTTAACAGCTATTCGTGAATGCCTAGCAAATCGACCTATGTCATTTGGTCTACTTTGTTTTCAAAAGCATGTGTGAATAAAGACAACATGCAACAAAAAATAACCCCTTGGACAAATTTGTAGAAAAATCTCTGCTATGGAGTGCATTTCCATAGAAATATACACACTGTTTCAATGAAAAGGCTTTCCGACGCAGTGATGTTTTGACGATTTTGACCACTAGGACTCAAAGATCGTGTAAGATACCAACCTAGGTCCCAGGATTTCATAAATTTAAATAAAGAAGAAGCATCAGACCGAAGTTGTGATTCATTGCACATTTTGAGAATAGCTTCAAATAGCTTCAAAGTAGTGGTTGCGTTCAATGAAGTATTTTGAAATATAAACACCTGTTTCAGTCGTCTCCTCCTTCCCGTTATGAAATTTAATTGGTTGATTGACAAAAGAACTGAAATTTAATTGGCTGATGGACAAAAGAACTGAAATTTAATTGGTTGATGGACAAAAGAACTGAAATTTAATTGGTTGATGGACAAAAGAACTGAAATTTAATTGGCTGATGGACAAAAGAACTGAAATTTAATTGGTTAGATAACAATAAGAGGACTTGGCGGACAAATAACTCAAAAATCCAAAGTCTGAAGTTTACATTATCCTAACGTGGCATGATTTAACACCGTTGGTTTATGAGTGTCAAAGGTTCCACCCTAGTGCCCCCTTGTTCATTAATAAATAACATTAATGGAATGCTCTGTTCATACTGCGCGATAAAACACAATCTTTCTTTGTTACTAAAACCAAATAAAGTCACTGACGTGAAATTTGACATAACATTTTTAAAACGGAGAAGAATGCTAAAATGAAACTTCGAAAAATTCAAATCAGAAACTTTCAAAAAAAAATTTGTCAGATCCAACCCTTTCATCTTGATCATCCAGATATCTCATTTCCGCATGTGATTCTGTCAGTCTGTACTATTATTGCTCTTTGCGCCCCCACGTAATATTGTCACTCATTGCGCCCCCTGTATATAACGCCTCCAATATTTTATCTTTGTTTTCCCTATTGTAAATATTGTGTTTGCGGATTTATTTTCAAGTTAAAGTAATGTTAATTCTTTTAAAAAAAGGTGTGAAAAGTGTGCCTAAAACCTGGTTCAGACCTGACGATTACGACGATTACAAACATGAACCAGGCTTTGAAAAATAAAAATACTTAAGGAATTCATAAAAATCATGTTTTGTTTACATAAAACTATAATGCTATGCATTTGGGATTTACATACAACTTAGTAGAGTTGTTTGTGTATAATTCCCTAAAAAAAAATTGGAATTTCACAACGACTAAATTTTTCAAACTAAATTATGTTTGTTTTGATACAAGAAAACAATATAATTCTCCAACCTAAAACGTCGAGTTTAAAAAAAAGTCACATAAGAGATTAAAGTTTTTCGTGTAACGGACTCATCAATGCCGTTGGTTACTATGGTTATCTTGTCATTGTTTCAAATACTGTAACCTTAAAACCACCAGCTTCTTAGTTTTCCTTATTAGGAAGATTCGTAAAACCGACGAGCCTGTTACACGAAAAAAATAATTTACTTGTGAGAATTAAAATAATAAAAGTTACTTGAGAGATTTAAAGCCTTTTCTTGTATCAAAAGAAACATCATTACTTTGCACGCTTATTTCAAGTGTTGATGTGAAGTTTCTAATGACGTTGTAGGGAAAAATTCACGAATAACTCTACTAAGTTGTGTATAATTCCCTACAAATCTACCGGGTGAGTCAAAAAAAAGTACCGTTGTTTCACAAAACGTATCTTTCGATTGACTAATTATGAAAGCTAGTGTTTTTTATTTCTGAATAGAGGAATCCTTTACCTACATTTTGGTGTATCATTTGTCAAATTTGGTTGAGTAGAAAAAAAGTTATGGGCAAAAAACTGGAGGTGGTCCTTGTAAAAATCGCCGAAAAATGACGAAAAAATCTAAACAAAACTTCTCCAAACAAGATTTTCTGTTCTTATTGCAAACCGTATGGGATTGAAACTCATACACGCTTCAATGTGCTAAAACTTATTTTTTTTATTCCCAATGCTTAAATTAAGTAAAAAGTTCAAACTTTTTTCAAAATTTTATCAAAACTTTACTTGATGAAGTTTTTATAAAGACTGTTTTGTAAAAAATGCCACAACTCACGTTACAACAAAGAATTTGGGTATGTATCCAGTTTCCATTTTCGAGAAGTTTTGTTCAGCTTTTTTCGTCATTTTTTGAGAATTTTTACAAGGACCACCTCCAGTTTTTTGCCCATAACTTTTTTTCTACTCAACCAAATTTGACAAATGATACACCAAAATGTAGGTAAAGGATTCCTCTATTCAGAAATAAAAAACACTAGCTTTCATAATTAGTCAATCGAAAGATACGTTTTTTGAAACAACGGTACTTTTTTTTGACTCACCCGGTATAGAAAAATAGTTACTTTTTGCCGATTTTTCTTCTCTGAGTTGCCAATTCTTATCAGGTGCTTTTTGCGGTAGCATGAAAATGTAATTGAAATCAAATTGTATGAAGAAGAACAAGTGCAGCCAGGACAAACACAAACTGAACAAGAACAAAAGAAGGGTCAAGAAGAACAAAATAACGAAAATACACAAATGAAGAAAAAATCAGTTCTGATGATGGCGTAAGCCGAAAAGCTTTTTACTATTTTAACAATTTTGTCTTTACTAAATTATCCAAACTTTCTTTGTCATTTTTTGTCTTGGAAATTGGTCGGCAAAAAGTGACTAAATTTTGTCCAAGTGACTAACTTTTTTTGTCGACTTTTTTTTTACTGATAAGGTATACAATAGGTAAACACCGGTTATTGAGACTAATTATAACGCGAGGTGATTTATCTTCAATGTCGTGCATCCTATAGCTACATATCAGGAATATCATATTTCTTCAATTTCTGTTTTTACTTATGGGTATTATATCATAGAAACTAATACAAATTTGTGTGTACAAATAACATAAACAACAATAAATAAATAAAAAAAAAACAATAAACGAATGAATTAACGATTTACCGAAATTACCAAAGACCACTTTCCACAATCTACTGATCATACAGGAATAGGTTGCTATAGCATCAAGGATACCAAGTTGTCTGTAACTAACAGCAAGCCAGATATTTTACATTTCAATTTCATCTCAATTATTTATAAGTTAAAAGTACAGCTGTCAACATATTATTCATTAAAATTTCGAAGCGACGTGCTTCCTTTCAGATCAACTTGAACTCAGGGTTATTGTCATTTCTTTGCCGCTATCCGTATATCGAAAAGGCAAAAGACCCTGGGTTCGGCATTGCCTTATAGATCAGACTTAACCACAAATTTTATACCATTATTTTTCGAAGCGACGTGCTTTCTTTCAGATCAACTTCGGCCCCAGGGTCTTTTGCCATTTCTTTGCCGCTATCCGTATATCGAAAAGGCAAAAGACCCTGGGTTCGAGGTTGCCTTATAGATCAGATTAACCGAAAATTTTATACAATTATTTTTTGGAAGGCGTCCTCTTAAATCTGATTACACTTGATGTTTTTTCTAGCCCTCCTCAATTTTTACATTGTCTGGTAATACTAATGATACCAGACTTTTTTACATATCTCTGGTCCCAATGACTGTTACATACGTAAAAAGGTGTTTTATAATTTCTTCATATAATTTTCTTGCTGGTCGGTCATTCATGGTGTGATAATCAATCCGGTAAAGATGATGTTGACATGCTTCTTAAGGGTTGTTCATATCGAGGTGGGCTGGTGGGATCTCGCTATTTTTAAGAAACGCATGAAAAAAATAAAACGCGAGCCAGCACGCTTTGCCAAGATCTCGCTTGTTTTTACCGAGATCGCGGCTAGGAAGGGAAGAAAAGCCCGGCAAAATCACGTGGTGTGTACAAATTTTAGCCCAGTTGAGCGGGATGAAAATTTTCATATGAACATGGGGTAAAAAATCACACCAGTCAACCCAGTCTGGTCGAGAAAACCCAGTCAACCCAGAACAGTCCACCTCCATATGAGCAGGCGCTAAAGCACTATCTAAATGATGATCTCAAGATTGATATTCCCTCTAGTTTATGTCATTATAATATTAATATTATAATGAAAAACAATTATAATGTTATAATTGTTTTTTTTCAGTTTTTATACCAAAAGAAAGAACATTTTTTGTTCTCTCTAAATACATGACCTTTTTAATAACAAATAAATTTTGGGGGAATTATAATCGATTTTACCATGAAACCACGCAATTTAAATCAATGACTCGAGTAATATGGAAGGTCGTGAAAATTAAAATATTGTGATAAAGCTGCATTTATACTTGGAAAACACATATTTTTTTACAAACTTGAAACATAAAAGTTTCATTTCTAAAAATCTTTTACGAAGATTAAAAAAAACTTTTTAAAATGTTTTTTGTTTTTTTTTTCGCTTATAAAGATTTTGGCAAGGCGTTGGGAATGCAAAGTTATTAAATCATAATGAAAAACTTTACACAAAAAGTTTACACAATGAAAAAAAATTGTGTGTATTCAAATATTTCGTGACGAACTTATCACAACACCAACAACAGCATTACAAAATTAACAACCGTGTCGAAAGAAAAAAATAGTCAATATTCTTTAAAATAAAGATTTTTGCAAAAAACAACTTATATTTTTGGAAAGCTCGTAAATTCTTCTTTCCAACGGTATAAAAACCGCATTGTATTGGTGAAAATTCGAAAAGTTATTTGTGTTTTTTTTCCCACTGAAGAAATTCCATCGCTTTCTGTATGACTAAAAATAAGAATGACGTCACTTAAAAGCGTATCACGTGACGGAGTTTTACTTAAATTTTTGCACATCATATGCTAACCTAGCGGGTACCACATTTGTAAAAAAATCACGGCGAAGAAGTGCATTTCTATAAAAATACACGCACCATTTCAATAAAAATGCTCTTCGTCGCAGTGACTTTTTGACGATATTGTCCACTGAGAAACGTCCAGCACTTAACATTCCTGATGCGAGAAAAAATATGAAATCATCGGAATATAGAGTCAATGCAAAGTGGAGAAAATATTGCAAAATACAACAGGACAATGTTATCACGTGGTGGCCGCGTAGAGTTAAGATGAGAGCTAGAGAAGAGACGCAAGTGACACTAACACTGGATTAGAACTTTTCTGAAATGGATTCACTGAAACTTTTTTTGATAGTAAAAAAAGCTTGGGTTGCATCGTCTACAAGGATTATTAACATCCACGACGCGATGATTTTGGATCAAGAAGAAACATCACTCAGTGTGAAACAGGCCTAAGATGAAAGGTACTTTAACGGTAATTGATGCTTGGAATTATAAAGGCAAATCCAAAAGAAATACTGAAGATAATTTTCATAAAACAATGTTTATTCCATCCATTCTTGTAGCTATATTCACTGCTATCACAATCCCTACGTTATAGCTAGTTTCTATTCTAGTTTTTTGTAAGGCCGTTTTCCATTAAAAGTATTAGTTCGAGCTGAAAAAAAATCATCGCTTTGTGATTGGATGTCGAAGTTTGCAAAGTTTGAAAATTTGAAACTGTTTTAGTCATTCTGCGAGGAGCAAAACGAAATAAGGGAATCTCCATTCTACTCTGAATGCTCCAAATAGGCATTCCCCGAAATATCTGTCGCTGATGTTTTATCAACATGGTCTGTAAGTTGGTTCCGGTCTTCAAATCATAAAATCAAAATTGTTCCGGTCTTCAAAATTGTTTTTCTCGAGAATTTATTATAAGAACAAAAGTAGTAATAAAAAACAAACTCACTCGTTTGAGATCCGTGATCTTGTAACACCAAGATTTCTTTCAAGCAACATTTTCTTACCTATAGCACAACGAGCTGAAAACAAAGTGTAAAGACTTGAAACGCAGGAAATTCACTTCATGTCATATACAACACAAATCACAGGAGTTTCCTTGACAATCATGTTCATGCAAAGAGATAATAGAAACAGCAGTGTGTTCTTTTTTGTGGCTGCATATATGAAGTCCCCTTCATTTTCATCTCATTTATACGATGCTATTTTCATGATCCTTACAAAAAATTGAATTATAATGGCTTCTCCTCCCATCTAAACGATTTCTCATAAACAAGTGAAAAAAACAAAACAGCAGGGATTACTTTCAAACGTTATTTACAAGGTGACATTGTTAACTCGTTCAGTACCTCCCCCTATCATCAATGAATCATTGAAATTTGAAAATGCTGATCATTACCTTCTTATTGACAAAATAAAAGAATATTTAATATGAATAACAAGATGAATGACAAGGTATATTTCAAAAATTCACAAGGTTACCGTTCATTGATCATGAATCATGTCAATTGCAAATCAAAGAGAGACCTTTAAAATCTGTGTATATAAGATGGGGTTATTTTCACCCTGGATTTGAGTTATAAAAGCATGTGACTGAACTTATGTATAAAAAACACGAAGAGGTATCAAAATAATGTAGTGGAACATTTGCTTCCTTATAACAGAAGTTAAAATCCAACAAAATATTAAGTAAAAATTTTGTAACATATGTGTTATAACATTTTCCAATATTCTTTTCATTCCTTCATTTCATTATCAGCAATTATTAGATAATTTTTTTACAATTTATATCAGACGAAGCATTAACAACAACAAAAAAACAGGTGCACTATGGGGGAGAAAAAGGACTTTTAGCACCATGGGATTTAGGTCACAGTGATGGAACACTAGGGGATAAGTAAAACAGGATACAACTAAGACAAAGATGTGTTCTTATATAGACTAACCTTGACTATTCTTCAAGGAAACAAACCTTTTTTTCTGGCCATGTGTAGTGTTTATGTTTTAATGTTTTAATCATGAAAGTAACACAAGACAACATTGTTTGCGGGGAAGAAGAAAAGAGATTTACATTTTCATATTTTTTCTTTTTTTATTTCCATTTTGAATAAATATTTATGTCTTCTGTATAAATAATCTAAAATGAAAATAACATAATAAGTTACGATCTCGTAAAAGTTATTTTGGGGGAATCGTTTATGATTTCAAACAGGGATTTTGAAAGGAACACAATACCTTAACAGAAGATTGGAAATAGTTAAAGAGAAAAAACAAAGGGGTCTTTTCCTTGTGGCTTGCCCCCCTACCATGTACAACAAAACCACCCTGAGATTTCTTGGATGTTCTTTCGATATGACCTTTGGCGAGTTTTATCGGAATATGTTTTTATTATAAGGAAAGACAGAGAGAGAGAGAGGAGTTGTTTGGTAGTGTATCTTTTTAAAGAAAAATGATCAAGCACAGAATTTTTGAATAAAACTAAATAAAAGACAAATTCAACATTCGATGTTGTGTGTACCAACTATGCGACTGTGTTGAAGGTTGATGACTGCGGCTAGATTCCTGTTGGATCCATTACGAATAGATAACACAGAAAGTTCGAACTTCATTCATGATTTATGCATATGTAGCAAATTTTGAAGATATTCATTGGTTAGTGTTCGTTAGAACACAGAAAATTCTAGTGCGCATGCTCAAATATCGTATCGAACGTCGTAGTTTTCTTATGAGAGGAATACTTAACGTGAATGACAGAGGCATGCTTTGATGGAATCTGCCATCACCACCCAAAACATCAGAGATTCGGTTATTAAGAGACGGATAGTGGGTGAAGAATCATAAGGAGAAACCTTATTTGAATCAAATTTCTCTTCACTATCAAAAATATATTATTCATAAATACCATTTCCAATTTTCTACAAAAATATACAACACTGCCAGATACAATATCCAGTTGGCAAATACGTTAAATCATCACTGTGGCGGAGAACATTTTCATTGAAATACTGTGTATTGCTCTATAGAAATGTACTCCTCTGCAGTGATCTTTCAACAAATTTGCCCACAGGGTATGCATCAGATATCCAACACTCAACAGTTCTTATATACACTATAAACAACCTTTGATTAAATCTTCAAACTAATGTTCTAAAAACCGTCAAATCCAACTTCGAACCCAGGGTTTCTTGCTTCTTCAACATACGACAAGACACACTGGGTCCGAGTTTGCCGCCAAACCATAATAAAATTCTAACAATATCATATTATATTATATTATATTATTATTATTTATTAGTAGAAAGGTCAGTAGCCTTTATCCATCCAGAGTTTTGCATCTGAAATATCTATATGATGGACACCTTGGGGGAGTGGCTCATTGTCCGTCGTAGAGGTATCACTGTAATTCGGATGCTAAACTCTTAAAGGTTTTCTCCCATGCTGGGAAAGTACTGTCAAGGCATGACCAAGTGCCAATTATAGGGAGGCGTCGTTCGTCTTATATAGGTTTTCCCATGTGGCGAAAATAAGAAGAAAGGTGATGTAATACCGAACAGCCGAAATTTAGATGAAAAGGAAAGAAAACGAATCAAACCATTAACGAGAGAAATAACGGTTTGAATGAGATCGCAAAAAGTCTGGTAACGAGGTTTATTCATAATCAGAACTAGAATAACACAGAAAATAAGAAACCAAAGTGCGGAGCGGAATATGCTGGAGCGATAATCTTACATTATTGCAAAAATTACATTATTTTGCTCGATTGCCAAGATAAACCAATGTATCTTCTTCCGAATGATGAACGTGAGTTCTCAGTTTCTTCTGTAATTTAGTCGCAGCGGATCTGAAGTGAAAAAAAGAACCATGAAACCTGAACCCTGAAATATTGAAAAAAAAAACCGAACGAATAATACAATACAATAGGTACAATAATAATAGGTACAAGTTCTCTCAAATCGGCATGTATGTTAAAACTATTCATAATTGATTGACGTCGCAAAATGCTGATGTCACCAAATAAAACCCCGACGACAACAATATGACGACATCACCATGACGACATCACCAAAGTATCAAAGAAACAAAAAATGGTCGACTTACTTGGAAATACAACTGCAATACAACATGGTAAGGGTTTTGATATTTCGACAACCCTTTCTTAAATACCGTAAAGAACGATCGCTAGAAGAATAACCGATACACGCTTACTACACATTTACCAGTTTCAAACAAGTAATTCGTTTGGGTCAGTACGTCCTTTCATACTCACGTGAGGCGTCTACAACCCGATATATCCAACTTCTCGATGAACTGACAAACACCAGATAAATATTGGATACCTTGGTCAGTGAGCTAAAAAAAAACATAAAACTTACATAAAAACATAAAACTTACATAAGAACATGAAACTTACATAAGAACATAAAACTCGCATAAGAACATAAAACTTGCATAAGAACATAAAACTTACATAAGAACATAAAGCTTCCATAAGAACATAAAACTTACATAAGAACATAAAACTTGCATAAGAACATAAAACTTGCATAAGAACATAAAACTTGCATAAGAACATAAGGACTTTTTTGTTAAATGCTAAGAACTAAGAATGCTAATAACTCGATATAGCAGAAGCGACACAAGGACAGATTTGTAAAAAAAAAACAAAACGGTCTTTGGTAATGATGATGAACTGGGAAAATACTGACGTCATTACCCGGCATGCCTTCTTCAACAATAGCAAAAGTAACAAAAGCATTTTCGAATTTGGAACGAGGCCAGATCAGAAAAAAAAAAAAAAACAAAAAAATGACGTGATTACGTAAGGTTGAAGTGGAAGCTCACAATGTAGAGTTATCTATCAAAAATGCATGGCCAAACTCTCAAAGATAAACAAATTAAGTCTATTAATGTTGGATTCCCACTGCGTGAAAAACTTCTAGGTGTTTCATAATTTTAAGTCATGGAAACGTTTTTCTTCGACCGTTCAAAAACCGCACAACTAGATCGTCAAGCAATGAAAGCTAAGACCGAAAACCCCTTTTGGTTTTGTTCAAAATGAAAACTTTCATGTCAGTATCTGTGGAGACACACAACAAACAACGCTAGTAACTACGACAAACAACGCTAGCAACTACGACAAACAACGATAGTAACTACGACAAACAATGATAGTTTCGGATTACATATGGCAACCTAACCATGTCTTCATCGAAAAGAAACCGGAGGACAAATTTGTTGAAAAGCCTCTGTGGAGAAGTGTGTTTCTACAGAAGTATGGGTAAAATCGTCAAAATATCACTGCGCCGGAGAACACTTTTATTGAAGTTGTGTGTATATTTCCAAAGAAATGCACTCCTTCGCAGAGATTTTTTAACAAATGTGCCGGCTGGACTGTTTTTTTCAATGATAATGCTTTTCGACACAGAAATTCTATGACGATTTTACCCAATGAAAAGGAAGCCCAATAATGTTGCATCATCATCATTATTCCCGTAAAAACTTCAACCTACCGCATGACAGCCGGATATGTTCAGGACACGAATTTGCCGACAGGAAAAGGCGATGTTTTTCAATGACTGATCAGTCAATAACTAACAGACAAGAACAAAACGGTTATTAATATTGAGAGTTTGAATACCAAAACAAATAGAACATCAAAGGAGGAGAAATGAGGAAAGGAAAGAGAAGGAGGAGAGTGTTCACTGTTAATTTCACAAAAAGGCCAAAATGTTGAATAATCGAAACTTACATGTGCGTGCGATACGTCCAATGTTTCCAAACCCCTCACTTTCGGCGCCAATTTCTAAAAGGTAAAAAAATCAGACAGTTATTCCACAGTTATTGCTCATCACATAATCGGCCTTCCGAGCCCTATCCAGACTGCAGATCATTTTGGAGTTAAATCTCCGTCAAATGTTGTAGTGGGAAGATTCTATGCAATTCGATTGGCTTAAGAAACATTTCTCGGCATCGTGAACCAACGAGATTGCAGAGGGAATTCCCCTGGCGCCATTTTACGCCCTAAGGAGATTCGTTTAAGAAACTGGGGCGTTCTTTTCCTAATGCTGAAGATACTCTTTCACAATAATAGCGAATTAATTGGCCGAAGAACTTAATGAAACAATCTTAAACGAAATTCTGTTAAAACACCGTATTTTGGCTTTGCCAGCAAGTCTTAAGATCTTTCTAGTTATTCAATTTGAAAATGGGAAAATATTTAGTTCGAACAATAGAACACATAGAAATAACACAATGACGCGCGGTATAAGAATATTATGGGGAGGATTATACCTTAGGGAGGGATCTTAAACCAGTGGCCAGTTTATACAGGTGGTTGTCTTAAACACTAAGGTTTAGTCTAAAGCCATATCATTTCAGGCTTGGTTTGTTTTGTTTTCGATATGCGGATTTGTTTCTTCATTAATGGGACAGTTACTGAAGCCCTTATTTATATTCGGTATTCGCAGGATTGAGTAGAAGGAGTTGACTGATAAGGACTGACAAAAGAATAAAACCAATTCAAATTTTTCCCATTGCGCACCTCTTATATATCTCTTCAACCTTCATATTTCGTTGGGATTTAAATAAATAAATAAGTCCCCTTGCATGAAGTCTGCAAAAAAGTGAATGCATTACAACAATGATTTAACTTGATAGTGATAACGAAGTAAAACAAAACTAACACCATCTTGAAAGTTATAAAAAACAACAACAAAGCATTTACTTCGAGAATTCCATCATTATACACCCGTGTTCAATGTACTTCCTTAATTTCATCGAGGGTCGAATTAATTGCCTCGAATGAAGATAAAGTCGAAGTTTCGAGATTTCTCTCAATGGGAACGATGAAAAATTCGAGACTTCGAGATTTATAGCGGGCTGTAAATGCCGACTGGACGAAGATTTTGTTCGAGATAGCGGGAAGTTCGAGATAACGAGAGCCAACTGTATGTTTTTCTTAAAACATTCCCCCGACCAATCCCTCTCTGAAGGGGCGAATTAAATCAAATCAAAGTTCAGCAAAACGATTCAAACCGGTCATGCCAAGCTTTGTGTACCACTAGCCCGCGTACAACAGTTGGTTAAAGCTCACCTGTATGCCAGTATCGGTAATGTTACAGCATTCGGAGACTATGATATCCTTTAAATTCGGATTATTTCCAAGGGCGATAAGACCTGGATCAGTGATGTTACAGCCAGATAAGTCTATTGAGATCAATGTTGAAATACTAGCAAGCAGCTCCACGCCAGCATCAGTAATGTGCTCACAATAGCTGAAATTCGCATATGCTAATGACGAACACCTGAAAATATGAAGCATCAGTGATAAAGAATGTATTTTAGAAATCAAAGGAAATCAAAAGTCACTTGAGAAACTTGTCCTAGAGGAAAAGTAAAAATCTTCTTGACATACTTTTGCGAAATTCGGAGCAGTGAGACATCAGAGACGCGAATGCAATTGGTCAAGTTCAGTTCTCGAAGTTTGGATCCTGATGAACCTTCGATCAGATAACGAACGCCAATATCAGAAATCCTGCCAAAATATAATTATATAGTATATATATATATAACGTCAAGTGCCAAAAGAAACTATGGCATTAATATTTTAGGATTGCTCATTTTTTCCATATTTTTTTCATTTTTTTAAAGGGAGGAGGGTTGTTAAATAGATGTAGGGCGTGTGAAGGTTGGGCGTAGAAAGAGGGAAGGGTGCTCAACAGAGGATTCGCCAACACCAGTTAGCAACAAAACTGAGTAAACAAAACCACGTGTTTCAGAAAATTCCACTCATTAAAAATTTGCAACATTCGTGAATGCTAGTGTGAAGAGTAACTGATGTCGATTACACAGTGACTGATGCCGATTACACATTAACTGATGTCGATTACACAGCGACCGATGTCGATTACACAATATACACTTTGTTTCAACTTATTTATGTGCTCCATCCAGGCAGCACAACACACTGTGTGAACAAGAAGAATTAACCATAACGATGTGCAGATAGTGAAATAACAGAATCGTCTCACCGTACGCAATCAGCCAAATTTAAGACACGTAGGTTTCTTGCTTGATTCAAAGCCTTCAACGACATGTCCGTCACACGTTGAACGTCAACGAAGTACAAGTATCTCAGTTCTGGATTACTTCGAACAAGGAGTTTTATACTGGCATCTGATAACCGGTTATTTCCTGGAAAAGATTGTAAGGGAAAGTGTACTAGTTTTGGCTTGCACAAAATTTCTTTAAATGTTATTCAATAAAATGGATAGTTATGTATACCAGAATGTTCGATTATGCACCCGGTGCGCTTACCCAATTGGCAAAATCGTCAAAAAGAACACTGCGATGAAGAGCACTTTTATTGAAATAGTGTGTATACTTCTATAGAAATGCACTCCTTCGCAGTACTTATTCCACAAATTTGTCCAAATTTGCGCTTATAATACAATCTGACTTTTTAGTAAAAACGTCACACAATGCCCGTTAACAAGAAAGAAGTTAGACTTATCATCCCTTATCATAAATACAGTGCAATGAAGAGGAATAAAGAAATAAATGAACAGCATAAAAGTATGAAATAAATGTTCATTTTTTCTTAAGAAAATACACACAAATAAGAAACCCCTTTGAACTCTATTTTAACTATATTCAAACAAGAAGCTGCTTGGCTTGAAAACTTCAGGAAAAACTTCGCAACAATCTACAATCAACTTTGTTCAAATGTGATCAAATGACTGTAATGGCCTTCCAAGTGCTTCCAATCGTAGAACCTTCGTAATTTGGTCCAAATTAGGCCCAAATTGCAGAATTTTGGTCAAATTGGACAAAATGACTGTCAAATTCGAAAGCAGCACCTTTCAACTGTGCTCTATGCGAATTTTTATTAAAATCAGAGAGCTCTTGTAATTTGGTCCAAATTCGACCCAAATTTCCCAATTTTAGTCAAATTTGAAAAATTAAATGCCAAATTCGAAATAAGTGTTAATAAGCTTAGTGTAAATTTTTATAAAATTTGGTGAACTGAAATTTTACCGAAACTGCAAATTTTTCAACATGGTCATGTAAGCATTGCACGAAATTGTTCATAACTTGGAGTAGTAGGAGGAGGAGAAACCACGGGTATTTTAAAGACATTATTCCACCACGTGTTATAAAGCCAATAACCGCTCTCTGTGCGATTACCAAAAAGATTATATGAAAGACGGGGCACCAATTTGAAGTTGGGCACCAATTTGAGAGTGGGTTGTAACTTATTGATATGAAATGTCATGTCATAAGTACTGAACAACAGTTTATCATCAAACTTATGCCATTGGTTACTTTCAGTATAGCTACAGCTAATTTAGCTTGTTGATAATCAATAACTGTTAAACAGATGTAGATATAGAATGAAATTTTGAAAGTTCTTTGATAAACAACTATAGACAGTCCATGTCAAAAATTTTGGAATAAAAAAACCCTAAGAAATATTCAAAAAATATTTTAAGAAATAAAATAAACCCAAAAATTAGAAAACTAAATTGGAGTTGATTGGTGTACATGTACACTAATTCAAGAAGGTGCCATTCACTAGATATCCTAGTGGGTCAAATCGTCAAAGTCACTCCGATGAAGAGCATTTTAATTGAAATAGTCCACTCCTTCCCAGTGACTTTTCAACAAATTTGCACAATGGGATACTTATGATGCAGACATCAATAATCATTAAATAACACATGCCAAAAACACAATAGTCTTAAAGAACTGCAGTTACCTTCTATCTTTAAGACCTGTAATTTTTTTGAGGTGCAAATGCTTTTCATAGCTTCATCCGTCAATAGAGTTGAATGCAAGATCGATAAAAAACGCAAATTCTTACTTTCAGACATCAAGGCCTAGAAAATGAATATTAGAAACAGAATGTTCATGGATACATCTGTAAACAGAGTGTATTAGTAATAATAGTCATCATCAAGTGTTTCTTTTTTAGAGCATCGGCATAATTTTTACTCAATGACAAAACAACCTTTACAAAGTTTCCATGAAAACTATCATTTTTTGAGCTTTTTTTTATGCAGTAGTGGCTTAGGGGTTAAAGCGTTGAGCATGGGAACCCAGTATTGAGGGTTCAAACCCTGCTGAGGTCGAATGTTGAAAAAGTCGAGACTCCTGGAGGTACTGCAACTAGCTCGATTCCCTGATGTATTTCAAGGAAAATGAAGGCTAGTCGGGGAGATTAACGCTAGGATGAACATCCAGAACATGTAGCCCCACTCCTTGTAGTGGCTTCGGCCTGAAGTGATTTAAAAAAAAAAAAAGAAAAAAAAACAGAACATCGAAGAAGAAGTGCCATGGCCCAGATAAAATTTGATGACAATTTGATAACATTAGCTGTTATTGTGGGCTATGTAACTGATCTCTAAAACACAATAGAACTGAATCATTACCTCAACCCGATCATCTGTAAGAGATGGAATCTCGTTCAGATGGATGGTGTTTAAACGCAAGCAGCCTTTAGATAGCGTTTTATAGCCATCCCGAGTTATCTAAAAAGCAGAGGAAACCATTGTAAATGAACTTTAGTTCAAGAAATTATTAGTGAAATGATTTTTGGGCTTAATTCATTCTACGTACAAAAATTCCTCGATTTTACTGAAACATCTTGATCTTCAAGACACAAAGAAATTCAAGACACAACCTTAATAAGGGGAGAAAAAGGGGTGACAAAAGGACAGATCTTCTTTATTTGAAACGAAGATGTATCTTCTCGAAAGTAGTTACAACAAAAAATAGGGTCATTATTGTGAATCCAAGTGACCGTAGTAATGTCCTTATTCGGCCACTGTGGAATGTTCTAGATGTGTAAACAACTATGGTGAATTGAGTTTTGCACACACAGAAGATATCCATAACGCAAAAAAGAAGAGTCAGTAACATAACAATTGGCGCAAGGTTTATCAATATCCGATCAATATCACATCAATGAGCAGTAATTTTATTGCTTCATTACTGCTATCTATACTTTTGAGTTTTGATTTTTGCCTGTTACCCAACCAAAATCAAATTGTACTCATTCTTTGAAAATTCTTTAAAAAAAAAAGTAGCATGTGATTGTAGCCTTCGAAAAATAATATTAAATTTTGTAATAGTATGTTGGTCATCATCAAAATATTAGGTGAAGAAGACAACACAAATTCTACGTATTATATTTTATTTTATTTTATTTTTAGGGAAATCATGGGTGCAGTTTCCTGAGAGATTTAACTTATATTAACTAACTACCAATTACACTATGATTTCTAGATGATAAATTTTATTATTTGCAAATGTAGATTGACTAAACAGGGCGAAGTTTCTCTTCTATCATGTATCACTGTTTCTTTTAAATAACATTGCTCATAAATACAAAGCAATGAGGTTTAGTCTCTCTGTTTACATTATTATTCCATGGGATGAAATGTAGTCGATGGTTAGCAACAGACATCACGTCTAATGTCATGAAAGTCTAAGAAAACTACTGTCAAATCACATAAATCCTGAAGTCTTAATAATTATGTATAACAGAAAAATTGACTGAATCAAAGTATATGGTTTCTGGAAAGAGATAGTAGCAGACAAAAACGTTTTTTCGGATTATCCAGCATTTCCTTTCTCTTTTTCACTAATTTTCCCTAATTTAAAATTTCTTTCTTTTCCAAGTTTTCCCTGATTTTTCAGTTTGCCTGAACCATGCAATGGCCCATCATTTTTGCTAGTATTGCAGATAAATAGCATGTAGTTTAATTAATTTGAAATGAAATGTTGATTTGAAAGAAACTGTAAACAAAACATTTTAAGGTGTGAGTAAGGGAAAAAAACGTGTTTTTGTTTTTTAATTAATTCCTTTGACAGGAATATGTTTATATCAAGTATAATACATTTTTGGAAAGCTTATTTACATCTCTAAAAGATGAGTTATTTTCAATTTCTCAAAAGTATCGTTTTCTCTTTTCATTTTTTTTGCTTTCAAGACTATAACTCATATTCTGTTCAAATTAAAAAGATAAAAAAAAAACCGTTTTTAGATCTACCCTTCAGCTTTTCAGTAAGCCAAGTCTCACTGTCAGAGCTTTTTTAGTTTTGTAAATGAAGCATCAAACGTTAGTGGCTCTGACACGAAAAATGAACTCTGAAAAAAACAGCTGTAAAGATTTTTCTTTATTGCGTGAACTAATTAATTATTTATGAAACGGAATTTTGAAACAAAAGGATCAATACGCAACATAATTAATATGTTTTAATTTTTCATGGTCTTTAATGTACACAAATTAGCCGCTAATACAACGGTTTTGGAAAATAAACGGACTTCCCATCCACTTCCTGAAAAAATAGTTTCACCATTGGAAAATTCAGAGTTCCTTTCATCCTGATGTGCAAAAAAACTTTTTTTCAAAAAAGTCAATGATTTTTCCCTTACTCACACCTTAATAGTGAAATTATCTCATGCACCAGCACTTTGAAGCTGCAATATCTCCAGTAAAACACACATCAAAGTGGAAAGTATACCTGATCACATCCAGACATGTCCAAATACATAAGCTTCTGTGAGCCTTTGCCACTTGATAAGTATTGCAAGCCACGGTTTGTAAATTTCAAGCAATGACTAATACTAAGATACTGAAGACCATTACAATTTCTAAAGAGATTGAAATGACAATTAATGACTGTCATGGCTTTTGGCTTTGACAGTGTTTATTGTGCAGTGGAATCACAGCTTATCATTACCAAGGAAAAATTATTATTAGCATGAAAAGGAATGCAATACTGTAGAATCCAATTTGATAAATTTTCTTATTCACACATAAGTTGTTTGAATTCAATTCATTCATGTAACAAGAAAATAAAATCAACAGCAATGACTGAACTAAGAAATGGTCATGATTCCAGCATTTCGTTTTGTTTGGCTTTTTCTACTTTTCTATAAACTTGTTAACCAGTATCCGTATCAGACCGTAAAACAACAACGACAACTAGGGCTCCTGTATCCATAACAATTTCTGCAATTCACTCCTATTGAGCATATTCAATAAGTCATCTTACTTGCAACAATGATTATCTATTTCAAAGTCTATTTTCAAAGTTATGAGAGTTTGATATGAGATGCTCAAACAACAAAATCATCTTAAAAATGACAAAAACAGAAATCACTTGCATTTGTAAATTCTGTCAATAAACTACAAACTGAGTACTAATTTTTGTGGGTATTAATTTTCGTGAGTTGTCACTTTCTTAGTAATGATGATCTGAACATCTGATTCTGTTTTAGAAGGTTATGCTTTTTATCCTTCCTACTGCGAATCTAACATCAAGAAATACTTTGCAAAAATAACCCAAAAACACGAAATTGTGAAAAAATTTACCCACAAAAATTAGTACTGCTCAGGGCTTTAGCCAGAACTTAATAAAATACCACGTATTACCAGAACTGGGAAGTTTTGTTGCCAAATGTCACCCACCATGGTTGGGTGACAAAGAAAATTTTGGGATCTAGACTCTCTAAAACGTCTTTAAAATCAACTTCTCTGTGATTTTTGAGCATATAAATAACAACCCAACATTATTAACTTCATCGTTTTTTCATTCATTTTTTTGACCAATAGATTTTTTCTTTCCAGTCTAGCCATTATGAGGAGCATTCCTAGAGTTACTTAAGACGCGCTTTTAATCGCGCACATAGATACGCTTTAAAAACATGCTCAAATTATTATATTAGTTTTCGTGCACAATTGACAGTGAAGGATAACTTAGGTATATTAAGTGATTATTCACCAATTTGCTGTTGCTAGGGAGAACAACCAGCGTTGCTAAGGTAATTTTGAAATTTCCTTCGTTATATGAATTCATTTGTTCACCTAACGAAAGAATATGAAAACATAAGTGGTACCAGTAGGACCCGTTTTCGTGTTATTCAATGAAATTAAAAAGCATCTTAGTATCCACTCCCTTTACAACCAGAGAAATGGAAGCTTAACCGAGGTTTCCACAAACAGAAACTTACGACACTTACGCTCAAAATAAAATATCATTGATGGAACCCATTTAAAATGAAATGATGCAAACAAAAGAAGAAGTTGAATTGGAAGAAAAACATTCAAAATAGAAAATTAATCTCAGCCAGCTGACTTTCAGCTTTTAGCTGAATTGATTTCTTCATTCATTAGTTCGGATATATTTTGTTTTGCAAAGTTGTTTATGTGCTCGATATCACGTTATGAGGGTATGGTAAATTTGGCCTGTAAAGTATTCATGAACACATTAAATACTTTTTCCTACAATATACATAAAAACATTAAAATTTTATGAAATGGGAAAACGTAATGTATACAAATTTGGGAATTTTCTGACAATTGGGAATACCGTGTTATATGACAGGGCTGGCTAAAGCCCTGCTGATACAGCATAAATAAATAAATCAATAAACTTTGCAACTGCATTCAATGTAATGTTTACCTTGAAATGTATCTCATTGCATTGTCTGTTATATCATTGCGAGACATATTCAAGTATAACAGAGAAGGACAGCCGATACTGATGGCTCTTATCACGTCATCCGTTACTCCTTGGCAATTGGAGATATTCAAATCCTGCAAGTTCCGACAATCACCTGAAAAAAAATGTATTAGTCAATTACATCGTAATTTACATGCAAGGATTCTATAAACATGGCGTTTGGAGGTTCTCACCAATAGTGGTCAGTGTTCTTCCCAATAAAAAGTTACAACCACGAACATTTAAGTGGCACAGGAACGGTCGACACTTCTGTATCAGGCTAGTAATAGCTTTACTAGAAATCAAACCTTTCTCAGCATTTGCTAAATCAATCTAAAATCATTAAATAATTATGATAAATGTGAAATCTTCAAAATGTGAAGGCTTGACTTAAGGTATTACAAAGTATTTTTGAAAACAAAAAAATATTCTTTTTGGAAATCGCAACATTGCTCAACAAACTTAATTTGTGTTTTATCATTCAAAGTGATAAAGGGTTACGTACTCTACTCCACAAAACAGACACTTGTGTTATCTCCTTCCACGAACGACAAACTTTTGAACAATTCACAAGATCTGGTAGATCAATGAATCTAAATATGTTTACGGCAATTCTCTTTGGTAGCAACGAAATATGATCCATTTTTTCACCATTCAATCCATTGTTAATCAACTCCCCATTTTCTATTCTCTAATAAACATAATCACCATCATAAGAACTATGGTACATTCAAAGGAATGTCATGCTAAGGACTCTTGTTGGTGATAGCGTTTTCGATGATAAGTAAGGGTTCAAGGTAAAAAATGTTTATTATTACAAGTTCTTTAATGAAAACACTGGGGTTCTTCTGAACGACAATATACCCAGTGGGCAAAATCGTCAAAAAGTCACTGCGACAGAGAGCACTTTTATTGAAATAGTATGCGTGTTTCTATAGAAATGCACTCCTTCGCAGATGTTTTTTATCAAATGTGCCGGCTGGGTAATCAGGGCTCGAAATATTAAGAAACTTAAGTATATACAACATTTTGAAGTTCTTACACAAAGAGTGAAACTTTGAAATCTACCTCAAAATACTCTCTTGTACGTCTGGATTCCATAGATAAATGACACCAAGCTCTGAAAATTGTTTTTGATAAAGCAGCATGATAAACAGTGCTCAGTGTTGAAAGAAGGTGGGCTTGTTTAGATTTTTGATCATGGAACCATTCCTAAAAAAAAAACCTCTTGCAATGATCACAATATTTTGTTGAAATCTATAAGCAAGAGTGGTTTTTGGATTTTTTTATCACGTGGTTAAAAAAATCGTCATCATTCTATTCATTGTTCAGACATGAGATTATCAATAACATTGCGTCTATTAATCCTTTAGTAGCTCCGAAACAAACTCCTTTCACAAGAGGTGAAACCACACTCTAAAGCAATAAATGCTTATTTCCATTCTCAATAAACAGTACGGCATGAATGAAACATTTTTTGTTTTGAATGTAAAATCGGTAAGAATGTCAATCTGCAACTGTGAATGCTTTGGCAAAAAGGTAAAAGTGATATAAATTTTCAAAGTACCCGCCATGTGTCAAAATGTTTTCTGTAAATGGATAGCCGGTGATGTTTTCTTGCAAATTTGAACCTTGCAGTCAGCATCAATACTCGCTGCATTCTCCACTGTCGATATTTTTTCAATGCTCTAGAAAAAACAAACAACATGAAGTTCAGAAACTTGTTTTTGTTTTTTTTTGTAGAGAAAAGACATGGGAAAGAACATTGAAGTAAATAATCTCAGTGTAGGAATGCACGAATGTGATCGATAAATGATGTAAAACAAAATTATTATCCTTGCAGGTCCAAAAAATGTTTAACAGCTTAATTTTCAGACATCCAGAAATGATACCTTATGAGATTCAGTAAAAGGGGTAAAAATTATATACTAGTATCTTTATATACCGGAAACAAGATGCCAGCAGATTGTAGTTGTACAAAGAATACGCCTTTTCCAAAGCAGCTATATCAATCATGTCATCGTCATATGACCACAGAAAATCCATGTTGGCTAAACGCCGCACAGGTCGTTTACTTTCATCGATGAAAGTGTCCCTAAGTCAAAGCAATACACAATAGATGTAGCTTTCACTGGAGAGGAACTATTTAGATCATTAATGCCTTCCATTTCAAGAGATTACACTCAAGGAAAGAGTGGAAATGAATCAAAAACAGTAACTCACAATGGAAAATGAAATATAAGAAGGGTCTATATTTTGTTTAAATATTATTCAAAACAAGAAGATACCTACCACTGTAGCTCTGCTAGTAGGGTTGGGCTATCTTTGAGAAGTTTAACTTTCTCCACAATGAAAGCTCTACCATCATTTGGTTGGTTCACAGCCAATGCAGTGAGCAAGCTCTGTTGCGAAATGAAAATATTAAAAAAGCAACCTTGGAAGACAAAAATATGTTTTGAATTAGGATTCAAAAGGATCACAAAAACTCTTTACTTTTTGTCACGATAAAAGATATGAACCACACAAATAATAATCCTACCAAATTTTCTGAGAGATTAAAGATTATCAATATTTCAGTCACCTGGAATGAAAAAAGGAATGTACAACACATACCTCAAATACAGCTGGTAACCGATGACGCATTAAGTATTTTCTCAAGTCTTCGTTACACCTCTTCAGGGTTGCCATGGTGGTTCAACTACTTAACATGCAAGGTCTAGTGAAGAACACCATGCAAAATATCAACTCTGCTATCAGCATGAGATTAAAATTAAAACTGATAGAACAACAACCTGGGTCAACATGTTCTGTGATTTATACACTTGTTATCATGATATTTATTCAAGAACATAACCATTCTTCTAAGAATATTGCTAAAAAATAACTAAAATAAGGATAATTTTTACGATCTACACAACAAAAAGAAAAACTGTTAAAGGTCTTGGGTAAGTATAAAACTTTTGAATTCCAAAACTTCGGTTTCTGCCGGTTTTCTAGAGTTTGCCTTTCATGCAACAGTATTTATGCTACACCAACATATATGAAGTGTTGTGTTTATAAAGAAAACTTAATATATTTTCTTCATAACAATTCAGCAAAAAAGCATTAACATGGAACAAAAGCAAAATGTATGTTATGATTCTATTTTCTTCTTTTTGTAAAATTATAAAGATATATAATTGACAAATTAAAATGCAAATAGCGAATGACTCAAAAACTAAATATAAAAAAAAAACCCAACAAAATTGCAAAAAATATCAATAAGTGCATCGGCAGAAAACTTTGAAAAGAGATACTTGTACTAACTTATTAGTTTGAAAAAACATTAAAATGCAGGAGGTTGTATATACAATACAGGTTACATGCACGTTGTAATACAGGTTACAGAGTAGTGTGTAAACAAAATTTTTACAATGTAATATAAAACATGACAACAAAAAAAGCTTCTATCATATTGGATATCACAATGCAGAAATAGCAACAGTATACAAGAAGTATTATTATAATCAAGAATTTAAAATGCTTTGTTTATATCGTAAAATTCATACAGCGACACTATTAATTTTACTTTCAATTTTTTTCAATTGGGCTGTTACGTGACAGAGTTTCTCTTGGTCAATTTCAAACAAAACTTTCTTTTCCTCTACGTTAGGAAATTTCTTTTCCAGATCTAATTCAAATATGGCATTTGCTTGATTTATTTGATTGTCGTCTCCAAAATTCACATCAACACGCCATTTCATGGACTTAAGTTTGTTATTCCATGAAGATCGTTCAGCTACTGCAGCATGTATTTTGTCTTTATTTGATTTCCAAAATTTTGTTACAGCTAAAGCCTCACTTTCTGACAAAAAGTCTGGTCTCTTTTTTATTTGAGATGTTAGAAAAGCTTCTAATTGGTTCATATCCATATTTGAAAAAACAATCCTTTTAAGAACTGTGTCAAATTTCAATAGTATATCATTAAATTCTTCATCAGACAATTCATTGAAAAGCTCTTCTTTTAAGAATTCATTGGTTATGTTCAACTGATCATAGTATTCACGTTTAGCTAGTCCATTGAGCATACCAAGCGTTGACTTGTCAGCCATTGTTTACTAATCTCTAGAATTAAAGATTGAATTGAATGTTGAGTTATGTTAGAGCTTCAGTCATTCAACTGACTGGAATGAAATAACCAAAATAGAAAATTTGTTGATTTGTATTTTATTTCACAATTACACAAGACATTATACTGTATTTCCTCTAATAAACATTTATAATTTATTACAAAGTCCTTCTTTGGGATGCGGCGTTTAATAGAGGGCGGTATTTATTACAAAATGAAAAATGCGATAAAAACAGACTTACGTGGAATTGCGTGGAAATGTTTTACATAAAAAATATGTTCACATTATACAAAAATGTCAAAGAATGTCAATATCATTAAAACACTTCTCATTTCATAGAAACTTTGAGAGCTTTCGATGAAGTCAGATTCGAAAATTTGAAAGAAGATTGATGCTTCCATTGCCTGTTTCAATAAAGCAGCACCAGTCAAATCTTGTGTAATTTTTATGCGATTGAAATTATTATTGGGTTTTGCTGTTTTCAAGGCTCTATTCTCTTGTCGATTAAGATGACACCACATAGTAATTGACAGAAAACAACAAAACACTCAGCTAAATTAAACGCTTAAAAATACAGCAAATATATATAATACTCCATTTCTTGCACCACTTTACGGAAATTTTAATTAATTATATATAGTTGTATTGGCTGATTTAATAGTCAAGTCACATAATCCTGCTGACTCAGCTGGAAAAATACTTAAAATCATAATTTTGATATTTTCCTATATTTATAACTATCATATCAAGCATGTAAAGCATAAAAATGTCAGGCAAAATTGGAAGTCAGTTTATTTTGAGTCTCTTTTACCGATTATACTTATATATCTGTTGAAAATCTGACAAATAAAACAAAAACCTTTATTATTTGCAACTAGATATTATAGCTTATGCAAGATTAAAATAGAGCTAACTGAAAGTAAGTTTTTTCAGCTACGAGGTATAATTTGAATTTTGGTAAAACTATTACACGCTTTTTTTTTATAAGAACAATTTTATAAGAACACGAGCCTCAGATTTTGCCAAAAAAATAAGAACAAAATAAGAACAACCTAAGAGGCTCAAATCAATGTTTCAAAAATTAAGAACAGACTAAGCCTGAATTTTCTTATAAAATAAGAACAATTCATGATAAGAACAACTTATGATGTGAATTCTGTCACTGGTCAATGGTTTAGTAGTTTGTTTTTTCACCTTGCATGCTCATATCAGGTCATTACCGAACAGCAATCATGCTTTTAACCAGTTGTTTTTAAAAAGATTTATTTTAACTTTAATCGAAGCCTGACAACGAAGGTATCAACGGCCTTTCGAAATATTGCTGAAAATTTAAAACGAATAGGGTATATTTTCGTAAAATTTATAATTACAAAATTACTCTTCGAAGATGACTCTGAAACAATACTAGAAGTTCCGTAAATAAGAAAAAATGAGGCTGAAACCTGAAACTGTGTTCTTAAAGCTAAGAACAAAATAAGAATAATTCAGGCTGAGAAAGGCTCAAAAAATAAGAACAGCCAGCCTCAGGTCAGATTTTACTGGTTCTTATACAAAAAAAGCGTCCGTCCGGGGGAGATTGAGATTGCGATGAAGTCATACATAGGCATCCATTATGTTTCTCCATCAAAATAAAAGATCAATCAGTTCACTTTCGTTTTTGATTTTTTAGTTTTTAATTAAACCCCTTGGGCCATTACACGACAATATTGTTACTTCTAACAATACACCATGTTCGTTACATTTTAGTATAGCTGGCCATTTCTTCAAAATTATTGATCACAAGATGGCCGACAAAGTTGCAAGTAAGACAGAAACTGAAAGACAGATAAACTTATCTGTTTTACGAAAACATGACAACGATATCGATCAAATTATTGATACAGCAGTCTCTGTGGCACAGTACAAGTTCAATGCTTCATCTGGTGTTTGGGTATGTTAGTTACATGCAAATTATAATAATCTGGCCTGTTTCTGTATGTGATTGTGTGTTGTTGTGTTTGTTGTGTTGTTTATGTTTTGTTTAAAAAATTCTATCGTACTTCCTATAGTAAAATAATAATAAAAAATATCAGCTGCTAAAATTCTCCAAATTAAGCTCCTAACTAAATTAAGCAATACATCTGAAATTTCCCCCTTTAGAGTGCCTGCTCCCCTTAACCGCTAAACTAATTATAATGTTGCAAAATTCGTCAATGCAAACGTAAAAACACAGTTAAATGGATTTAACACCACAATTGGTCATTCTAGATACTAAATCAACAAGAACAAACAAGGAGAATAAGATTGATAACAAATACTGTAATTGTAAACATCATCAGGGTGATGTTCCTCTTTCTGCTACTTGTTCCTCTTTCCGCTAACTAATTTCACGTTCGTCAAAAGTGATGCAAATAACAAAATTTTATGGAATTTAGTGTTCATAGTAACAGTTTAATCCCTTTTCTCTCAATTTGAGTGCTTTCCTTCTTTGCTTCTACAGATATAAGACAACCACAGGCTTAATAAAAATGCATGCCTTTACTGTTTACAAATTGCAGGCAGCCATATTTTTATGAGCAAAGTTTTTTTAGAAAACAATAGTGCTGTCTCGACAAGTCAACTTATGATCGCAAAAATCTAGACACGTGATGGGAATTGCCCTATTGTGAGCCTGCAGAGTAATTATACGTTAAACACAGACATCGTTAATTTGTTAAAAGCATGAACGGCGAATGTAATTATCAACATGTATTGAATTATTTTTTACATTCGCAACATATGAAATCAATTGTTTCTATACTTGTGGTGGAGATTTTCAACATGCGGAGGATACATGCTAGAATGATCCTACAGAATTCAAGTTGCAATTGCTAAAAATTTTAAATTGCAATTGATAAAAAGCGTTAACGCAATAAAACTTTTTTAATGACAATGGGTTCTTTGGGTGAAAAGGTCTACGAAACAAGTTTCATGTTTTCACGATAAATCTATGGGTGATATTATCAACGTGGGATTTCACGCTAATTGAATGTCTGCAAAAAAAATTTAACTGTTTGAATAATCAAGCTGAAATCAGTGCTAACAAGAACAAATTTTGTTGCTATAGTGGAGAAAGGACACATGGTTACAGAATTACCTTGCTGTAAACTTTAGATGATTTACTCGCGTATAGGATATATACAAGAAAACTGTTTGTGTGGATTAAATCTCAGATGTTGGTAGCATTCAAGACAGCAGAGGAAAACAAGGAATCGATATGCTCCGTTATTTATGACACTGAATTTTGAAGCATTTATTTTTCGAGAAAGCCATTTTAAATATTTTTTCCACAATGATCGCGACCGGGTGTTAGATTTTACTCTATTAATCAGTAAGTATTTGGCAATTCACTTTGAAACTTTCCATAACGATGGCTGAATGAATATACTTTTAGATAAGAATTAGTTTGCTTTGATTTGTTATCTTTAAATGAAGGAAATAAGTCATCAAACTCAAAGTTAGCGGCAAGCAGCATATAGCGGTAAGGGGAGCAGGCACTCTATCTGCAAAATATACCGTGAATCGGGGTGACTTCTTCGATCAATTTTGTCATATTTTCATATAATAACTTCTGAAATACTAAACCATTACTTTTAAAACTTTGGAATCATTATCTTATGTATGTTTTCTATTTCAGTGCAAAACTTCACAATACCTAATTTTGTAAGAATTCCAAAGAAATAACTTGATCTTTCCAACAAAACGACAATATATATAGTTATTTATGGGAAAACGCCGCATGTGACATTTCAGGGGAAAAAAGCCACATTTGATTTTATTTGTTTTTTATAATGAAATACATGAAAAACTAATTAGATATATTTATCATCTATTTTACAACTATTTCTTTTCAATTAATCTTTAAAATATTTGCTCTGATTTTTCATATTTCATACTTCAAAATTCACCATCAAATTGTTTGGAATATCAACTTCATATAGACTCAACTTCCTTTTGCTACTACAAACACGTGGCACAGTAAATCAATAGAAGCTGTGCTTCACGTAGCTATCAACACCATCTTGAAATCATCCAATAAATATAACATCATAACTGTTATGCCGTATTACCCAAAATTCATGCCGCATTTTTCCCCTCTCAAAAATTGGGCTTTTGGGCGGAAAACGCCCCAAAGTTTTCTCACGTTAAATATCCCCTTGGGAGATTGATACCCAAGAAAGAGCATTCGAATGAGAGGACCTTCCCATAGTTGTTGATATAAAGGAGAGAAAAAAATTCTAATCAGAACTGGTAACCTGGCTAAAACATTTTTACAGAGTTTAACTTCGAGAAGGATTGTCAATTTTGCCTTTCCCAGGTGCGAACCCTGTGCTGAAAATTTCAATGTGGGAATTGAAAATAGAAAATGTATCCATGTTGTAGAGCTCGAAAAACTGATCAAAAAAGTGTATGGGATTGTTTCACTACGATCAACTGTTGCAGAGATACTGCGGTTAAAGATTTTGATGAATATCATAGCTGCAGTACCAAATAAAATTTAGTCCCAAATGTTGCGTCATCCCATCGCCCTTATTGTGGACCCTAAAAAACCTCAGTTATCACTATTGGTTCTCGAGATATTTCCCCAAAAACGTCACATTCGATTGGGGATGCAATGCAATGGTTCCCCCGTGATCATAAAAAACTGACGTCAAATGACACGTGCTTTTGGAATAATTGTGAAAAAAGTGCCCCCCACCTCTACGTGGTTTTACGTGATCATAAGAAGAACTTGACCGTAAAATTTAGTTAAATAAATCACTCTCTAAAATAGAAGTGTGACACACGTGATTAATGTAATAAGATACAAGATGTTTTGGTTATACAAAGAATTTTTGTGGTGTGGAAATCGGCCTCTATGGTGTGGAAACTGGCTTTTGCGTAGTTTTACAAGATGCTTTGCCTACGAAGTATTTCTTTGGTGTGGAAAACAGCCTTTATCATTCTCATGGACTGTAGTTTTCGAAAATTAATATAAAAAGATGGAGCCTTAGAAAAGACATAAAATACAATACACGTTTGTTTTCCCTTTACTGCAGGTTTTTTCCCTGATCTTCAGGATAAAGGCTTTTTTTCCCCAATCAACTATATCGATTATGAGGTGACTTCAATCAACTTATGAGGAGCGCCAAATTACTTATAATTATATTTGGCAATATTTTTAAAGCGCTATTATTACAATATTAACAGACTGGCATTTCTCATTTGCGATAAATGTTGGGAAATGCCCAATTTGTTAAGAAAAATGCCTTTTTAAGAAATTGCCTTGCCCTTTTCTCAAGTTCAAAAAGCACTACATAAATTCAACACTTAAACAGAAGCTTGACCTCTGAGATCGGCCTTCGTCACCACGCTTTTCCTCTGTTTAAATTTAAGTCTGCCATTTTACACATGTTTTACTTTTGTTTATTTCGTCACTGGATGTTTTTACCATAAAAAAATTAAGAGGATACGTCTAAATGTTTTTATATTAAAAACAACCACAATCTCCTATTCTTAGGGGCTGTTTATATGGAAGCCGAGCCAGCCCGTTTGCAGGGCTAGCCCTTTAGCCGGGCTGGAAATTTTTTCTGTTTATTTGAAGCGGGCTGGCCCTGCAAACGGGCTGACCTCTTTTCCATGCAAACCAAGCGGGAAAATTTAAGCGTCAGAAAGAAAGATTTGCAAATTTTAACCCAATCAAAATCTGTGTATTTGTAACGAGGCTAGCACGTTTGCCGGGCTGGCTCACCTGAGACTGTTTACATGGGATTTTTTTCAGCCCGCTTGCCGAGATCTCGGGTAAAATAGCCGAGATCTCGGCAAGCGGGCCAGCCCTCCTGTTCATATAAACAAAATTCTTAATTACTTTTAAATTACCATGAAGGCGAGATCTCGGCTAAAGGGCTAGCCCTGCAAACGGGCTGGCTCGGCTTCCATATAAACAGCCCCTTAGAACACGCTCCTTCGCAATAGTTTTATTTGTAGTATTGCACAATTTGTTCGAAAGGAACACCTGCACTTGAATGGCTTCAACAAATTAAAAATAGAAAAGTAAAAGAAATACACACGCGTGACAAAAAACTTAAATAACAATATCCAGAAGATAAGCAAAAAGTTGCAATACATTAACTACTGATGAAATCGCTGATTGTCAATCTCTCTATATAGATGATAATTACGCAACAATTTAATTAACAATAGATTTTGTTAATAAATGCGTGCGTAATTATCACCTGTCTAGACATATAACATGCACATACTAAAAGTCTGAAATAAATTTCAAAGTAAAAGTTTCAAAGTAACCCGTAAGTCATAATGGCGGACTCTCCGCAAATGTAATGAAGCCTCGACTCAAGTGAGATAAACAAACACTCTCGACGGCGTATTACTAAGGAATTGTTGTCGCAGTGAAGGATTTTACAACTGTTTTCTTGATACGTTAGCATGATGCAAGGATTTCCAGTCTGAAGAGGCTTTCAATGGCGAACTGTGGACTTAATTCTGTGGAAGTTAGTGTGCGGTCTTAAGGAAACACCAAAACACGGCATGCATCTCATAGATTACTCTTGAACATAGTGACGAAATGGCAATGTTATAATGGAATTTAAAGACTCTAATTAAGTCCAGAAAACGCTGAAATAGCCGTTTTAGAGGGTTTGTTGTTGGTTTTGGAAGAAATTGATCGTTTCTCTTGAAGACGATTCAGGTGATATTTTACAATAGGAATCTAAATGAAAATCTTGAAAAATGTGAAAAACGCACTGTTTCAGAGTTTTAACAGTTTATTCTAAGTCATCTTGCTTTACGGTATAGGCCATTTGTCTACTTGTGTATCTTAAGCTTACGTCACGCTAGGCTTTGTAATATGAGGCGTGTGATTGCACTTGCGCGCTCCACGCACGCCTTAAAATCTTCAGACGTGCAACAAAAATTGAATTGCTTGAGACGTGTTACGTTTCGCACGCCTCAATTATCTCTACATAATAATTTATATGTCAATTTTTTAAATTTGATTTATTATTTTGTTTCATTCCTTATGATTTCTGTTTTTTTTTCTAATACAGAAAGCTTCTAGGAAGAAACACCCCATGTGTGTATGAAAAAAATATGTAGACATTTTTTAAACAATGGTGTCTACTATTAAGAATAAAAATGTTTCGTCATTTAAGAAAAACAAGGGCCTTATGGCACTAACACGATTGTAACGCCATAAATCCTAAAGATGCCTTTATGGAAATGCTGCACTCACAGGTACTAAAGCACAAAAAAACTTTTCAAAACTTTTTCATCTTAAAAGAACAGTTTCAAAGTGAAACAAAAGAAAGCTTACAGTCTTGCTGTAGTATTTAAATTCATTAGCTTGGATACAAAATGATTTGAGTTCACTTTGTCAATTACAGGTAAATTAACATAGAAGGCAATAGATAGAATCAAAATAAATGGATACTTTTGGAAAAAGGCAAAAAATATATATCCTTATTGTGGACCGGTTTCAAAAACATAGATCCAAATAAACAAAGAAAATCGAAAATATTGATTAAATAAAACATCTTGTAAAAATTTGAGCTCGTTTGGATGAATATCGAAGAAGGTACAAGGTTTTGAAAGTTTTCAGGTTTGCTTAAAAGTGACGTCACAACCTGACTACTCTTTTCGAAAGCACAACAGAGACACGTGTTCAGTCAAAGTAGTTATATAATATTCTTGTTTTGTTGCTTCATGTTGTTTCGGACGTATTTCTGATATCTTTGGTTTAGTTGTTATCTACAATGGCTTATTGCCAAGCTTTTGGATACAACAATAAGCAACACAGAACCAAACGAAAAGGGGAAAAGATTTCGTATCTTAAGTTTCCAGACCCAGAAAAAGCCAAAACATAAAGTAATGAAATGAAAAATGAAAATAAACAGGTAGTGTAAACACACGTATAATGATCCTTCTGAATATTTCTTTTCAATGACGAAGTTCATTTAATCTGCGCTGTTTCTCCATCTCGGAGCTTTTAAATAAAGTAGTCGCGTTAAAATAGGAGGGGAAGTCAAAACAAGGCCATCGGCGGAGATCAGTGGAAACTGAAAAGGTATTAGCCATACATTCAGCACAACCAAACCAGAAACAGTCACAATATTAGAGAAAAGAGAAAAATATAAGTTGTTTTTCAAATAAAAACTGAATTTAAACTTAGTCTCTTACGTAAAATATCATGATATCACTGTAAATATTTTTGATAAAAGTCAATTCACAGTGGACATTTTTAAAAAACGATATAATGAAATAAGTAGGCTATTTTGATGTGCATGATTCTTCATGGTCTATTTTCACGCATTTCTGGTAGCTCTCTTTTTCTCTGTTTCATAAAACATTTAATTTAGTTATATACATCGCGCATTTGGAAAGTATGGATGTGTATTTTTCACATCAAGAAACTTTGTTTATTTTTTGCATTCGAAATTAGAAAGACTGTTCAGAATTAGGAACACTGACAGTATTTCTTCTTATTAATCTCACTATATTATCTTACCAGAAAAAATATTTTTCAGTTGTATATATTGGACTAGAAAACAAACCTGTTTAATGAATTTATATATATATATGGTATTACCTTGAAAGAATACTCCTGTATAGTATAAATGATTGTGTCAAATGAATATGTTTATGTTTGTTTATGACTAGGATTGTTTTTCAGTTTGCACAGGGTATTCTATGCTTACACAGAAATCTATTTCTGAAAAAAAGGATTTTTTCAGTTAATCCGTTAAAAATCAGTGCATTTTTGAATGAAAGATTTAGCTAGCTAAAAAACATATGTACAAAAAACGGTTTACAAAATTTAAGATTTCAAGCTGTGCTTCTAAATCCACATCATTTTTATCCACATTACTCCCTTCACTAAAATTTCACAAAAGCTAATATGAAATATGTCTAAGCAATAATAATAAACGAAAAAGTTCTAGTACAACAACAACCGTGCCCCCATGTTTTGAAACGGGAAAAAGCAACGTCAGTAAATTATTAGCTCGATACGCATGCGTGACTTTCCCGTTTCTGGGGACACCCATAAAACGAAGGGTATTTTAATAACGATTCTCACTAACGTTCCAATCGTTAATAAACATTTCATCCAGTGAGGAGTATTGCTTGATCATTAAAAAACACCTGCTTGTCACTCAGTAAAACAAAACTATATTTACGCCCTATTTTTAGCTTTAAATTTATGTATTAAAACATTTTTTGAGGAAATACTCAAAGTCTTCATGAGAGGTGTGCAATCAGCCAACAGAATTGTTACACTGTTACTGTAAAGGGAGCTGGAAGATGCTTTTTAATTTCTTTGAATAACACGAAAACGAGTCCTGCACTTATGTTTTTATGTTCTTCTGTTAGGTGAAAAAATGAATTCGTATAACGAAGGAAATTTCGAAATTACCTTAGCAATGGTGGTTGTTCTCCCTAGCAACAGCAAATGTGTGAATAATATATCTAAGTTATCCTTCGTTGTCAATTGACCACGTAAACAAATTTATAATAAGTTCAGCATGTTTTTTAAAGAGTATCTTGGTGTGCGATTAAAAGTGTGTCCTAACTAACTCTTGGAAAGTTATAGCGAGTGCTAGCGTGATTGCGCGCCTCATAATGAGAAGATTGAATTGCATTTCAAATTTGAAAATAAAATGAACATTTGTTACGTTTTGAACAAAACCATTCATTAGCTGGAGATTTCTTTCGTAAATTTTTCGTAGTTCCTCATAACAAACATTAAATACACGTTGACTAGGGATAAAAAATTTTGTTTCCATTAAAACTTAAGTATAATAACAGTTTCTTGGATCGCACACCATCACACACCTAAACAGATTCAGGGGAGTGATAATTAGCACGCCTAAAACGCCTTAATTCTTGATTAGGCGTGCGAGACATCACACACCTGTTTTTTCATATTACAAAGCCTGGTCATCCCAGCGCAGTAAGGACTTAGAGTAGAATCCATTGGTAAAATAATCATGATTTAATTATGAAGAATCCCCTTGATAATATTGTTTCAGCCCTCTGAATTTAATTTAAGATAGGTCGGCGAAATATAGCAATTTCAGGTCGGCTTTCGGGATTTTGCGTCGGCTTAAGATCGGCTTTTGTCGAGTGCCGACCTAAATTCAGAGGACTGTTGTTTTATTCTTCTATTTAAGAAACATATCTCTAGGGAAAATTTG
Source organism: Turritopsis dohrnii (assembly GCA_027922465.2). Classification (NCBI taxonomy): domain Eukaryota; kingdom Metazoa; phylum Cnidaria; class Hydrozoa; order Anthoathecata; family Oceaniidae; genus Turritopsis; species Turritopsis dohrnii. The sequence continues at coordinate 1,541,469 of BQMF02000016.1, forward strand.
ACATGGTAATTTTTTAAAAATTTTGGAGTGGTGAAACTTTATGTAAAAACAAAACTTTTTACCTCTGCACTTTTTCCCTTAAGCTTGGTTCACATGGGTCGTAAAGTTATGAAAAACTAGTTGAATAGATATTTGAATAGAATTTTATATACCTGTTTACGTTCACATTGAAAACTTTAAGAGGTAAATACGAAAGCAACTAGCTGTGAGATGGAGGATGTCACTTTCTTCTAGTTTGTTCAAGAAAAGGGTAGAGGGATAATGAAATCAAAAATTCGAAGAAACAACTGAAAAAGGAGTACGCTACGAAGACTTTCATCAACTTTTCCAATGCACTTTCGTTATCTCTTTCCCTAATAAGAAGGGTGTGAGTTTATAAAGCCTGAAAATAAAACTCACCAAAAACATGTTTTGCCTGAAAAAATTGACAAAAACTCACTTTGTGTACAAAAGTTATTTTAGAATAAAATTTAAAATTAAAACTTTTTGATTGCAAAAGTTGTTCTAATTTTTTCTAAAATCACTTTTCATAAATTTATTCTATACCTGCTGACGTTCACATGGGAATAAATTTACGAAATTTCATAATTCGCAATATGTTTAGAACAGCTTTGTGACTCATGTGAACCACGCTTTACAACTTCGTTCTTCAGAAAATGAAGAAAGAAGAAAACAAGTAATTCTTAAATCTTCAGAGGAGTGCTGCTTTTCTAGCAATACATTAGCATTTGTGTCAATAATGGTTGTTAAATTGAATAGCACCATTATGGCGTATTGGCAAAACAAACATTATAATCACTAACATACCAATGCCAGAAATTATAATAAATATTCGCAAGCATTCAGAAATGAATATTTCAATTATTACCACACTTGTCTCACTTTTATTTTGACATCGTTTTCTATTTCGTGCCTGGGGCATGCAGTGAGGAACACTCATCTTAGCAAACACTTCTCTACTCATTGAACTCAATTTTAGTTTCACCATGGGAATGAGGTTCTGTAAAGAGCGCGTTCCTTACTCCTTTTTGTCTGAATCTTAACAAATTCCATTTATGTTTAAGGCTGGTTCTCACTAGACGTCGTAAGGCTTACGTTACGACGATCGTAAGCCTAACGACAGTTTTAGGGCTTACGACAAAGATCAAAAATTTTCAGATCGCAAGCGTTTTCTCAAATAAGTGTGAACACTTTTTTGTCTTACAATTGACTGTCGTAAGCCTTGCGCAGCTGTCGTAAGCCTTACGCTCAAGATCAAAAAGTTTTGATCTTGTGTCGTAATCGTAAGAGTTTGAATGAACTAAAACGTTCAAAGTAATCAAAAAACGTTCGAATTGAAATTGACATTCTCCGGAATTATTCGATTGAAAGGCAAGTTTCACTTAAAATAACACAAATCGATGCTCGACTGATTCTGAAGGAAAAACAGAGAGATTGTTGTGACTCTCCTGATGCCAGAAATCTCAATGTTAAAACCAGTCTTTTAGCAGCAGAAATTGGTTCCCTCATTTATAATGTTTGTCGTGGCAGAGAAGGTCCAATTAAAGAAAGTAAATGTTCCAAACGATCTGGTGTCATGCGAACAAATCGAGAGAAATATTCTTTGTCAAATAAACGAAGTTCTTGTACCAAAACATGGTAATAACCATGACTATCTTTCTTGAAAAACCTTTCTTACCCAAAATCTTCTTTGTTTGGGCCTACATTCCTCTTCATCTTCCATGAGTATAAGGATAGCTAAGGCACAAATTCGTTTTTTTCTCAATGAGAGCGGCGCTATTTTGTTTTCTGTTTTGTTTATTATTTTTCTAACCCGTCGTAAGAAAATTTTTTGATATCAATCGTAAGCCTTAAAATACAGTTGTAAGATTTAAGATGGGTTTCTGGATTTTTTTGATTCACACTAGCGCAAGCCTTAAAACTGTCGCAAGGCTTACGATCGTCGTAACGTAAGCCTTACGACGCTAGTGAGAACCAGCCTTTACGGCTTTCATTAAAAAAAATGCAAGTAATTTATTCTGGACAATTTATTTATTAGCGAGAATGTTACAAAGCAAACAGTCCTAAATTACAAATTAAATAAGATTGATAATTACTATTTTCACGATTTACAATACAATTCTCAATCATGCATTCTCAAATCAGAAGAAGTTGTGAATGCACTTCTTTGTATGGCTGTCAAAAAGCAGTATGAAACATTTTCATCACAAATTTTTGGCCAAGTGGTCCTTACTGCACAGTTCTTACTGAGGTACATAAAAATAATTAATACATAAAGTTCACAAATTAAAATATGTCATTAATGTGTATGTTTCTATTCAAACTTTACGTTTTATCTATATATACTAATTCGCATTGTGCATACCACTTTTATTTTAGAGAGTGATATATTTAGTTTTAATTTACGGTCATCGTCCTCTTATGTGCGCGTAAAATCACGTAGAGGCGAGAGACACTTTTTTCACGATCATTTCAAAAGCACGTGGCATTTGACGTCAGTTTTTTTTATGATCATGGGGAATCATTGCATTGCATCCCCAATCGAACGCGACGTTTTTGGGGAAATATCTCGAGAACCAATAAGGATAAATGATGTTTTCTGGGGTCCGCGATACGGGTGAAGGGGTGACAGAAAATTTAGGCCTAAATTTTATTTGGTACTGCGGCTATGACATCATCAAAATCTTCGACCATATCTCTGCAACGGTTGATTGTAGCGAAACGATCCCATACATTTTTTTGATCAGTTTTTCGAGCTCTACAACATCAGTACACTTTCCAGTCCCGATTCCTTGATTGAAATTTTAGTCACAGGTTCGCACACGAGAACGCGGAATTTTTGCACATTCGTTTCAAAATTAAAGCCGTAAAAAACTTTTACGCGGGATACTAGTATAATAATGTTATTGTTGTCAATTGGAAAAAAAGGTACATTAGATGTTGAATATGAGACAATTTTGTATGACAAGTTCTTTTAAATTCTTTATTTTTAGGAAAAAACTGAAGTCGAAGGTTCACTGTTCCTTTATTCAAGGACAGTTGCTCCTTATGTCATAATATTCATAATGAACAGACTGAACAAACAAAATACCAAGTTAGTCCTTACTTCTGATATGGAATTCAAAGTTCAAGAACCTTTCTTACTTTGCAAAGCTTCAAACAGTAGGTTTTTCTTATGTGTTTTTTCTTTACATTCAACGTTTTGTTGATTTATGTTTTAGATTTCTTGCGAGCTGTTAGTGTATTTGCTATGATCATAGACTTTCCTTTTCAGACGAAATTATCGGGATCTGGTTTTATGACGAAGTAGAATGTAAAACGTTTGGTGCCTTGTTGAGCAGGTTCTCATGTTTGTAAAATTTATTTGACCTTTTCAGGGACTGTGTTATAAATAACTTAGTCACACTTAACAAACCATTGGTGTTAAAGGGACATAGTGTAGCAAGAGAGTTTTGTTTGTTATGCGTGAAATATATTATTCGAAGATCACAAATTTGTGAGCTCTCTCACATACATACAGAATCCCCCCAAAACTACAAAATTTATACTAATAGCATAAATTCCCAATAGTGCAGTGAATTAATTAGATCAAGTGTGAAGAAGCTGTTACTAAATCGCAACGTGTGCTGCTAGTACTTATCATTACTCAGCAGATTGAAAGCTTGATGAAATAGTACACGAGTCTTGGTGTGATGAAGTTGATTTTGAAATGGTCTCTAACAGAAGTTTCATTTTTTTCAAAAGTCAAAATAAATATATAAAAAAATTTTCGGATATGAAAACTTCATTCCAGGAAATTTCTTCCATTAAAGGTATAAAATTTGGAGATAACAAGTTCGAATTTACGAAAGGTTAGGCGTCTTTTAGATTGGCCGTTATTGCCAAAGATGAATCTTCGTTGAAAATTGCTGTTCTTGTTGAAACTCAGAAACGACAGAAAAAAGAGCAGGTAGGAGTAAATTTTGCTTTTCTTATTTCCAATGTTAGCCCTTGTGTTTATCATAGTGTGGTGTTCTGCATTTGTATCTCTGACAATATTGAGTTTTCTCTGATCAATCATCGTTATTATAAAGCAGCAGTGGTGTAACGGTAATGTTTCCGTTAACCTGGAGTTCGAGAGGGGCGAACAAGTATGAAAAAGATTATTAATTTATGAAAAGATTTGTTTCTACTTTTTGAAAGATTATTATATTCTTGGTCTAGAACCACTCTTGTTTCTGTTCAACTAGCAATTAGTATCTAACAACTATGTAAACATACAACCTTCTCATAATTTTGATCCTTGTAAAGATTTTGATTCTTTTTGTTTGAGATTTCATTACTCCTGCTAAACCATGCAAAAGAAAATGCTGAAATAAATACATGACATAGTTCCCTAACTCACCACGTATTTGTCCTTTTGAACAAATTGCAATATTTTTGTGACAGCAACATTTTTTCTTTCATTTTCAGGGAGCTGTTAAAAAGGATGATGGGATTCTTGGTATGTTTTCTAGGGCTCAGGAGGAATTCCAGAAGGTACTGTATTCATGTCTTTTAATCTTCTTTTCATCATGAACAAGAACTGCCTGATCAGATCTTAACTGAGTTAATCTCATTAATCTTGATAATTCAAACCGTTTTCAGTATCATTCAGCCAGGGATACATCTATTAACTAAGCCTGAACAATGACGAATTTCATCTGTTTGTTATAACATGGAACATTCTTCAGACAAACTTCATTTAGTTCATCCAAACTAAAACAGATGTAATCAAATTTTTAGTACAGAGATGATTTTAATTGATTAAGGCAGAGTTTATCATGTCATGAACAAGCGAGTTTATTTTGGCTACATTTCGATTATAGCAAAATTTGAAAATCGCGCACGTCAAAATTGATTTACGAGAGCGATTTGCCTAAATTTTCGTGCGCGCTTTGTGCGCGATATTTAATTTACCAGACCTTTTCTTCGATCTCGTTGGTTTTTATTCAGTGAAAAGCCTGAGTGACTGAACAGATAAGCAGAAATATTTTTCAAGAGATAATCTTTTCTTTTCTGTTTTTATCATTTTCTATTTTTAGTCTGAAGAAACAGTAATGGAAAGTTTTTTTTTTCATTTTGCTTATTTAACAGTAATAGCAGAAGTACTTGTTGGTTTTGTCAGTTTATCTGCTTCTTAAATGCTTGGTTGTTAATTGTGTGCATTCATACATAATGACTACTTCCACAGCAAATAAATTCTAGCTCTAGCAATGTGACATTGGAGCCACTGTGATAGTTTCTCATTTGTTGTTGTCATTTTAATCAAGTCTAGGGAAAAACAGACTCAAAGCAAAGGGAAACAAAAAAATTCAAGTCAGCTACATCATGGTGGAGGGAAGGAAAATTCTCAGAAGAGTTTCGAAAATAATTCAAAACAAGAGGTATGTGATATTTCGTTGTGAAGAACTTAAGGAGATTTTTCCTAGGTCAATAATTGATGCATGTGGATGTGATGTTGTAGCATTACAGTAGTTAAGCCAGTTTGTATACTGACACTTCCTAATCTTATAGGACATTGCCAACGTTTTATAAAACACAACACAATACTATGTTGAATGTCTTCCTATTTGTTTTTCAAAACAATATCAAATGAAACAACTTACATAAATGAACAATGAAAAGTGATGATTTCTGAGAGCTGCCAATTATGTTATTCTATCTTCTCTTGTGTGTACCTCCTCCGTCTATTTGTTGATCTGTATGCAGTTTCACTTGAATAACAGAAGTAAAATAGTCATTTTAAAAATCTTCAAAGTTGTATCAGCACTTCCCTAAGAAAATTCTTAACAAGCATTACTTTGGGAAAGTGTGTTTTTGTTCAAATATCCAATATATTCAAAAATGCCAAATAAAAATGCTATATTTTGAAATGTGTTTTCTTTATTAAACGATTCTAGAAACTCCAAAGGAATGGATCAAAACCTCTAACCCCAAAGTCCATTCGTAAACAAGAACTGAAAAGAAAACAAGAAGAGTATCAGGAACGGCATGCGAACGAGCAAGAAGCCTTGATGAACATTCTGCATGGTGGTCGACGCAAACCTCTCCCACGTTCTCGTACCATGTCCTCCACTGATGAAACCTCAACTGATGGTCAGCACAACAGGGAAGGCTGTGATCTTCATCAGTTTCAATCACGGGCTGGTGACCTAGCAGTTTTCGATAAACTTGGAATCATCCAGGAAACATCATCTCGTCATCATGGCAGCTACAGTAAGGAAAAGGTAATCGACTGTGCTGCACTCGAATCTTCGCTGTTAGATGGTGAAAAAGAGGAACTTGCACTACCACTTCACACTGTCCGAAGTATGCCCGAATTCCGGGTAAAAGATGACAGAAGAACGGACAATGACGAGAAACCACCACCATCGAACACTTTACCAATCCCTTTCACAAATACACCATCTACAGTGAATCTATTGTCTCCTACTGTCATTGCCGCGAAATCCTCCAGAGGTCGAGGTACTAGTCTTGATGTAAGCGGATCGCAAAAAAATATTGTGATAGGAGGTATGTACAAGTGAGTTTTGATAGCTTTGGTTAAACCAGATGTTAGCGTTTATTAACGATCTGCAAATGGTTTACAAAGATTACGTCATCAGTTATGTTTCGGTAGAAGATATATATGTATAATACGAGAGTTCATTATAATCAGGATATAGTTGATAAAGGCCTGAACCAAACTATATTGTACCATGAGTGCCTAGTTACTCATGCATTCGAAGGCTACTAGTTACATAATATATGTATATAATGTACGTAATATTATTTTTTTCCAGCTAACTTTAACGTTGGAACGCCAACAAACAGAACTGCTAAAAAGGTACTTCTTGTGTTTTTATCAGTTTTTTTTGTTTCATCGAATGCATTCGTAATCAACCAGGTCTGTGGTGCGAACCTTTTCCAGGTTGTTTTTGGTGAGCAGATTAGATTAGTGGAAGGTTGTTTTTGGTCAGCAGATTAGATTAGTGGAAGGGAGACCTTGCAAGTTCGAAGATAAATAAAAATATAACTAATCCTGTTTCAAGTCAGACGATATCTCCTCTTCCTTTGTGACTTTGTGACGGTAACAACCCTCCCTCGTTTCCAGACGTCTTGAAAGTGTTAGGCGAAAACAACTGATTCTTATCATGTATGTGTCAAGCAGGTTGGCCGAACATTCGACCGACAGTAAACAGGCTAATGTGCCACTGGCAGCGTTAGTGAAAAAGTTACATGAAATCCACCAAACAATCTAATTTTTTCAATTTGTGATTTTTTGTAGTAAAAATATCAAACACTTCTAGTAGTGGTAAACCGGCTTCTGTTGAGTTTTCAGTTATACCATGTGTAACCAGCTTATGCCATGTAAATCCATTTCTTTCACCACAAGTGCACAGATGTAAATGTTTCTGACCGTTGCTCTTGTGTGGTTGCCAGGTTGGACAGGTATACCTTACAATAAAATTACTTTCATTTTTCTTTCTAGTTATTTTCAGATGACGAAAAACTTGAGGTAAGTAAGTACCAAGGATATTTCTCATTTGCTACTACATCTAACTTCGTTTCTCATTTGCTACTACATCTAACTTCGTTTCTCATTTGCTACTACATCTAACTTCGTTTCTCTTCTTTCCAGACAAAGTTTCCAGATGCGCCTACTAACAACTCCCTGGGTTCCCTAATGTCGCCCGCCGCCTTCCTATCGAAAAGCACCACGACGAAGAGCGATAACGAGAGTGAACTCACAAAGGAGGAGTTTCAAGAGGCACTTATATACATGATCAAGGTGAATTCATTTTCTCGAATCTGTCAAACCGAACTTTTAAGATGATTTGAATGCTTTGTATCAGGTTAATTGCAAACTTGTACCCTGTGCGTTTTGAGAATCAATCGAAATCTGTTTCAATATCGGAATGAACTGAATGGATGTTCTAACCTGTCCCATGATTTATCAAACGAAAATCCTGAAAGTATTATCTTCACCGTGCTTGGTAAAAATCATAGTAAAGCCTGGTTCACACCTGACGATTACGACGATTAAAATTCAGTGTAATCGTCATAATCGTCTAATGTGAGCACTTTTGCAATCGCCAAAATCGTCTTAAACGCCTGGCGATTATGACGATGAAATATAAAAAATTACTGATTGATTGCTAATTTATGAGCCTGGCTTAAATTCGTATCAAACCATGTTAAATTCTCTTGCGACAACGATGAATTCACATAAAATTAATTCTTCACTAATCTGAATTTCCTTCCAGAATGATGCGCAATTCATGAACTCGTTACATGCAGCTTACGTGGAAGTGCGCAAGAAGAGATAATTTCTCCCAAACCGTGATGAAGAACAAGTTGCAAAGGCCAAGTCTTCAATCCAAAGTTTCTCTCCAAGTCAGAAATGATAGAACAATACTGCTGTGGAAAGCCTTTAATAGAAACGAGAACATGTTTTATTGTTTAATTGTCAATATGCTTCACGAACAACAGCCGTGTAATGAGAACGTTGATTAAAGGACAAGCCACCTTGAGTTCTCTTTCACTACTTCGTTTGTATAAGTTAGACTGGCTTGTATTGGCTCAGTGATGTTTCATTGACCTGCTGTTCATCCACACTATTTTATATGCTGAATTTGTGATATCAACGTTGCATTGTATGACTTCTGCCGATTAAACGAAAGTCTGGGAACGAGTTTAAAACTGACCTAAACACTCCTACATTAGACGAAGTTGTTTCCGTTCGTTATCTTGAAATTTGGTCGAATCTCTAAATTTAGTTCAATAATCGTGTTCTAGAAAAAGCGAGCTGCAGTCGCAGACCTGGTTTCCATTTAAGTGAAGCACCTGCTGAAGTTAGCTGGTTTCCATGAGTTTATGTGAACTGGCGAAAAACGTTTTTAAACTTTCTTTTAACGTTTCTTTAAACTTATGTTCTTTTGGTTTGTCCACCATTAAGACGTTAGTTTCCTGTTCGCCGGAATGTATTGAATGGATATCCAAGTTAATCTTCACGATCATTCCTTTTAATGAAGCAACAGTCCTTGAGATAAAATAGGGGAAACAAAACACTATTAAACAATCATTTAAAGGGTTTTTTTTCATGAGTTTTTTTCATTGCGTTTTTTTTGAACGCTCCTTAAATGAAGCGATGAAAACCGTCTCCAAATGTTGTGTATTTTCAAACGAGCGAAGATAACGACACTTTAATATCTCAATAATACACAACCTCGTCCCCAGGGCTTCTTGCCTTTTTCGATATGCTATCCGTATACCGAAAAAGGCCAGAAGCCCTGGGGACGAGATTGATAAATACACGTAATACATCTTTTGCAAATAACTCTTCGAAAATCTGCATAATTTTTTTGTATCTCGCCATGGAACAAACTTCTTTCTAAGCAACAAATCAATTTTTAGCGGTTGCACGTCACCGAACAGAAATTCAGAGCGGTTTGGAATTTAAATTCGGTCCCTAAGACAGAATTGAAACTGGATCGGCCTGAAAGTTCAGTTCGGCGAACAACGTGTTATGCGATGTGTAGAGTTTATGAAGAAACCGAATGAAATTCACGGTCGGTCTGAAGATATACGTGTAACCTTTAAATGCCGCTTTAACTAAAATAAAAATACTAATTCGTCGGTAAAAATTATTTGTCAGTAAAAAGTATTCGTCGGTAAAAAAATTTCGTCGATAAGATATATTCGTCACCAAGACAAAAATTCGCCCCTTTTTACTGATAAGGTATTTAGTTTTATGACTTTTAAGACAAATTTAAAGTAAATTTTCCAGGAGGTCAAAAGTTGCTTATAGAAAAAGTACCAACCTCGCACCCAGCGTTCCTTGTTTTTTTTGGATAAACGGAGGTGCAGTTAAGGCTAGAAGCCCTGGGTAAGAGGTTGAAAAATACGATTGTGTATTGATCGATCGAGAACGAAATTGGAAAAGATTGAATGAACCGATTGTTGGATTGAAATTATTTTCAAAAATGACTGGCAAAAAAAAAAGAAGCCTGGAATTCATTTTGTATCCATAGTAATTTATAAAGAACCTGCCGAGAAGAATTTACAGTCAAGTGTGTGCGTTTAAACATCCTAGTATAGGCAAATTTGATGAAAAAGCACTGCGACGGAGTGCCTTTCCATGAAAATATGCACTCTGTTTCAATAAAAATGCTCTTCATCGCAGTGACTTCTTGACCGTTTTGCCTGCTGGGGATGTTAAATTTTAGTTGATTGGTTAGACGCCTGTCCAATGAGACAAATGGTACTCAATACCCTCTCACTGCGATGCAAGATGGGAAATTTGACCTGTAAGTTGAATATGATGTTTAAATGAAGTGAACGTTCACTTTCAGAGTCAAGAAAACAACATGTTTAGCAAGTTAGACTCGAAAGCGTCTATGGAGGAGAGAGAGGGAAGGTAGATACTACATGTAAGTAGGCATAACATAAAGTTAAAGAAAAATTTCAGTCAAGATTTGGTCCTGATCAATATGTTATTTTTGTCACTTCTCCTCATCAAAGATAGTTTTCTCATACCCATTTTCAGACATGAGCATAAAATATTCCTGCACGGCGCACGGAATGTTGTTATTATTTTGCCACTATTACTGGAACGCCCAACTTGTAAAAGGGTGTAGGAGGGTGACGCCACATCTGTCAACCGGATGGAACCGTGACAAGATTTTTATTGATTAGTGGTTATTTAATGTTTCCAGACTATAAGTATCTACAATGGATGAAACATCTCATCTCCCCCTCTCCACAATAACTCAAGTTACAGAAGGTCAGCTTCAGTTAGTTTGTCTCTCAGTGAGTCGGTTCTCGGTAAATTTCTCATGTCCTTACATGAGTTCCATCTTCAATACGCTCAAAATAATAATAATTTGTACACTCATAGTCATGGAATCTACTACAAAATAACAATCGTGGGAAGGGGCAGTGTTTATTCAGAAAAATAAGAAATTCCAGGAAAAATGTATTAGTTATCAATGCTATTTAAAGTCGTGAAAAACTGCTACGCTTCGGAATATATATACATCTGTGGTCAAACCTACATAAGAATTGAAAAATATAAACATTGTGAAATGGAGTGCAAATGAGTTCTTTTAGCTTTCTCTCCTCCAATTCTTTTCACTGCAATCTTAGAAATCAACAAGTTTAATGTTGACTCCACTTATTTATGTGCAGACGTTTACCCTCAATCGTTGTGAACTTTCCTAGTGTGAATCAGCACTTAAGAAAAACTAAATTAGGAAGGTTTCGACAAAACTACCCCTGCGTGAATGGATGTCTAAATATAATAAATTAACAGAACATTGAAAAAGTGTTATAAAAATGTGAAGAACAAATTAAATGTAAATTTACAACTTTTCAGAATTATTCAGAATTATTCCAAAAAGCGTGTTTCCATTGTTATTATTACTCTTTGTCGTTATCGTTTGGTGAAAAACGGGGAATTTCAGTGTTTCGGATTTTTCCATTGATAAGTATCGGAATAAATATAGCCGTGACGTTTCGTTAACTCATCGGCTTCTGAGGGTCCGCGGCTAAAAATAATATTATATCACTTCTCGTGAGTCATCTACAATTTACAGGAAGGCAACATTCAAAGCATATTGTATCATATAACTACTTACGTTCCAAACTTATATTTCACTGGACTGTGATCACCTTGTTCGTATTCGTGAAGAACGGGCGTAAAAATGCGCCATGCTTCAGCCAGCTCATCACTGTCAAAAGAAGAGAAAAAAAGTGAGGGCGTAAAAATACGCCATTTTCAGTTCCACATAATGTGAAAACTGCGCCCCCGGAACACTCAGAAGATATTTTACCTCCTGACAAAGTTCAACTGACTTCCATAGAAGACATCAAGGAGAAGGCGATCATATGCGTCCGGCATGTGAACATTCTAAATAACAAGAACGATATGACATCACAAAAAAACACGGTGGATTTCAACTCTACTAGAGCGAATGCGACAGCCCATCCAGCATTTCTCAGTACTTTCTTTCAGCAAGGGTGGTATTAATGATCATTCACCCTTTAATCGACGTAGCCTCTTTTTAAATTTCATGGAAAGAATTTTTTCTGTGCTTCGCAGAAAAATTGACAAAAACTGACAGTGACGTCGTAAAAGTAAATAAATAAATTAAACGAGAACTTATTAACAAATATGACTCAGCAATTTCTCGATAATTCAAAACTTGAAGATAGGGATTGTTCGAATTACCCAATAGTTGAATTATCGAGTATTATACAAAAAATTATGAAGGACCTACGGGTCGTCCCTGTGGGCATATTTGTTGAAAAATCTCTGCGAAGGAGTGCATTTCTAAAGAAATATACACACTGCTTCAATAAAAGTGCACTTCGTCGCAGTGACTTTTTAATGATTTCGCCGACTGGGGTGTTACCGAGGCTTCGAGCCATTGAGATTCGATTGCAAACAAAGCAAGTGTTCAAATACATCCCTATAAAATATACAAGGACATTGAGAAGAAGACTTACCTTGTATCTTTGTGAATATGTGAGATCGAGTTCAGTTTCAAGTGGATCAATAAACATACCAGGTTTCTTCGTCATCATTTTACAATATACAGCCTGCAATCAACAACATGAACTATACACTCGACAAACTAGGCTGCTTGTTCGTGGACAGGTTACAGGATAAATTCAAAAATAACCTCTTTCAATTTGCACTACAATAATGCTTGTCTCTATAGGTCAGCTTGGAATAGAACTAAGCCTATACTACTGTCTATACCAGTTTGGTCAGTTAGGAGAGATTTTAAAATAATGAGGTATGTAAGAAGGTTTTATAGTTTTCATCAGAAACTCTGTCTAGAGCCCTGGGCGCTTATAATATTTTTGAACTTTTAAGGTGACTTATACGGACGGGGCGCTTAATTGAGTCCTGAGCGCTTAATTGAGTCCTTTGGGTCATTTACGATACCCATTACATCAATAAGTCATGTGAAAGATCACGAAATGTAAAGTTAAAATAACGGATGGAAAAAAACACAAACAAAGAAATACCTCATTTGGTTGGACTCTTATGACAAGTTCGTTTCGCACAGTTTTGTTCTCAAATATATCGCCAGGAACATCCTTGAACTGGATGCGAATTTCACCTTTCTTCTCGTTTAAGGCTGGGAAAAATAATCAATTAATCAATCAATCAATCAAACAATCAAATCAATAAAAAAAATTCTTTATTACCTTTACCACATTTCAGAATAAATGGCACTCCTGCAAAACAAAGGAGACATTTTAATCAAAAAACAAAGAAGACATTATTGGATTCCACAAGAGGATTACAAATGTACGGACCGTCCCATCGTTCGTTACAGATGTTCAAAGCCGCACAAGCAAATGTGGGAGTCTTAGAGCCTTTAGGTACTGTTTCATCATCTGTGTAGGAGTACTTTGCATCACCCTCCATATCTGGGTTTCCAATATATTGTCCTAATACAATGTTTTCCATCTCAAGGGGTTTAATGCATTTTAAAACTTTTACCTAAAAAACAAGAAAAGGAGGAATTGAACACTGAGTAACTTGTCGAAAGTGAGAACAAAGAATGGTGTATTTCATGATAGCATACTGATGTTTTTATTGACGCTCCAAACCAAGTGAAGTTTATGGTGAAAAGTCATTCATGCTACTGTTTGGTATTTAGATATACACAAGACACAATTATGTTTCTTATATATTTCCAGAAGCTCACAATTCAAACCTTCTCATTTCTGATATCGTCTGCATCAGTAGAGGCTGGCTTTTCCATAGCGGTCAAACAAAGCACTTGTGCGATATGGTTCTGCATAATATCTCTAGAGAAAGGACAACAGTGGAGACCAAGCCAATAGGAAAAATTTATTGAAAAATCTCTGTGATTGAGTGCATTTCTTTAGAAGTACAAACACTACTTCAATGAAAATGCTCTTCGATGCAGTGATTTTTTGACGGTTTTGCCTACTGGGATAAACTACAAAATTATAGTGTAAAGTATGAAAGGGACATCACTTGAAGCAGCATTACACACTAGTATCTTATTCAAGAATGCATCAACATTTAAATACCTTATCACACCAAACTCATCATAATATCCACCACGACCGTATGTACCAATATCTTCTTTGAATGTAATCAACACACACTGGATGTTATCACGGTTCCAAATTGGGGAAAATATCCGGTTAGCAAACCTGAATTAAAATTGGAGTAGGTCCAATAATTTAAAAACATTGCGTCCGTGAAATTGAAAATTCATAAACAAGCCTCCTTTTTCATACCTAAGTACCATCAAATTTTGAACCATTTCCTTTCCAAGGTAATGATCAATACGATAGAGTTGATTCTCCTGGAACAATTTGGACATATGCGCAGATAAAACAGCAGATGTTTCAGAATCTCTTCCAAAAGGCTTCTCCACAACTATACGATTCCAGCCGCTAGAAAACAAGATTATTACACAAATATCAAAAAGTGGCATGTGAAAGAATTATGCAGCTCAACTATCATAAAATGTTTTTAACCCTACTTAAATTCAAAAGATAAGTATTTTCATTAACCCACAGTATCAAATCAACTAAAATCTTTCCACCTGTCAAATCCACTTTTACCCTCCAGACAAAAAAAACCCAAAACATGGATAAATGTTGGTTGCATAGTTGATGTAAAATGGCCCAAATTGACAGTCAAAAATAACCTAAACTCTATAATACACTATACTCTAATAACCTATATACTTTTCAATGCCAAAACACAAACAGTGTAGGTCATTTTTCTGTGAAAATGCAAACGTTTACCTGTCTCTAAGCAGAATACTACTCACCTTTGGCTTTCACAGTGATCCTTGATCATTTGTGTAACAGGAATGAAGACAGAAGGTGGAAGGGCAAGGTAGAATATCCGATCAGCATTTGAAGTTTTCTCATATTTTTTTATTTCTTCGTGAAGCTTCTGGAAAGCAGCAGGATCTTCATAGGATCCTGATACATAGTAGTTAATGCTGAAGAACTTCTCGAGTTTATCTTTCTCATCATCACGAACCTAACGCATCAGAAAAAGGAAAAGTAATCCAAAATTTGATTTACTCAGTTCACAAGATTCATTCTTGTCAACTTCCTAACATTGAATTTTTTCAATTTCTTTGCTATTCCCCTGCAAAATACAGGTATTAACCGATTATTATGATTTATGCTTGTACCACTTTCTGGTTTATTGGAACTGAAATTCACAATAATATTACGAAGCTGCCTTTAAAAATGTGTAGGTCGTCTTCAGTTGTGAGAAGAAGAAACCTTGCTTTAAAATAGGCTTTGTAGCACATACAATGAAACCTGTAACTTTTGAATTGAAACTCACTCATTAGCATTAGGAGAACCAAAATAGCTTGAGTGTCATTCTCCTGTCTAGGCATCTAGTTCAAAAGATGACATTATAAGGGACTTTAAAAAAACCAAAACTACCTTATAAACATGTTAAAAACTATGAAAAGTGCTATTAGAATTAGCAAAACCGGTCCCCCGACATCATCAACCAATAAACATCATCAACTTAATAAAATATTTGTTTCAAAATCATTTCATTCAACCAACCATTAGAAAATTCAAAACTTTTCGATACATTTCGTGACTGAGGATGACTATTTTGATTTTATTCATGAGTTAATTCCAAAAAAACTTGTAGGCTCTATTTGAGCATCACTGATCAAGTATTATTAGTATTCTAGACAAAAACTTTAATATTTTTTATTTCAAAAGTTAGCAGACCCATATTTTTTGACACCCCATTGCCAATACTGTAGACACCAGAAAATGTCAGTTATCCCTGATGTTTAAGATATTAGCTCCTTAACATCATGTTTCATTGGGGTTGGAGTTCAATAGTCCAGTGTTGGTGACATCACATTTGACCACTAGGGGACCCCTAGTGGTCAAATGTGATGTCACCAACACTATTTCACTAATAGTAAAAAAAAACAACAAACAAAACGTTATTTGCAGCTTCATAGTCTAACGCCACGTGAGAGATTTTCATGATTTTAAAAATAGCTGACATGCAATAAGAGATGGCATACCTTCATGTACGGCTCACACTTTTTCCGAATATCATCCATAGTAAGTTTAGAGCGGGCGTAACCAAAAATGTTGACACTAGCTGGCAACCAATCATGCTTGTATAATTCCCTGGAAATGAATATCCATATAAGTGAATAATTAGATGAATATAATGATAAAGGCCTGTACACAAAACCGTGTAAAACCAAAACTTTTCATGTTGTTACTTAAGAGCTAACAGGAATTTTCATCATTTTTGGAGAATAAATTATTAGAGTAAAGCAATCAATATAGTAATGAATAACTATAAAATCTAGTGACAATAATGAAATTTTAATGATACTACAAAACTTTGCAAGTAAGCCAAAGAAACACAAAGAATTACCAAAACGTAGGGTAAATCTTTTTCTTTGCTAAATCTCCCTAAAAAAACAAACAAGCAGTAAATACAAATAACCTCGAGGAATGTCGTCAGTGTTTTGTTAGACAGTCCTTGTAAGCTTGTTAGTCAACAAATCATTGTCAATGATGGAGACAGTCTTTATAAGCTTGTTAGTCAACAAGTCATTGTCAATGATGGGTCCTTCATTGTGATGACTGGCAATTCCAAAATAATTTCTAGACAATGAGGATGCACGAAGGAAAAGCACAGATTTTTGAAATTTTTTAGATGTGGATATATACTTACTGAAGCTCCAAGCAAAACGACACTTTTTGTATTTTTCTTTGCTTTTAAGTAGTTTTTCAAGTCGTCAAGCGTGTCAACAACAGGTTCGTTAGTCATAGTCTCAAGTTAATTCTTATTAGTAATGTCTATCGATAAATAAAAAGAAAATAATAATTCAACAATTGCTGTAATGTACGTACTGATGCACCGAGTAAAACAACGGATTTGGTTTTCTTCTTATGACTTAGGTAAGTTTTGAGATCAGGTTGTGAATCCACCGTAGGAAAAGGCATCTGTGCATGTGTAAAATTTTAAACGGTTTTATTTTGCTATTTCTTTTAATTTTGATTAATTTCTTTATATCTATGCATAGATAATTATTAAGCAACCAATTGCGTACAATTGGTTAAGTGCATATGAAGCTAACAAAATGCTTTGAAAGCACTTACATAATAAAACACGCTCTTTGCTTTCTGAGCAAAAGGTGAACACAGAACATTACCACAAGTTAAGTTACTGGACTTGTGTATTGGACATCAATTAAAAATTGCTTAAATACATAATACATAAACAATATAACCTGTAATAATTTGCAAAATATAAATGTCTTTAAAAATGAGATAAAAGTAGTACAATGAATGTTAAAACATTATAGTAAGTGTTTACAATACTGAAGTAGAAGCTAACCTGGCACAAATCACATGATTTTGATGCTAAGGCAGATAACACCATGATAGTTTGATATAATGATAATAATATATAAAAACTAAGGACAATATAACATAAGGGAATATTCCTTAGAACAAAGAACCAATTCCCACATTTCTATGTTTCAATAGTTTTGTCCCGTGCAGAGAGAGAATGGTTCAGGCTATGCCTCATTCTTTTGGATGACTATAAGCCTTTAATCAAGAAGCTTAGCTGGTTTGAAATCAGTAGACTTGTGACTGCAGTGTACAGAGTTTGTTTTGAAAAGTTGTTATGAGTATCAAAACCTTACAAAGTTGCTAAAGATGTCAGTCCTTTTCAACTCAAACTTTCTTTTTAAAAATGTATGCATTTGAAACTTGATTTACAACTACAGAAGCCAACATCGTCACAAGTGCTATTAATAAGTACCAAACTTTATCACCTACATTTTTCTGAATGAAATTGGAGTACAGACTCAAATATATGGAAAGACATCCGATGAAAAACAGCACAGTACCGAACAGCGCATGCATTCGTTTACGAATAGCCAGTGAAGTGCCCATAGGATTTAGAAATTTCAAGTTCTGGTAAATCAAAGAAAAACCAGCCAGACCTTGAAATGTTGCCATTGAAACAGCAACTAGCCCAATTTTACCATGCCACGAGGTAAAATGAGGTTTATGGTTTCGTATTTTATTGACATAAATTGCAGAAAACCCTAGCAAGATACACACAACAGCAACACATTGCAGGATCCAGTGGTACTTTGCCTTTGTCTTTCTATCTGCTGATTGAAGAAGGGAACTGTGTGGGGAAAACAGGCAAATGGCTTCGAACATGAAAAAACCAAACTAAACACAAAACAAAATTAAAATTGCAGTTAAGTACATCAAACTAATTTATGATTTGTCATTACGACATAGATTATTTACTAGTAATACTATGCAAATCTTTAAGAAAAAAAGCCGTGTACGACCTAGTGTTTGAGCAAACTATTATGACTTTAGGTAATTAGTAGAATGTTGCTATAAAGTTTCAAAATAACATGAAGCACTTACACCAAGAACCATGAAAAATGGATGCCAAGAAAACAGAGCTGAAACAGAAATAAATAAATAAATAGATAAAAATCAATAAAGCATGTTAATGTTAAAAAAGCATGGCTTGCTTGATGTGAAAGTGTTGAAACAATGCATAAAAACGGAACCACAGAACAGTTACATATCCCAACTGGATCATCTTCACTTTGCCACATAACCTGTTCTATTTTTCAATTTTGAAATCAGTCACCCAAAAATAATTTTTAGAGTGATCTTAGTGACATTTATTGGATTGGATGAAGTTTTTACAACAACATGAGTAAAGTGCACTATTGGAAAAGGTTCTTTTCTTGCCATGAAGTCAATGTCCATCAGAATTTCCCACACACACAAGTTTGCTAAATTGAGTATTACTGGGAGAACAACACAAAATTTAGATTGGGGTGAGGTGGGGTATATAATATAGGATTTTTTACTTGTGCTCATTATGCTTGGTTTCCAACAGTGCCTATCAAGAATATTACAGTGATTTCACCCTGAAATTCTCCAGCATGATTCTATGGGGGTTTTACATGTATCCGAAGTGAAAGTCAAACCGGCGTGAAATTTGACGCCGGTGTGAATTTCTTTTATGTTACATATATGAGTTTCACTTCACTTCACTTCAGGTATATTTCACTTCACTTTCACTTCGGGTCAAAAGTTTATTTTGCAACTTGCAGTATAAGAGATTTGTCTGAATTCATATATTTCTACTTTTCAAGAAAATGAAAAAAAAAAGAAAGAAGAAAAAAATGGACTAGCGTAAACACTTTGGTCTTATGTGGCTATTTTAACCATGATATTACAACTTCAACAAGTCCAGCATCAAAATCATTTGTCATCATTTGTCAGCATCTTTGTTTGTACAAGAACAATTTTTTGCATTAACTCTTTTTCTAGCACTACTGTGAATTCAGTGTGATTATCAATATTGGTGGAAACCAAACTTCTACTTTACATGTATTTTTGAATGTAAAAAAAAATGTAGCAGTATAATATTTTGGATGAAAACAAGGAACTAGCTTATGTTTTAAAGCATCATTCCTTATGCAGCCAAGAGGGTGAACGGTTAATTGTTAAGTAAGTTGAAAGTTTTTGTTGACAATCGATTCGTTTTATTCTCATCCATTATTTCATCAACAAAATGCGTAACAATAGGGATAAACTTTTAAAATTGTTCACACCTTTAAACAATTTCTTAAAACTAATGATCCATCTTTAAAATCTTCTCTTCACTTCCAATATCAATAACATTAAAAATATCTGGAAAGGGGTGAAAGAAATAATATCTGTTAGCTCCTCCTCTAATCCTAATTCTTCTTCGATATTTGTTAATAGTGATATTACCTCTGACCCTTCCACAGTAGCCAATGAATTCAATGTTTACTTCTCCTCTGTTGCTGATAGTTAAAGGGCTTCTAAACCCTATACCTCAAAACACTTTTCTCAATACTTAAAACACCCTAACCGTTTCAAGGAATCCTTTAATATATCTCCAGTAACGGCTGACAAGGTTTTGAAGCTAATTTCTTCATTATCTGGTAACAAAGCATATGGTCCTTAGTATTGAAAACAACATTCTCAAACTTCTCAAATTCCTGGCCGCTGCATAAAATCTTTAATCTTTCCTTCACTACTGGTGCTTTTCCTACTCTTTTAAAGCCTCTGCAGTTACTCCTGTAAGACTTTTACAAGGACCACTTCGTGATACACCAAAATATAGGTAAAGGATTCCTCTATTCAGAAATAAAAATAACTATCTTTCATAATATTATTCAATCGAAAGAATTTTTTTGTGAAACATCGGTACATTTTTTTGACTCACCCGGTAGAATAGATCCAAACAAAGCTACCGTAAAGTGACTTCGATCAGCGGGGTGACTTCGATCAGTAAAAATAAATTGTTTAAACTCTGAAATTATAGTGCGTTTTTCACCTTTTTGTAAGATTTTCATTTAGATTCTTATTGTAAAATGTCATCAGAATCGTCTTCAAGCGAAACAATCAATTTCTTCCGAAATTAACGACGAAAAACATCAAAATTTTCACCACCCACATTGGTCATCGCTCTACGTCGTATTCAAGAGTTTAGCCTGGACATTTTTGGTACATATGTGAAGTATAGAGGCTGAATGTAAAGAAAATTATAATATGTCTGAAAGAAATTCTGTTCTTCACCGCTATATTCTGTTTTTCTTTTCCTTATTCCTTTATCGATAATATCGTGTTTATAAGAACACGAAAAAAGAATGTTTTATATCGTTATAAGTTACATGTTCGCAAGAACTTCGTGAAAAGTCGTCGTATCTCATGGGAGATTTAATGACTTACCGAAGAAACTTTAATAAGCGTGCTCTTTCCCCATGATGATAGATCTCAAAAATTTTGTTTGAGATACAATGAAATTTCAATGTTAATTTCGTTTCGTATTAACGAGGGTCACACATGTGTGAACGTCGTAAATATCTTTTGTTTTACTAACATTTGCTGATCTTTTACGGTCAAACATTTACCGCGGATGGCAAATGGTGGTCTGTTAATATTGTAATAATGGCGCTTTAAAAACATTGTCAAATATAATTATAAGTAATTTGGCGCTTCTCATAAGCTGATCGAAGTCACCCCATCATTGATATTGTCATTTTCTTGGAAAGATCAGGTTACTTCTCTGGAATTACAAGTTTAGTTAATGTGAAATTTTGCACTGAAATAGAAGAAATATGTAATGTAATGATTCCAAAGTTTCAGAAGTAATGGTTTGGTATTTCGGAAGTTACTTTTAAAATAGTGGCAAAATTGATCGAAGTCACCCCGATTTACGGTACCGTGAGTTGGGGTGAGATTCAACTCTGCGGGGCGAGATTCAACATGCCAAAATCCAAGCTACATCTGGTCAGTAATTCAAATACATTACATTTTTAAAACTAAACCAAGTTATACAACACAAAAAAGATTTAAAGCAATCAAAACATTCATGAATGATTACCATTTAAAGAGACTCTGGCTATTAAAATGTCACGATCCATCAATCTCGTTATGTGCGGGCTTCAAATGTTTTGACGTCAAAATAGCCCCGCTGAACAAAACGCGTTTTCCAAAATGGGAATGTTGTTTTAGTTTCTCTGTGAGAAAAATGTTTTCATAAATTTCATTTCGGTTCGTTAGATTTTGATATACGATGGTAAAAGTTGTTATAAGAAATAGTTTAAAATTTTAGGTTTTGACAACAGGTTTGTATAGAATTTCATAAATGGTCAGCTGTTTTTTTGGTGTGAATCACAACTACACACGCGGTTGCTTGAAAATGAAAGTGAATGCCTGGTTTCTACATTGCAAATCGGTTAAGTTGAGCCTATTAGGATGAGTTCTAGTCATCATAGTCAGAGATTTCAAATCTTGTGACAAAAAGTTGTAGATTGCATTTTAAATGAAATATTGTCAGGCAAGTATTAATTCAATATTAACATCGGAAGCAAAAAGAAATATACGACGCACAATATCATTTTTTGTTATATTATTTTTTCCTTTGCAACAATGAAACTGCTTTTTCTCCAGATTTATTGTCCAATAATTGTTTTGTGCATATTTAATGGTTGTGCACTCAAGATGAAATTTTGCGCTGCAACTATCACACACGATCCAGCGACGTTCACTCTCGTCGTCCCATTTTTGATCACATTTTTTGCAGACCCATTCCTCTTCCGTTTTACTTTTCAAATCGTTGGGTTGCAGGGCTCTTCCCGGAATTATATCCTTTTTCCTTGGACGTGCTGCACGTCAACTGAGTACCAATGGTAGTTGATGGAGTGTATACGGTGTGCACTTTTTAATCTTTGCACAAAACCCTTTACAAAGTAATTGCACAGTCATCAATTCTCTCCATCGTTCTCTCCATCATTGCGTAAGACCCGCCGATAAGCTTTGTAGGTGCGCTGGGTTGGACGGAAAGGTGTTTTAGAGGGCGATATTGCTCAGTGAAAACCGTCTTTGAAAAATAAATTTTGCGCACAGTGATCAATCATCTCCTTCAGTTTGTTTCACTACATAGCTTCCGCCCACGCACCCCAAAATACGACCCGCGCATTAGTAGCTTTTATAAACACGCTTGTGAAAGAGCGAAAGGTGGCTGGGCGGAGGGTGGACATCACTTCATGGAAACAATCTTTGAGAAATCCTAATTGCTGGTATAAAAATAAACGTGCACGGCTTTACGAAGTCTTTTAACTCGTGTTGGGATTTGAAGAGCTCAAAGGCAATTTACATTCGGCATTTGTAAAAATATAAAAAAAAATTTATTGTATGTAGTATAGATTACATCTTGGTTCAGATATGCGATGTTGTTGTTTTGAAATTTCGAATTATTTTGTTGAATGTTGTGGTCTGGATAATGGTGCTGTTGAATCTCACCCCACTGAGTTGAATCTCACCCCAACTCACGGTACTCCTTCATTGGCTCAATTCAATGCCAATAAAATATCTTTAAACACAAGCAAAACTGAGTTTGTTCTTTTCAAATCAAAATGTAAACCATCTAATTTTAACCTAAGACTTAAGATTAATGGGAAAAGACTTCAGCCAAGTGAACATATTTAAATATCTTGCTCTTGTTGGAGTATATACTTGGATCAAAACTTAAACTGGAAAAAGCATACTGATGCTCTTTCCATGAAACTTCGTCTCGCGCTAGGCTAATGCCCCTAAAAAGAACATTAGAATAGATAAAAGAATCCTTAGTGGATAGAAGGTTAATTGCACTCATAAGTAAACATAGCATTTGCAAAGGACAGCCATGCAACGATTTGGAGGGCAGCAGCGATGCGAAGAGCCTGAGCACACAACAAGAATGAAGAGAATGTATTGCAATTTAGAGTAGACATTTTGGAAGAAAATAATACTCACAAGTTCCAGGCTGCGACAAATAAATGATATAAACACACAGGAGAATAGAAAAAATGTGCGCCATCCCCTAGATTTCCAGCAGCGCAATGTTTTGTTTTTTATCCTGATGAAATAACCAGCACAGCATCTTTAGCCCTGCTTTTTTTATTTACACTGATCGGCCGCTTATAACATAACGTTTTTTTTCTATATAATATCCATAACGGGCTTTATTTGGTATAAAGGATCAACTGTGTTTAAAATATTCGAAAAGGTGACAGCATGACAGCAAGAATGGAGTAACTTCGATTTGAGAAAAGAAAAAGACCCGGATAAAAGCAAACAATTTTAAAAAGAACCGGGAAAACGAAAGTGAAAAGAAACGCTGCACGCTTACTGTACTAATCGAAATCTGTCACCTCAATCATTGGTAAGTGATGTAGCAGGAATGTTTATAATCCAAAGAGGTTGTAGATACCAAAGGAAGGCACCGCGGAGCAGGGTGCCCCCGCCCCCCAATAATTTTGCCGCAAACAGTAAAATGTTTTACCTAAAATATAGCAAATGTTCTTTCTTGTCTTGGCCCTAATTAGTCAGCTCCCCAAACAAAATTCTGTCCTTGTAATATATAGCAATAATTCCAAATAGTATACCATGAAACTTTCATTCATGGCTTTTTGAAGGGAAATTCTGTTATATATATATTTTAAAAGGGAATGGAGCGAGGTCAAAATTTTTTTTGCATAAATCTTTGCCAAGACACATAAGAAATCATGAAATAACATTAAAACTTCCCAAAATATATGAAAAATGTGTAAAAAGAACTAAAATGTTACAACGCTCGCTGTTACATTTACAAATGACGTCACAAGGCGGATGGAGATATTACTTTGTTTAAATAAGATTGTTTTGAGCACTTCAGTCAGTATCGGAAGTAACTACCAAAACAATACCAGTTTGTCAAGGAAATTTAACAAATGTACATGCCCAGTTCACATACATGTGGTTGCTTGATATCAAAATAAAGAGTTGCAACTACTTAATTATTCATGAACAAGTTTTGCAGAAAAAAGTGTTCTCCCAGCCGGCACAAGACGTCTTTTAGACGTCTAAATCCAATTTAAGTTACGTCTTTAGAAAGACGTCTAGCTAAAACGTCTTTTAGACGTCTTTAAGATATCTTGAAAAATCTAAGTCGTCTAAAAGACGTCTAAAAATCGTCTTTAAAAGTACGTATTTATTTGGCACTTCTAAGACGTCTTTTAAACGCCTTTAAAAAGACATCTTTCTCAAGACATATTAAAGACGTCTTAATTATGTCTTTTTTTATTCTTTCCGTTTTATTCGATTTTCGAATGTTTGATATTCGATTTCATGACGGGGTGAAACATTTAGTTTAATAATCTATTTATGTTGTTATGTTCAGTCAAACTACGAGGACAAATGAATTAATGTCATTATAAAAGGTTTCATATGATCATATTTGATGCTTAGTTTTTTAAAAGCTGGTTGATTTTCGATATTTATGATATACTGCTACCTATTTACCACCCCCTGATTATTGTATCTGAACCAAATTAATTCTTAAGCAGTTTCAAAAATGTTCCTTCGAAAAGTTCTTGGTCGTGCTGTTTACAAAAATATGTAAGTAAATCTTTTAATCTTTAACTCCCAATATTAATGAAATTTCGTAAAATCTTTGGTTGTTTTGCTAAGGTAATAACATGTATATTCAGCGATTTTGTTGATTTGCTCTAGTTTTAATGTTAAATGATGGGTGTATTCTTTATGTTTACAGATTCACATACTCGATCATTTGGATTCTTCAAACCTTTGGTTTGGATTTTTGTAAGTATTTTTTGTTCTCTTTCGATGCTTTGTTTTGGATGTTAGAGAAAAAAAGTCTCTTGCAAAACGCAGGCCTTGTCAGGAGAGGCGTGCTATCGCACTCGCACGCCCCCACACACGCCTGAATTCTTCGAGGCGTGCGGTTGTTCGCACGCCTGTTTTAACGTTTTTTATATGTTTAACTTTTATTTAACTTTTTTACTATATATAGTAAAAAAGTTTCTTCGATAACTTTTGAAAAAAATGATCATTCATTTTCATTCATTTTAAGACGTCACGATAGTATTCCCAAAAGCTGTCAGCTGTCTTTGAAAATATTTAGCATGAGAAGAAAAAAATTTCACGTGCTTCATTCAAAAAAATATCTATAAGCAATGACAGGTGACAATTTCTATTTCAATATTGCGAAACATGCTGCAACGTGATGTGATATGAATTGATAAACACGTTTTTGAATGTAAATTTCATATTCGACTTTTTTAATACTACATGAAAGAAGTTATGTATCTCTTTTCGTCGTGGTCGATAACGTCATCAAAAACTTCTTTTCAAGAAGATTAATAAATAGAAGAACTTTTTTCATGAACAAGATTAATAAAAGCCTTTTTGATATACAACTGGTACTTTAAAATAAACAAATATTTAAATAAATTCCGCTGCATCTAGACAGTGCCAGCTGGTTTTTTTTACGTTACAAAAACGAATGTATATAATCTTTTTAAGCTTCGCACTCCATCACACGCCTAAAAATTAAGTTTTAAATTCAGGCATGCGGTAGTCGCACACCGGCCTTTTTCTTCCTGACAAGGCCTGAAAACGTGTAAATGTATTGGTTTAGTAAATGTTATTTTATACAGAAGCCTTCCCTACATTATTTTTGTATTTCTTTATTTCATTCCAGGGTGATGAGGTATGGAAGAAATAATAAGAGATACGATTCTAAATGCAAATGTACGAAAATGAGGATGCTTTGCTAGCATACCATGAACTAAAGCCTCCTCCAAGTCATGATGAGTTATATCTAACACAAGACAGGGTTTTTCAAACGTTATGTATTTCAGCAAGAAACTTAACTATACTTAAAGTCTTTTTTTTCTGCATTATTTTCTTTTGTTGTTTTGTTGTATTACGTATGAAAAAGTACTGATTCATTCGAAAGAATATAAACATTTTAATTCAACTTAGATGTTTTATTTTCCCTTTAAAGGTATAAAGGACGTCTAGAAAAATTCTATTTTGTCCGCTTTCAAAACGTCTTTCCTAAGACGTCTTTAAGACGCATTCTCAAAACGTCTTTTAAATATCTTAACAAGACGTCTAAAAGACGTCTAGAAAAGGTCTATTTTGTCCGCTTTCAAGACATCCTTTCTAAGACGTCTTTAAGACGCATTCTGAAGACGTCTTTTAGATATCTTGACAAGACGTCTAATAGACATCTTAGATTAGACGTCTTAAAAGCGGACAAAATAGACGTTTTTTAGACGTCTTTTAGACGGCAAATGCGACGTCTTTTAGACGTCTTTTAGACGTCTTTTAGACGTCTTTGTGCCGGCTGGGCTCCTTCATTATAAGGTAGATCAAAGTATAAGTCAGCATTGTCTATTAAAATGAAAAGGCATGGTAGAGAGGGACCTTTTTATCTCATTAATAAATTTTTCATAACTGCAAACATACTAATCACAAAAAGAAAATTTATTTACCAAAGGAACTTTGAAAAAAACAAACTTGTACAAACTTTGCTACAAAACTTATTTTACTAGTTATATACATCTTGCTTAAATTTTCAGAGTTAAGCCATTTGTGATTTTTTCACAAATCTTTTAGTTTCTTTATAACAAGCACTATGCAGATGTGACGATACACGGAACCGTTGTACACAACACTTTCAGCAGAAAAATACTCAGAATAGATGCAAAAACGTTAAAAAAAATGACGTACCTAAGTTTATTGAATCGCCATGTAATTATCACAAAATTGAAAGAAAGAAAAAGGAAACGTAAGAAATATTGATTAAATTGGATGTTAAAAGTTACACCTCAGTGTAGTTACTCAATATGTATACTGATAATGATCCGCCGACCTGCGTCACGAAAAGTGATAATCATATGGCAACGACAGAAAAAATCTGAGCTTATAAGCTTATAATTTTTGGGCAAAATAGAATTATTTGGAAGAAAAAAAAGTTCACTAGTGACTTTGTGATAATAAAAGGCAATAATTTAAAAAAATCTTTTTTGAACAAATGGAAGAGTAGTGTTTATTATATGTGTGTAGATGTGTGTAAAAATAAAGTTTAAACTGTTATCAATGTGTTATGAAATTTGTGTATTGTGTATTTAAATTCGTGTATTTATTTTAAATCTGCGCACCTTCAATTCGTGCACCTTCACCATCAAATCTGTTCATCTTTCAAATTATTCAATCAGTCAGTCTCTAAATCTAATGTTTATGACCCATATGGTAGGTTTTGGCTCGAAGAACTTCAGCTACTGTTACAGGAATCAAAGTTGTTGATCATTTACCAAGAGAAGTTTTGAGATATTGTAAGTCAACCCTCTGAATTAGGAAAAAAGACTGACAGCAAAACTTGTTCGCTTTATTCCAGTAAAAATATTGGTGTAGTAGATATATGGGTAATGAAACAGAAACTAAGTACTTTATAAAGCAACAGTGTTATCTGGAACAAGAAGTGACAAGATTTAAAATTGTAAACTGCAGGGGATTTGCTGTAAACTTGTCCTGTTAATTGTTTGATTAGTCAAAGTTTAAAAACAGCGAACTTACTTATTTCATGACAGGCGACAAGAAAAATCACAAGACAATCTGTATTGAAAACAAAACCCAAACTGGATTAAACAGAATTATGAACTTATTGAGAAAAAAATCCATCCAAAAACAAAACCTAAAGTGACTTTATAATACTTCATAATATATACACATTCCTGCGACAAGGCTTTCTATTTCGCATTACGTGTGTATTGTTGCTTACAAACAAGAAAGATTTTTGAAAGGAAAATAATGGGGCCCTATTACAAGAAAGAATAATCTTGAAGAATAAGATGATATTTTGAGTGCACCTGTTATTTTTTTCTTATTCTTTCAAAATCTACACGTAGGAATTTAATAAGAATAACACGTTTGAGAAATTCAGTGTTGATTATCTATATCCTAATACGCGGACGTGTGTCACACTTTTATTTTAGAGAGTGATATATTTAAGTAAATTTTACAGTCAAGTTTTTCTTATGTGCGCGTAAAACCACGTAGAGGCCAGAGACACTTTTTTCACGATTATTCTAAAAGCATGTGGCATTTGACGTCAGTTTTTTATGATCACGGGGAATCATTGCATTGCATCCCTAATCGAACGCGACATTTTGGGGAAAATATCTCGAGAACCAATAGCGATAACTGATGTTTTTTTAGGGTCTGCGATATGGGTGATGGGGTGACACAACATTTGGGCCTAAATTTTATTTGGTACTGCGGCTATGATGTCATCAAAATCTTCAAAAACGGTTGGTCACAGCGAAACGATCCCATACACTTTTTTGATCAGTTTTTCGAGCTCTACAACATGGGTACACTTTCCAGTCGTGATTCCATGATTTAATTTTTTATCACCTCTTGCAACATGGGAAGGAGGGGATTTGACACATCATTTTCGCAGTTAGACATGGTAAAAAGTTTTTACCAGGGTTACTAGTTCTTTTATAATTCTTGAAAAAAATACACGAGAGAATTTCAAAGCATATTCCAAAATCAAATCAAATATTAAAGCAAAAGAAGCACGCAGTATGTTATGTGTTTACAAGAGCTGAGGCTGGATGATGTAAAAAGAAGAAGAAGAAGTAGTAATAATTGCTACTAATTACAATATTTGTATTAAAAAACACTGTCAGCAAAATTTTGCTATCGCAATTGTAAAAAACTCAACAGTTATAACGCTGGGACCAATCTTTTCTTATACCATAATATTTATAAGACCTATAAAATATAACAATAAACATAATGCTACTGTAATTTTGATTTACTGCAGCTTCACAACGGCAAAAGCTGAATGCCATTGTAAATTCAGAGGACTGTGTAAGTTCTTTTGTGATTATGGTGGAGAGCTTAAACAATGGTTAGAGAGGCAAAATAACGTAGGTCTCTGATTCCACAGGGCAGGAAATTCAGATCACATTGACAGTCCACAAAGGAGATGCGCTGGATAAGGTTTTCAAGAAGATGAAGGTATTTGTTGCTGATTATTATTTAGAGCCAGACAAGTTTCCTGTAACAGAAAATCTTGTTAGCAAAGATGAAGAAGATGAATTATAAGCTCATCATTTGTAATGAATAATTTCCAAGAAGAGTATATATACCTTGTCTTGTATTTACATTGTCTTTTTTCAATTTTGATCAGGGTCTTTATTGCAGTAATGTGTACTTTGACAATAAAACTTAATGAAAATGAATGACACCTTGTTGTAAGGTGTAAATTAGCAACTAATGACAAAAGTTCTTAGGTTGTGTTATTTGACCTTTTCGCACAGACAAATTTTTAAATACACTTCAGGTATTATGATAAATATATAAAACATTGTGAAGATTGAAAATTTATTTTTTTATAAAAAGCAAAAAGTATGTTCCACAAAAACATGCCTGATGATTCAATATAAAGACCTGTAGAGAATTATCGATTTTTGTTTGATGCCCTGATTGGGGTGTTGAGAAAATAAATTCTAGTTCTTTTATAAAAGAATTCATATAGTGGTTGTTTTTCATATAGTTAATGGTAAGTCATTAATCAGCTTTGCTCCACCACTGTATATAATGCTTGTTTACCAAGCTCAAGTTTAACATTTGGAAGTACAAGAAGGCACTTATTGTTTCAAGTAGCTTTGTTGTGTTGTTGAATTTGGAAATATCTTTTGTTTTCCAGTGATTGTTTGACAATAATGAGTATTTCTTTTTTGATGGCATTGAAAATATCTGGAACCTCTGAACCAATTATTTTGCCTTTCGTTTGAGTGAGATGAAACAACCCTTTTATGTGTTGGTGTAACTACATTAACTGTTCCTTTATAAGTTATTAATGGGACAATCATCGTTGTGTAAATTTTATAAGCAGTGTCCTATAATGTCTATCTGTCATTGGCTTTTTTGTAGATCTTTTTGAAGGTAGTATTGAAGTTTAGATGATGGTCAACAATGTTTCCTAAGTATACTGTTAATCAGAGACATTGTTGATACTTTGTCCTTTGAAACTATAGCAAGTTTTTGGTGGTTTTCTGTAAGCGTTAATAAGATGTGTTGAAAATCATTGCTTCAGTTTTCTCCTTTTTCAAATTGATAATGAGTTCATTTTTGTCGAAATATCTTGCAATTTCTTCCCAAATCTGGTCAAGCATCTTTTCAATGTTATCATTTTCTCTTCTGTTAAAGTAAATCACTGTATTGTGTTTTAGACAATTTGGGGAGAAATTGGAAAAAATGATATAGCAGTGGCTCTAGAATTGAGACTTGTGATACACTGATTAATAATTGCCAGTCCTCTGAATTTAGAAAAAAAACTGATAGCTGAAATGATCAGTTTAAATTTTTTTTAATATAAAATAAAATGTGATATATAGCGAATTAAATAGAAATAAAGTCCTCGTGGGCAAAATCGACTTTGACAGAAAAAAAATGCTGTCGTATTTGAAAATTTTGATGGCAGAATATTAATTATGATGGCAAAAAAATGCAGTTGTGTAAGATGTTGATATTGCAGTAGGTTGATCAACATAATTATCTTCACTACAATATCAATATCTTGTTTCAAAATACGTTTTTAGGTTGACCATAAATTACTATACCCCAGGTGATGTAGGCAGCAACTTGACTGTTGTTTAAGATAACTGATCAGAAAGAAGTAACCCAGAATTATTTATTTATCTTTCAGAATTTGAATGGGGAAAAACTATTGGTGTGAATTTTGTCAGCGTGGTTTTTCTGATATTTTATCAATTCGGAAAAAGCATATCAATTCTGTTCAACACCAGCGTAGTCGAAAGCTGCACTATGACTCGTTCAAAGACGCCGCTACCATCCTTCAGGAAGAATCGCAGAAAAATGCTTGCAAACGTTTTTTTCAGACAGGAAGATGTGATTTCGGTGAGCAATGCAAATTTTCACATAAAGATCTTACAGAGTTGAAAATGCAAGTTCAGAGAAATAGGAAGCAGGAAATTGATTTGAATGCAGTACACGATTGGATTGAAAAGTGGAAGAAAAATAGAAAGGCTGTTACAAAAGACGATCGAAAATACAGACTTCCTCCCTCTTTTCCTCCGCCATACCAACTTCCACCATCGTTACAACCTCCAATGGAACAGTTAGAATTAGAAGATGTAGAATGGGGGTGAACTTCTTTGAAAACAACATCAAAACATGCTTTTAAAGCTGAGAATGGGAAGTGGGTAGAGGTTTAGGTTATAACTTGCTAATTGTATTGCTTCTTGAAGATACTTTGTTTATACTTTTATTTGTATATAAAAATCTAACCGTTTTGTAAGAATTCGATCTATGCCTTAAAGGGGAATCAACAACTGTATGACAAAATGATCTTATACTAATCTCACTGTAGAAAGGTTTTTTGGTGGCATTACCAGCTTCCGGAATTTTTGAAGAATATTAGTCTGACTCACATTATGTCTTGTGAGTGTTCTTGTTCATTGAAACAAGAACTGTGAGATTTTTTGTTGTTTTATCATTTCTTTATGCATGTGCTTTCTTGCTGTCATAGGGAAATATTTAAAATCTTTGTAGATTTACATTTTGAAAAAGGATTTTTATTTTATTTCAAGCCTATTAGTTGTCTGTGTTATGTAAAAACTTTCTTCCTTATAGTTTTCCTTTGTAAAGGAACATTTTCTCATATTTTCTCAACTTATGAATGAATGTTGTGAATCATGAAGGACATTTTGTGTGATAACATTCTTCGCGCTTTTGTATATGTGAAATGGATAGTGCAAGGTACTATTTGCCAGAAAATTACATTCTTTTCAAATACATTATTATGTACTTAAAAAAGTAAATTCAGGACCATATGTTTAGGAAAAGATTTTGAAAGCTTTGTGAAAATATGTCACACAAATTGGTTGAAATAGAATGAGAATGACGTTATCTGCTCCCATTTAGTGATATTGTGTTAGAAAATAATTTTTATTTCTGGTATACTTAGCTACTAAAGGACAATTTTGAGTAAAAAAAAATATTGATATTTTCTAGTTGTTAGATCTCCTTTAATCTTGTTTTTAAATTTTGGGATGAAATTTGGAAGATTAACATCCATTATGAATATGTAGTGAACACAATGGCATTGTAAGGGTAACTGAATATGAAATGAAGTCGACCCATTTGTCCACTTTTTGCATCTTTCGAAAACAAACTTTTATAGTTGTTGTTTTTCAGATATATATAAGTATTATTATGATTGTTTGTGATGAATTCTTTTCAAAATACTGGAGACATGTTTTTGAAATCCTGTCGATCGAATAAATCCGCAAGAAGTCATGGTCGGAAACGACGAGCTAATAGTGACAGTGAGCTTACTTTTATGGACACCCATGATGGCAAATCGCTTTTTGGTCAACAACTTTTCACAATGCATAACGATGATATAGATATAGATATTATGGCCGACTCACACTCAGGTAATCTGAATATTCCTTTATAACATAGGGAAAGACTTGATGCTTTCCTGTTTGTTCTATACTTCGAACCAAATAAGTTCTTCTGTTTAAAACATAAAAATAAAAACTTTTCTTTGCCTGGTTTTATTCAACATCCTATATGATGTTGATAGTAAAATCAAATTTCAATGTTCAGGGTTGGCTTTTCCGAAAAGTATTTAAATTTTGAAACAAAAGTATGTAATCAAAACATCAACAAAAAATATTAGTGAACTAACACATCTCTAGTCGTAAGTCAACTATCTAGATGCCAGTTTGGGATTGAAGAGTGATCTATCTTGGATATTTAAGGATTGATGTTGCCACATAGGTTTTGTCTCGATACTGTCTTTTCATATCACGTATCATTGATATCATTTTCAGACAAGATCATAGTTAAAAGGATTTTTCAATTTTGACTCTTACTTCGGGTCTGTTATAAACTCTTCTATGCCTACCATAACACCAAACCCCTAAATCCCCAGTTGTATTGGTGGTTCATAACAAAATTGCAAACTTTGCCACTATGCATCAAGAAGATCTTACCCAGAACATTGAACCATTAGGTCCAAGGAATGAACACTCCTGTTTACATGTTTACTTACTATATACTTGAAAGAAGAATTAAAAAAGGGTGAGTACAGTGAAAATTTGTGAGTAAGAAACCGAGTTTGGTCTGCTTGTATTAAAAAACTTTGTAAATTCTTATATCTTATCACAAATCATCCTCATCTCAGGTGAAGTTTGTAAAGTAAAATGTAAAGAAGGAAAAAATATATACATGTACATTTTGATAAGACCTGTAATGTGGTGTTTTATCTACATCCTTATTATTGTTTGTTTTTAGACAGCAACGTTCTCAGTGGCAACACTGCTATCGATCCTTCACAGATGTTTATCATGCTAACAAATACACAAAACACATTCTCTTACAGTCCACCGCACACAGTTTTGAATAGCTCTGATGTTGATACAAATGTCACTCATGCTTGTAATGGTTAGTAAGACTGAACTTCTAATTGTGTTAAAAAATGTTTAAAGTTTATAAAGTCGACCAAGCTCATCCTTACAAAATCAATCATGCCATGTGCATTTTGAAGACTTTTAAGTTAAGAAAATCTTGAGGCAATCACGAGGCTCAAGTGTCTAAATTTCTTTTGTTTTAAGTCTTTCTTTTTAACCTATTCTATTGACGTTTTAGTGCTAAAAATTGATATCATTTTGTTCCATAAAATATCAAACTTCTCAGTGACGAAAATTAGGTGAAATAATATGACCAAATAAACATGGACATGTAAACTTGTTTAACATCACAGATTAGTTTCCATTTCCACAAAATAATTAAGAAAAAGCGTGGAAACTTTTGCCCGTCATTTCTCGAAGAAAATCATAAGAAAATTGAGGTTCAAGGAAGAAGTGGCTTTCATATAAAAAGCATGTAGTTGAGACTAAAAGTATGCTGGCATTGTGTTAAGTTGATAACCTATTCATTAAGAAATTTTTTCATGCTACAGTATCAGTATTTAATGTTTAATTTAAGTAACTTGTTTTTATTTTATTAACAAAAATACAAATATTTTTACAGGATGATATCTCAGTTATAAGTACAGGTGTAGAGTATCCCATTAATTCTCTTGTGTTTTAATTTTAGTTACATCAACTGTGTTAGACCAAACAACGCCTGACCCATCTCTTTTCACAGCACAACTTTATCTGGTGGATACTTCCATACCTGGTGTTGTTGCTGAGGGAAGTTCAAGTCATCTCATAGAAGAACAAGTAAGGAAATTAAATTAATTAATAGCAGATTTATTTTATGCTAGATTTAATCCCAGGAAAACATTTTTACCGTGTCTTAATTTGAAAACAAAGCTCTTTCCTTCCCTCTTTCCTGTGTCAAAATTGGCAGCAGAAAGTGTATTTATGTTGAAGAGCTAAAAAAACTGAGCACAAAAATTTCACTACAACCAACTGTTACAGAGATCAAAATATTTTATGACATTACAGACTCGTCTCCAAAAAAATATAGACCCAAATTTTTCATCACCCCTTCGCCAATATTGTGGACCCTAAATGTCTTCATCCGCGAAAATATGTGTCCGCGAAATGTTAATTTTTTTTCTCTATAATACAGATGTTTGATTTCAAAAATAGGTATAGATAATGAAAGGGGCGATAAGTTTAACATTGTATTTAACACTGTATTTTAGTTTTCCATTACCTTTGTTTGTGTATAATACATTTTGAAGACAAAAAATAATTTTATCTACTGCCATCCGCAAAAATTAGTCCACGCGAAGTTGGGCCATCCCCGAAAATATGTCCCCGCGAAATAGAAAAAAAAATTATCTGCGAAAATATGTCCACGCGAAAATTTATCTCATTAAGGTATTTCCTTAAAAACAGCTCGTACAACTTGTGTTCAGCCAGAGGAAGATTGGAAATCAAATATCAAATATCAGTTTAAACAAATGGTTCCAAAAAACCCAAATTTCATGATGTGTTATTCATTTACTTTTTAAAACCAATCGTTTTTCACTTTAACAATTACACTCAAAAACATAGAGAGAGAAAACTTCATTTAGTTTCTTTGTATTTAGTTGATGTACTGTTTTCAAAGCCAAGTCAACAGTGGTCTTTGGAATATAAAACTAACTATAATAATAAAAACAAAACGCTATCTCTATTGGTTCACCAGCCAAAAAAAGTCACGTTCAATTCCCACAATTGCAATGTATTTGTTTCGAACTCACGTCGCACACAAAAAAAGAAATAATTTCGCTCACAACTCAATCTACCATTTTGTGTGACTTACAAACAAACAAACAAACAAACAAACAGAGAATCGGCTATTAATATGTGACCGTCCATGGGAAAAAACTAACAATGATTTATAGATTAATCTATATTTACCTATATTATAGATTAGATTTTATCTATAATCTATGTATAGGTAAAATTTTATCTATAATATAGATTATAGATTATTATAGATTATAGATTATCTATAATCTATAATCGATAATCTATAACCTATAATCTATAATCTATAATCTATAACCTATAATCTATAATCTATAACCTATAATCTATGCAATGTCAATGCAATGTCATCCGTGTTATGCATAAACTGTTTTACGACGTAATGATCTATAACCTAATGTAAAATCTTTACAAGATATCTATAACCGAGTAGCCCATGCACTAATTATAGGAAACAAGCGATAACAACTTTAATGACTTGTGAAAATTTTACCGTTATCGCATAAAAATTTCGTTCGTTTAGTTTGTTTATGTTTTCATTCCACCATTTTTCGGGAGTAAAAAACATGACCAGGGACGCAGGTTAATTTTTCTTTCGCGAAATATTGTCAACCTTAATCAGGCCTTGTCAGGAAGAAAAAGGGCGGCGTGCGACTACCGCACGCCTGAATTTAAAACTTCAAAAATATGGCGTGTGATGGAGTGCGAAGCTTAAAAAGATTATATACATTCGTTATTGTAACGTAAAAAAACCAGCTGGCACTGTCTAGACGCAGCGGAATTTATTTAAATATTTGTTTACTTTAAAGTACCAGTTGTATATCAAAAAGGCTTTTATTAATCTTGTTCATGAAAAAGGTTTTTCTATTTATTAATCTTCTTGAAAAGAAGTTTTTGATGACGTTATCGACCACGACGAAAAGAGATACATAATTTCTTTCATGTGTTATTTAAAAAGTCGAATATGAAATTTACATTCGAAAATGTGTTTATCAATTTATATCACATCACGTTGCAGCATGTTTCGCAATATAGAAACAGAAATTGTCACCTGTCTTTGCTTATAGATATTTTTTTGAATGAAGCACGTAAAATTTTTTTCTTCTCGTGCTTAAATATTTTCAAAGACAGCTGACAGCTTTTGGGAATACTATCGTGACGTCTTAAAATGAATGAAAATGAATGATCATTTTTTTCAAAACTTTTTTACGTTGTGCAGTCGATCAATGTTTGATAATGAATGAATTTTCATTTCTTTTCTCAAAAGATCAAAGATTATTTATTATACTTTGACGACCCCACTAGTCCTCTTATTGAAAGATTTATTCTCTAGCCACAGAGGACTTCAGGTTTAAACATTATCAGACAAGAAAAGTTAAGACTGCGAGAGTCAACCTTTATTGTATTGACGCCAGTCCTTGTGTTTGGGGTTCACAAGTTTAAACGTCCCCCACTTGTCTGTAAAAGATTAGGCAGACATACAAAATTTCAGGCGTGCGGTGGATCGCACGCCACATATAAAAAACGTTAAAACAGTCGTGCGAACAACCGCACGCCTCGAAGAATTCTCCTGACAAGGCCTGCTTAATAGAAGTAAAAGTTCTGTCAGAAACGTTTTTCTTGATGAAACCATTTAGGTCTTTCACATGATTTGCTATTTTCAGTGATTCTTTCAGATGAGGTCACTATTTTTCCATTTTTTTTTTCTATAACCTATTCATGATTATTTGCTTCACAAATTCACTCGAACAATTCACAAAATATTGTTGTGTAAGAAAGGTCATTAATTATTTATCATGTTATGTTTCTTGTTTGGAATGGAAGAAAAAGATTATGCACATGTACGTAACTGGTGTTTGTATGCATTGTGCAACACTTCGAACATCCGCTTCGAAGACTTTATTCTCAAGTGAGTAACAAAATACTCTTGAATACAATCGGTCTACTTGAAGCATTCATTTTAATTTGGTTTTCAACAAACTGTCTTGTCAGTGAATGTGAACCAGGTGGCCAAGTCTATTTTTATTATTCAACTGATGCCACCAGAAAAAGATTTTTTAAAACATGTTTGTTCATAAACATCAAGAAAGTCGATAAGGTAGAGAAAGATAGGTTTAATAATCAAACGGAGAATAAAGAGAAGTTTTAATCACTTTTTGATTAACTTTTACGCCTTGAAGAATAGCTTCTTCTTACTCTTCCTAAATACTTAAAAGTATGCTATGCTTGCGACATAATCGTACAACGTTTTGAACTTTTGTTACGTAACATGTCACAAATGACCGCCAAACATTGGATTAAAGAGCATTCTATTACTAACACAAATGACCACTCTTATAGTAAACAAGACGTTTCTCCAAGAGGCCTGGCCGAAGTAGCATTTAAATTACACCACATATAGGGCGCGGATAACTGTATACCTATACGTACATATTATAATATGGCGTATATTATGTTCCCATGACATGACTCTCTTTACCGCGAAGCAGAACTAAGGGCTTTTGAATTTTGCCTATTGATGACATAGGTTATAGTTTAGATAGAATCTATAACCTATAAATTAGATTGTAGATTATAGATTAATCTATAATCTATAATCGATAATCTATAATTATAGATAATTATAGATTATAGATTATAGATTATAGATTAGATTTATCTATAATTTCTATTGTTTTCTTATCTATAATCTATAATCTATAATCTATAATTCCATTGTTAGTTTTTTCCCGTGGACGGTCACATA
The DNA here is from genome assembly GCA_027922465.2 of Turritopsis dohrnii. Classification (NCBI taxonomy): domain Eukaryota; kingdom Metazoa; phylum Cnidaria; class Hydrozoa; order Anthoathecata; family Oceaniidae; genus Turritopsis; species Turritopsis dohrnii. The sequence continues at coordinate 1,579,905 of BQMF02000016.1, forward strand.
TATAGATGGCTCTTTTATAGAGGCATTGGCCTGCTTAAAACAATAAAGTTTGAGTTACTCTCGATTACTAAAATACTTATGCGGATTTACTTATTAAAAAACAGACTTATCGAGGAGAAGAAAATAAACTTTGAGCAAGAAGATGGAAAATTTTCGTTGATGATAGAATTATTTTTTCAAGGTCTTGTTTTAGAGTTCTTGATTGCTATTAAGAGACAAAATATTAATATGAAACATTACTGACCTCTTCTCGGAACATTTATGTACTAACATATCAATGGGAAAATCTGTCATTATAAAGATATACTTGGATATATCTACCACACTCTTGTTTCGACATTCACGTAATGGATTTTTCGAAGCGAAAATCTAACTTTTTGTTGCAATTTTTATCTTAATTTTTGTGATGTCTGTTATTTTCATTTTTCAAAATGTAAAAGAAAATCCATTTGCTTTCTGACAATCACAGAAAAACATTTCCTAGGGAATAAGATTTTCTAATTACTGGCATGACTTCAAGTGAATGCTCTACAACTTTTGTGTCTACTTTACATATTTGCACACCGTAGCTGGAAAAACCTTTTTTCCCTAAATCTATTAATTTTGCCGGTCAGGGACGTCAGCGGGTAATCAAAGAGACATGTGTTGGCAGTTGAGGGATATCCGAGGGTGTGTGATTGAACCTGACAGAAACCGTCAACAAGGACAGTTTCTTAATCTGATTGACTGTCAACAAGAACAGCATATTGATGTTATCGCCTGTCAACAAGGCAAACTCTAAATTGATTGGCTGTCAACAAGGACAATTATTGAAAACAACTAGCTGTCAACAAGGACAGCGCCTAATCTGAACGAATAGAATCATCTGAAATACGCAAGTAATGACGGTAGGCATCGCTGGACCAGCGCCCTAAAATTTGTATCACACTATCCGGTACTCCCGATGAGGCTGCAGAAGAAGCACCACCAATCCTGAACGAATGAGTATTTACACCGGGTACGCCAGGCAAACATCTTGAAAGGAGAGTAACGATATCACTACGTGTGAGAAAACAGCCACTTTGAAGTGTAAATAATGGCAAATGACGATCATGGTGTAAACTCAAGAAATCCAACGTACAGCGAACTGGACAAACGATGTTGTTGGTAGCACCAATCCTAACGACAGACCCAGTGCGAAACGGGTCAGTTTTGGATGCGCGAAGGTGAATAGCCATGATCGATTGATCGACATTGAACAAAACGTCATATACCAATAACGTATGATTCGGATCATACATAACCGGCGAAGTACACGTAAATTCAGAGCATCGTAGGAGTCCAAAAAAAGCCAACGCTGAAGCCGCCTTGAGCAAGCGACGGTCGTAGTCAGAATACCGCAACAACTGTAACTGAGCGTGGATGATGCAAAGGTGACGGAAAGTAATAGGGTGACGCGGCGGCCTAGAAAAGTCTGGACCCTGAACTCGTCTAATCCCCCGAAGTGTATAGAATAGTCTTGAAAATACTGACAGTTGGCAAGGAAAACCAGACATAACTGAATGAAACTGAATGCCAGCCAAATAAGTACGAATAGTGGTGAATGACAACCGAGAGCCCAGAGATGATACGAAGAAGATCAGACCATCCTCTTGAACTGGGAATAGCGAGAGACCATTGCTATAGCAAAAACGCTGGTAATTCCGTAAAGCAGTGTTATACGTGGACATTGTTGATGGTGCCAAAGTGTTCGACTGATAAAAGACTACTGAACCGGAAGGATCGACCACACCAGAGGATTGACTTTGGTAGGCTGAGTATCCGCCTTGGGACACACTGCTCGAAAACGTCTCACCTGAGAACGAGAAAGAAAGTCAGCTGCAGCATTAAAGTGACCTGGCACATGCTGCAATAATATATTAACATTCAAACGAGCTGAGAACAAAAACAAAAATCTAACCAGCGTCATAATGACCAGATCCCTGCAAGAACCGGACCTCCAAACGTGAACTAAATGGCTAAATTGTCTGTAAAGATGACAATCTGCGAATTCTGCCATTGGGAACACCAAGTAACAACTGCTGCAACAATGGCAAAGAGTTCCTGGACATTAATGTGATACCTGAGAAAGTGAAGAGGCCAAGTCTCACTTAACCAATGGGGACCCCAATAGCCTCCGAAACCACTACCTGAAGCATCAGTGTATAAGGACATGGCCACTGAAGTAATAGGCTCCCATTGAAAAAGGCAAACACCATTCCAAGACGGCAAAAAATCAATCCACCACTGGATATCAGCCTGAGCTTCCGCATTTAAATAAATATGGTGACTAAGCGATGACACCGAAGTAGATAAATCGATCAGCCTATGTAAGAAAATTCTACCAGGCTTAACAACTTTGACTGCAAATGATAAAGAACCGATTAAGGACAGTAATTCCCGCTTAGTACATTTGCGTCGGTTCCTCTATCCAGTTAACATGGTGTTAAGATCCTCAAACTTATCTACAGGTAATCGAATGGTACGGGCAGAGATGTCAACTTAAATTCCCAAATACGTAAGCACTTGGGTCGGGCCAACTGTTTTTTCTGTAGCTAAAGGAACGCCCAGTTCGGAACATATTGACTGCATAACAGCCATGTCTTCTCCCACTTGACACTCCGTCAAGCCACAAATTAGAAAATCATCAAGATAATGCATTATATGCTGAATGCCACCAACGAAAATGAAAACCCAACAAAGTATTCCGAGCCGACAATAAATTCTTAGGTCTAGTAGTTAAAATAGGGCCAGAAAACCCAATGTCAAAACCATAACGAAACCCGTCCAAAACAAAGGACACCATGGCTCTATTAGGATGATCCCACAAAGCCAGATCCAATCTGGAAATATTAACTGAAGAAACAACTGAGGAAGGCAACACATTAGGATGAAAAGTTATGCCCGCTGGTGCATTGCGAGGCATGATGGGGACCTGAACAGATCCGACAGCGATGCATGAAACGACACCTGGTGTTGGTGCAATGCCCATCTGCGTTATAACCGACAGGATCTAGACTGAGAGGAGGGTTCTGACCCTGGAGGTCTGACCGACTGTGAATTCTGGGGGGCACTAAAGGGCCGGTTGCCACTATGGAACCTGAATTTGAGCCAGTGGTCTGAGACAACCGCAATGGACAGCCAGATGCCATGTGCCCCACATTCCTACACGCAAAACAGACAACAAGCGCAGGGGCACCTCTCAGATGCCGATTGTACAGATCATCATCAATACGATTCCATGACAAAGAAGCATTGTACGCCATCTGGAAACGGAAAAACCTATCTTAAGCGCCCCAAGCTTGAAAATTAAATTTGGATGGCGAAATCACAGATAATAGCCTGATACTGTAACAACTCGCACACACGATCAGGAAAGAGTGGCCATGACAACGAATGAAATTGTTCCAAGCCACCATCCACGAGGAAAAATCAGAAACCTGTGGTCGACTTGACTGACGCGGCACCAGAGACACAGATGGAGCGGAACCCCTGGAGAACTGGAATGTGAATTCCTCCGTCGAGACCACTGAAAAAGGTAACAAATGATCAAAATTAATGAACTCAACATTCCTTATGCAGTCAATGACAGCCTAAGGCAGCACTGGAACACTGGTTGATCGACAAGCAGGCAAGCGATTGGCAACACTCTGTGACGCGCGAGGAAGCATGGCAGCACAAGGCACCGGCAGAGAACCCGGACCTACACCGATGTTACTAAAATTAGTAGTTGAACCAGATATAAAATTAGCTGGTATATTAGTAGTGTTAATATTATTACTAATGTCTAAATTAGAACGTTGCCTGGTGAAGAACAGTGCAACTTGTTGTTGGATTAGAGTCTCCAAACGGGATGAGAAGCAGTCAACGAACTTGACTGTTGTTGTACAAACAACGGAGCTGCAGGCGTATAGGCAGTTGCCACTGTAGTAACAGGAACAGAAACACTGGTTGACGTCGACTCAAGCGGATGGTAAAATTGGTATAGACGCCTGACCAACACTTGAGTGGAACCGGTATCCACAATATTTAATGCATTGCACGAAAGCTGCAAAGAGCTTCGTGATAATTGTAACTAGTCCTGTAAAGAACGTTGTGCTGCATCGTCTGTAGTTCCAGAAGTCCTAGTGTGAGGTTGGGGTCGCGTTTTGACAGCGAAAGTCCAAGTACAAAAAACCAAAATGGCGACGATATGTGACTTCCACATGGTGACATCCAAATTTAAGTAATTAGCCAATGAACAACAAACTACTGCGGCTTAAGTAATTCCACACACTCTCTAACTTGTGCACCAATATTAATTTGCAACTTTAACACGAAAAACGACAGATATCAGCAGATAAAAGAGTAATACAATCTCAAATTAAAAACCTTCACAAAAACGTGACTGTACGGCGAAGGAATAGCAATAAAAACTACCGGCGTCTGAAACTGCCAGTGAAAAAATGGATAACGCCAAGCAAAGTCGATAACGAGAACCATAAGCGATCAACAAATATAGACACCGCTGAGCCCAGGGTTAACTAGTGTTAAGTAAACTTAACAGACTGGGAGAAAACCATGACTTCTATCATAGCTTAAGCAATACCCCTGCTCTAAGCTTTGCTATTACCCAAGCCTTTTGCTTATCTTTTGTTTTTCTTGAAAATGGATTTTGTAAAAGTTTAAAAGAGAAGCCTTTTCAACATGGGCCTTGTATAAGGCAAGGCATTGTCAAGGGAGAAAATGAAATAAGTTCAAACATTTGACACTGTATGTGGAAACAATTTGTTTTCAAATTTGTTTGTCTCTTCTTAATTTTTATTAACTTACTTTTTTACTGGTCCAAAACTTAAATAACAACACAATCTTGGTTTTGTCAGAATGAATCAATGGTCAATTTGGGCATTTGATAGCTTACTGGATACGAAAGAATGATCATATCCTTATGATGGCTCCATGCATGATTTAGTTTATTAACATTTTTCTTTTCTCGTATTTCTTGTATTTTTCTTTTCGATTCATAACTATATGATTTCCAATATGGTCATGGCTGGTTTCATTGTGTGCATCATGAAGAAAGAAGAACACTGATTCAATCTGAGATAAAACATTATTTAGCAAATTGAACTGTTGTTGTTATCTTGTCTCTTCCCGTCCCCACACTGCTGCATTCTTTAGGTAGGAACAGATTTTTTAAAAAGGTATCAAAAATCGAAGTGTAATCCTTGTGTAAAATATATTTCTCTCTTCACATCGAATCATATGTCACCAGATACATATGTCAGGTGTATTTCTGTTATTTAAAGCCATGTGTTTCTATTATTTTATTATTATGTTTTCTCACTTTACAGTTCAATAAACGATGTTTAAAGCGATTCTGAACTTCGCGCCATATTTGTTTTGATTTTGAATGTTTTGATCATGTGAGAATAATATTTACATTTTAAGCCGGCCAATGCCTCTTTAAGTTTAAGAACAAAAATCTTACTTCTTTTATGGCAAAACAAGAGAAAAGCAAGAAGGGAAATGTGGGTTCACAAGATATTTAAAGAAAGAAAACAAAAAGGGGAGTTTCATTTACTTATCAAAAAAATGCAACTACATGATCATAATGATCATAATTTTGATCATTTGTTTTTATCAGTGTTTTCGCATTTGTCCTACTCAGCATGAACGTTTGCTCCAAAGTTAATAATAAACACCACAGAAAAGGGAAGCCTATTGTGTGTTTCATTTAGGTATATTTTCACATTTCGATCTGCTGTCGTGATTTTTATTTTAATTGGAGCATGTTGATTCATCCATGTAAAAGTTGTCATGACAATTCTAACGCTTTTTATTTTTATTATTTTCTGTGGGTATATTAGCTGTCAGTTAATATTTCATATTAGCTGTCATATATATTTTTACTTTAGGTAAATGGCCTATTTGGTATTCAGACAGCCGGAAGTAGTCATCTGTCAACTACAGAGTTTGGTCACATACCTGCTAAGTTTTTGAAAAAGAAACTTCCATCACAGGTATTAATGTGATTTGAACTGTCTTTTTAACCTCAACTCAGATACACTGGGGAGGTGTTCTCTTAAGAAAAGTTTGCTGAAAATATGTAAGTTGGTGAGTATTTCCTTTGAATAGATTTCTTTGAGTGTTAGACCAACCAAGTCAATACAAAATTGTTCTGATGATGCACAAAACCTGAATGAAGACCAACTTAATTGAAAAAATGTGTATCTTTCAATGGAAATGCACTCCTTCACAGAGATTTTTCAACATAATCTGCCTGTATGTGAAAGTATCGTGAGTGGAGATGGATTTTCCATCACTTTGTTAATTGACTCATGACTGAAGATTATTTGTATATCACATGTTCCACAAACGCCAGAGTACTACTAAATTAATTATAGTAAATTTACTGGATAAGTATGTTATTTTTTCAAGAAATCAAGCAAAATTTTCATACAGATCAACTGTTGCATTTAGCTAGTGCGAAAAGCTGTTGCAAGTCAGGTTGACACGACTGATGGAAGAGATCAGGTCAACCAAAGTTGGGTGACGCATAAAGAAGAAAAGCAAGACTTGAAGAAAACAGGTATGACTCAGGTCTGTTGCATGAAATGGTGTGTAATTTAAAAAAAAGGCAAAAAATTTTCGTAAGTAATTGAGTGTTTTCCCATTATGTTGTGCCCTCAACAGTGGACAAGAAAAATTTAACTCGTCTAAAAGTCCTATATGCAAAATAATAGAAAGAAAAAGTGTTTTATTGTTTTAATAGTGGGCAGACACTTTATGAACAATGTAGTGGTGATAGTTTAACCCGAATAACCCGATTAGCCCGAATAACCCGATTAGCTATTTAAACATCAAGCTGAATACGTTTTAAATTTTTTGTGTGTCAACATTTCAAACTCTTCCATTCCCATTAAGTAGGGATCCGTGCAAAACCTTTGTTTTGATGTCAGTCATTTCTTGCCTATTTTCTACCATGGTCACAGCAGAATAAAAACTTCAAAATGTTATAATGTAGATGTTTGATAGTGGATAAATAACTCATATTTTTAGGATGTACTTGGAAAAATGGCTTGTGGAGTAATGATGAAGAAGAGTTACTTCGAAACAATATTGATGATTATTGTAAGGTAAGATAACCTATAAAGATTTCCTCCTCAGGATTACTGTTAGTACCAACTACATAGCCTTTGGAGATGGGTCTGTTACAAAAGTATTAGCATTTAATCCTTCCGACATTTTTTGACTATCATCCTTGTAGAAATCATGTTTTGGAATTTTGTAAATTCTATTCTAGTATACTTTCGATAAACATTTTCGTGATATTGTATCATAAAGATGGTGTTTTTTATATAGCCCTGAAATATCGATTTGTCCGTCCGATATAACAAGTACTTTTGTAACTGACATTGTCCTTTTTCTACCTGGATAACCTGTAATGATGTTCTCCATCGTTGGGTGTACTAGTACTAAACTACTTAGATTTTTTATATATATATATTTTTTTTTGCTCCCTGAACAATCATTTTATTTAGTTGATAGTTCTTGTCAGCCATTATGATGGAAACTAGATGTTATTATTGTGTTTGCCTTCCTTAAAGCTGCTATGATCTTTTATTTCAGGCTAATAATATTCCAGATCCAACCATCATGATATTTTCAACTCCAAGAGAGGAAAGGAAGGCATTTTATCGATCAATCTGTGAGCTTCGTATGTTTTCAAAACTTGCCAGTCAGAGAGTGCCATGATGTAAAGCTAAAGTAAACGAGCAATGTTTTCGCAGTACGCAAAATCATAAAGTAGTGTGCGTATTTCTATAGAAATGCACTCTTACGCAGTGATTTTTCAGTCAGTGGAGTAGTGGCGTTCTCTGGCGGTGATACTCGTACTTAGATCCTTTATCATGTTTTGAAACTTAATCATGTTTCCCCGCGTCAGTATTATATAAAGATGTATGGTCCAGAATTTCTGTGATGACTAGTGCAGCTTCCATAAAAACGTCACTTTATAATAGGCATGATACCACTAACTTAAATTCATCTTGTCTTATTAGCCGTAATTGTTTATTCCATAGCTGCCGGTCTGAATAGGCCGTTATTTGCCGTATACCGTAAAGTGTTGCGTATGTACGATCAGAAGAATTACGTGGGAAAATACTCTCCTGATGAATTAGACAAGCTGGAAAAACTTTGCCGACTTTACAAGAACGACTGGGTTTTAATTGGCAATGTTCTCGGCCGAAGTGCTGCTTCTGTTAAAGACAGGGCAAGACTTTTAAACTGTCCAAATAAAAGAGGTTTGTAAAGAAATGGGGAAAATTGTTGAAAAAAATCACTGCGATGAAGAGCATTTTCATTGAAATAGTATGTATATTTCTGCAAAAAATGCACTCCTTCGCAATGATTAGGAAGTGAACTTTCGAAAGTTCGTTGATATTTTCTCTTTTATATCGGTCATTCTAAATTCATAGGGAAATGGGAAGCGTGGGAACTAGAGATGCTATCCAGCCTTGTTCATCAAATGACCAACACTAAGAAAGGTGACAGCGTTACTACTGGAATCAACTGGACAGAAATCTCGGACCAAATGACAACACGAACAGATAAGCAATGCAGGACGAAATGGTTTGTTTGCCTTATCATTTTTCTTGTTTTCCAAAACTATTAAGCTGTTAGTAAAAGCCAGAACAAACCGTCTAACATAGTAGATATCGAGTCATAAGACATAGTAGATATTATGTTTTATTAAATTATATGTTTGAACGATTGACATTGTTTATGACAGAAGCTGTTTTAAATCGTCAAAAAAAGTCACTGCGGCGAAGAGCATTTACTTTGAAATAGTTTGTATATTTCTATAGAAATGTACTCCTTCATAGTGACTTGTTCAGAGAGTTTTCACGAAAAACATTTTTGAATGTCTAACGAAATTCTTGTTTGAATGAAAACACAACACACAGATGGAATTATATTAAAAAATCCTTGCGACCGAGTGCATTTGTACAAGTAACAGCATTGCACGAACAACCGTGTTATTCCTAAAAAATCACATGATTGGTTAAATTTGATTGACGTTTTTGCTTGGCGGGTAATTTCGAATTAATTTCCCAAACACGTCAAAACCAACCATGTCATTACTATAGAAATATGCGCACTATTTCGATGGAAATGCTCTTCAACGCATGCGCACTATTTCAATGGAAATGCTCTTCAACGCATGCGCACTATTTCAATGGAAATGCTCTTCAACGCAATAACTTTTTGACGATTTTGTCACTGGGGTAGGATAGAGAATATTGATGAGGTCGCCTAATTGCTAATTGAAAGTAGACCATATACATAGATAATGACAATGTTTTCAGAAAATCCATTGATATTTATTCAATTCTATCACTTATTCTATATGCAAGTAGTTCATTGTCTGTGTTTAACCAATCATTCTCTGTGTTTGATTCGAAATATTTTCACTCCAGCCAATCACTGTCAATCAAACCGAAATGAACTTTTCATCATTGTTCATCTGTCCATCTCTGTATGGTGGATTTATCACTCGTTATCCAGGATTTGGTGTCACTGCTACATGAATACTCCTCTTCTTTTTAATAGAAATGCTTTGATTTCATATTCTTTACTCTTCTGTCTCTTGTTTACTGTTGCCATTGACAGCAGCCTCGTTATCATAACCATTCATCTTCTTGTCTTTACGTTTCGTGGGTAATAGATATCGAACTTTTAGCGGTGATGGAGTCACTGTACGAAAAATCAAATTTCGTTTTGAAAATGCGGAGAAAATGTTTCTAAAATCAACATTATAGAGAGAAGGTAAAAACTATCTATCATCCATTCCAAGAAAACGAAGCAAATACGAAAGGAATCCTTCTAATTTTTCTGTGCTCTCCTTTCTTTTCCGAAGTACATCACGTCAGTACCCAGTGGGCAAATTTGTCTAAAAATCGCTGCGATTAAGAGCATTTTCATTGAAATAGTGTGTATATTTCTATAGAAATGTACTCCTTCGCAGTGGTTTCAACAAATTTGCACACTGGATATGTTTTGTTCTTCTCGGATTTGATTATTATGCATTACATTGTTCAAACGTAATGATCAAGGGATGGAAATTGTTCAAAGATCGATTGTAGCAACAGCCAACGTAACGACAACGTAACGAAGTAGAAACTTAATACCCAAGGTACATGTTGTTCCGGACATGATACTGGATGAAGGGACGTTTGACCACGATTAAGTGAACCTACCTTGAATACTTTTTGATCTAAAAGGAAATAAATAATATATATCAGAAAAGTGTTTGTAGTTAAATTTGTAATAGTGATTTCGTATGTGGAGGAGTTTAAAAGTAACGTAATTATCACACTCCTTCACCTACGTTACTACCTAGTAAATAGAGCGATAGGCGTGAGCTCACTGTCTTTTAATTCTTCGTTTTCCATGTTTGACTTTTCACTTACCTGTTATGATATGTTGTTCGCATAGAAAAGATAGTATTGTTTTTAGAGGCCATTAATATGGTGCCTGAATTGAAGTCAAACCGTATTTCAGTTCAGAACGTGGTATATTTGGTGTTACTGTTTACATAACTTGTGGGCGAAGTGAAACATATTCTTACTTTCGATGTCTGTTGTAAATGATAGCGGCTGCAATCACGGCGAGGACGACCAGTGGGATTAAAATACTGACCAGAATCACCCAAGAACGATTTTGCCCGCTTGTTGGTTTGACAGCCTTTGTTTTCTGTGTGGTTTGGAGAATGCTTGATACTACCTGTGATGCTGTTACAGTAGAGGAGGCACTCCTCCTTGGTGTTACGAAAGTGGAGTTTTTGCTCACGTGTCTTGCAGTTGAACTTCTACGTGTGTTCTTAGAATATTGTGGTGAAGTGTTTGGGAGAAAGGAAGAATGTGGGGATGGGGACTGGGTAAGAAGTGGTGTTGCTCGATTTGTCTGAGATGTTAGTTTTCGAGTTGTGAAGTAGTCCGACGAAGAGAAGATTCTTTTGCTTGCTGTTGATGTCACCATTGAAGACAAGTTGCTTGGTAGAGCTGTCGTGCTGAAGTTTCCGACAAAGCTCTGCGATTTTTGAACGACAGTTGTCAAACGTCTTAGTTGTGTTCTATCCGAGTACGACAACGTTGAAGGCGATAAGGTTTTTGTCGGGGACGTTTGAACGACATTTGTCGAACATTGTGTTTGTGTTGTCTCCAAGTACGATGACGTTGCCGCTTTCACAGTGCTCGTTGTCGGTACTGTAAACAGATCGTCTAGATTCACAGGATCTAGAACAAGTGAACACCACACTCAGTTATTTCTTGAGGAAACAATATTATATAGCGTCATTTTACAGTGCTACGCTAAAAGTTTTTTTTTAATTGAAATTACGTTGAAGAGATCAGATTTATTCGTTTGAATTATAAGAGGAGATGAAATTCCAAACTAATCGCTTGTTTACTATATTAGACGTTTCTGTTAAGCCAGGGTATTCTCGTTAGTCTAGGAAATAGAGCATTATGCTGCCACTTTACTGTTTTGACCAGACATCAACCTCTCTCTCAGACTCTGTAGATTAGCTTATATCATTATAGGTGTGGATATAACTTGGTGAATCCTCAAATGTGAAGGGGAATCCTCAGATGTTAAGGGGGAATCTTCACTCACATGTAACTGTTCCCAAGATCTTGAATATAAGATAACTGTTGCCTTGGTTTGGGCAGTTCACCGTATATCGGATCAGTTGACCAAGCCATTTCCAGTGGACCAATTTTATAATCTATTATAAATTATGAGAGAAAGTAGGATTAACTACGGTCGTAACACGTGTGCAATGCAAGAGTATCTCTCTTTTCCTTTCTATAGTATTTGTTTGAGCCAACATAATTCGACAGAATTTTTGTCTACTTTTTCTTGTGTAGATTGGCCTTTATCATACACGCGTCTTATAGTTTATCATCAAAACATGGTGTACACCTTGTAAAATTTATAGGGGTTTATAAGGCTTTATCACGTGATTTTTTCAGACTTGTTATCAGATATTTTCACCGAAAAGAATGATGGTTTGAGGTTGTTAGATCAACACATTCTCTAATCCAATGTTTTGAATTTATCAAATGTTAATTATAATGTTTATTAAAAGCCAGCTATGATGATTTAGTCTTCGGTGAAGGTAGGAACTTATATCGTAGGCTAAGTTGCTTCTTATTCTCTGTCAAAGTAAATTTTGTGCTTCAGATAATCGTTTAATGGCGTATCAACACATCATTTGAATTGTAAATAATGTTTTCTGTATGTGTGTTTAAGTGAACTCAGTTGAACGACCTTTAATAACTGTGTGAGCTTCAAGTTATGGAATGCAATTATCTGAAAAATCACTGCGAAGGAGTGCAATTCTATGGAAATATGCACAGTGTTTCAACTGTAATGCTCTTCATCGCAGTGATTTCGGCGATTTTATCCACTGGGAAGGTACATACAAGACACATGGAATATTAAGCTGTAAACATCTCTCGCAGTTGATGCGCAGTTATTGATTATCAAGAGGAACTTTATTAGCTTTAAAATTTTACCCATTACTCATTCAATGCCGACGTTTTTATAATCCTATCGTTCTTATGATGTTGTTTTCTCTACTGTTATACTGATACAAAGTTCTAACAATATTTTCTTTCTATCAAGACGAATTGTCTTACCAGTATTTTCGTCGCGTCAAACTCTATATCAAAAAACTGTCGGTAACCTTTCTTCTGAATGGACTGCCATATACCGACGCCATTGTCATCAATATTCCAGAGATGAACTTTGATCTTGTATTTAGTTGTACAGGCGAGGCTAATGTTCAACGTATATGTAGAGTTCTGTGTGACTAACGGTTGACCGTCGAAGTGAACTCTATCACCATCTACTATATGAAAAGAAGTACCGTATTTCCTCTAATAAACGCCGCGGCGTTTATTACAAATTCAAGGTTTTGGATGCGGCGCTTACTAGAGGGAGGCGTTCATTAGAGGGCGGCGTTTATTACAAAATGAAAAATTGGACAGAAGCAAACTTAAACAATAATGTTTCCTTATCCTTAAAAAGGTTAGAAAAGATTGTGTGAAAATGTTTTACACAAAAGATATGTTGACGAAAATGTCAAAGAAGAGCAATATCACTGTCGCCGTTCTCTTGTATGAGATGAAACTTTTTTATAATTCTTGTTTAACCTGTTTTCTAATAAACGCCGCTTCTCAAGATGCGGCGTTTAATCGAGGGAGGCGTTTATTAGAGGGCGGCGTTTACTACAAACGTTCGGCTATAAGTGCGGCGTTTAATAGAGGGCGGCGTTTATTAGAGGAAATACGGTATCTCATCATTCCATTTCTTGATTTCCTTACAAGCCTTATATTGTCCTTGAGGAGATGTGAAAAAAGGACTGGTGACTGGTAATTTGATCTCGCTTCTGCATTGTGTTATGCTGTATAGGGGCCTGCCTAAATCGTCGAATAGTCACTGCGACAGGGAGTATTTCCATTGAACTACTTACCGGTGTTTTTTCAACAAGTTCTCCCACTGGGTATAGACATTTTCATTATCAAAGACGGTTAGATCTACCTACCGCTATTTATAACTCCAACCAGTAAAACTGTTTTAAATTGAGGTGAGTAAGCAGGCTAAGCTTTAGTTCTCAGTTAGTCAAACAAACTACAAGATGGTGTGCAGGAACGTTTTTTGATGGTGTTGAGAAGTCTTTCATACAGAGAAAGTGTTTGTAAGACGCTCTCCTACTTACCGACTTTAGCGATAGAGTGACAGGCGCCTTTCTTTGTCTTCTTCGACACGAAAGTATCATTCTTTAGGTCACATCGGCAGCCATCTTCAAACGGCGAAGCATTGTAATCTTGACATTTCTTTGCACCAGTAAAAACGTCTATCTTGTCACGTGATACATTCAGCAAATTCGCTTCGATGTTCGTTATTACGAACAATATCAGGATTGCTGACGTCAGCATGACTGAAAAAACCTTTCTTCTTATTTGAAATTGATAATCAGTCTTTCATGTATGTTTTGCATAAACACAGCAACGAGAAGATCTTCGTTCGTTGTTGCTGCTCCACAAGTATTTGAGAACTCGATTCAACAAATTTCGAAGTGCTGTTTTATGATCGAAGCATCACACAAACAAAAAATCAATCAATCAATCAAGATCAATGCGAAACGATTTTGTTGCTAATCTAAACCTGTTCTGTTGGATTATTATGATGATAACAGAGCAGCTTACTCTTTTGACAACCTCTTCTTTTAAATGATGTGTTGCTTGAAGTGCAATCGAAACTTCTTTTGTACAGTGTATACCCCCTGTTTTAGATTATACTACTTCTCAGGTTGCTCTTTAATGAAATGGCTTAACAGGGGGTAACGCAAAGTTGTTTTTATTGGGGATTATCTGTTGTATTTGTGGTGTGTTCAAGTAGTTTGTTTTGCTGACACTAGTTTTGACATTAACACATCATTATTAGAAGAGTTGCACATTACTGGAACATTTGCGGGTTAAATGCATGTAATACACGTGTGTGATGAAGCCTATGGATACTTCGAAGGGGGTTCTGCATTGCCTTGGTCTTCCATATGTAAAGCACTTGCAGCCATGGATAGGAGAGGCGTGTTTCTAATGAGTTCACAACGTGGACTCAAACGTGCACTTTATATAAGATAAGTGCTTTTTCTCAGTCCAAATACCTTCGTTAATAAATTCGTTTTCCTGGCGATTTATTGTAACTAAGCAACTGACTGGGACTTGAATATGAGTCACAGTGGTCGGATTTGAAGGTACACGTCATCACTACACGCTACAAGTAACCACCATCTGAAACGTCATCATTCAGGCCATGTCATGTTGTGATGGGGTGTTGAAAAATACTTGAATGGTTTATAAATGGTCATGATCTTCTATTTAATTGATAAAAGAATCATGTGTGGAGGAGAGTTTTAGCACTTGTCTTTACTGAGTAGATAGGAAAGGAATGTGAAGAATGGAAAGAATGCTGCCCAAGTGGAAAATCTCTGTGAAGGAGTGCATTTTTTATAGAAATATACACACTTTTTTCCATTTAAAAGTTCTTGGTCGCAGTGACTTTTTTGAAGACTGTCAAGTCAACAACTAAAGAGGCAACCATTACGGATGGAAGCCCAAAGACTAGAAACGAAAGACTTGTACTAAGTACTAAGTACTAGGTTGTCTACAAAAGTCTACCGAAAATCGTCATGCGTAAAGACTCAAACAGAAATTTTTGAAAGGGCCATTGTTGTAAAATATCTTAACTATAATTTCTTCATGTTGTTTCTATTATACTGTCTTTTCATTGGCTTCTGATATGGGGAAATTAGTTTAATTCTTGACAGCGGATATCTTATTGAGATCGCTCGTTATTATTATCGCTTTTACGTATGAATAAGTAAATTAATCAAAAACTCAAAAAGTGCAACTGAAAACTAATCTGTAATGTTCCTTTAGTAACTCGATTATATTCAGATTTAGTGAGAAAACTTTCTTAATTCAACCGGGGTTAGCGAGAACCTAGATTTGACTTGTTTACTTTGTGTTTCTTGACTGTTCTTGTTTTCATGTTGTAGGTTGCATTTTTTAAATTGGAAAGAATCCGGGGGGAAAAAGTGGAGTAAGGCAGATGAAAAGGAGCTTGTAAATCGGTGAGTTTTCTCTCGTTGTGTTAATCTTTTACCCCCTGCTATTGTCAATATGGTTTTGACGTTCTTTGTCGTAGTATTTTGTCGGCTGACCTCACAGAAGAGAGCAAAATAAACTGGGACGAGATATGTAGCGGATGGACGAGGTAAGAATTACCTGTGGAGGAGCGCATTTTTCCTTTCGACAAAATACGTGAGAGTTGATGTTTGGTTAGTGGGCATTGATTTTCATCCGAAAAGTGTGTAGAAACGACTTTAAGGATTTCTGTACCCTGCTCGACTTTTCACTCTCGCTAACTTAAAGATAATGAACTGTTTTATATGTACAGCTGAGGGTTGCACTATGCTGATGTCAGTAGCAATAGAACAATTGAGAAATGATCTGGGAACGAGCAGCTGTTTATTATTAACAAAGCGCTCAAACAAAGCAAAAAAATAAATGATTGGCTCTCTCATGGAGATTATCTTACAAAAAAACTGCTGACTGCACACTTTTTCCTCGATCTTATGAGTTCATTTAAATCTTTTGGTCAGGATTATGAATTCATAACATCAGATTTAGTGATCCGAAATCTCGTGTACTCCAATCTTTATCCTTTGATCTGTCAGACCGAACCTCTTGGCGAAATGTTCTTTTACATCTTGCACTTCTTCACCTGTTGGAATTTTAAAGCTTCTTTTTATTATTTTTTGAATTATATTTCTGTTATTATTATATTTATTTTTTTCACATTTTTTTCAGTGTGCGCTCTCCCCAGTGGTTACGCCAAAAATGGTGGAAGATCAAAAAGACTGTGCCTGATTTCAAAGTTTGTGAATTTCCAGGTGTGTTTGGTATCACGGTTACAGGTCTCTATAAACCAGAAATGCTTTTTACTGTATTTGAGATTGTTCTTAATTGTGACGTCACTAATTATTGTCACGTGATAATGAGTTTTTTTTATTCATAGAACTGATGAGTTTTTTAAAAACAATATACATTGATGTAGAAACACAGCCTGTAGAGAACGACGAAAACACTGATGGCATTCAGCCAACCCAGCAATTGGTTGTCAACGAAACGGATCATGTAGTAGAATCTAACGAGCCATTAGTGGCGGATCGAAATGAATTTAATCCCTTGCAAGTCAGCCTACCGGGTAAGAAATATTTAACGTAGAACTGATGGGCATTAGAAATTCTTCAGTGTTGCCACTCTTCTGGCCTTGCCGGAAACCCCGGCCGCTGAGGAATTTTAGCTTATTCCTTCCGGCCCTTATGGACTTATGATAATTTTTTTTGTAGACCGGAGCTCAAGATTAAGTCCCAAAAAACCATCTGTGGAGTAGACCATTCTCGGGAATCATTGCAAGATTGTAACAATGCTCCCTTCCACAGATGGTTTTCTAGGGATTTAATTTTTAATTTTAAACACATTTTTACGGAAGACGTCTCCGTGGCAGCTCCTGAAAGCATAATTTGTTTGTTTTAGTTCAAAAATAAATTAAACTTTCAATGGATCGTCCCTACAAGATTATAGAACGCAATTAGATTAGTCAGATTAGACGCTAGGAAGAAGGAATAAAAACAAATGAGTTTGGGATTGGCTGCTAGAAAAGGACATAAATGAAGACTTTTTATCTGACTATGTGAAAAAGATTGACAAGGCTGGTGTCGCCATATGTAGCTGGTGCAATGATGAATTGGTATATGGGTCGTCGGGAGAGAAACTTTTATTGAAGCACACTGTGCAATGCGAAAAGAAGCATAAGGAGAACAGAAAGTTAAGAGCAGAAAACACCACTGTTCCAACATCTTGGTTCGACCCTTCTGAAGCTGCCAAAGCATCCCATAAGTGTGTGCACCCATCCTGTGACATGGAGAGTGTAATGTCTCACTCTAATCACTAAGATGGACCGTGTAATGTGTTACTAATCGAAATACGATGGAGCGTGTATTGTCTCACTCTAATCACTAAGATGGAGCGTGTAATGTGTTACTAATCGAAATACGATGGAGCGTGTATTGTCTCACTCTAATCACTAAGATGGAGCGTGTAATGTGTTACTAATTGTACTACGATGGAGCGTGTATTGTCTCACCATAATCAATACAATGTAACTAATTTTCTCCCTGAAAAAAACCGTTTTTTATTTGTTTCTATCGTAGAAGGGTTGATCAATCAAAATCTGGATAGCGGTGTAACTAATCAGTTGAATGGTGGTGAAAATAATCAGTTCGGCATTCCTACCCTATCACTACAGATCCAGTTGCAATCGAGTAAGTCAAGTGAACTCCATCTAATATTCAACCTTCTACTTTTGTCACACAATACTCCGTCGGGATAACTGGCGATTGACCGAATGTCCACTTCATGTTCTCCTTTCCTCCAAACAAATTCCTCTGCTTCTGGTTGAACACAAGTTGTACGAGCCGTTTATAAGGAAATTTGACGTTTATTGATACAGTGATACAGAGCAGGTGGATATGGGCGGCGAGCGACGCCGCCTTGGCTGCTAGTCTATATATTAATAGCCGATTCTCCGTCTGTCTGTTTGTTTGTTTGTTCGTTTGTTTCTTTGTAAGTCACGCAAAATGGTAGATTAAGTTGTGAGCGAAATTATTTCTTTTTTTGTGTGCGACGTGAGTTCGAAGCAAATACATTGCAACCCCAATCGAACGTGACTTTTTTTGGCTGATGAACTAATAGGAATAACGTTTTGTTTTTATCATTATTGTTAGTTTTATATTCCACGTTGACTTGGCTTTGAAAACAGTACATCAGCTAAATACAAAGAAACTAACTGATTAAACATTTTGGACAAAAAGCAGCAGTGGCAGAACGTGGCAGCATATGTTCGGTTTGCCTCTAACTCTTGCCTGACGAACGAACGGATGAACAATTTAATGATCATGCACGTTCACAAAGATCGACTAAATGATCTGGATTTTGTTGAAATCGGCAACAACTTTGTGAGTGCCAATCAAAGGAGGAGAAGCAAATTCGGTATTTTTAACAATTTAGATTACGGTAAAGTCCCTGAAATTACATCTACAAGAGAATGTACAACGCAAACCGATGTTTGAATCACAGCCTAACATAATGTATGTATTGTAATTTTTATTTTATGGTCAAAGTGAATGCATACAAAAAATAAAACATTTTTCTAGTCCTTTACCTGTCAAATTAGCGAAAGTAGCTCCAAATTCCGGTGAAAATAAGTTCAAAAAACATAGGTTAAAGTATGAAAACTCTTGATTTTCAGTGCTCAAATAAGCAATCTAGGGGTTGTAAAATTGAAAAATTTTCTTGGGCCGTCGGCCCCAAACATGGTGGGGCCTCCTTAGATACTCAACATGTTCAGCCCCCCCAACTCAAAACACTTTGCTACGTCCCTGTTCTTTTAATTGTTAAGCGTTCTGATCGAACGTTTTTTTTTTCTATTTATTCATTTAGCACGTGCCTTTTTTCTCTCCTCCGTGTGAACTTTTTAATAACGTTTTGTTTTTATCATTATTGTTAGTTTTATATTCCACGTTGACTTGGCTTTGAAAACAGTACATCAACTAAATACAAAGAAACTAACTGATTAAATATTTTGGACAAAAAGCAGCAGTGGCAGAACGCGGCAGCATGTTCGGTTTGCCGGTGTATCCTAACGTATCCTTGCCTGACTGTCTGAGACGGGTGAACTTTTTTTTGGAGCAATCAAAATGTTTAAAAACCGATAGGTAAAAAATGAAAACAAAATATTTTTTTGCTTTTCTTTTAATAATTTAATTTCTTTTTGGATTTCTGCGAAAGCAAGAAATACTTTAAAACCGGCTTTGTTTTTCTTTTTTTTTTTTTTTTTTTTCTGATGTCCAAACCTAGCGGTTTTTTGAAATTTCGTGTGTGCGCTTACATGAAACTTACGCTTACCACGCATGTGAGGGTAGAAACCATTTTAAATTTTTTAAAGTTTCTTGAAAATGATAGATATGGGTATCTGAAGATAAAAAAAAGAATTTTCATAGAAGAAACTTATAATTATCTTGAACTGTGATCATTCTTTTCTAATTAAAAAGAAGTTTTCAACGTTTTGTAAACAGAAGAGTCAAAAAGAAAAAGGTAGCTATTTGTTTGTTTTTATAGAGAAATGTTTTGATATTCTTTAAGCCTAAATTCAAAACATCTTCGTTTGTTTTGTATATGAGCTGTTACGCTTTTAAGCTCTGGATACTTTGGCTCAGCTTAGTTTCCTCTTCAGCTCCAACATAGAAAATTTGTGTCTACCCTGCACCACTTACTTGTTTTATTGTTTGATCAGTTTAAGTTATACTGTCAATGTCCCTTATTACGAGTGACTAATCACAATAGCAAATTAAAACATCTGTAAAACAACTGTCTGTAAATTCAAAAGATACATCATGTAACAATACAAAACTTTCCTTTCAGTTACAATATATAATTATGTTATGTGTGTGCTTTAGAACATATATAAGTATTATATATAACTGTTAATGATCAAAATTATTGTTTACTTTTTGTGTTTGAAATATTGATAATTCCATTTGTAATTAAGAAGATTGACGGTACATATCAAATGCTTAAAGAACATGATTTACATACGTAATCACTGAATATTCGAAAAAATCAATATAAACTTAATATTATTTCGTACCCCCAAAATAAAGAATGTTTTATGTCATTCAGCAGATGTAGTTAAGTTTATCAGTGGTGTATATACGTATACAATAAAGTTTCGCATAGTGTCAACTATATTTTCGCAATGCCCTTGGGTGCATATGAAATCAGAGATGCAATGTTATGTCGTAAAAATCATTCAACCTTTTTTTGAATTTCTTCAAGAAGTTTTATATACAGGTCATGAATGATAACTCAGATCAAGAATGTTTGTAAGTGCTTTCCGTATTACTAATCAAAACAAACTACAACAGTTATAATGTTGGTTTTGGTCTATGTGGATGTATTTTGCATGGCCAAAATCTGCATGCATTTTTGTGCTTGTAATTTAGGAAGTCTGCTAGGAAGATTGACACCAAGTATCAAATTCAGAAATTCAGAACTTTTACAGTTTATGAGTTACGTGCATATACATTGTGATATCTGAAAGGATCAATATATCTTTGATATTATTTCTTATCAACAAAATAAAGAATATTTAATGTCATTCAGATGTAATCCAGTTTATTAGC
This sequence comes from Turritopsis dohrnii, assembly GCA_027922465.2. NCBI lineage: Eukaryota > Metazoa > Cnidaria > Hydrozoa > Anthoathecata > Oceaniidae > Turritopsis > Turritopsis dohrnii. The sequence continues at coordinate 1,600,783 of BQMF02000016.1, forward strand.
AGTATACTATAAGTCTCTCATAGTGTCACTTATCTTTTGACAATGTCCTAGGGATTATATACATTAGAAATGTGATTTTTTATTTTGGAAATCACATAACCTTTTTCAAATATGTCATATGCTTTTTCTTTCATATTTCAGCAGAAATCCTTTTGCCTGTTAAGGCATCTTGTTTTAATTGTTATGCGCTTCAGATCGAACCTTTTTTATTCACTTTAATCATTTAGCACGTGCCTTTTTTCCCTCCTCCTGTGTGAATTTTTAAGAAGAGAAACCATTTCCTCCCTGTTTGATAGCACCCATGTTAGAGCGCGTAACTTTTTTAAAACAAAAGCTAATAAAAAGTTAAAGTTTTTTCTCCCTACGTTTTGAGTGTATTGCTGTACTGATCAACGATTGGTTTTAAAAAATAAATAAGTAACACATCATGAAAAACCTGAAAAATGGTGATGTAACACTGTTGATGAAACACTTGATGTAGCACTGACTGCACACCAGAGGTTGTGATGACTTCGAATCTGCTTCTGGTTGAACAGAAGTTGTACGAGCCGTTTATAAGGAAATTTGACGTTTATTGATACTGTGATACAGAGCAGGTGGACATGGGATAACCGACGTTTTTTGGGGTCCGTGATACAGGCGATGGGGTTACAAAAAATTTGGGTCTAATTTTTTTTATGGTACCCGTTTTTGTTTTTTGTTGGTTTTTTTTTATAAGGAACACCCTTATAAGTAAAAAAAAAGCGTATAAGAGGTTTACCATATGGATATGTTGACTTACCTTGGGTTACGAAAACCTTCTCTCATTATTGGTCAAGCTGTGAATGAGAAGACGGTCGTTTTATACGATTACAACAGGATCGAAAATACTGACCAATGCGGTTATATTGAGTTGTGCCTAGGTGTATTGAAGTTTAAGAAAAAATCAGCCTAGGATATTCTGATGTTGATGATGAAAGAGTTTCAGTTAACCATACACTGTATGATGATATGAGGAAAACGTAATCTTAACCAACTAGGCAATCCAAACCGACTAAGTAGTCCTAACGAACTAGGTAATCCTAACTGTCTAGGCAATCCTAACCGACTAGGTAATCCTAACCAACTAAGTAATCCTTACTGATTAGGTAGTCCTAACCGACTAGGTAATCTTAACCGACTAAGTTATCCTAACCAACTAGGTAATCCTAACCGACTAGGCGATGATGAAATTTGAAGGAAATTTCGACTAATGTCACTAATTATTTCGAAATAATTAAATGTTATTATTTTGGCTGCCATGATTATTCCACCCGTCCGATGCTATGGTGTCCGTATTCTCGCTTCATCCATTAAATGTTTTCTTTGCTTAAAGATGATTGTGATTCACAATGAACACAAGGGTCTGCTGTTAAAGTATTAGCATTTTGTCCATCCAACACGATAACTGTTTCAATATTTTTTGACTATAATCCTTGTAGAAATCATGTTTTGGAATTTTGTAAAGTCTATTCTAGTATACTTTCGAAAAACGTTTGCTTGATATTGTATCATAAACGTGCTGTTTTTATATAGCCCTGAAGTATCGATTTGTCCGCCCGACATAACAAGTACTTTTGTAACAGACCCACAATAAGTAAAATAAAGCTTGTATACTTAACAGGTCTTGACTATCTTCTGAATGAATCAATCTAACCAGTGTATTTTCTTGTGTTTCCTTCAGATGTTACGATCTCCACTAGTGCTCAGTTACATGACGCATCGACGTCTACTGAAAACGACAACTACCCAACAAACCCACCACCCTCTGATGTACACGTGTTGTATCCAACTTGACGCATGCGCAAATTACGAACCAATGGGCACCTGCATGCATGGAAATAAATATCGTAGAAGACGTAGACGTAGAAGCATCGTCTCGTATTACATGAACACTGCTTGTGTATCTTGAAGTATGGATCAAGAGACGATCTTTGAATTATGATGTTTGATAGGAGTGTTTCAAATCAAGTAAAAATGGGAGCGATCAGAAAGGTGGAAAATCTTCAGTATGTTATGATGGTAAATTGGCGAGTAATAATGCTTGGAACAGGTTTAAAATTTTGTGCTTCTCTCAGTTTAGCTATAAGAACTTTGTACTTAACTTCTTACTGAGACTATGCTCGCAATTTCCGGTTTCAAGTGCAATGTTTTTTTTTTGCAGATGGGGTTTAAATCCGTATAAATTCGATAGTTATCAGATAACCTCTAATCTCTGCGTGATATACATCTCTGCGTGATTTCTTTCTGGAGTAAAAAGTGAAATGATTTCTCTGCGTTAGTACTCCAGTGTAGTGTGGATGTTCTTTTCCGAAAAAAACAAAACATTTTCTCTTTCTCATCGAGCAGTGTATCCGATATTAAAACTATTACCGAATGAGACCTATCCGAAACGTGTGATCATGAGCCAAACCATTTATCATTAGACGACCAGAAAACCATTTCACTTGAAATTTTCCACATCATTTGTTTAAAGAACATTCTTGCTGTCCATAAAAAGCCCTAAAAGAATCGCCCGATAAAACCTAGTTCGTTTGACCAAGTAGATTGAACTATCGGTATTGCGAAACACCGAATATATCGAATCATCTAGTTTGTAAAACTGGTTTTTCACCGAAAACACCGCACCGAAATCATACGAAAACGACATATATAACGAAGCTTTCGTGTGGCTTCAAAGTTCGTTTTTGTTGCGAGAGTTTGACCGAGAGTCATACATGCTGCTGAAATTTTTGTAATAAGTAACATCCAAATATATTAATATAATCTCTTCAATTCCACGATATGCTGTGTTTTCTTTCTTCGTGTTCTCTTCCGCCCTTTTCCCTTTCAGAGGGCGCTTTTATTGGAGAGGGAAGTTGCATAGATAGGGTTTATATAAATTTAATTTTATTTGCAAAGAAGCGTTTTTTCTCGGGATCCTAAACATCACTCGATATCTATCGAAGTTGACATATTCGTCAAAAGGTCGCCACAGTTGATTCACTAGGGACTTCACAACCGGAACGGGAACGCCGTTCCGTAGTTAGGTTCTCGTTCCGGTTATGTGTAATAACGGGAATTAAGAAAGTGCGCGACTTCATAATGGCGCATTAAATTGTAAACAAACTTAAAAGCGTAAAAGACTGAAAGAGTAATAATGGAGAAAAAAGACTTCTTACACCTTGCTCATTATGATAAAATTATTGATGGTGAAGAATTTTTATTACTTCTGGATTTAGAAAAATCCTCTAATCTGTATCTACCATACTGGAGGTATGAGAAGTTCAGCTTGAATAATCTGGCTGAAGATGAGTGTCTGTCTGAATTTCGCATTGAAAAAGATGATATTCCAATTCTCAGAACAACCCCATAAATCCCTGAGAGAATAATTTGTTACAATGGCACGAATGTGTGTGGCCTCGAAAAGGTATGCATATCCCTGCAGATACTAAGATATGCTACCTACAATCCCTCACAAAAATTATTGAGACACCCCAGTTGGAAATGAAAACTCTGAAAATCATATGTCAAGGCCCCCCCTCCCCCAGAATTCAATGTTGTATGTGGCTTTCACACAAGCCAGGCAGCCCTGTGGATGGCTTTAATTAAGTACAACATTGAATTCTGGGGGAAGGGGGAGGCTGTCTCATAATTTTTGTGAAGGATTGTAGGTTTGCTAGGCCTGTACCTGAACTTTGTATAATCAACAATGATATTCTCAACTTATTTTATGACCGATGCAGACATTTATTGATTGATATGAATCAGCCCTGGCTATCACCTAATAATCTCTAAATCTTTGCAAACATAGTGCACGAAAGTGATGCCCCATTGAACAACTGTTGAGGTTTCATAGATGGAACCTAAGACCTATATGTAGACCAAACGAAAATCAGAGGATTGTTTATAATGGGCACAAAAGAGTAGATTCAATAAAATTTCAATCAGTAGTAGCTCCTAATTGTTTATTTGCAAACTTATTTGTTTGCAGTTTCAGCCATCTTTCTTCCTTGAGCGTTCACGTTTTCTCAGAACTTTAAAATGTGTGATTTCACGTTCGGAACAAACAGAGTGAACTTCAAAATTTCATGGGAATCACCTCGCGCATGCGCAGTCAAGCGATATTATGAAGTTCCCGTTCCCGTTTTCGAAATCTCATAAATCTCTCGAGGTCGCGCAAAATCTCGAACTATTTACTTCCAGATAGCGAGACTCGACTGTACTTAGAAGAGCAATCATCAAATCATCATCAATCTTTGCGCCTTCCAAGTCTGAATCAGCTGAGACAAAGGGAATATCTTCTCATTAGTTAGGGTGCATTTATTTTAAAAAGGGCGTTTATAAAACATCTTGATCTTGGAGAAGGCGTTAATTAGATGACACTTTCCCATAGTACGCCTACCACATTACCCAAAACAACGATTTATTTCGTTTTCTGTTAAAAACCATCACATGACTCTCTCTGGCCATACTCTCTAAAGAGTTACAAGTAGCTTTTTACGAACAAAACAACAGAAAAGTGAATGCAAAGTGAAAGCATTTCACAAGCGAGTAAGTAGAATGCTGCTTTTTTAAATGTATGTTAAAAAGAAATAAGAACAGAATCTGTAGAGTTGATGGCGTTTTCTACGAAAATTCCAATTATCTTATCCAAATTCGTAAGCATTACAAGAGATAATAGTTTGAAGACAAAATTAAAGAAGACATTATAATCCTGCTTTGATATAATAGTTGGAACAAATTACGCTATCATCAAGGAAGATTATTGGATAAGGGAAATGGTAGACTATAAATCATGGAGGGCAGTAGCGCGTTGTTGAAATACACAGTCATAAAATCTGCTATGCATAGCTCACTGATTGCTAACATGAATTTAATATTTTATTTGATATTTCAAGTCCTGTATATAATTATATGCAACCTTCAACAGCTGTATTGTTAAAAAGTTAAGCAACCCTGGGTACGAGTTTAGTATACACGTAATCATTACCTTGCCGGCATGTACATTTGTCCTCTGGGGGTATCCATAAAGTACGTACGCATGTTTTTGATATTTTTTGACCCCCTCCCCTCGTCTGTGAGCGTTCGTGTGCAAAGCAAAGACTCCTTCCCTACCGTACACAACGTACATACTAATCACGAATCCCCCCCCCCCCCCCCCCCCCCCCCCCTCTAAACAAACTTCTTTCCAGGATTATTTTGTGATATCTCATGCACTTGGATAGATGCTTTTTAATCGTTTAGCTTCAATATCTCAGTCAGTGCTATTTTGTTTCTGTTTCAAATTCTCAATGTGTAAGTTATCAAATGTAAAATCTTCAATGAAAGATGTTTGGCATTTCAAAGATGTTTGTAAAAATCGGCATTCTGTCGCCTGCTATAAATTTTATACTTGCCTCGCTGACCTCGTCATTACCCCTTTCTTCCATGCTTTCTCCTTCACTGGTAATTTCTTTGCTAGTTTCGTCATTATGATGCTTCGTCATTATGGTGTTTCGTCATTATGTTGTTTCGTCATCATGGTGTTTCGTCATTATGTTGTTTCGTCATCATGGTGTTTCGTCATCATAGTGTTTCGTCATCATGGTGTTCGATTGAATGGTATTTCTATTACCTTCATTGCTGCTTGGCAATGTTGTTCCAGCCTCGATAGGTTGAGAGCTATGAATGAAAAACTTTACTCTCCTAATATGTCTGGCTAACTTAAGCCTGGAAATTTCAAAATGGTGCACTGCTATAAACAATGATTCAAACTTTAAATGAACGCGAAGAAAACAGCTGATCACTGAAAAAAAGGTTTTTTTAGAATGCGTACGTATACCCCCTCCACCATATTCAAACATACGCTTTTACAGTGACCCCCTCCCCCTCTCCCAACCCACGTCTTTGTAATTTAGAGATGACCCCTCTGGTGAACACCCTTCAAAAATTCTAAAATTGCTAAACATGCTGAGGTTTTGCGGACAATATACCAAATATACCGTTTCATTTTTTCTTTCAGATTATTTTATTGTAAATTGTAAATAACAATGGAAACGGATACTTATCAAGTACACGAAATCACCGAAAACCATTTATTAAAAGACGAAAATGATCGTGTAAAGGACCGATCATTCCTCTACGTACTCGTAATCCTTATGGAAATATTCGGTTTCCTTGTGCTTTCTCTGGTTTTGATATGGACGCTAAAGTATATGAATGGATTGTCTTTCGATGTGACGACCAAAGAAATTTTCAACTTGCATCCCATCCTTATGATCACTGGAATGGTCTTTTTGTACGGCAACGGTAAAAGACAACCTCGAACCCAGTGTTTCTTGCCTTTTTTGTATGCAGATGGTAAGAAACCATGGGTTCGAGGTTGCTTGTAGGTATTTATTTGTGTCTTAATAGTTAGTACCGTTACTCGACCCGTTTTCCAGTCTCAGCCATGTTCGATATATTCCATTCACATTTGAAAATATTCGGACATACTTAATAGCTATTGATTGGTTGTGCACCAGCGCTCGCTCCCCAGCGGGCACAAAAACAAATCATCCCTCACACTACCAAGAAAAAGAATGCACAACGAATGTAAGTTCCGTAAGCAGCATGTTATTGTTACTCGAAGACATGTTATTGTTACTCGACGTATATGCTGTTTAATGACAGCAGAATGAAATTTGAAACTTTTTACCAAGTCCTTATTTCATCATAAAAAGATCCTAATTGGGATGTCCCACTTTCAGACGTCCCTACAACGTCGTGCAAAATCATCTCACGATCAAACGACCATTTTACGATTAAAATGAGACGTCTCAAAAACGTCGTGTTAACACTGGGTCAAGTTAAGTAAGCAATATTTCCATAGCAATACTCCTATCCATCAGTTCATAAATTATCCATCATTGTAGCCTTCGTATTGATGTAATGACGTAAATCATCATAATAAAAGAAGTTTGTAAAACAATGATTCCCGAGGTGTCATCTCTTTTTGTTAATGATACAAACGTCATTATTTTTCAAAATGAAAACGAGGCGAGGGATGCTACGATGGATGGGAGTATTGATGATATAGTGGTGGTGAGCATCCACTGTCTTCGTTGTTTGGGTCTCAGTCACATTGAATCTTTATACCTTATCGGGGATAATTTCGTCGGGGAAAGGTGACGAAATATTTGCTTCGTGACGAAAATTTTCCCTGACGAAAAGTTTTTAAAACAGTGAAATTTATGAGAAAGTATTAGTAAATTTTGCAAAATGACGAAATTTTTCCTGAAAAAAAATTTTCCGCGACGAAAATGTTCCCGATAAGGTAGTCCATTTCGATGCGCTTATACATCAGCTTACCTGTCCATTACGATCTATTAGCACACTTGCAAGTTAGAGTAATATCATCTATGACGTCAGCTATTTAGATGGAAGTCTGGAATATTAAATACCTGTGTCCCGTTAATTTTTTCTCTTTCCAGTTTTCTTGATCCGTTTTATTAAATCTCAAAAATAAACTCAGGCCTTGCACTCTCTTTCAAACATTTATATGGAGAAGTTGACACCCCTTTTAGTGACTGGTTGATATCAGGGATCAGATTGGTCTTGATAAGTCAGATATTTTTTACGGTTGTTCTTATGATTTTGCGAGTTAAAGCGAGCCCAAACGGAATTGAAGCATTTAGATTTACTTCTCTATTTTCAGCTGCCGTGACTTTCCGAGTGATCCCAAAGAAGAAGAGATCGAAAGCGAAAAGCCTTCATGCTTTTACGAACTTCGTCATCATTCTTCTTACTGGTTGCGGATTCGTCCCAGTCTTTAAATTCTACAGTTATAACAAAATATCTCACTTTTACTGGATTCACAGCTGGTTGGGTTTAGTCACCATCATGCTTTTCGTTCTGCAGGTAAAAGCCAAATTTCTTTAGAAAAAAACAAACAAACAAATTTTGATCATTTCTTAGAAATTTACAATATTCATTCACTCGTATTATTCATTCGCTCATGATATCCATTCACTCATAATTTCCATCATCATTCATGACGTTGCTTCATGCTTGTTGATGATAAAATGTCTATTGCACATGCTCATTCCAACTGGGAAACAAGCCTTTTTCGTAGGGGCTGTAGTAAGGTTTTCTTCTAATCGTACTTTAGTTTGTGCTAGGGTTTGTCGCATTTATATTTCCAAAATTTGTTGCTGTAAGAAGGCGAAAATTGCTAACAATTCATCGGTATTTTGGTGCAAGCATTTTTTGTTGTGCCATATTTACTTGTTTGACTGGTGTAACAGAGAAGTTATGGATCAGGTAAGTTTTACGTCAATATGTGATAAGCAAGGCTATTATTACTCCATTTACACCAAGATTAAAAGCTGTTGAGATCGTGTTTTATTTTCTGAGAAAATAATTTTCCCCACTGGGCAAAATCGCCAAAAATTCACTGCGACGAAGAGCATTTTTAATGAAATCGTGTGTATACTTCTATAGAAATGCACTCCTTCGCAGTGGTTTTTTTAATTTAATTGAGGTTAAATAAAACAATGACATGTGGTTATTTTAGTTTATCTAAAACATGTTTTAAAGTTGCTAGCTAAAAATTGCAGCTAATATTGCTCGTCTCGACAAGGAAACACAAATGAATTTTAGAACGATTCTGTTGAGTTATAAACATTGGAATTTGATTGTAACAATCGATGTAATATAACGTGTACTTAACATTTTCAAAACAAGTTTAATAACATGATTTGCTCGTGTGAATAGGGTATTAGTGATATTCTCGTCCAGAGCAATTATGGAAATGTTAATAACATGGCTTTGAGGGCAATTTGAGATAAAATTTTACAAAATTTCACCAATAACCATGTTATTCCTGTTCAATCACGTGATTGGTTGAAATTTGATTGACGTTTTTGCTTGGCGGGAAATTTCAAATTGGAGGAAAATTTCAGATTAATTTACCAAAACCGTCAATCAAATTTCAACCAACCGTGTGATTGAAGCAAGAAACAAGAAACACGTTTTCTTTTCAGTGACGATGTAAAACGCTATCATATTGGTCTCCGGTTGACTGGAAACGCAATCGGCATGATAATCCTGTGCTATTTCTTTCTTGTTGGCTACATACTGTATAATCCGCGATTTAGAAAAACCATTGAGGAGGATGTGAACTAGTGTTGCCATAGTGATGATCGAAACTTTCTCATCAGCCTTTATTTATTTACTCCTTATAATAATGCAATTAATGTAAAATTTGCAACGTTGTGATTGGTTGATCATTAAATTTGTAACGTTGTGATTGGTTGATCATTAAAGTTTTGTTATTGCAAGTAGACTTTTTAATTTGTTCATTCTGTTAATTTAGGCGCACCTTAGATATGCGTCCGTTTTACTAGAGTTAAAATAATGGCAAATAGATCAGGGTCCCATTTCTAAAGTATGGTCTTTGAGTTTTCTGAAGTCTGGTCTTTGAGTTTTCTGTGCTCTAGGAAGAAGTTTGTAAAAGAAGACCAGAATAAATAAGATTTATACTCTTCGGAAAAAATGTTTTTGGTAACCTTGTACGCATATATGCCTCAAACACTAAGGTTTTTGTAAATAGCAGCCATTAGTCTTTAGATATGAACCAAACAAGGAAAACCTTTATGCTATAAACGAACCCAAGCAGCAACGAAGTTTGGGACATTAGACCAATTAGGATCAGGTTGCAAGAGTAAGATCCATCTGTTCCCGTCCGATCCATCTGTTCCGGTCCGATCCGGTCTGCTATTTCCACTCAAACTTTCATCACGAAATATATGTGCGCCGTGCGTGAAAAATAAGAAATAAAAAGTGAAACAGAGAAAATAAAAACATGATGGAAAAAGATAAGACTTTACTGATTGCACTACTGGTAGTTAAGAAACGTCAACTGAAGCAAAAGCTACGAAAAGAAAAACATCACCAAAAAAATATGGATAAGAAAAAATATTCACTGAAAGAAGTTGAAAAGGAGAATACCACCAATTAATAAAGAAATTGAAATTACTTGACCATGAGCTGGTTTTCTTAAAATAATATTAATTCTTGTGCACTGTTGTTGTCATATCTTGCCTTTGATTATTTCATTTGTTTTGAATTTCTTCACGTGTTTAGCTACCATATTTAAGTCATGTGTTTAGTTTGGAAAGCTATTATTGGCAAAAAAAAAAAAAACAAAAAAAAAAAACGATTCGCCTCGCCAATCAAAAAACGTTGAAAATTTTCAACTTATTTTTTGTTCCTGGTCGGATCAAAATGGAACTATTACTATTACGAAATATTTCCAAGTGGTCTTTTGTTTAGCGATCCGATCCGATCCGATCCTGTCCCCGAACAATTATCCGAAGTGGATATTCGCCTTTAATACTCTTTACATGCATGGACATGCGCATGTCATTAAGATAAAAATGTCAAGTGTTCCAGCACGGAACTCTCTGGTATTCCATGAATAGCGATTGGTTCTTATGTTCTCCTTATTCTATGGAAGTTTTTTATCTATTAACAGAATAGCCAGGCCTATATTTTTATTACAATCATAATCCTTGCCAGTAACCAAAAAGATTCATACATTATGTTATCTCTACAATACATTGTAAATGTGCTGATAATGCATCTTTCATAAACCAATCAGTAGTTTGGAATATTCTCTAAAAATTGTCACTGCAACGAAGTGCATTTTTTTTTGTGGGGATGTGACTATTTGTGTGCCTTCCTATAACAATGTACTCTCCCGTAGTGGTGTTTTAATAAATTTGTCAGGTGTGACATTTTAGGAAATACATACGAAAGTTCTTTAGAAACATACCTTCTTACGACGGACACCTCTATATAACGGACTATTCCCAATTCCCTGGCAGTACTAATCTGTGATGATGAAATCTTTATCAGGCAGACGCTTTTCTTGAACGGACAATTTTGCATTCCCCATTGGTACCCGTAGTGGGATCTGCTACAAAAGTATTAGCATTAGTATTAGTCGGATATTGTCCATCCGACACGATAACTGTTTGTTTCAATATTTTTTGACTATCATCCTTGTGGAAATCATGTTTTGGAATTTGTTAATTCTATTCTACAATCTTGGACAAAACTAAATGGAATTTTTGTAGTAGCAACATCAACCCCTCCCCCCACAACAAGGTTGTTAGGGGCTTGTGCCCGGAATTGGGGGAAACTGCACTGAAACAACTGAAACAACTCTGTCACTTCCGCCAATATTTCAAATATATCGATATTTCAAAAAACAAATCTTTTGTAATCTTCATTTACACCACTTGTTGGGAATCATATTTTCCATGCTTCATCATTCACGAAATGTTTCAGTTTCAAGTTTTGGCTTTGTAATTCGTGCCTTTTTACATCAGCCTTTTAAAAAGTACTTTTAACTTAATAGATAGTTTGAAATCGTGATTTTGACAGGTCTTCGAAGTCTGCAATTATGCTGGAAAATTTCTTTAAGTAATGCAAACTCAAAAACGTTAACCTCCAAACTTGAAATTTGTGGTAATCTATGAGTAGTTTTAAGATCCCCTTGAATGAATAACGACCAAAGTTTAATGAAAAGCCGTTGCTACTGGCTACAAACTAGCCACTAACGCTTGAAGTTCTCTGGGCGAAGAGATGCACTCGAAGAAAAATGTTTGTTTGAAGAAAGCGAAATGGTTTAGCCTAATTAGCCTAAGCAATTGCATACCAATGACTCTCCAAGGTGGTTCACTAGACTAATCTCGAATGTGTTGAAATTCGGACATTTTTAGACAGACCAACAGTGTGTTGAAATATCGATTTTATTGTCATAGGCGGATCCAGGGTTAGGCAAAAAAAGTGGAGGAGTACAATGCTATTAATTTCTTTTCAGTGTTTAACTGTAATTAGTTAAAAGGCACGTTTTTCTATTCTTCTCCTAGATGACACAACGCTCCTCCTCAAATTTTGCCTAAGCTCTAGATCCGCCTATGATTGTAGCAATTGTACGTAGCTATGCATAAAACGCCTCGTTGCCGAGTATGGGTAGAAAATCATTTGTGATTCGTGAATTTTAATGCAAGCTGTCAACTTTTATAATAAAATAAAATTCATTTCATAAAATTAATTTATACCCAGCGGGCACAAAGACGTCGTAAAGACGTCGTAAAGACGTCTTTTCAAGACGTCCCTAAGACGTCGCAAAATGGTCGCGAAGTGGGAATCTCAAAAGACGTCCCAATTACATCTTCATTGAGATGTCTCGATGACATCCCAACGACATCGTAACGACGTCGCAGGATTATGAAATTTACTCTTTCAAAAACTGTAATAGGCCACAGGCGGACCCGAACCTGGAATCTCTAGTGTGCCAGCCGAACTCGTAACCGTTATGCCACCGCTGCTTGTTGCCAAGACGTTTAAAAACATTTACAATAAATCATTCTATACAGACTGATTGCTTTTTAAAGTTTATAATTGTTTCGAAGGTCGTTATTCAATCCGTATAAAGACGTCCCAAAAACGTCGTAAAAGGATCCCAATTGCGACGTCCCGTTTCAGACGTCCCTACGACGTCCCAAAATGATCTTAAGTTTATAATTGTTTTGAAGGTCGTTATTCAATCCGTATAAGGACGTCCTAAAAACTTCGTAAAAGGATCCCAATTGTGACGTCTCGTTTCAGACGTCCCAACGACGTCGCAAAATGATCTTAAATTTACAATTGTTTCGAAGGTCGTTATTCAATCCGTATAAAGACGTCTCAAAAACGTCGTAAAAGGATCCCAATTGCGACGTCCCGTTTCAGACGTCCCTACGACGTCCCAAAATGATCTGGAAAGCAAACGACCATTTTACGATTAAAATAAGACGTCTCAAAGACGTCTTGTGCCCGCTGGGTAATGTAAAATAAACCTTCTTAGTTAACAGTGATAGATAGTGTAGAAAGGGCTTTAAAAGACGTGCTCTTCCGAATTGACAAACCATCTATGTTTACTTGTCATCAGTCTAACGAAGGGAACAAATTGGCGAAGAGTGAGTGTGTTTACAAAACATGATGACAAACATAGCTATCACTTGTTGACAAAACATTTATCCACCAAAGTCATATCGTGAACATCATGAACTGTTGATGACGTCAAAGACGGAAAGTCTGACGTCACTTCGACTTTGTTAATCTGTCTGAGATAGTTTTGAGAAAATAAAATGAAAACATGACTAAGTTTGTTTTGTTTGTTTTGTAGAACTAGAAGAAATCTTCATGTTTAAAAAGATTTCCCATTAATACGGGAAAATATTGACCGAAGCTGTGACGTCATAGACCCAGCAAATGGAGCTCCGAACAAGTAATGTATTTGCTGATGGGAAAGTAACGAATAACATGTCGCGACCTTGGTCAAACAAAATTCTATCGATGAGCGTATGAGATGTAGTGTATGAAATGTAGTGTATGAGACCTCGTTTGACCACCTATTTCCTCTCAGCTTGAGGTGCTATTTCTTTAATTTGTTTACCCTATTGGGGATAATTTCGTCGGGGAAAATTTACGTCGGGGAAAATTTTTCTTCGGGGAAATTTTTGTCATTTTGCAAAATTGTACTAATACTTTCTTATAAATTTCACTTTTTCAAAATTTTCGTCGGGGAAAATTTTCGTCACGAGTCAAAAATTGCGTCACTTTTCCTCGATGAAATTATCCCCGATAAGATATACTGTCTAGTGAGTAACATAGACATCCAAGCCGTCTTGCTTGAGACCAGGATGAATCAGATGAGCCGGTAGGCTGTTTGTTTGCATTTAAAAACCGGTCACTATAATGAAATATTAACGGAAAATTTACGTCGGGGAAAACTTTTCGTCGGGGAAATTTTTGTCATTTTGCAAAATTGTACTAATACTTTCTTATAAATTTCACTTTTTCAAAATTTTCGTCGGGAAAAATTTTCGTCACGAGTCAAAAATTGCGTTACTTTTCCTCGATGAAATTATCCCCGATAAGATATACTGTCTAGTGAGTAACATAGACATCCAAGCCGTCTTGCTTGAGACCAGGATGAATCAGATGAACCGGTAGGCTGTTTGTTTGCATTTAAAAACCGGTCACTATAAAGAAACATTAACGGAAAATTTACGTCGAGGAAAATTTTTCGTCGGGGAAATTTTTGTCATTTTGCAAAATTGTACTAATACTTTCTTATAAATTTCACTTTTTCAAAATTTTCGTCGGGGAAAATTTTTGTCACGAGTCAAACATTTCGTCACTTTTCCCCGATGAAATTATCCCCGATAAGATATACTGTCTAGTGACTAACATAGACATCCAAGCCGTCTTGCTTCAGACCAGAATGAATCGGATGAACCGGTAGGCTGTTTGTTTGCATTTAAAAACCGGTCACTATAGAGAAATATTAACCGAAAACGTGATAAATTTGCTCCAATGAAAACATATGTAGGCATAAACGATTCTAGAAAGTGCGTTATTTCTTAAAAACGACAAGATTCGCAAAAATGCGACTATATTTTTCCCCAAAGTCGCGAAAAAATTATTAATTATTGTGTGTACATTGATAATCGTAAGAACAATGTATCATTACGCTGAATAAATGGTATAGCTACCATCAACCTGATACTCAGTTAAAAATGTCCTTACTAAACAACAGGTGGAGTTGAACTTAACATCAGAAAAGAACTTCTTTTGAACTTATAACAATTTAACCGAAGTGTTAAAAAGTGACTGAGAAGTTACTATGAACATAATTAAAAATTATAAGACCTAACTGCAACAAATATTTCCCCTTAAACAACTGAATATCAACAACCGCATCAACGTGTAAGGCAATTTCGTCATGATCATTATTGTTGCAGAAGCTTGTGAAGTTTCATATGCTTTATACCACAACATCACATAAAATAATGTAATTCAACAAAACACTTGCTTTTTGTAACTCGGATAAAACTTACAACGTTATACAATCCAATTTGTAACAGGTTTACAAAAGAAGAAAATAAAATTGGCCAAACCTAAATTTAATACTGCAATATATGAAGTATTTAAAATACTAGGAGGTAGACGTATAAGCAAATAACTATCAAAATCAATCAAAAATAAAAAGGAAAGAAGAGTTATTTTCAAAAAAAGAGAAGGGTTTAAGATGACAATTTATAAAATTAAATTCAAGTATTCAGAATAAACATCTCTGATTCAAAAAAATATTTTCACACACATTATTTCTATGTGAAAAAAATGACCTTCGTAAATCCCAAATGAAAAAAAACAACAACAGATTTTGGTAGTGAAAATGTACATCCATAACCAAATCACTACATATATAGCTGAAAGTAGAAGTTTGTGTTCTGGCTTGATTTAATTTACAGACTGTTACGTTGGATTGTGTTTTGATTTACGTTCGTTGATCGTAAAGAAAATTGACAGTATATTAACTTTTACGAAGTATAATATCACATACAGTACCAAAACAGTATACATGGTCATGCAATTAATCCATAGTAAATCATGTTTCTGTTAGATTAGACGACGATCCAGGGAAGCACATTCTACCAGATTCATTCAGGTTATTATGTGTCTCAATCCTCTGTATTAAAACATTATACGCAATTGGTTTTCCTAACTTCTCTTTGCATATACGATATCACATTTTTACTAGCTGTTTTTGCTATGTATTCATTGAGTTAACATAACATGTTGAACTGGTTGTTCTCCAAATAAAAAGGTACCATCAAATCATGTGTTTTCAGTTTAGTTGGGCCAGGATGTCAGGATGAGAAAAATGAAAATAAATCTTCAGCCTGGCTTTCAATAATGAATTGTCGTCTTTGCATGGAAATCAAAGATTCATTGGTTTACTGTTTCAAGCATTTAATTACCAATCGTAACATTGTCATCAACAAAAGCAAAACATCCATGACGTATCACTTTTTTTTTCTGTTTTTCACACGTTCATTCGAAAGTTTTACAAAACCTTTTAGAACAACACTGAACTAAAACGATTTATTTCCATCATTTAACGTTTTACACGCTTTTTTTTTATAAGAACAATTTTATAAGAACACGAGCCTCAGATTTGGCCAAAAAATAAGAACAAAATAAGAACAACCTGAGGCTCAAATTAATGTTTCAAAAATTAAGAACAGCCTAAGCCTGAATTTTCTTATAAAATAAGAACAATTAATGATAGGAACAACTCATGATGTGAATTCACTCACTGGCAAATGCTTTAGAAGTTTGTTTTTTTTACCTTGCATACTCATATCGGGTCATTGCCGAACAGCAACCATGCTTTTAAACAGTTGTTTTTAAAAAGATTAATTTAAATTTTACTGGAAGTTCTATAATATAAGAACAAAATGAGGCTGAAATTTGAAGCTGTGTTCTTAAAGCTAAGAACAAAATAAAAACAATTCAGGCTGAAAAAGGCTCAAAAAATAAGAACAGCCAGCCTCGGGTCAGATTTTACTGGTTCTTATAAAAAAAAAGCGTGTATTGAATCATCATCTTGCTAATGAATAATGGTTTCCTCAATCTTTACTACCACACAAAAACACCAGTCAGCTTTATTCAATTTATCTACCGGCCATGTGGGGAAAAGGTTCCAGGAAAATTCCCCGCTGGAAAATCCCTGACCCCAGTAAATTACTCCGGAGCATTAACCCCGGATAAGTACCCTTGGACAATTGCTCACAATGTTGAGAGCTTTAAACCTAATCCTTGCCCTAACCCTATATTGGGTGGGAGGAAATCATCCGGGGGCAATTTTCCAGGGGTGGCACGTGTTAACCATAAACACGATTGTCATTCTGTCTTGCGTACTGGGTGTTAAATAAGCCGGAATAGACTGCTGGATGAGGTGTTTATGTGAGAGAATAACTGGTTTAACTGAAACCCTTAAATCTTTTGATTGTTAGGTTGAAGAATAACCTTTTCGATCTGGGAAGTAGGGCCAGACAGTTTCACTTTGTTGATTCATTTATTGATTAAGTGCTTACCGTCAGCAAAAAATCAAGTATTCAGAAAAGATTTTTGGTTTGTTAATACATTCATAGTTAATAGCTAACTATGATACAATCAATATGATGAAGTTCAAAGGGTGTGGTGTGTTTGTCTAAAAGAGGTCATGTGACTGAGGAATGAAGGCGAAGTATTATTCCATTTCGTACATTCAAATAATAAATGAAACAACATAATATATATACAACTGAACATGTTGAGTTATTTTTTTCTCTCCCAATAATCTCTATAGTATAATAGTTAACAAGGTGTGTATTTTGTTTTTACAGTATGACAGAAGGTGAAGTTTCATCTATTTACATCAAGTTAGCAATTGTATTGAAAAATGAAAATAACTTTTAATAAGTGAAGGATTTTTTTCGGTACAGTTGCCAACTAAGATGTAAAAAGACTGACATCAAACAAAAACAAATTCAATAAATAAAACCAGTTTTGTTTGACTAAAATCGGAAATCGGAATTTCCATTACAGTTTCAAAAGACAGATCAACTATATGGCCGTGACAAGCACAACGCAAATATATTTCCGTTTTAAGATGAAATGCGCGCCGAATAAGTTTGTCGGCATCGCAAGAAATGACGTTCATTTATGACAGTCATAATGACATCAAAGCATGCATTACATAAAATAATTCTAAATTATTGAGATTTAAATACAATGCAGAAAATCTGATGGAGATAATAAATCTGATGGAGATAATCTTCCTCAAAAGAAAAGTAATATCATCTGATAGCTAGAGCCCCTGCAAGTATGACCCTGCAAGTATGTACAAAAATTACAGGTTTTTAAGCAGGTATGTTAGTGAGTTCGTATTTACCACAATAGTATCCATGGTCAAACATCCTTTCGTGTATTCCCTGTATGGCCATACTACACAAGACATAAGTTAGAATGACTCAAGCAATAGGTCACACTAGATGAAAAGGGTGCAAAGTCTAGGTGATGCGAGGTTAGATAACAGAAATTATATTAGATAACCATTTACGCTATTTTTGGTACACACGAATCATCTAGGCCATTTTCAAGAGAGAAATGCTTTTCGAACCTTTTAGTTTTGAATCACTTATGAAGTCTTATATGTCAAAGCTTCTCAATTTCTCGCCTTCAAACTGTTATCATTGCAATATATTTATTTAAAAATTAGTCGTTTTCATTTTAAAATTCTGCATTTGTTTCGGTATTACGCCATGAAGAACTGCTGCGAACATCTGCAACTTCAACTTTCCATTGTGCGTCTTCTTCATTTCTGTTATAACCTTTATCAACGTCCTGATAATTCAGAACTCGCAAGGAAGAATAAAATGAAAGCGACAAGATTCATTTTAGAGGAACATCATCTTCGAAAATAGGTGTTTTGCACTCTAAAAAAAAAAAGACACATAAAACAATGAGTTTATCGGAAGCCTCGAAAAAATACATGCTTTTACTTCAATGCATTAACCCTGAAAGAAACCGTAAGCCTTTTGTTAGTTCCGATTGACTTATGTGAAAAAGGGGAAAATTAAATGAAAACAAACTAAGACAAACAAAAACAATCTAAGAAATATGCAAACGAAATAAAAGTACTTACAACATAATTTGCAAGTTTTTGGACAATAGTTATGCAATGATTTCGCTAAACTTCCTGATCCTGAACACTCACCACCAAATCGTCCACACAAGACAACAAAACGTTTATCATCTTCACATGCTACAAGAAGAAAACAGTGACAATGGTCAAACAACTGTATTTGTTCAAGAAAGTAGGCAGAGCGAAGCTGCTCAGTCTGTGGCTGCGAGACAACGTTGCGAGTCAACCTTTTAGTAAAATTATAAAGGCTTGAGAAAATTAGTATTATAGCTACACATCCCATAAGACGGATACCTCTCGATAACAGTCCCGGTATTATTAACCCAACATGGAATAAAGTAGAATTTACAAAATTCCAAAACATGATTTCTACAAGAATGATAGTCAAAAATTTTTGAAAAAAACAGTTATCGTGTTGGATGGACAAAATGCTAATACTTTTATAACAGACCCAGGACGGATAATTTTCTAGTCCACTCGGTCTTATAAAGGTTTCCTGGTATATATTTTACCTGGACAGCTCTTTCCAGCAACATCTCGCTTAAGTGTCCTTTTATCCCAGCAACAACCAAGCGCTGAACTTGCACAATTTTTGCTGGGTGGTTTGGTTACAGGCGGCTTGTAATTACACTCGCATGTGTCACGACAGTGTTTCTTAATCATTTCGTTTTTGCTGCACCACCCCAAGTTTGAATAATATTCGCATCGTTCACGTCCATAATCATCTTTACAACCTTTCACTATAGGTTAAAAAGAAATTCAAGTATTTATATATTTGTTAGATTGACATTTCACAAAAATTTATGAAGGAGAAAAAAGAAACTATAAAAACTAAAAATATTTAAAAAAAGGAAAACGAGTAAACACTAGTGAGAATCAGCCTTAAGTAATTAAATAAAAACTTGAAAAAAAAAAACAAAAAAAAAAAAAAAGGCTGAAAAAAATTATACTCGTTGAAAAATTTTTTGGGTTTCTTGAAATGAAAATTATTTAAAGGAGAACATTTTTTCAGAAACTGAAGAATAACGTCAAACAAGTGGATGTCATGAAAATTAATTTATTCCTTCCTTTTCCATAAAAAGTTATGATGATAGTTATATTTTCTTACCTCGAGGTTTTGCTGTGGTTGTTGTGGTAGTAGTTATCTTTACCTGGGTTTGTATGTTGTTGGGATGGGTTGCTAAAGGAGAAGGACAGTTAAGAAGCATTGCTAACAATCCCTACTATACATGTTATTTATAGTAAAGGATTGAATTTCAGTTTTCAAGTTAGGTTTTAAAAACAAAGATCACGAGTTGATATAGATCATGTCGCCATCAAAAATTTAACTTATTCTTATGCTCAAATGTGTTGAAAAATCACTACGAAGAAGTCCCTTTTTTATAGAAACTCACACATTATTACAATAAAAATGATTTTTCAACGACTGTGGATTTTCGATATTCTTAAAAGGTATAACTACTTGATTATTGCTTTCTTCCAAATATTTGAAACCTGATAGAATGAGCATTGAGGTATACACTTACAGCACAAGCCACATGTTCGTGCACAGACTTTCGTCATCACTTTTGGTCTCGACTCACAAAACCCAAGGCGACTCATTTTATCGCATGACTCTCGCTGGTCAACGCATTTACCTGCCGTAGCTGTAACAGAAAAGGAAAGTTGGTAAGATACCAAGCCGGCACATTTGTTAAAAAGTCTCTGCGAAGGAGTGCATTTCTATAGAAATATACACACAATTTCAATAATAATGCTCTTCATCGCAGTGACTTTTTGAAGATTTTGCCCACTGGGTATAATTAATGATTATCCATTTACGTTATCTATTTCCACAACTAACAGCAAATGCATTTTTTAACTACATTTTAATGACGTATATATACACTTTGATCACGTGGTCAAATAAGATCGGTTGCGTCACGTGATCAGAGTGAGTATATGATTCAAATTGGAGATCAATTCAAGTTCAAGTGCAAAATGGAAACACTAGTATTTGATAATAGACAAAGAAGGTTTTCAGGTCAGATTCCAGTTAATGATGTGACGGTTCACTAAGTAGTTCGAAATACTTGAACTACCAATAAGATTCAACGAATGAGATTGCTTCAACCAATCACAAGTCAGCTCGTATAGTCGCAGCTACTAGGCTCATGAACTATAAATCTGTCTTACCAAACTATGTTGAACTTCAAAGAGATAAGGGTAAAAGAAAGCTGAAAATTAGGGGTAGAAAAAAAGGGGAATATCTGCTTACCTGTTACCTTAATGGAAGTTGGGAGCGTAATAATGAAGTTGATTGTTATATAATCTATTCATTAGCAAATAAAAAACTCGGCTAGGTAAAGATTGAAATGATATCCATAAAACCCTGGTATAATTGTCGACTAAGTCCTTACTGCATAGTCCACATGTTCTTGGGCATTCTTTCCTCATTTGACTTTTTTTAGATTCGCACCAACCCTCTAATTTGAAATTGACACAGTCTTTTGTATAATCGGAGCAGGTATCTGAAATTGAACAATGAAATTTGATGAACCATCCAATGAATATTTACTGGTTCTTTAGAATGACATCAATAGAAACAAACTTACCGCAAAACCCACAAGTCTTTCGACATCTTGAGATCATTTTGTCCTTATTTCGTGCACACCATCCTCTGGTCAGAAAGAAATTGCAGCCTTTCATGTTGTCCTCACAAATGGGAACTAAAAAAAAAAAGAAAAAAAGAAATAGGTTAAGAAAATCGATGGCACTATAGATTTGACTGTCTGCTTGCTCGTTGATGAGACAACTAAATAATATCTAATCACACTACTGAACGATATCTAATCCCTTTTGTTTTTTCATCTAAAAATCCTGTCTCTCCTTTACCTTTCACAGCTGCTGGCACATTTGTTGGTGGTGCCCTTGTAATTTCCTTCTTTCTCACAATCTGAGTGACTGCGAGTTGTACATTTGGACAAAGATTGCATGTCTTCTGGCAGTAATTTTTCATAGCTGCAGGTCTTTCGGTACACCAGTTATGGTTGCGAAGTCTAACGCAATCATTTCTTTGATCTTTACAAGTTTCTGTAATTTACAGAAAAATATTTTATTGAACAGTTCATCGTTGCAAGTGCATATTAGTGGATAAGACGGTGCAATTATAGTTCTGTGTTTCCAAATCCTGGTGTTGGTTAGTAGTGTGAATGGTGCAATAGTATTTACGATAAATGCATCTTTATCAAATGATGTTTTTCCAATTCGTGTATGCAGCAATGTGTAAGAATTTGTGTGCGTGCAGCAATATAACAAAGTGTATGTGCGTAAGTGTAGGTAACATAGTGAAGTAGCGATGTTCCAATTGGTTAATCATTATACCTGGCAAATATGTGACTCAGGATAATTTTAAAAAAAAATGTGAACAGAAAAAAGTGCATCCATAATGTTAGCCTGTTAAATTGTGCTGTATAATGTTGTATGTGCTTGGTTAAATAGTACTAAGTTCTGAACACAGACTAAACACAGCATTAAAATGAAGACATCAAACGTATAATTACTTTGATTGGTGATTATACTCTGGTTATCGAAGAAATCGAGGCTTGTTACCTTCCCTGACTGGACTGGCAGTCGTTTTAGCTCTCGTTGTGCTGGTACTCGTTGTCGTTGTCGTTGTCGTTGTAGTCGTCGTTGTCGTAGTTATTGTTGTCGGTGTTTTATCGGTACAGTATCTACAGGTTTTCGCACACAATACTTTCATTGCTGCTTTTCTAACTTGGCACCATTTATAAGTGTTTGCTAACTTATCACAATCATGTCGCCTGTCTTTACAACTACTCGCGCGATGTAAGTTAATATCTAAAGCGGATACAATAGGAACTGTGCAAGCTAACAACATAAATATATACTGTAAACTATAAAAACATTTCAAACATTCATTCATTCAATGATTGGATATTCTAGAAATGGTTATTGTAATGAATAATCAATTTTGTTAGATTATATTGTACTATTACTTCAAGTGTTTGTGCATTAATATGATTGGAAGTAGATTCATCATATTGTATATTGATATGTTAGTTCATGTCTTTCTTCAACAAACCTTCCAAACGATTACCCAAAACATGAATTATCATTATGATACACGATATTCACATAAAACATATATAGTTAGTTGATGGTGATGGTATTAATGCTATATGAAATTTAGTCCTCTTGTTTTTTATAAGGCGAGATCTTCTGATAAGCACCATAAAAGGATGGTTTCAAAAAGCTTAGACTGTTGACATTAATGAAAGGTCAGCTGCCATGACAGTGTCCTTGTTGTAGATAGAACGGTTACAAATTTCTTGATCGACTATATTGATCACAAGTTTTTAGTTGGTTGCTAGTTATTCGTAATTGGTTTCGTTAATGACTTCATTACCATTTGTTTTCAAATCTATCTTTACCTTTAGTGCTTTTGTAGGCTCTTGTTGTTTGTTGATTCACCCTACCAGCTTTGGTGGTAGCGATTGTTTGGGTTGTCGATGGCCTGGAGGTACCTGACACTGCTTTTCGTGGTATTCCCGCAGGAGGTGTTGCAGATGCAGTGAGCAATGGCGATGTCACATTTGTTACTTTTGCTGGCTCTGTTCCTGATGTGATATTTCTTAATTGTATAGTAACGACTGCCTTATCTTCTAGTTTTTTCGTGGTTACTATATTGTACCTTTGAGTCATTGTTCGAGAAGAACTACTTGGTGATGTTGATGTGAACTCTGTGTGCAGAGTTACATTCACATTTTTTCCGCTACTCATGATGGTAACTTCAACAGGTTTACTCATTCGATATGTACCAATTTTTACAGTACCACCTGTATATATCTGATTTGGTACTGTTGATGACTGTTGTACTTCTTCATTACCAGAAAAGCATTGATAGCATGCCATTAAACAATAGCGTTTCATCAGGCTTTTATTAGTTGAACACCAGTTGAATCTTTCATTAAGCTGTTGACAATCGCGTCTCCTATCGCGGCAGTTAATGTTTGTAGTTTTCGACAAAGTCGACGAAACTTTCGTCGTATAAAAGTGTGACGTAGAAGAAATATCGGGAAAAGCTTTTGTTGTTGTTGATGGTTCCTTGAAGATTTTTGTCTCTATTGTTATTGTTGGTGTGGTGGGCGATGTAGTTGTAATTTTCAGTGTCGTAGGTGGTTTAGTTGTTGTTGTTGCAGTTGCTGTTGGTGCTGGTGCTGCAGTTGTTATCGCCAATGGAGATTTTGTTATTGTCGATGGAGAGTTTTTAATCTCTGATGTTACTGTCGGTGTGGTGGGTGATGTAGTTGTAGTTTTCGATGTTGTTGTTGATTTAGTTGTTGTCGTTGCTGTTGATAGTGGTGCTGTAGTTGTTAGTGTCGATGGAGAAGTTGCTGCCTCTGATGTAATTGCTGATGTGGTGGATGATGTAGTTGAAGTTTTCGATGTAGTTGTTGATTTAGTTGTTGTTGTTGTTGGAGAGTTCTTTGTTGTTGATGGAGAGGTATTAAGTTTAACCTTCGTTGAACACATACCACACGTCAGAGCACAAACACTTTTCATTAAAGTAACTTGTCTTTTACACAAACCATATGTATTCTTAAGTTTATAACAGTCGTGCCGTATGTCTTTACAATTGAATGAAGTTTTGCTTGCAGTCGGACCTTTAGTTGTGGTTCTTGGTATCCGATGTTGGTGGCAAAATTTGCAAGTTTTTACACAAAACCGACTCATTATAGTAGGCCTTATTCGACACCAACCATAGTTTGCTAAGAAATTACAATCTGTTCTCCTGTCATAACAAGGTGCTGAAATGGATGAATTGATGCATTTCATGTGTTTGTTTCTGGTTTCATATTAGGTATAATTTAAGGTTTCTTAAAATATAAATTGTTTAAATGAGTGTTCCATGCATGATTTGTGTGTAGCTATGATATTAGAATAAGACATTATATATAGGTATATAATTGTATAACAAGTGAAATACAGATATATATTTCAAAAATTGGTTGCCAAATTTCAACATTGTAAATAAGATGCATTTGGAGTTATTCTAATATCGTCAAATTACCTAACTACATCTGACATGCAAACCCTGCTACATAATCATTCTATTCTAACGTAGCAGCTTAAGTATTTTCTTTAAGTGCACTTTAATATCGTATTAACTTCTTAACAAAGAACATCGGCCTTTAATACAAAAGTTTTCTAGTGAATTGTTTTGCTATTTGAGAATTGCCAAAGAAAACGTTGACACCTATTTCGCCGCAGTGTTGTATGTTGAAAAGGGTTGGAGGTTGTGTTTTTGGGGTAATATCCTATTGACTGGCAGTACAGTGTAAACCAAGCGGGGTGTTGGTATGAGAAAATCTGTCCTTTTAACTTCTTAAATCATATTTTGAAGAAGGCAAGCAATTTACCTTTTTTGGGTTCCGTCTTTTTAGCAGGTTGTCCACAAAAGCCACAAGTCTGTCCACATACATCCTTCATTAAACTTGGACGTCCTTTACACCATCCGGCGTCTTTTAGATACGAACAATCTTGCCTGTAATTTTTACATTCGTTCAATGACACTTTTTCCTTTTTTGGCTCTAAAGGTTTCACTAAAAAAACACAGACTCAAATTTAAATCTGGTAAAGGGTACAGCTCAACTTCTGGACAGTTAATCGACCGTAAGAATAAATCCAACTGATAACATCACGTTTCTATATGGTCAGTTTTGTGCACAAAAGTCTCTGCGATCAAGTGCATTTCTATAGAAACATACACTCTATTTCAATGAAAATGCTCTTCGACGCAGTGATCTTTTGTAGTTTTTGCCCACTTGGACGGAGACGTTTTAATGATTGGTTATATATTAGTATTCTTACCTTCTGCTTTCTTTTCACATAAATTACATGTCAATGCACATACATTCTTCATAAGTGACTTGCGTTTCTGGCACATGCCAAGCTTTTCGAGTCTTTTACAGTCTCCTCTTTTATCTGAACAACTTGCTACAATAAAAAATTAATGTCATATTAGATATGGTATACTATTTGTTCTTTTCGAATTACAGGTTTATTTTTGTACAGTCTCATTAGTCAGTAATTCACATCAGTTCTCTCAAATGTAAGATTTTTTTTGGCAACTTGTTAGGGTAGAATGGGGTAAGATGGGTCGGCGGGGCAGGTCGGATCATTATAACTTGAAGTGTAGATAGAGCCTTAGAAACCGATATTTTAATCGGAACAAAATGGTAGGCGAGTAGTGACGGTTGTTATGTTAAAAATATCAGTTTCTAAGGCTCTATCTACACTTCTAGTTGTAATGACCCGACTTACTCCACCGACCCATCTTACCCCATAACAGAAATTTTTGCAATCAGCAGAGTTTGGGCATAAGACATAGAACACACTTTTATAATTTTGTGGGTTTGATTTTACCCAGAAGATACTGACTAGCGGACAATCTGTTTATAATGTCGAGTTATTGTTTTTTACAAAACTAATATTTGTTTATTTACTATATTTGTTAATGAACTCTGTAGCTAAGAACCACAAGATGTCGCTTGTAAAGTGCATACTTTTAGAACTGTTTTGAGGCGTAACCATCAAATTTAAGATCTTTCTGATATGATAGTTCTGATAATGTCGAAAACACAAAACTTGACAAAAGGCTTGGGTGTTATATGATAAATGCATTATTAAGATGCCTTCTGACAACCATGGGTTTCAACTGACCAGTTAAGATAAAGGGTATTGATTAAGCCTTTCAACTTCTTGTAAATAGTATCTGTTTTATCCGGAATTTTTGATAGGATATATTATTGAGTATCAAAATATTTGGTAATTGAATAAGAAAACTGCAAAAAATTTCAAAAATTTTGTTAAGAAAACAGTGTGTTGTTTGGATTTATGTCAGCTAAAAGATAGTTTTCCGTAAACGTTTGAAATATTTCAGCTGGTCAAAAATAATGGTATAATTGTCTACAATGTCTAAATAAGTTGAAATTTTGAAAGCCAACGTCGTCTGAAAGTATAGGAATGGAATCAAGGATACATAAGAATAGGAATAATTATATAGAATAGAGTAGGAAAAATTAGCTACGAATTAAATGAAGTTTGCAAGTAAGTTCATTCGGGGGTGTGACGAGTGCAAATCTTCATGTACTAGTCTATTTTAATATAAAGCTTCGAGTGCAAGAGGATCTGGGAACGTTCTCATAATTCTAACGCAGAAAACTTGGTTGCAATGATACCAATAAAATAGCTTCATTCAAACATAAAATTGCAGAGAACTACTGGCTAATGAGTAGCAATGAAATAAAAGGTCTGATGAAGATTATCATTTGACCTGAAAGATTGTCAATGATTTTATGTGAAGAGGTTTAGTGTAATAAAACAGATGGTCTTAGAATATTATTGATCGTGTAAATACGACGTTCAATTAAAATAGGTATAGAAACTGAAATAATTTTTTTTTTTTTACAATATCTTGAAAATATGGTCTAAGCCATTTAGGATAACAGGAAATTTAACAACACCTTGAATATTGTAAAATCCTATAAGAACATAATGTTCTATTGGAGTATTCTTCTTCTCTAATCCTTTATTTTGATTAAGACCATCTCAGTTTATTTCTTTTCCTTTTTTTCCTTTCTTTTCTTTAGTATTTTTTGGAACAATAATTAAGCTGGCAAATAAGCGACAAGGTTGGATCTTTTGATCAAAAACAGGATAGCATGTAGCCTAAAGCACCCCTATAGGTTTCCGATAAATGTCAAATAAAATCCAATTAAAGATGAATAAGACCGTCTTAGACCAAATAAGCCTAAAAAATTTAATGGGAATCCAAATTATAATCGAAAATTGCATGCAATGAAAAACAAGTTGGAAAAACAAAGGAAAAAAAATTCTTTGAATACTATGCTTGTTTTTTCTTGTTCTATTTCGAGATAGCTTTATTTTCGAACCTTTGTGAAAACTAAGTTTAATAAATCATAGTAGGTTTCCCAGTTTTTTTTCAACGGTTTAAAATGTTATTTTTGAAAATGTGCCTATATTATACACCTCAGTTTCACTGTCCTTATAAGGACATTGCAAACGAGTCAACTGTCAATGTTGTCAAAAAAAATCCTTTGTAAGCAAGTATACAAGCATGTACGGATAGCTCAACATATAAGCACATTATTAAATGAAAAGGTGATCAAAATTCCATTTTGTAAATTTAATTGTTAGGTATACAATAACTCAGACGTTACTGTGATATCTTTATTATTTTCTTCTTATATTGAAAATAATTAAGCAGGGAAAAGTGATTAATTTCAAAAGTTGGTCGGGGAAAAGTGACTAAAATTTCCTTAGGTGACTAAAATTTCCCCGACTAAAATTTTCCCCAACTAAATGTTTTACCGACTTTTTTTGTCCCTGATAACGTATTCTTTCTTGGTTCTTAATGCTGCTATAAAAATGCAGCCATGAAAAAGTGATGTTTAGTCTCGTTTGTTTTGTTTCACTGCTGCATGGTTCAAATTACTGAGTGATATTTATTTTGGAAAATCATTTTGTAAATAAACGAACTGTTGAATTGATAGAAATTATTTGAACAAATGTGTACGTTATGCGTTTATTCAAACAAAACGTGATCTGTGCGTTTTTTTTCAGTCCGTAGTTTTTATAGGTATTGCTTTTTTAAATACCTTAACAGTGGTGCCGATTGACATTGAGATCTGTTAAAATGTAAGATGGCATTTTTGTTTCATCACAAACAGACAGAAGTGGAGACAAGAACGAATTAGAGACGATCAACATCTTAAGACGTTGATCTTCAAACATAAAAATATTAACAAAATCTCTACACCATTTCTCTCCTATAAGAATGCTTGGAAATCTCGTATCTCAGTATTGTTTTTTTCCCAAAATTGTCACAGAACCGAAAAATATGACGCGATGAAAGAATAGTTAAAGATAAACGTTTGCCTAAATTAAGTTACAACTTATAAGCTTTTGTCCAATACTTTTGGTATCATTATTTACATCGGTCACTGATTACTCAAACCATGGTTATCTTTTAAGAAATTATAGTAACATAATATTCTTGAATTCCTGTTGATTTGAGTACCCACTTGTAGTGATATATTGCTTTTTGTAACCTGAAGCTTTCGAAGACTTTTCAAAGTGTTTTTAAAAAATTAATTGAAATCAACGCTTGTTACCATAAATAACTTCTTTATACAACCTCACCAAATTTTACGCTTTTACAATAATCATCATTCTTGATTACCGATTAAAATAATATCGAAAGTGTCGTTTTATATCGATCTGTCGTTATGTGTAGTATCCATTACGTATATTATTTTTGGATTTCTGCGTAAGCAAGAAATACTTTACGATCGTCCGTGTTTTTCTGTTTTTTTTTTTTTTCATCCTGTCCAAACCGGCGCATATTTGTTTAACGAATTTCATTGGTCGATAGAAAAGCCGTCTGTACCGTCATTGGCGCATAATGCCCGACTACTAAGAAAGGGTGTTAATTTAGCCACCTTAACTTCAATAGCGATAGTTCATTGGCTGATTTTCGCCATGCCATGTGATCGTCTTCAAAACGTTTTAAAAATGGCAGCGAAAAAACGTGTGTAGTTTGCTAAAAGTTTCTTTGATGAAAATATGGATTTAAAAGAAGTTAATACAGCTTATAATTTTATATAAAGAATTGCATTACTGTTGGGAACTTGTCATGTTCACAAAATTAAATTACAGCGTGGTTATTCGGTTTTTTGAAAGAAGTTTTCTTGAAGTTTAAAATATGAAAACAATGCCAATACATGGTGTGGAAGAAAAGGTATTTCTTGTTTTATTTTTGCTCCAAGCCTTTTTAAATATGAAAGACCTTTGTGTATTTGTATGTGTACGCATGTCTGAAGTCAATTTTTAGAAGCTTTTGGATTCTTAAAGCTCAGCTTAGCTTCCTTTCAGCTGCTCCCCCCAGCATCACCAACATAATTACTCTAATACAGCTATTTAAACTATATTTACTAGCAATGTTTGGATGTATTCTGGCTATATCACCATATCTCTTTGCTCCCTATGTATGTTGGTTTTTTTTAACTTTTAGATTAGATATGAATTTTAATTTCTAAGTAACAATTATTGTGATATTACATATCTTTTTCATCCTGAGGAGATCAATGTAGAAACTTTATATAATTATTGTGCTGTCCAAATGATGTATTGGTTGCCGCCAGTATACACAGAATCTTTTTATAGAATTCATTATGTTTGATGTGGTTAAATTAGAGTTTCGTATTGTGTCAATGCACTTTTTGGAGTACGTGGGTGGCCAATATCCAGTAACAATCATTCCGCTTATTCGTACCAATAGATCTTCATAAATAATCTCTACCGTAGCATAAAGAAAAGCCTCTTTTTTCCGTTAATGTAGACTGACTTTCTTGACGAACATTGTCAATCGCATCAACATTTTTGTTGATTTAATGGTGATGCTTCTCGAGTTGAATGATGTGACTGTTTTAGTTTAGCAGGACGAATCTAGGCTGCTCGTGTTGCATTTTTGCTTCATTTTTAGCAGCAAAGCTTGCAGAAATCCTTCTGCCCGGTAGGGCATCTTGTTTTTGTTGTCGTTCGTGAATGAATGCATTCTTCTCGAAACTTGATCTGTACAGTTGATAATTAACACATGATTTAGTAACAAAAGCGATTCCTTTCCGTTATGTTTTATGTAAGACATCGTCTTTGTTTCTTGAAATTAGGTGTGAATTTATCAATAAAATCAAAATCGAACTAAATGTCTTAATCGCTTACTTTTGGTCGGAAATTGATCATAGTATATAGGAGCAGCAAAACGTTTCCATGTGGTTCATTTCAGGCTTCCATACGAAAGCTTTTGGGTGTATATAAAACCATATTACAGTTAGGGTCTTTTTTAATTTTATTTTGACGAGTTTCCTTTCGGGGATCGTATTGCCTGTTGTATTTTTCAAAGTTAAAAAAAAATTTTATTGCAACAATTTTAACAATATTTTATTTTATTTTTTTAAAATGATCCTGAATTATTTAGCCTTATTTCTTCCTAAGCATATGTATGCTAAATTATTTTCTCTTTGCCGGTAATTAGAAATATTTCTAATCGTTAAAAAAAAGTTTTTCTAGTTTTTAATCGTTTCAAGCATAGGCTGTCCGGCAAAACGTTCGCAGTGGATAATACAAGTCGCTTTGTTAAGATTCTTTTTCATCCATGTATGATTCAACACAAATTTCACGAGATTTTCGTGGATCTATTGGAACAACGCCGAAATGAGAAAATATTTTTGACTAACACAAGGTATTGACTGTAAATAAATATGCGCAAGAACGTTTTGTTAGCTGTGCTTTAAAAGTTGTAAGAAAAATAGAAAAGATAAAAACTCATACCTGCTTGAACTCTGAAGTAAACGAAAAATTCGACAGCATGAAGGGCGATAAACAGCAACACATTAATCTTCATCTTTTCCGCTTTAAATCTTTAGACACAAGAACTGAAATTATATACGTTGAAATTTGTCCAAATGCTTTTTTATTACTATATTTTATATATATATATATAGTGATATATATATATATATGAATGTCTTCTACTAATTTAGTTTATTAAACTTCGACAAATCCAAGTGAATAAAACAGAGTATTTTGTAATCTTCTTCGACGTTTGTAGATTTTGACACTGCTAATCTTGAGTGTTTTTTGTAGTGCAAGAGTTTATATATATTTGTCTTGACTTTGCGGTTTCATTCATTCAAGAGAAAGTCAACATAAAGGCTTTGCAACGAATACGATATCCTGCAAAATATGTATTTATGAGATTTCTTTTGTTGTCTTCGTTTCTTTTGTCTTCTCTTATCTTGTGTGTTTTTGTTTTCTTTAATTCCTCATTTACTTTTCTATAAAATAAAAAATCGATTTCCTTGCTTATTGTAAAACAACAACAAAAAATTGTTCCCTTTTTTTCATTCCCTTCCTTTTATTTTTATTATTTACGAAACAGATTACGAACGGTACCTATTAATTTCAATTTCCAATAGTGAAATGAACATAGTATTCTATATATAATCTGAAATATACAACGGAGATTAAACATTAAGAAAAAAAAAAGAAAATAGATTTTTTTCTCCTTCTTCATTAGTATTCGCTTTTCATCCTGCTTATGTATAACTGTTTATAATTTTGAAAACACCGTTAGAAACGACTTACTCTATATTTCATCAAAATAACTGGCCATGTTCATGATGGCTAATAAAAACTTCAAGTGTAAAGTTGTTTTTAGGTCAAGTGAATGGATGGAATTTACATCAGGAAATCCGGGCGTGAGCTTAGTAATATTGACATACACTTCATTAGTGTTTTCAATAACAAATGTCTGCCTGTGTACCATGCAATTTGATTTTTCTTTCACTTGAAAGAGAATACTCAATGAATCTTGCTTTAGAAATGGTCCTCATTTCACAAAGATTCGTCCTTATGTTTACTTTAACACATCACAACGGTCTTTTTGATATTTGAAAATTATTTTGATAAAAGGAAATGTATATTATAAAGAAATATAAGCTATTACTAAATATCGGCTGAGACTAATTAAAATGGTTTGATTTGGAAACAAAAATGTTAGCCTGAGAAAAGTAAATTTATATATTTATCACTAATGTTTGTAAAGATAGACAATGTAAGCAACAAAATTATGCATATGATTTGCTTTGCAACATATGCTTTAAAAAATAGTGAATTAGATGCAAAACTCGTTACACTAATAAAGCTTCCTTAAAAGGATTTTTTATTCCTAATAACACTTTCACACGAAATTCCAGCACTTTGAAGGTTTTATCTGAGAGAATCATTGGTATTGGAAATCTCTCATGGTTACCACAGCTCTGTCATTTCGTAAATTTCTCAAAAAATGGTGTGTGTGTGTGTGTGTATTACATAACAATCTGCTCGAATCTAGTTTTCGGTTTATAACGTCAAGATGTTACATAACCGTAAATTAAGTTCAAAACATAGCAGCTATATATTTCTGTTTTAAGGTCAGGTAAGAGTTTATAAAGCACTGCTTTTTTCTGTTTGTATAACTTTGAAGATTCCCAACTATAAATTTATTGTTAATATTATTAATGGTTTACTTTTGAGCATACCCATGTTTTACAACAACGGCCAATAAAATAATAATATTCATTTGTAAAATATATATAACAAGTACAAAAATATATTACGATATATAAAAATGTAGTTCAACAGAGAGAACGTGGTGGGGAGACAGTAGTTGAAACTTGCACAAATATGAAATGAAGGAACGTTTATAACTTAATACACGAACTATTAACAGTTGGTGATTTAATGACGATTGTTTTATTAGGTGTCTAAGCACATGTTTCCGAAGAGATCGATGAAAAGAAATTTGCAGACACGTCACTTAATGTCTCACTTTGAACATCATTTTTGGAGCAGCTTTTCCCTTCATGTCTCGGTACTTGTCGGTTATCCCCCTCCGCCCCCCTAGGTTTAGGTTTAGGGTTACGTTTAAGTATTTTTAGGGGGAGGGAGGGAAATAGCCGATAAGTACTATCTACTTGTCGATTATTTTTCCCCAACCCCCCTCCCCCCTCTCCTTCCCCAAAAGAGATACTTAACCCTTACCCTGACCGTTACCGAGTACCCATATCTCGTTCCACACAGAATACCTGCAGATGTTGAAAGCCTTTTTGAATACTTTTTATTTCTTTACTTGTCCCATTGTTATTCAACCTCTTCATGTTTTCCGATTATTTTTCCTTTTTAAAACTTTACTTTTATTTATACTTGGCAAGAATCAATTCATCACAAAATTGACGGACATGTCTTGAACAACCGATGACGTCTAGAAAATGACGTTATGTTATTATAAATAAGTAAGTGGGTGAGAGAAATCATACTTCCCCTCCAGCTCAACAATTTCAATAATTCTAAGAACAATTACAACGTAACGAATACTCATTGATCAATGGATGAACCTTTAGTCCGGTCCAAGATTAAAAAACAAATACAACATATTTCTTTCTGGCAATGAAATTACGCATGAATAGACCTTCAAATGATGACATTCTTAGACTATCCAAACGAAAAGCACACAAAATTTCCTTAGCAGACTTTCAACCACAAAATAAAAAACAACAACAGCTTTTTGAGACAAATGCTTCCGCAAATGCCACTTAACTTAAAGATCGATCAGATTATTGAAATACAATAAAATGTGAAATGTGAACGCTAAAAACCTTTCGGACTGAAATTCAAATTTCAATTTTTATTTTCAGTAATGAGACCAGTAGCGGATCTAGAGGGTAGTCCCAATTTGTGTAGGAGAGTGTTAGCAATTTAACCATAAAAGAAAAACGTTCAGATAATCGCATTGGTAATATAGATTGAATTCACAAGTTATGTTATGTTATGCACTTCTCCACAAGTTGTGACTACCCTCTGGATCCGCCGCCGAAAGTGAACGAATTTTCTAAACCAAAATACTGTAAAAATACATGTCAAAGTTTTGACCTTTTACCTTTTAGCAACAAGTTGCTTAATACATAATAGCAAACTCAATAACGGAACTCTTGTATCTTTAGAAAAGTTTAAATAACCGTTGAGACTAACTGTGTTCTTGAGGATAAAGCTCAGCAGAAATGAATTAGAATTAACAAACGTTATGTTTTATAAAACATAAAGTATACCAGCCCTCCTATTACCACCAAATGATTACAACGAGTGCTTTTATTTGTTAAAAACACATCATAAATTAAACATCGTCAAATATATTCAATAATCAAAACCAATATCCGATAAAGGAGGGTAAAAAGAAGAATAAGACTCCATTAAACAGATGTTGCGAGTTACGAGTACGAAATACATAAACTGATCACCGCTTGCTTTTGATGCAAGGAAGCCCATACACTCTGCATTTTTATAACAATATTAAAAATTTGAGTGAGCCTCAATATTCTTACGGGAATTTTAATTTTGAGCCTTGAATATTCTTAAAAATGTTCTTAATTGTCAGATTAGAAAGCAGCTTGTAATATACAGATATAGGAAACCAAAGAAAAACTGTATTTTAAATGGTAATTGCTTCTCTTTTTGAATAACAAAAAAATACAAGTAGTCCAATAAAATTATTTCAACACCATCTATTTTCCAAAAATTGAGCTTGCGCCATATCCTTACAATATTCTTAAATTTTGGACCATCCTGAGCCTGAATATTCTTATATAGTATATTCATATATAAAAAGAGTCTTTCAGTTACTTAACGCCATGTTCATCAATACTTGTCAAGGGTTTGAAAGGAAAATCAACGTTCCTTCAATTAAAAGTTTTTAATGATCATAAATAAGTATGTAAGAGGTAGTTTATACGGTCGAACTTTCGCCTTGTCTAATGCAAATCAATTGACCTGCGGTTAGTCATTGGCAATACTTTTACTTAAGAATACAAGAGTTTTCATAAGTACAGATCGTTTGCGTTACATTAGACAAGGCAAAAGTTCGACCGTATAAACTACCTCTTACATACTTATTTGAGATTATTAAAAGCTTTTAATTGAAGGAACGTTGATTGTCATTTGAAACCCTTGACAACTATTGATGAACAAGGCGTTATTTAACTGAAAACTACACGTATAAACTGCACTTCAGCCGCCTATCTCAAGTTATGCATCTTGTAAAACATCTAAAAATAATTCTTTCACAAACTCTATATTGTTATACCATATATATACATATACATATATATGGTATAAGAATCATACAATAGTATACCATCTGGTATAAGAATCATACAACAGTATACCATCTGTCAGCACCTCAAAATCATCGCTGTTCTAAAGTAAATCTGTTTGTATATATTTCTTATAACAGTGTTGAAATTGATTGATTAATGAAACCCAGATAAAGAGTGAATATATACCATGACTAGACAATGATCATTCTTGCTTCATTGACGAATCAAATTTTATCTTTCGGATACTTTTCCTCATTAGGAATAAATTATTCAAAAAAGCTTGACCGAAGCCGAATTTGTCTTAAAATGAAACATAGTTTTTGTCACAATTTGTCACGATTATAATTCGAAGTTTACTAATATACCTTGTTATTGTATTTGACATACGGTAGATTTAAAACGTGACAAGTGCTTCTTTAGCCGTCTAACTTTAAGCCTGATTTACACAGTAATAATCCAAATTATTGTTTAAAGTACGCATAAAATAAAGTTACATTAGGTATCATATATATTTCTATCG
Source organism: Turritopsis dohrnii (assembly GCA_027922465.2). Lineage (NCBI taxonomy): Eukaryota > Metazoa > Cnidaria > Hydrozoa > Anthoathecata > Oceaniidae > Turritopsis > Turritopsis dohrnii. Next base: position 1,636,628 of record BQMF02000016.1, read on the forward strand.
ATGACGCAAGAGTATTTCATCTGTTTAGTCATTGTAGAATTGCTTATGACGTTTTAGGAACAAGGAATTTTTGATGCATACCTATATGCTTAGTTTGGTGTTATCAGTGTAAATCCAACTTTAGATTAAACACAAGAGACAAAACAACTCACACTTGATGTTGATCAATCACGCGGTAGAAACTTGGAGTGACGAACGATCGAGTTATTATTAGTCAGTGACACAGTTAAACACATTGTGAGAACTATACTGTTGTTATTACACAATGTTTTTTCTGATAAACGATTGAGATTTCCTTCCGAACAAGTTCTCCGACAGAAATCCGTTAGGGAAACAAACCTAAGCAGAAAAAAATGTATGGGTCCGATTTTGGATCTAGCTATAAGCATTAACAAGTGAATGTCTGTTTGTTTTATGGTTTCAGTCTACTCAGCACAGTCTTTAAGCTTCTAAGCTTATCATAAAATAATTGTAATTACAGTAAAATTCCGATAACTCGAACTTTCAATAACTCGAAGCAATTTCGAATTCCCCTTCACCAATACTTTCTCATAAAATACCCCGATAACTCGAACATTCGATAAGTCGAACTATTTTCTCGGTCCCGTGGAGGTTCGAGTTATCGGGATTCTACTGTTGCTACTGCGTATGCTATTATTTCCTCTTAATAAATAAATACCCCTAGACGATTGTGCGATAAAATCTCAAATCAGACTTAATTATCGTTATAACGTTATAACGGGAGTAACGTTAAAATAACGTTATTCTCGAAACATTGTGTCCGCTGGACTGTATCAGCGTCTTAACTCTAAAGGAATAATTCCTGTTTGTCAGCAGTTTTGGGCCATTTCTCGTAACGGCGAAAACGAGTTCGAAAATTGTGAATTTTTTCCGACCGAATGTGTGAAACTTTGCATAATCTAGATAAACATGTCACAAGAAATACGGTGGCTTATATGTGGTTCTCACGTTATAGCATTAGACGTTAGAAATCGTTCAGTTTGGATTATTAGGTGTTTTCGATTTCATTTTGCGTTTACTCTCATCACGTAATAAATTGCAGCAGATGCGCAGCAAGTATTTAAAGTCACGTGAGTTCGCAAAATCTTAAATTGTATACGGAAATCAACAACTTTAAAAAATTTAGCAAACTTCTAGAACAAGTGAATTTTGTAATAATGGCGATGGATTATCATTTATACTGTGTTAAAATATATATCATTCAATACGTCACAAATCGAAACATAATAATAACAACAACAACAACAAAATAAATAAATAAATAAATAAATAAATAAATAAATAAATAACAAACAAAAATGTCATACTGTAGTGCCAAGTTATAACCACATAAACTTTATTCCGTTGAAGTGTGCATACACCCGAAGACATGGGTTTTTTTCAAGCTATCATTATATTTGATTTAAGAATATTGTTTTAACGTTTGTCAGATCATTTACACAAAGTTTATCGTCTCAATAACATCACCTCTACATCCTTTACATCAACAAGGATTGTGTTGATACAATATATTAAATCAGTTTTCTGTTTATGACAACATAACTGTTTTGTCACGAAATAAAAATGTTATGCTCATACATTCTTTAGGCGATTTTTAAAAGTACACAGCTCTTCTGCCAGCTCGATATTAGCCAAATTCATAAAAATTATGTGTTGTTCACACGAAACTAAATATAGGGGTTTATATACAACTTGGGAAAGTTGTTCATAAATGAATCCTTGTAAAGCCAATAGAAACTTCACCAACACTAGGAAACATCAATAAAAGATTTCGAACTTGGTGTTCTTTAGACCCCGAAGTCCCCTACCAAAACGCTATTAAAGGTAAAAGTGTACATATTACAGGAGAAGAAAATTTCTTCTCTAGGAAAAGTCTCTTTGATTGTCCAATTTACATTCCGTATTTTCTTTACTAAAATGTTTGTAAAACGTATCCAATACGCACACTTTTTTGTCTAGATTCATAGAACACCACAATGATAAAAACGCTTGTAATCCTTTATACTTTACCTGATTCTTCTCTTTCTGACTTTTCGGTTTGAAAAACTGATGGTGCATGTGGATGAGACACCTTGATCACTTGTTGTTCGAAACACATGTTATTTTTACTTCCGCTCTGTGTGTATTTAAGAAAACCTTAAATAATCGCAAAAAATTCCGTCACGCACGAAAAATCATTGATAACATTAAAAGTATGCTAGAACGTTTATAAGTCATTCTGCCTAGAATCCCAAGTGCTTGCTTTTACACAACACCACAAAAGATTTGCAAACGTTTTGTAAGTTTAAATACAAGTACAATTGACTCTCGTGACTCTCGTGATTGACTCTCCAAATTCCCCAAATTCTCAAACAGAAACCTTGGTTCCGCCAGGTATCAGGACAATTCCCCCTCCCCTAAATGATTGCCACTCCCTTCGCCCTCGGAGCATTACCTTCCAGGTAATTTCCACTGCACAAATACCGTCAGCCCTATGAAGGTTTAGAGTTAAGGTTAGGGTTGCTGCAGTGACAACTTGTCCACGGGGTAATGCTCCAGGAGGGAGATTTTCCAGCTGCGTAAATCTCAGTAATTTGTCTTATCAATGGCAGTAAAACTTAGAGAAACCAAAACTAAGAAGGGGCGGTGTGTAAATCTGCAGTTCATAATTTCGCGTGATTCCATAAGTTTGCTTTTGTTTATTTTCCTCTGTTTTGGATAATATTTATATGAGACAGAAATAGGATATGTAACCACGAAGTTATGAAAGACAAATTCAATAACTGTTGTTCTTGCAATCAATCACATCGAATCAATTAGCATTGGAATAAATCTGTATTACCGAAAGATGGTTGGGGCCGATGAGCCAAGAAAATTGAAAAATACTACCTCGAGATTGCCTATAAAAGCACTCAAAATCTATAATTTCAACATGATTTTCAATTTTTAGGAAAGGCAAAAGCAAATTCCTCATATTTCACAAAAATGTTGAAAATACTGAAAGCAAAAAACGAGTAGGGAACTAAATACACTTAGAACTTCTTTAAGAAATAACAAATTAGGGAGCCGGAATTTAGGGAGGAGCACTAACTTTTAAAGAAGTTCAAAATAATAACAAGCTCAAATATGTATATGGATTCAAGTCAGTCTGTTCAGCTGCTCGATGAGCCTTAAAAGCATCAGGGGTATTAATTCACAGTCCGCTCTCAAGTACTTGAACTCTCAGTTGACAGTTTGTAATTTAACTATTCTATTCTATTCTATTGCATTAACTATTCTATCAAAGGGTTGTTGAAATCGAGTTCAACAGTAGATATAAATGCGGAAGTGTACATTCCCATATATTTCATAAACTTCGGAAATAGCAAAGGATAATTCCAATTATAAGGGTTAAAATAAAAGGCTAGGCTTTAAATCATGGACAAATCTTGTTTGCTTGAATCATAAGAAGGAAGGTACCTCTCGAACTTCGAGTCTGTTAGTCTTCCCTTAATAGAATGAATTTACATCTGGATAATGGCGAGATAAAGTTGAACACATCACATACAGTTTAAGTTTGAGACCTGGGAAATTTTCAGGAAATACACATGCAAAATGTAGAAAGAAGAAATTTTCTGCAGCAAATGATTAAAAGAACTATCGATATAAAGATGGATCCTTATTTTGTCCGAACCCGTTCATTAGTGGCTCAATTTCTATTGAAGATAATGACAAAAGTTTGAATTGAATCCTCATTAAGTTCTTGCGAATATGTTTCATAACTTTTAGTATTCTTTCTACATTTCCCTAGAAACATATAGAACTTAACAAATCGATGTAATCTTACCACTTTTTTGCTCTTTTCACGTGACTCTTATCAAAAAACAACAAACCTCTTTTAAATCAAATATTTTTCAAATTGACTTTTATTGAAAACAGAAACAGTTCAATAAAAATGGGGGACTTTCTTCATGACTACTCCGTGAAAATAAATATAACAAAAACGATACGTCATATTTCTAAGCATTTGTTTATTAGTTTATTTGTTTATTATCACAAAATAAACATCAAAAAGTAACAAATTACTACGAAGTCACTAAAAAGACTGGATGATATTTTGAGATGTTGCAATATCGATGTCTCTAGACAGTGCAATGTCGCAACAATAATAATATGATACTGAAAGCAAAAAACGATTAAAGAACTACATATATATAGAATAATAAATTAAGGAACCGGAATTTGTTTCTTCAGTGTTCTTCCTTATAGATAATAAATTGACTTTTCACTTTTTGTACCTAAAACTTTAGGGCCCTCGTGTCACATGACAGGTATCATAAGCGTTTCGATAACGTTTTGTCCTACATTTTTTCACAAAGTTTGCTTGGAAAAATTAGAAAGAAGCCTCTATCTGAATGACTCATCGAGTTATATCGAGTTAATCGTTCTAAAGGCTCTTATTTGTGCGTATATTTTACTCGATTTTCAATTTCATACCTGTGGTGTGTTCAGAATTTAATCTTAGATTCAACAAGAGGTATACCATTGACTGATGGTGATGCTTTAAAAATGCTCAATCAGACAATCACAGAAGAAACTTATTATGCCTTGTTCTCTTTGTCTTAATACATTTACAAATGAAATGTCAATTTCATATGAGTAGAACTTGCAGTCCAAGAACGTTGCAATATAATGGGTAATATTGTTGAAATCTCTGCAAAGAAGTACATTGCCATAAAAATATACAAACCGTTTCAATAAAAATGCTCTTCATCGCAGTGATATTTTGACGATTTTGACCAGAGGTACGGGATCATTATGCTGCTGATTCATTCGACTCACTTGACAAGGTGATTTTAACTTCCAAGTGCAGTCAATAACAAAATAAGTATAGTAAAAAAAAAAATTCATAGTAAATCAACAAATGGTGCAAAAAAACTGCATCCGGACATTTACCCTACCACCTATTACAGGAGGAAGGTTAGGGTTAGAGTTAGGGTTGTTGGTTATTGGTCGTTGGGGAAATGTCCCGTCAGGATGTTGTCCTAGAACCATAAAAAACCGTAGGTCAAATTAAATTGATGAGGAAAATTGTAAATTTATATATCTCGTATTTTTCCTATTACTAGAGCTGGTTGCTAATGATGTTGGTGTCACAATAACCTTAAAAATCCCTCCCCACCACCTAGAATGGATGATATACCTCCAAACCAATGTAGGGTTAAGGTAAGGGTTAAGGTAAGGGTTAGGTTTATGGGGGGGGATGCTCCGGGGGTAATTTACTTGGGTCAATCATGCGGGGGCCAATTCCATTAGGAAATTGTCCTAGAAGCAGTGATGCTGTAGATGAAAACATGAACAAAATTCTTATTGAGATAATTCAAAGGGAAATACCAATTAAGGTCCAAGATAATCATAATATGGTGCAAATCAAAATGGTTTGTTTTGTAGCAGAATCAATGCTGGCAATGGAGTTAACTGTGATAGAAGTGGAAGAAGAAAATAGATGGAGATTGGTATAGTATTTATTACGAAGCATAGGTTGCTAATATATTTTTTTTTTATTGTTTCTTTTCTATAGGTTCAATTTTCAAAATGATACTGAATCTGAGTCTTATCAGTTATTATTATGTCTCTCGTTGAATGGAAAATTAAATTGTAGGTATGCAACATGAAAATCGAGTGAAATTTGGCTTAAATTTGACTTTTGTTACGTCACAGTGTTGTGCAATAGATATCTTTGAAACGATATAATTCGGTAAGTGATTACTTTTAAATTATAGAGTCTTCGTTCGTTTCAAGCAATTCTTAACGATAAAATTAAGTTTTGTCAGTTTTGAGAAAAACATTTTTTCTCGGCTATGGAACCCAAATGATACCTGTCGCATGTCACCAGGGTCCTAGTTTTTTAGGTACAAAGTGGACACTCAATCTATGGTCCACAAGGTAGAACTCAGAAGGAAAAACGTCCTGGTTATCCAATTTGATAACTTTTCCAAAAAACATATCCTGCCTAGAAACATTGTCCACAATGAAAGTTATGAGTAAAGTTTCCTCCCGATTTTATAAATCCCCGACTAAAGTTAACCCGACATTTCTTCCGATAAGGTTTTATAAGATATATGTCAGGCTGCATGAAACATTTAGGAGACCATAATATATTAAGGAGATAATGAAATTTTGGGAACTGCCAATTGATGCATACTATTTTGCTTGTGACGCGATTACTCAGAGAGGAATGCTCACTGACATTTGAGCCAATTAAAGTATTCATCACTGACATTTGAGCCAATTAAATTGTTCATCACTCCACGTGCTCGCAATAATATCTAATTAAAATGCTCAATTACGCCACTTAGTTAAATCTGCTATTAAGACCACATTTTTTTTCTGAAAGAAACTTAAACACTATCGTTTCAGATCAATTAAAACTAAACATGTTTGTAAACCAACTTAGAGCAGTCATAGAGATCGTCGCGACTTGGTTTAGCAACTTTGTCCTACACCATGAAGAACTTATGAACTTTTAAACAAGTCGACAAACCACCACTTGCTTTAAACCAAAGAGGCTCTTGTTATTACGTTAATTCAATTTGACCATGTATCGGTTTTAAATCAGAGTTGGTTTACGAAAGTAATAAATAAAACCTTAGATATGTTGACTTTCCGTCCTAATTTGTTAGGATTGTAATAGCTCATCACACAAGATGACCATCAAGTCCTTTTTATTAAAAAACAAAAAAAATAAGACATTACCCTAAAGACATTTTAAAACTTAACTTTTAACAGTTTATGCTTGTATTATTTTGTATATATATCTCCTATTTATATTTGTTGAATTTTTACCGAACATTTTTGTTTCTTGAAAATTCCTGTCAAGTGAAATCATTTGAGAACTCATTTGAAAATGTTGAAATGAATTCATGGTTCGAAGAACGTTCAAACAATAGAAAAACGTGCAATCGGTGAAAATTAAGTAATCGAATAACGTGCGATCTGGTGAAAATTTAATAGAATTTCAATGGATATATTGGATATTATATCAAAACGTAGCTACACATGTTAGGTAAGTTGAGGAAGAATTAAATTCAGAAAAGGAATCAGGGAAATATATCTATCTATAAACTCGACCTTGAAATAAAAATGTCGATTATATTGCTTGGAAGAATAACAATGAAATAAGCTTCTCAACATTTAGGTTTTTATATTTCGTTATTCTTCCTTGTAAAAACTAGAAAAATATCTGAATTATAATCAAATGTGCATTATTCTTCAAGTAATATTCTTCTGTATAATTAACTTGAGTCTTTAATTTCAAATACTGAATGACACTGAATGATTCTATTTTCAAGTCGCTTAAGATTTATCGGCAATATCGAAAAAATAAAAATTTACCTTCTTGAATATAACTGACAGCTGAATACTTTCGTCAAAGGTCTTATTCGAAGCTTGGTTGTTAAACGTGGTAGGGACATTGAATGACACAGAAACAACAACAAATAGAAAACATGACTCTTGGATGGCAACTAGTCTCATTAAATATTTTTAAAAATATTAATTAATTCACGTGAAATGAATCAAAGGATACTTGCGGTTAACCTAATGACCATTGTATAATTGTAGATACATTCCAGTTTAGTTTCGCTATAGGAAATCATATTCACGGACGAAAGTAATAATTACCAAAGCAAGTTTGATTACTAAAGGAGGTATTAATCTATATATTAATAGCCGATTCTCTGTCTGTCTGTCTGTTTGTTTGTTTGTTTGTTTGTTTGTTTGTTTGTAAGTCACGCAAAATGCTAGATTGAGTTGTGAGCGAAATTATTTCTTTTTTTGTGTGCGACGTGAGTTCGAAGCAAATACATTGCAACCCCAATCGAACGTGACTTTTTTTGGCTGATGAACTAATAGGAATAACGTTTTGTTTTTATCATTATTGTTAGTTTTATATTCCACATTATTGACTTGGCTTTGAAAACAGTACATCAACTAAATACAAAGTCACTAACTGATTAAATATTTTGGACAAAAAGCAGCAGTGGCAGAACGTGGCAGCATATGTTCGGTTTGCCACTAACTCTTGCCTGACTGTCTGAGACGGGTGAACTTTTTTTTTGAGCAATCAAAATGTTTAAAAACCGATAGGTAAAAAAAGAGTATCATATCAAAACAAAATGTTTTTTTTTTTTTTTTGCTTTTCTTTTAATAATTTAATTTGTTCTTTTAATTGTTAAGCGTTCTAATCGAACGTTTTTTTATTCTATTTATTCATTTAGCACGTGCTTTTTTTCTCTCCTCCGTGTGAACTTTTTAAGAAGAGAAACCATTTTCCCCCTGTTTGATAGCACCCATGTTAGAGCGCGTAACGTTTTTAAAACAAAAGCTAATAAAAAGTTTTTTTTCTCTCTACGTTTTGAGTGCAAATAAATAACACATGAAATTTGGGGTTTTTTGGAACCATTGTTTAAACTGATATTTGATATTTGATTTCGAATCTGTCGCTAGGATAACTGACGTTTTTTCGGGTCCGCGATACAGGCGATGGGGTGACAAAAAATTTGGGTCTAACTTTTTTGGGAGGGGTCTGTGACGTCATCAAAATCTTTGAAGAATGATATCTCTGTAACGGTTGATCGTAGCGGAACGATCCCATACATTTTTTTAATCAGTTTTTCGAGCTCTACAACATGGTAACACTTTCGGTTGCCAATTCCTTAATTTTATTTTTCGTGAAGTCAACGCATGCTGAACATGGGCGGCGAGCGACGCCGCCTTGGCGGCTAGTACTTTTTATTATAAAACACACCTTTACTTGGAGAAAACATTAACCAAGTATAATATTCTTACTATCCATTGATGCGCAAAGCATACTTACATGGCAACTTTCAGATGAAGTTTGACCTTCAATGACATACAATTGATCAGACTTTCAATGACTTCTTTAAGAAATTTTCAGTGTTAGCTAGTGAGATACTTATTTTTTTCTTTACAACTGAAATTGACCAATAGATACAATCTCTATCTCGCTGTATAATGTCTACTTCTACAAGACTAAGATCTGTACATTTTTTCTAAGTTAACTGTACACCAGATATCCTGGGTCATTAAGGCTTTTACAGTGTCACTCCTCAATGATGTTAGTTGCGGAATCAGGATGAGATTGTGAGCAGGATTAGTAGACTTGTATCCTCTGCAAACCGAAAAGGGCCTTTGGACACAACAGGAGATCTCAGAAAGTAACATTTTTATGAAGGCGTACGCAAATAACAAGAATATCTGTCCAGTCAAATTTCTTCAACTTTGATTTCTTACAAAGGCTCTTTTTGTAAAATCAAGTAAGGTGAACGGTATATTTTACCTTATAGATAATCGATTGTGTCACACATTTCTATTAGCCACATTCCTGACATCAACCAGCCTGTTACACGAAAAAATATAATTACTGATGAGACTCAATAACTACTTCTGAGATGTAAAACTTTACTTGTATCAAAAGAAACATCATTACTTTGCACGTTCTTTTCGAATGTTCACGTGAAGTTTCTAATGACTTTGTAGGGACATATTCAAGAACAACTCTACCAAGTTATATAAACGTCCCTAAAGATACATAGCAAATATAGTTTCGTGTAAACAAAACATGATTTTCCGGAATGTGGCTAATCAAAGAATAGGCAGTTATCTATTTTTACAATTGCCTTTTTGATTATGGAATTGTGTATTTTCGCTCAGATATCAGTGAGTTGATTCAGAAATTTTTCGCTAATATAAAACCGGAGATAAATCTTTAAACCAGCTCTTTCATCGATGTTCAATTCACAAACGGCATTTCTTCGATGTCTAGGAAAATCTAACCACGATATGTTCGTATCTAGAAAGGCGTTGTATTCCTCTAATGAGTGTGAACCCTTCAATGATTCTGTTACAGTGGATGCATTGTCCATGGTCAAACTTCGTGTAACTTGTTTCCTTTTGCTCTTGTCTTTTTTAACAGCGGATAATCCGTTGTCGCTGTTTTTTTGCAATTCATCAAAGGCCATGCTTCTTGAGAACCACTTGAAATACCTTAGTTTTAAGCTATATCCTATAGTGTATCTCCTTGAAATGATTGTTTTAGATGAATGATCGTTCCTTTTGACGCTTTCATCGACTTGATTGGGTTTCTGCTTCTGAATCTCATCAGTAGCACCCCTGTGTTTTTCAACCTCATTCTTGGGGTCTTTTGAAATTAAATCGATGTCGTTTTTGCTGTTCATTCTGTAATTTGTATGATCGTCCAACTCTTGTTTACTTGGATCAATAGCGGTACTAACTGTCTTTTCGTTTACTCTGCTAGCTTGGGCTACAGATTGAAACTGTCCTTTTGATTTGCACTCTGTGGGATTATGATGGGAATGAGATATCTCACGAGATAGCACAGCAAATCCTTCTGTAGCATTTTCCTGAGCTAGAACCATATTATTATTGATGTTGTCTCTACGACAGAAAGAAATTCCTGCTAGAAGAAGTATGGTGTCTGTATCAAACTTTTCGGCCATTATCCAAATATGAAGCAACCTGCAGTGTCAAAACAGAATATGACTGAAAGCAGGATTACGTATGCCTGGAATGAACAAAAAATAACGCAAAATACCGCAACATGTATATTGTCTCATAAATCCATACTATCACTCTATTTACATAAAACTACATTCAACGATTTTGTCGTTTACTTTTTTTAATAATCTTTTTCATTACTACGATTGTGACGAATTAAAGAAATGAAAGATATTTTTAATTGTGATTTGTTTTTATTTCTACAAAAGAAGTTATTCATATTGTTCAAATCAAAATTAGAAAATGAAAGCAGATTTCTCGGGTTAATGAGAAAAAAGAATCGAATTACGAAAAGAATTTGTTTATTTAAATATGAAACAGGTGCATACAGTATTTTTACACTATAAAATAATTTTTCGGACCAGGAGGGGTGTATTTAAGAGCAGTCGCACAGATCATTTGACTACACGCTGTTTGATAAGAACCTGAGGCTGGCTGTTCTTATTTTTCGAACCCTTTTCACCCTGAATTGGTCTCACTTTGTTCTTGGATTTAAGAACACAGTTTCAGAATTCAGCCTCAATATGTTCTTATTTATGAAACTTCCAGTTAACACTTTTGCTGCAAGCTTTGTTCTTGCTTCCATCTTGGCCATTCGAATTAATTTTTACGCAGCTTGGTAGTGAAACAAATATATATTAAACTGGTAGCCATTCGGTACTAACCCGATATGAGCATGCGAGTTTTAAAGCAGATCGCAAGTTGCGCCTTCATTAAGATATTTCGCAAATTTATCGAAGGTTAAATGAAAAACAGTCACAAGTGAAAAAACAATTTATTTCTAAACTATTCTCGAGAGAATTCAAATCTTGCTGGTATTATTCTTATTTTAGTAGAAAAATCAGACGCAGACTGTTCTTAAATTTCAGAACAATGAAGAATGAGCCTTAGGTTGTTCTTACTTTTTGTTTTCATTTTCGAGCCAAATCTGAGGCTCATATTAATTTATAATTGTTCTTATAAAAAAAAGCGTGTATCTAAAATATTTCCATTGTGAAGATCTTAATACAAACTAAAATTCCTTTTTCAGAAGAAAGTTGTCGCATAATATTGTCCCAGCGGGCACAAAGACGTCTTTCCAAGACGTCCCTAAGACGTCGCAAAATGGTCGTGAAGTGGGAATCTCAAAAGACGTCCCAATCACATCTTCACTAAGACGTCTCGATGACATCCCAACGACAACATAACGACGTTGCAGGATTATGAAACTTACGTTGTAGAGATGTCGTACAGGCGTCTTGAAAAGACGTCCCTAAAACGTCGCGAAATGGTCGCGAAAAGGGAATCTCAAAAGACGTCCCAATCACATCTTCACTGAGACGTCTCGATGACATCCCAACGACATCGTAACGACGTCGCAGGAGTATGAAATTTACTCGTTCATCTTCGTAAAGTCGTCGTAGAGACGTCTTTCCAAGACGTCCCTGAGACGTCGCTCAATGGTCACGGAGTGGGATCCTCAGAAGACGTCCCAATCACATCTTCACTGAGACGTCTCGATGACAGGATATTGCAACGACTTCAATCTCTGGCCGTAACGACATCGTAGAGACGTCCGACTAACAAACTCCTTTTTCTGGGATCATAGGCCATCTATGTTGGGATCATCAAAACAACAAAACATACAAATTCAATAAATGTCTCCTTTTTAATTCTTTTTAAACGTTTACAACGCAACAATTTACAGTTCAACATATACAGTGTGTTTCATAGTGTTGGAAACCATTAAAAATTTAATTACATTTTTCCAATACATTTTTCTTCATTTTTCAAAAAAACACTTTTTCATTTTTCACAAAAAATCCTAGCCGAAAGAGCTTGAAAGTGGCTTTCCATCGATGTAAAAATTATTTTGAAATTCAGTATATTCATTTAAAAAAGCAGCTTTAAAATTTCCGTTTCCAACACTATGAAACACACTGTACTAGCTAATTTATCATTAAGTTATAAAATTTTGAATCACATGTATTTCCACATTTAAAACTCCCTTCGGTTAGCCGTTTTGAAATTTCCAGTTTACCTTTGCCATGTTTAATTAATTCTTCTAAGTTTTATCTAAGCGTCTTTTACCGAAACTTATGTTACATGTGTCATTATTAACAGTATTAACCTTTTCTAACAAGAACGTCTTTGCTTTTGAAACTTTCTATATCACATGTGAATTTTATAACCCGGGAATTTCTTTTTGTCTTTTTGATTGGTTTATTTTAAATTCTTTAAATCATGCAACTGTACAGTGTGTTTCAAAAATAAGGCTACCCAAAAAATTATTCACTGTAGCGTTTGACATGATTGTTAAAATATGAAAAGTTTTATACCGAAAGAAAGAGAAAGAGAAGGGCTTCCTAATGACATTGAAATGTTAAATATTCCAGAAATTATAAGGGATTTTATCCGACATTTTATTAGTCTGATTTTTTATGATCAATTAACACTTCGATATAATAGCAGTTAAGTCGTAAAAAATCTATTAAAACACTATTAACACTATTAAAAGCACAAATATCTTTTTTGTTTCTCTGCACGTGCTGTACACAACACAGCTCTTCTCCTCAGCTTTAGCTACTGCACACGTCTTAAGTGCAAAAATAAGTTTCTCATACGGGAGTTTGTTAATTACTTCCCACTTAATTACAAAGAAAGTTGTAAATTTATTCAAATTTTAATCACAACAGTAAGTAATTTCTATTATATCGAAGTGTCGATTGATCATAAAAAATCAGACTAATAAAATGTCGGATAAAATCCCTTATAACTGCTGAAATATTTAAATTAAGAATCATGTCAAACGCTACAGTGAATAATTTTTTGGGTAGCCTTATTTTTGAAACACACTGTAGTAAAACCTATTCGATGAATCTTTGTTGACTAATCGCTTTTGAAAGTTTATAATTCTTTCGAAAGTCATAATTTAATCTATATAATCCAAAAACGTCGTGAAAGCATCCCTCACACGACCAAGAAAAAGAATTGGTACGAATGTAAATTCCATATGGAGTATGTTGCTGTTACTCAAAATTTACTGTTTAATGACTGCCTAGCGAAATTTGAAAAAAATTTTCAGGTCCCAAATTGATCGTAAAAGGATCCCAATTGCGACATCCCATTTTCAGACGTCTCTAAGACGTCGCAAAATGATCCTAAATTAATAATTGTTTCGAAGGTCGTTACTTAATCTGTATAAAGACGTCCCAAAAACGTCGTAAAATCATCCCTCACACGATCAATAAACAGAGTTCGATACGAATGTAAATTCCATTATAAGCATGTTAATTGATTTATACTGTTTAATGACTTCAGAATAAAATTTGAAAAATTTTATCAGGTCCCAAATTGATCATAAAAGGATCCCAATTGCGACGTCCCATTTTCAGACGTCCCTACGACGTCGCAAAATGATCTCAAAACCAAACGACCATTTTACGATTAAATTGAGACGTCTCAAAGACGTCTTGTGCCCACTGGGGTAGTAGTTTTGTAAAGAATCGCGCAATAATAAGAGTGTGATTACTGCACTGAATTTAAACCGGTTTGAGAATAGGAATGGAGTCAATAGCTGTGTTTATAACTGACTCGTTGTAACAATGCTGCCTTGTCTGTAGACCAAATTAAGACTTAAAATTTTCACCTTAATCGACCCTTGAAATGAGTATAACTTTTTTGTTCTTTAATTTGGTTGCTAGACCAGATTTTTATATCATTAGATAGACATTTCTTCAAGCTTTTTAAAAATGCATAATAGTCAATGAAAATAGATATCGCAAAAGCTATGGATTTTTTCTAGTGTATATGTGAGCTGTGAAAGAGCTCAGGGATCTGCAACGGTAGGATCGTGAAGAACTTAAGCAGATTAGGTGGTATAAATATAAAGTTCCTGCAAAAGAAGTTACGATGGCTGCAAGAATTGTAATATCTTTAACTGAAATATATGGGTGATATAAGTTAAAGTCTGTCTCAACATGGAGGTATAAAACAGAAGGAGAACGAACTCAAAATCTGCTATTGTACTATCCGTGATGCGCTGCATTGTTTAAGTCCTCAGTGTGTAATAACATATAATTGCTATCATCTTGCATAATTTTTATAATTTTGCGTTCTTGCGTGAAAATTTCGTTCATATCAATTCTCCAATGTGATTAAAGATCGTTAGGGTAAAGTTCTTAGCATGCATAATCTGTAGGAATTGGGAGAATTATGCAAAAACGTCACAAATATGCAACGAAAACATTGCAACTTTAGGTCTATATATCTTGTGATCCCCTCAAGCAGTTTCGCCGAGCTTCAGTTTTTGAAGAGAGAATAATCCTAAGTTTTTGCACGTACCGCGGCACTATCGAGGCGCATTTAAGTCAGAAGATATGTAGATTGGAACTTATACATGAATTACGCGATATCTTCAACTCTGTATAAAAACATAGATTTTCATTTGTTTCTCAAGGAAGCTTTAGTTTTAATAATCTGCTTGTCACTATGCAGCAAGTTGATCCGTTGTTATAATGGATGATATTTGGTTTTTAAATTGTCGTTAATTTTTAAAAAAGTATTCGTTTCACCGACAACCAGCCGAAAGCGCATCACGGATGACATCAAAGTGATACCGCAATGAATAGAATAGTCATTATCTGAATAATAGAAAAATAAGAGTTCGTTCTCCTTCTGTTTTATACCTCCATGGTCTCAATATAATTGGCAGTGGAAACAAATTACCTCATAACTTTTGATAGCCACTTCCGATTCCATTGCATGTTTTAGATAATCAAAAGCACTATATTTGAGTATATTTTTGGTTGAAAAATTCGCGATTTTTAGCGGTTAAATTTGCAATTTAAAAAATAAAGCTTTTTTTCTACTTAAGCTATAACTTTCATTTCTGCACCAGTGGTAGCCCTGCCTTAGGCAAAGAAAGTTATAAAGTTTGAAGGCAAACCAATGGGTCGTTCAGAAGATATGGGACACGAAGTACCCCTCAGTAGCGATTTTATGCGAAACATCAAATCTCCAACTTTCAATAAAAAACGACCGGCTAATGAGTAACCTGAACAAGCTGCTTCTCGAGTTGAAGCCGACATCAGTTGTCGAGGGAAAATGAACAGCCTGAGCAAGCTGCTGCCCCCATTGAAACGCAACATCAACGTCAACAATTGCTAAGAGAAAATAAGCGACTGGAACAAGCCGCTGCTCTTCATGCAGCTGATGCACAACGACACCATAGAGAAACTTTTTGTTGCACAAAAGGTAATACTTGCAAATTTACTAGATTATCCGCTTGAGTTACAGAATCTTTTACTCGATGATTCTAAACTGAGTGGACATTTCCATAAGTATATTAGAGTTTATAATAATGCATTTAGTTTTGCTTCTCTGTCAGCTAACCTACGTCTGCGTCCAGGAAATGGACCTCCATGCTTTAGGATATGTTGACAACTGCTACATAGGTATGCAGCACTGCATGTTCATGAAAACTAAGTGCCTATATTAGCCAACTTTATATTATTGAAGCTGATAATCCGTTTCACATGCGTATGCAAGACGCCTTCCAATGCGGATTGCAACAGAGACTTGATGGAGCAAAACAAACGGTCATTAATAGAGTTTCACCTTATGTCTCAGCGTATTGTAACTTGATACAGATCGAACGGGAAGAGGAAGAAAGAACGTTTTTAGATAATAGACCAACCAATATGCGAGAAAGCGAAGACAGGAGGAGAGAAAATGTCCCACATCACGAAGAAGTCGCAGCAATTTTTGTAGGTAATGCACCTCCCGCTGGTAGAAATAAAATTACACAATTGCAGTATTATATCTTTTGTGTTGCCATTAGGCGTGAATTATCTGCTCTACATTTAACTGGAAATTTTTTTCAATAGTTTGTTGTTGACAGCTATGTCAAAGTGGAGGGACTCGACTTCATACGCCAGAACCAAGAACAATTACGGGTCGAAAGCTACATAGGTTTGATGATGAACTATTTGAAAGAAGCTGTTCATGAACGGAACCTTCGTGCTGGTAATATCGTTGTAATACCATCTACCGTTTCTGTTTCACCTAGGGATACGCACCAATTGTACCTAGATGCTATGACATAAGTTTCAAAAAAAGGCAAGCCGGATTTAATTTTTAATTTTACATGTAATCCTAAATGGGCTGAAATTGTTCAAAATCTTTTTCGTGGTCAAACCGCATCGGATAGACCAGATCTGCTTACACTAGTATTCAAATTGAATTTGGAAGTTCTTAAAAAACGATATTATCAGAGATTCTGTTCTGAGTGTTTCTTGTAGCACATGTGCATGTTATAAAATTTCAGAAAAGGGCTTTACCTCATGTGCACATGCTGTTACATCTTCGTAACGAAGTTAAGTTGCGCAATGCTGATGACATTGCTGACATTGACTTTTTGATATCAGCACGAATTCTGAATCAGGATCAAAAACCAGAACTTTACCAAATCATCAAATGGTCCAGGGTCCGTGTGGCCATTTGAATGTGTCTTTACCGTGTATGCAAGATGGTAAATGCAGGAAAAGTTTTCCAAAGCAGTTCAACAATAGAACTGTTTTAAATGTGGATTGCTATCCTTTATATCACTGACGGAAGACCTTTTCGAATTCGAAATATGGATCTTCACAACAGATGGATCGTCCCGTACAACCATTTTCTCAGTAAAGAGTACAATGCAGATATAAAACTCGAGGCTTGTGTTTCCATTAAAAGTGTCAAGTATTTGTAGAAATAAATTTACAAAGGACATGATACTACTCACATTGAAATCAACGAACTTATCGATCACGATGAAATTGAAAGCCTTTAGATGCAAAGCATCTTTGATGCTCTTTTCCAATGCATACTCAAAGTTATGCTACTTTACGACTTCCTGTTCACCTTCCAAATGAGCACCAGATTTTCCTTAGAGAAGGGACAGGAACAAGCAGCACTGGAAATATGACAAGAGCGCACCAAGTTAACTGCTTGGCTCAATGTTTATGTTCTGGTATTCCCCACCATTACGTGTTTCAAGCACGGCAACATAAGTGGGTGACACCGCAACGTGGAGCAGAAAAAAATGTACAATGCTAGTATTTTCTAGGTGAAAGGCAATTCTTGCATGTTCTTGGTTCGACTTCCTTTGAAAACCTTAGAATTGTTAATTTAATTTTTTATTGGTCTTTTAGGGAAGCATTATTGCGTTGGACCATCATTTCTAATTCAATACAACGTTGTTTTTAGTAAATTAATCGTCATAAAGCGTCCGTACAAACGTTACTTATGGTTTTGCCGTTTTGACATCAAAATTCGATGTTGCCTTGTTTCTTCCATTTCGACCATGACAATTAAACACGACTTCGACACAACGTTGACAAAATGTCTTTTTTAATCGTCATAAAGCGTCCCCCTCCCCCCAAACGTCAGTTATTCCTTTTGGTTACCGAGATAATCTTCCCTAAACGTCGAATTCGATTTGGGTCTCAATGCAATGGTTTCGCACTGACGTCGCACAAAATAAAATGAAATAATCACTCTTACAACTCAATCTACCATTTTGCGTGACAAACAAACAGACAAACAGAGAATCGACTATTAATATATAGATTCTCTGTCTGTCTGATTGTTTGTTTGTTTGTCTGTAACGCAAAATGGTAGGTGAGCTGTGAAGAGATTATCTTATAATGTAAACTGTTGATGGACGATATTTCCGAAACGGTGCGTCATGGACATATGATCCTATACATTTTCTTGCTCAGAATTTCGAGCTCTACAAGATGGTAATACTTTCCATTGTCAATTCGTTAGTTCTATTTTTCGTGAACTCAACGAAGGCTGAAGTTCTAATTTTTTCGGGGGACGAGTCTGTGACGTCATCGAAATCTTTGAACGATGATATTTCCGTCACGGTTGGTCGTAGCAAATCGATCCCATAAATTTTTGATCAGTTTTTCAAGCTCTACAACACAGGTACACTTATCATTTTGCAATTCTTTAATTTTATTTAATGTGAACTCAACGCATGCTGAACATGGGCGGCGAGCGACACCGCCTTCACGTTCATTTGTGTGCGGCAAGTTATTATGCGCATGTGCGAACATTTTCTCTGAAAAAGCCGTTAAAGATGGTGGAGTGGACTGGAAGAGAGATTGCTTTTATTTGTTTTTCTGGATGATTATGTAATAAAAAGCATATTTAATACGGTTAGAGACCGCTGACCGAATGTCATTGCAGACACAAGTCATTACTTTCACTTTTAAAATTATTTTTTTAAATTCTACTTACGTGGGGAAGAGTACAGGATCAGCAAAGCGAGCACTGTACAAACTTTATTTCCCAGAGGGTATACTGACTAAATGCTGAAATATATCACAAAAAAAATTTTTCAGAGGGTTTGTTGAATATTGGTAGTATTAAGGTATATGAAGTAGATGGTGCATAATTTGATATGGTGTCAGTTTTTTATGGGTATTTGTTTTGGTTCAAAGATGGCTCTCAGATCAAGCACCAAAAGCCTTCATTCAGGAACACTTTACTTCAAGAAAGACTATGAATGTGAACTTGTTTTAACTTCTAATAAGCTATATACAAAAATGAATGTATTTTGAACATTCGCAATTCCTTTTTTGTCTGCTGTAGTGTCATTAAACTGGGAGAAACCCAGTTCTTGAATCCGGCAGATGTAATACGAGTTTTTAAACTTTCCTGATCATTTGAGTAGCACTGACGTTTCACTTGTTTCATGGTATCTGTTTTTAAGCAGTCCCATCTCGATTAGTATATTGAAAGCTTTCGAATAATTTAATTTCTAAAGTGGTAAATCAAGTTAATGTAAACAGATTTATTCTGAACAAGGAAGCTTCGAAAGTCAATGAGTTTTTCTAAAAGACTGTTTATTCATTCCCTTACTTATGATGAAGTCAGCTTTTATAGATATACATTGGGTTACTATTTTTTCGAAGAAGCTTCAGAAATTCGTTTTACTCTCTAAGAATTGATTCTGGAGACATTGATGGATAAAAAACTTGTGATTTATGCATTCAATATATTTATTTGACTTTAGCAGAATAATGTTTTAACGTTTCATTGTTTTCTAGCAGGTAATAAATATATAAACAATATTCAGTATGAAAATGGAAAAGGTTATTGAAGTAAAATATTCAATTCGCAAGGAGTGCATAAGAAAAAGGAAATTGATGCTTGTGAACATAGATAATTCATAAAGTATTGGCAGAAATTTGTGACTATTATCGAGGACGAAACCGTTGAAGAAGTAATCATTTCTAAAGGGACATCATGTGTAGCTTGTTGATTAGGATGTATCAAATTCTATGACAATTCCTCACTTGTTTCGTACAATAATGCTGTGTTTTTGGTGAAGCTTTTGAAGATACACTGGAATCTTGTTATGATTCGCAGTCTTTTCACATCTCAGTGTAACCTTGGAACAAGGTTTGGAAAGAATAATCATAGATACTTTGAAACAGTTTACTTTCGACATTATTATGCTTTTGGTGTTGTTTGTCAAAAAAATTGACTGGAAAAGAAAAATTATATGTTTTTTTATTAATTGTGTATAATACTTAATTTGTCTAGTTTAACTTAGATGAACCAGATTTAAATGATATGACATTAGAATTAGTTCTTGAAATTTCCTGCTTGATGGCGTGTAGCACTACATTCTGAGGAATTGCTTTTTCGTACATTCAAATTCATTGTTAACTTTTTGCTGTGTTTTCAATTAATTTTAGGTTTTTTCACATTTTGAACTTCACTCTAAAGCATTCAATCATTTGTTTATTATTACTATCAGTGACAACATAAGTAAAGTTTGCATTGCAGGATGGACATTTTCTTTCTGTCTTTCCATATTTTTTGTCAGACAGCAAAGGCACATTGTGTGTGTTTACATTTCATAGCTGAATAGGTTGTAAATTCAATGTAAAACACAAAGGATGTTTGCACAGTTCAGTGGGTTTTCAGCAGATAGTGTGGGGTTCATGTTATCAGCAATGACAAAGGGAAGGAGTGTTTTCATGTGTTCAGAAGATTTCAGATTTTGACCAAACATTTTTTTTTATCTTCCCCTTTTGTGGATTTTTTCTGAAGTCTGCCTTTCGCTTATGTTTTCACAGAATTGCAGATAACATATTTGGGAGTTTCCAGACCATCAAGAAAAGGTGTGATCCTCTCTGTGTGTTCACGAAGGTTTCTATATTCCTCCATTTTGAATAACAATTCAAGCATGTGTTTTTTGGGGTAGATGCCTGCTATATCGTGACACCAGTCAACTCCGAATGCTATCTTTTATTCTGTAAAGTAAAAGTATAATTTGAAAAAGGATTTTTTTCAGGCCATTTCCACACGATCTACTTAGTTTCTCGAATGTACTTCAAGGGGTAGCCATATTGAGGTGGTTGACGATATTTCCAATAACATCCTTAAAAAAACTGACACCAACGTGGAATTTTCAGGAAAACTAGATAAAAGATAGATGTTTCGAATTAAATTGTGTTTCTTGACTTTAAAAAATATTTTGATGCTTCATTTTGTCGTTTTGATGAAGCTATGCCTGAGAGCACGTCTCTGTAGTAAATCAGAGAATAGCTATCGATTCAATCGAAAATCGAATATGATAGCTGTGTCTGTTTATTCTGTGGTCTTATTTAATTCAAACAAAAATATCTGCTTTCGCATTTTATTAACGAAATATGATAAGTTTCCTGATTTACGAAGGTATATGAAACTACTCAAAATCTTTCATTAGAAGTTTCCATGTTGATTTTTCATACTCTCGCAGACGCATGCGCATAATAACATTCCGCCTGCACGCAAAACTGAACGAACGTGCCTTGGCGGCTAGTCAGCTATTAATATATATACTATCCGCCAATGTTCAACCTGTGTTATCATCTTGTAGAGCTCGAAATTCTGATCAAGAAAATGTATAGGATCATATGTCTATGACCCACCGTTTCGAAGATATCGTCGATCAAAAGTTTTGATGACGTCGTTTCCAAAAATTTGGCCCAAATTTTTTCGTCATCCCATGGCCAATATGGTGGAGCCCAAAAAAAACGTCAGTTATCCCTATTGGTTACCGAGAAATGTTTCCCTAAACGTCGCATTCGATTAGGGCCTCAATACAATGGTTTCACACTGACGTCGCACAAAACAAAACAAAATAATCACTCTTACAACTCAATCTATCATTTTGCGTGACAGACAAACAAACAGACAGACAAACCGACAAACAGAGAACCGAGTATCAATATATAGATGCTAATTTACACATATTCCTTAAAATATTCGAAAAAAATAATTGTCAAAAGGAATTGTTATGGCAGGGTAGATTATAAGAATGAAGAGAAAAAACGTCACTATCGAAAACAAGTTTCAGGGGCTTGCAAAAGTTCAATGATGGCAGCAAAACCAGAAAGAGAATTGCGACGAGTATATATACTGACTACAAAGATCTTAATAAAGCATCCTACTCATGTCTGAGCGGATGGTTTTTGTACAAGAATCAGGTTTCACCACAAAATCTAGAAAAGCTTATGATGGTCTACTGAAAAAGTTAAGATTGACACACGTGTGATTTTTAAAAGTGTGCCTGGTGAGGAAACGCTTGTACTCCGTAGATGATTTGAAGTTGGAAGTAGACCCACTTGTTTACCGTTATGTCCAGATATGAACTGAAAGACATTTTTAATGTGTAGGTAAATTAGGAATTTTCTTCAGCGCAATGCGTAACAATAGCCTGTGTTATAACGTTGAACAATGACACAGCAAAGTATGAATAATTTGAAATGCTCTCGGCAAAGAGTTTCCGAAGTTTATGATAGGAAAATCGGATAACCAACGATGTTTCAAAGTATGTAAGTACTTTATTTTTGAAATTATCAAAAATAGAATAGTAAAAAGTATCAGGTTAGCAGCATAAGGAGACTAGCCAGTATCATCAACTAAACGATGTGGTTATTACCTATGAAAGTCAAGATTGCGCATTTTTAAAGTTTGTATTTATGTATATAAACGCCAATAAAAGGTTTTAGTTAGTGACGGTGTAAAAAGAAAGAAAGTGCCTGATTAGAAGCGACTTCAGTTTTCCGTAAGAAATACTGGCTAGATCAAAATTAGTATTAAAGTTGCTCCACTGATGAATATAAAAATGTCTGCGAGATTTCGTAATACGTGGTCCTGAATTTTCGATAACTAAGGAGAATATTTTCTTTGAATTTGGTTCCGTATCGTCATAAATAGATAATATACTTCTTATTGATTAATAGAATAGCCACCAAAATATCAGAATTGAAATTTTTACCACTTTAGATGTAAGGCATATCGATTTTAAGAAAAACAATCCCAAAGAACTTCTAAAGAAATATTTCATAATGTGACCTAAGTGACCTAAGATTTTCTCAAGGATTTGTACAATAAACTGTTCCAATTTGTCATCTAAGATATTTAATTATTAACTCTTGCATACTTGACAGGTAATTGTGATCCTTAAATTCTTCCATTCCTGATATCTTGTGTATACAAAACCATTCATGAAGTACCTGCTATGTAATCACCTGCTTCTTTAAATAAATTTACCTTAAAAGACTGGTACTTCTCTTCAGATTTTAGATTGGATGAAAGAACAGTGTTGCATAAATAATTTTCTTGTGTGTTTTGTGATGAAAATATTTTTTGATTTAAAAACAAACTATTTTCATTAACATACATTTTTTCTGCATTATCAATGTAAAGTTAGTTATAAGATATATATATAGATATATATAGATTCAAAACATCACGTCACAAATCGAACAAATGCAACCACATATTATTAAAGAAAAAGACAATCTAACAACATCAGAGAGACAAGTATTAAATGAATTAAAAAGTAACGAAAACCTTATTTTCAAGAAAGCTGACAAAGGAGGTAGCCTGGTAATAATGAAGACAGACTTTTACCGCAATAAACTTGTCATGGAAGGGCATCTATCCAGTCAGTCATACCAGAAAGTAAACGAAACTTGTGACAAAAATGTTTCTTTTAAAAGTTAAGAAATATGTTGAAAAGTATAAAGATAATCTAAGGAAAAATGAAATCAATTACTTAACAAATTTTGAATGGGACAGTAGCAATTTTTATGTTACGCCGAAAGTCCATAAAAGCGAAAAAATAAAACACGTAAAAGAGTCCATTAAAGACTATATTGAAATTGATCCACCTGACGATTTAAAAGGTAGACCGATAGTTGCCTGATGTAACTCACCAACACAGCGACTTGGTGCCCTGATCGTAAAACTACTGACTCTAATCGCACAACAAGCTAAAACGTACATCAAAGATGACTGGCACTTTACTACCAGAAACGCTAAATTATCATAATCTAACATTATACGGCGTTGATATAACCAGCTTATATACGAGTACTTCGCATGAATTAGGTATCAAAGCCATCGATCATTGGATAACCAAAAACAATCACTTGATCCCAGAAAGATTCAACAAAGAGTTTATTACAGAAAGCTTAAAACTCGTCCTTGAAAACAACAACTTCATTTTCAATAATCAATACTACAACCAAATCGAAGGCACAGCAATGGGCACAAAATGCGCCCGCCCTAAGCATATTTAGTAATCTCGTACCTAGAAGAATGCAAACTTTTCCCAGAAATCCTACCGTTACTTTTTACAGAATTAGAATGTGAATGAATTGAAGAATACTACAAAAGATACATGGATGACGGTTTCATCCCAATATTTAATTCAATTGATATAGATAAATTTTTAAACTGTCTAAATTCTCTCCATCCTAATATCAAATTTACAGAAGAAAAAAGAAAATTCAGTGAATTAAACGGCATAAAGATACAAACTTTAAGTTTCCTCGACATCAACGTCATTTTAACCGACCATAACAAAATAGAAACAGACATTTTCTTTACACTAACCAATAGCCATGACTATCTAAACTACAACAGCGACCATCCTGAACATACAAAGCAAAATATACCTTTCAACCTCGCAAAAAGAATTATATGTTTCGTATCAAACACAGATACTATGAACAAACGATTAAATGAACTTTGAGGATTCCTTAAAGATAGTTGTTTCCCAGATGAAGTTATAGAAAAAGGCATTTTTAAAGCTAAGCTACAAGGTACAGCACCACTCAAAACTAATGACCAGATACCACTAATCACGACAAATTACGCTAATCTAAAAGTAAACCACATCATCATTACAACGAACAACCTGCTACACAATGTCAAAAGTGAAATACTTAAAGGCGTATTTTCAAATTGCAAAATCATATCTTCACAAAAACAACCAAAGAATTTACTTAAACATCTATCCAATGCAAAATTTAATGATAGCACCAATGAATGTGTTTACATTCAACAACCACAAAAATCACAAAATGCACAGATGAACGATGTAAAATTTGCAAACTCTATTTACAAGAAGATTTGGAGATGGCAAACGGTAAAATATGAACAATAAAATGTCAATCAAAATGTAACGCAAAAAAATGTTTTATACTATGGCTGGTAATTTGTAGCAAAATTCAAGATACGCATTTGCATTCACATTCAAGAAATTTTTATTCACATTCGAAAAAATTATATGCACATTCAAGAAACTGTTATTCACGTTCAAGGAACTTTTTATTCATATTCAAGAAAATTTAAATTCTTAAGAAAATTTACTTTCACATTCAAAGAAACGATTCATTAACACTTCAGAAGTTTATATTCACTTGATGCATTTATATTCAACAGCGTTTTTTTTATGCAAGACAAAATTATATTCAAGGATATTCCGTAACCTAAATCTGGTCTGCAAAATTAGCAGAAAAACTGATATAAGCATGGAGTATGAAAATGGCAGGAACAACATGTGGAAAATGTTGAACAAGTTGAAAGAATAGAGAGAGAAGAGAGTGTGAGGGAAATAATGAAAGAGTTTTAAGTTTTCTGAATGAGTTGTTGAACGACCATCATTTTGTTTATTATGTACCAGGGAAGGGAAGAGTATAGTGTGCTGAAGGCACAGGCAGAGAGAAGGCTTAATTCCAACTTTATTTCGACTTTATTGCGGCGAAATCTCTCCTGCATCAGATGATCTTTCTTGGTTCGGCTTTGATCCAAGAGCTCCTTCTCCTTCTGATGATGGTCTTTCATCTGTAGACGTTGCAGACGTATCGAATCCTTTTCCATAAGATGTTTTGGAACGCATATTGGAGCTTGAGTTTTTAAAGGATTCAGAAAGCTTTAGTATTGATTTAATGTAATTAAAATTAAATTACATTTTTCCAAGACATTTTCCTTATTTATACAAAAACCACTTTTTCATTTTTCACAAAAATGTACTAGCCGAAAGAGCTTGAAAATGGCTTTCCATTGATGTAAAAATTATTTTGAAATTCGGTATATTCATTTAAAAAAACAACTTTAAAATTTTCATTTCCAACATTACGAAACACACTGTAGTTACCAACAAACTCACGTTTTTACAAACATTTTAACAAGAATCAAATCACAGCTGATGAGCTTCCATAGCGAAAGGCCTACTGTAATTTTTATGTGTATAAAAGTCAATAGATTGAAGATTTTAATATATAAATAAACTTGCTGTTCTTACTTTTCCTTTATTGCTTATTATATGGTTTTTGTTTACCTTAATATAGATAGATAGATATACATGGAAATGAGTAGCAATATTAATTTCATGGTAAATTATGTTTATATCGATAAATTAAATGACCGTCCTTATGACACTGTTGTCCTGGTATTTTATAGACCTATGTATTTAAATCTTGTGACTCAAAATATCTGTTGTGACAATATCCCGCAAACATGTCCCCGAAGAAAATAACCCGACTGATACTTACCAGTGGCGGATTTAGAGGTATGTCAAAATTTGTGTAAGAGAGTGTTAGCAATCTAATCATAAAAGAAAAACGTTCAAATAATCCCATTGGTAATATAAATTGAATTCACAAATTATGTTGATGCTCCCCTACGCAAATTTCGACATACCTCTGCATCCGCTACTGCTTACCCGAGGGATACTTCCCCGACGTTTTTGACTTTGAACTGAAAATGTGAAAGTTAGTGGGGGTTAAAACAGGCCGTGATGAACATTAGCTACTGGTAAACTGACGGTTTGACAGACACGGGAAATGAAAACTCTGCTATCATAGGGCAAAGAAAAGAACAATGTTATATCGTTTAACATTTGTCACCTAAATTACATCAAAATATATTGAATACAGAACATAGAAATCAATTTCAGGAATTTGAGGTTTAGTGAAGTACTTTTACTGTCAATTTTCAAATATCATTATCCGCCGATGCTACCCCGGTACATAGACATATCGTTGGAAAAATTTGTTTTCAACTGATATTTTGACAGGTTTACGTAGCATGTTACTGGCTTTTGTATTCCTGGCTATATGACTTGTGGTATATTATTGTCATGATAATTCAAAATTTATGTGGTTTTTTACCCATTATCTCCCGCAAAAAATTACAATTTCCGTCAACTCTCAAAATTGGCATAAACATTTATACAATGCTTGCCATCGTTGTCAATTTCGCTTTGATTGATAAGATCTTCCCAATACCAAATTCTGAGTTCCTGACCTTTCGCCACATAAGAAGTATGATTGAAATTAACAAAAACCACGCTTGCAGAATTTCCATGATAGCCACGTAGAAGAAATTTTGCCTCTGACCATTTCGAAATTTCACTTTGTTCGAGTTCAGGAAACATCACGGCGTTGCGACTGTCAGTAACAAGTGTGTAGATTAGGTTTGGATAAATTGGACAGCCCCAATTGTTTCCCTTTGGCACGCTTGTTATTTTGCACGTGATGGATCCATTCAGATGTTCCAGTTTAATTGCAGTTAGTTTTCCGTTTTGTGACGCATGAAATTCCCCAAATTGATTACCTTTTGTTCCATAGCAAACAGATTTACTTTGCACGATCCAATCAATCGTTTGTAATTTTTCTTAAAGACAAAACAGGAATGACAGAGATTATTGAAATTTATATTCTTTTGATAAATTCCTTGTACAGACACCTACACAGATCTTACTATTTTTAAGATTTTCATAGAAAAAACTCTTGGTATATGAAGAGGAAAATGTAAATAATAAATTATTCAATTTTAATGGTCGTTTTCTATTTACGAGATCGTGGTATAAGGTTTCATTAAATAAAAATTATATTAATGAAATGAAAATAATTGTTAGATGTTGTTGTTATGTTTTTTTTTCATGTTTTCATATCGCTACGTAAGCACATATCATGAAATCCACTGTTCAAATGTCTTTTTTATAATAGATATCAATAAAATTTTTTTCGTAATCCATTGAAATTTGTTCCTGTGAAATGTGTTAAAGGTTTTCAGTTACTTGTGAAAAATATGTAAGTTCTGCGTTTCCTTCTCTTCTAACTTGATTAATGCACAATATTTCTTACATATGGATTATACAGCTACAACCAATACATTTTAAAAATAGAGAGGAAGCGTAAAAGCATATAACAGCAGTAAAAATTTCTCAGTTCTGGTGAAGAATTCAGAATATGACTAATTTCACAAAAATGAAATGTCAAAACCTTTTCAAACGTTTGTTCAAACATGGCTTGCACAGAAGATCATGTGCATCATTTATCAAAACCACAACTGACATGCGCAGAAGACCACGCCTACTTAGTTTCAGTAAGTGGAAGAGTGACTTACTTTTAAGCTCGTAGTAACTCGTTCCACGTTGACTTTTAAAGGTTACTGAATCAGACCTATCCACGAAACAACAAATCACATGTCATTGGATTCTCCTCCGACCATAAATTAAATGATTTACATGCTGCATTGGCAAGACAACGATGTGCGCAGTCCAGAGGTTTTTTGATTACATGCCTTTTATACTTTGATGTTTCAAGCGCTTTGTCTTCATAAATCATTTCAAATGTCGCTTCTCTGTTACCACTGATGATTACAGTGTTAGTGCAAAGCAAATGAGATAATGCCATGGCAATGATGAAAGATTCCATCTTGCAAGCTTTCTTCTTTTGAGTTGATAAAGCTATCGAGGTACAAAGAACAGATTCTTGTAAACAGATGCTCACTACACTGATCGACTATTCGAAGGTAATATTTAACACATACCCTTTCTAAATAGGTAAATGTTCTATAGTTGTTAAATATTTAATGTTAGATCATCCATAAAAATCACCTCATTTTTATCTGATGTTTCGTGATACATGTCACCAGATATAGTGTCTCAACTTAAAAGAATGAATTTTTGATGCCATGTTTCTTTTTTTAAAATACTGGTTTTGGTTATGGGTTTGCAGATTGCATAAAAGAAAACAGTCACATTTACACTTTTGTCTCATCACTTGATATGTGGTGGTTTCTGAGGAACTAGCTACATTGAATTATTTAACTTCAGAATGCATGAAAAAAAAAGCAAAACGTTGCGTCAATACTGCTCTCTTTTATATTGTTTGGACAACATTTATCGCGCACGAAAGCGGAAAAAAAAACTATCTTTTTTAAAACGTGCTTTTTTTCTTAAATACGTTCAATCGTGCCTACTTTGTTAAAATCGTGCTTTCTTTTTTTAAACGTGCTTTCCTTTTTAAAACGTGCTTTCTTTTTTTAAGGCATGAGTAAGGGAAACTTTCGTGAAAATTTTACTTTTTTCATTATTTTCACTAATCCGATGTAAAATGACCTGAATGTTCGAATGGTGCAAATTCTTTTTGGAAAAATAAATTGGAAATTTGTTTTTTTTCATTAAAACATTCCTTTTCCTGTTTATCACTTCATTAATCATGTATAATCATTGATAAACAAAAACATACGATCAAATAATACACGGCACGAGAACTCTCATTATGGATAAAACAGTTAGTGAAGAAAAACTAACCACTGTTTGTGTATTTACGGTAGCAGCGAAAGCGAATACCGTATTAAAACACCCTTGGACTACTACTACTCCTCCTCCTCCGGCCGAAATGGCAATTAGTCTACGATTTAGAGTCTGCGAGACTCTACTTATAACGCCATATAAATTCTAGCGAAGGAAAGCATGTCTGCGAATTTTTTAATGTTTTGCATATCAAACATTTAAAAATACGTTTTCTATGATATTTTCTAACTCAACTCATGGAGGAATGAATATTAATCAAATAGGTCTACATAAAAATGAGACTTATAGTTACTTATGCTAACTGAAAATACTTTGATACTTGAAATTTGATATATGTTGTTTGAGAGAATGTAGCTGGGTCTCCTGGCTACATAAGTTCTTGTTACTTTCTACGTTTGTTAGCTATCTGTTCTGTCTTTGAACATCAAAGTTTTCAAAAATCGAGTTAAAAATAAGGAAGTTATCTCTTCGAATTCATTTTCGGTTTCAAGAAATTATAATTCAAAACATACATTTTTTTTCGAAGAAACGCGTTTTTTTCTACATAAGCTCTTACAAAAAAAACGTACGTTATGAACAGCTCATGCATGTATAATTCTTTTATCTTCTAGTAAGACACGAGCTAGTAATTTTAAAGATTATTATCGTTTACGCCTGTTTTCCACCAGTAAGAATCTCAAGAAATAACGTTTACAGAACTTTTAAGAACTTTAAGTAAAATTTCGAAAGTATTCTTGTGGCAAGTACTTTTGCTGCTACCGTTTGGCGCCATCCGGCTCTTTTTTTATCAAATAAGAATGAATGACAATAAACACGCGTCATTCATGTGAAATTCAGAGATCAAAATAATGATGATATATTCTGCATGTTCTATAAAAATTTTAAAACGCTTTTTTGTCGTGTTAATTTTTTAAGAAAATGAATGATACATTTGAAGCCCCAATGTAAGAACGGAAAGAGCTCTGAGGTGGAAATCTAGCAATAATTCAAGGTAAATAACTGATCTAAAAACGGTTTTTTATTTTTTTCGTAAAAATGAACAAAACTTGAGTTATGATATTAACTTTGATAAAAATATAGAAAAAAATAAGCTGTAAATAAGAGGTGAAAATATCTTCAAAAATACACAATTTTAGGGAAAAGGATAGAAACCGTTTATAGATTGACATCTTATGATTTGAAAACGACAAACAGTACAAGTGTAGCTTCAGCCGTCTTGACAATGAATCTTCAAATATAAAATACACACCTCTTTTTTACTTACTTACTTACTTTTCTAAAAGATACAAATACTTACTCACCCCTTAAAAACGTTCAACCTTTTTAAAAACGGGCTTTCTTTTGTCATAGGGCTTTCTTAACGCGTTTTAAAATGGGTTATCTTTTAAGCAACTCGTCTTTTTCTCTGTAGTTTTTTAAAAATGTACTTTCTGCTGGAGAGAAGAAATGTTTTCTCATTCTGAAGGGAGTGAGTACTAGATTTATGTATGTCTCCATTACTAGTAAATTGCTATTAAATTTGAAAGGCCATTGCACGAGGTCTTATTTCTAAAATGGCTACCGAAGAACAGATAAAAGAAAGCTCCTCAACGATAGCCGGTTTTCAGAAAAGAACAAGAGGCCCATAAGCCTTTAAAGTCAGCGCAAAAAATATGCTCAAAATTCAAAAGATTATAATCACTTACTTACAAAAAGAAAGGATTGCTTTTTAAAACCTGGTACGCCAACTGGTACACCTGGTAAGTCAAATTCATATAAAAACATAAATGTAAAGAGTAATCATCGATAAACGTTTTGAAAGAAAACTAGGTCGCCCGCGCGTTTCCAAAACGATCAATGAAAACCTTAGTCGGGTAATATTTAGAGAAACCAAATGGACAGGAACATTTACAGCAATTACAGATACTTTAATCGATTTTATTTCAGCTTCAATTTTTACTTTCCAGCTTTACGTTCTTACAAGCATACGAGTTTGGCTAATCGCGCAGGTGAACTTTTCTTTCTAACAATTTAAGTGGACAATGAAGATCCAACACCAAGCAGTTGCTGATTACTAAAAATAAAAGTGTAAAAAGTTATGTATAACTGCACAATGCACCACTTAATTCTATGTCCATTTAACAAAATTCAAACCTAACAGAAACTTGCAAACAGATTATACAAATACTATTTTATTAAAGGAAAAAGCTGAATTTATCTATTTCAGGGTGGGTAAGGTGAATCGCTTTTCAATTAACCAACCCTAAAAATGTAAAATCTAGTTCATGGAAAAAGTTTTCGTTTTTTATGGTTAAAAAAATCTGAAAAAATTTGTATTAAATTTTGTATAACTGATGGAGGATGCAGACAAACAGACAAAAAGGAAATGTGCTATTAATATAGACTAGAGGCAAAGACGGTGTCGCTGAACTCCCATTCATGAATGCAGTATTGGCAAATAAATTGACTGGGATTAAATAAAAGAACATGTTTAAAAAGGCTTCAAAAATAAAAAACGCTAGATTTTGCTGCTCCTTATAAAGAAAACCTGTGTAGGCTTCATCAGAGTGGAAATTGACATGACTAGGAGATTTGCCATGAGTTGCAGCTGCCAGTTCTAAAGTATTAGCCAGTACTGTCAATTTTCCTAATTCAGAACACAAATCAAATTCAACTGTCTGTAAATGAAAAACCTACACCTGTCACTCAAACTATAGTTTCTGCTATAGTTTATGAGTATGATATATATTCATCATCAGAATCTTTTCGCATTCAGCAAATATAGAAAGATTCACGGTACACCATCATTACACTGCCGAATGAGTTGTTCAAATTTATTGCGTTTTATTCTGTCAACCGTCCTAACTTCGGACAGCCTTGCTAACTTTAGACACTGTAATAAACAGACCTGTCTGGTAAGCAAAATGTACATAACCAAGTCACAGCCAATACTAAAATAATAGATGAAGCAGATAAAAGATGTTGAAATGCAATAATAAATGTTGTGCTTTGAACTTTCTTATTTTGAACTGAAAAACTGAAATTTAGCAATAACGAGTGCTTAATCAGGGGCGTGAAGAACTGCGATCTTATTTAATCAGGGCGTGAAGAACTGCGATCTTATTTACTGACTGACACGGGGAAATGAAAGATCAGCTACCTTGCGGCGCTGACCAATAAACGTTTTACAAAAGATAGCCCCTTTTTAGAAAGACTGAATATCTTTAAAAAGATAGCCCGTTTTTAAGAAAACATAGACTGTTTTTATAAACGTAGCACGTTTTTAAAAAAGATACTATTTTTTCCGCTTTCGCGCGCGATAACTTTTCTTTATTTAAAACCGACTGCTTTTATAATTTTCTTTACTCTTTCTGACTCTTTATCATTTTCTGTTGTCATCATCAATTCAAAGTAACTTATAACAATACCTACAAGCAAAACTGCAACAAAAGTCGTAAATTTTCTGCGACAAATGCAGTAACTCCAACAAATGTAGTAAAAATCAACGAAAAATATAATAACGCTAAATGTAGTAAAAATGAACGACAAATGTAGTAACTCCGACAAGTGTAGTAAACCTACAACATATGTAGTAAAAATGAGCCATAGTTAGGCCAAACACATAAAGGTTTTAACCAGGTAACCTTTCGAAGGGCTATCAGGTAGCTATATGATAAACCCAAAACCGCGCATGCGCCGTAAAAAAAACCGGTAGTATGAGCGAAATGAGCCATAATTAAGAATAACACATTAAGGTCTTCCCCCAGTAATTTTTCCAGTGCTATCAGGTAGCTGTGTAATAAGCCTGGAATGTGCATATGCGCATTAAAAGCCTGTTAATGCAAGCAAAATCAATCATAATTGGCCAAAACACATGACCGCTTCATCAAATAGCTTTGAAAGGGTTGTGAAGTAACCAAATAGTAAAATACAAAATTGCGCATGATCAGCAAAAAAAATGCTAATATGAGCTAAATAAGCCATAAATAGGGATAACTCATCAAGGTCTTCATTAGATAATATTTCAAGTGCTATCAAGTGGCCATATAATAGAACCCAAGTTCGTACATGCGTAGTACTGCGTGCAAGCCAAATGAGCCATACTTAGGTAAAATGCTCGAAGGTCTGAACCAGGTAACTTTTAAAGGTCTATGAAGTTAGGCTAATATTTTCCGTTATTGTGATATGTAATGTTTTTGAGCGAAAAAACGTTTTTACTATAAGCATATAAGCAGTTCTGTGTAACATATACTATCAGAGAAGGAAGTTATCGCTTATGCAGTAATTTCGTCAATAATGCCATTTAAATATTAACAAGATGCCCTTACAGGCATAAGGATTTCTGCGAAACTAGCTGAAGTATGAAAAATGAAAGACTAGTGACATTCTTCAAATTTGACAACATCACATTTTTGATCACACACTCCCTTGGAACCCATGATAGCAAAAGAGGTCAAAAATAGATAAAACAAAAATAGAACTATAATAGTTAATCCCGCTACAAAGTTTGTCAACTTTTGTTCATTTCCAGGGATGATGGCAATTTACCTTTTAAAGTGTAAATAGGACTTAACTAAAAACAACAGAAGCTTTTACATAGAAAGAAAAAAAAATATGCGTAAGGTGCGAATCGTAACCATGGCTACACATTTTATAAGACAATTTTTTTTAAAAAAGAAACGATGTAAGAGCGAAAAGAAAAAAAAACACAAACTTTTTCGAAAAAAAAAATAATTAAGAAACAAAATAATTAAGTAAAAGCGAAAAACTCATCAGAAATACTTTGTTTAGAACTAACTACGTATCTACCTACCTAATCTAGCTACTAAGCATTCAAGAATATAGCTTTTAAAAAGTTTAACTATAAACGACTTCGATAAATTTTTCTAACTGCAAGAGAGCTTCGAAGCACAAGACGTTACCAACAACAAACTTTTAAAATCATAAGTTTATTACAAGCGATGCTTCGAATTTGGTGGAATTGTGTTTTTAGAGGGAAAAATGTCTGTTATTTCGTGAAAAAGTGACAAAACACCAAAATACTTATATAAAGAATGTTTTGGTAGTTTTCATGTAAATGCACGCACGAAATTTCAAAAAACCGCTAGGTTTGGACAGCAGAAAAAAAAAAAAAAAAAAAAAAAGAAAAACAAAGCCGGTTTTAAAGTATTTCTTGCTTTCGCAGAAATCCAATTAAAAAGTTGTATCAACGAGAAGCTAAGTATATGTGCTTTTCCCGAGTAGGCGAAGCTGTAATAATTATTAGAGTACTAGCTGCCACGGCGTCGCTCGCCGCCCATGTTCAGTATGCGTTGTGTCATCTTCAGATTTCACGAAAAATAAAATTAAAGAATTGACAATGATAAGTGTGCCTATGTTGTAGAGCTCGAAAAGCCGATCAAAAAAATGTATGGGATCGTTTTGCTACGACCAACCGTTACGGAGATATCGTTGATCAAATATATTGATGATGTCATAGACCCGTCCCCAAAAAAAATTAGACCCAAATTTTTCGTCACCCTATCGCCTGTATCGCAGACCTCAAAAACGTTAGTTATCCCTATTGGTTACGGAGATAATTTTCCCTAAACGTCGCATTCGATTAGGGTCTCAATACAATGGTTTCACACTGACGTCGCACACAATAAAATAAAATAATTACTCTAACAACTTAATCTACCATTTTGCGTGACTTACAAACAAACAGACAGACGGAGAATCGGCTATTAATATATAGACAACTGGTTATTTTTTGACAGCGAGACTAAGCCAGGTGGTTATTCTAGATTTGCGCCATGAGATTTTTTTTCGTAATGCAATGTGTTCACACTGTGGACGCACATAACAGATACCAATTATGCGACCACCTCTCTTTTACATAAGATCATCGGTCACACTCCAACATCCTTCAATGCAGGATATCCTAAAAATCTCTCAAACCTCTTTACTTCTTTGGTTGTCATCGTTGAACATCATTGGATTGTATTTTTAGACTGTCTCTTCATAAAAACGTTGAACATTTAAGGAGATATTCAGTGAATGCAGCAACGTTTGCAAAGAGGTAGCAGATCTTCAAAATTAGACAAACGCATAAAGTATTTCAAAATAGACGGACACTTAATGCTGACAGTTGAAAGAGGAATTCCACTAGACGAAATCGCCGGCAAATTTTCACAGTGCCGTTCATTTGTCTAATAAAATATCTTCCTTTTAGTCAAATGCATACAATTACTGTCATTTGTTACTTTTCCAGGAAAGGTCTATATGCTTCCTCTATACAGATCACAATATATACCAAACAAACATTTCATATTTATGCCGGTGGTACTGTTTTTTTGTAGTACAGTAGGATTGCTGGTAATGGGACTGTTTAATTCAAAACAGCAAATCAAGATTGTACAGCATTTATGCATGCCTAGCGTATACAATGAAAATATGTATGCACTTATCAAATTTACCACAAACTTAATTTGTAATAATGCTCTCTAAATGTTTCGACTGTGCATGCGTAAACTTAGGTTCTATTATATGGCCACTTGATAGCACTTGAAAGCACTATGCGTAGTAACAGTTTATTTAGCTTGCATTAGCATATTTTATTTTAGGCTTATTACATAGCTACCTGATAGCGCTCATTTTTCGCGCGCAGATCTCGTCTGGTGCAGATGTCTCAGTAGGCGTTGTCAGAGTAGAGAAGAATTTACATCTCTTGTATTTTCTAAGTCATATCAAGTCATGTCTATGGTGGCCGATTAGAGTAATAGCAGTTTTTTGGATTTCTGCGAAAGCAAGAAATACATTAAAACCGGCTTTGGTTTTTTTTTTCTTTTTTTTCTGCTGTCCAAGCCTAGCGGTTTTTTGAAATTTCGTGCGTGCGTTTACATGCATTCATCACGTCCATGCGGAAAGCCATTTTTTCGTAGCACGAGGTCTCTTCCACGAGAAATTTCTGGCGACTGGTTGTAATTGCGGTAAGAAAGAAATCGAAAACTCTCTTCTCTAACATCGGTATTTGAAACTTCTATCCTTTGGTAGGCTTTCCTTAGTGCTTATTTATCCACCATTTGCTTTATTTAGGCTTATTAAATCCGGGGGCATCAGAGTAAAAGTGAGGTCTGTGTCTGTGTGAGATTTGCCAGGAAGCCCCTAGCTGATCCTAGCTTCCTAGCTTATTCCAGCTTAACCTAGCTAATCCTAGCTGACCAAGCAAAGCATTGAGGCAAACTTGAGAAATACCAAAAAAATCATCAAAGTTGTTCATATATCATAGTTAAACTTTTTAAAAGCTATATTTTTAAATGCTTGGTAGCACTAGCTTAGTTAGGTAGATACGTAGTTGGTTTAAAACATAGTATTTCTGATGAATTTTCCGCTTTTTTTTCTAGCGGGATTAACTATTATAGTTCTATTTTTGATCTATAGCATATATCAGTTATGCTTTCATGGATTCCTAGGGAGTGTGTGATCAAAAATGTGATGTTGTATTAGAAGTCATTCAATGTTCAAATTTCAAGAGTGTCACTAGTCTTTCATTTTTCATACTTCAGCTGGGTTTCGCAGAGATCCTTATGCCTGCAAGGGCATCTTGTTATCGATTTCTTTTGTTTTTCTTACATTAAATTTGTTTGTTTTGCTTTTTATTTCTTTTTACTATTTTTTTTCAGTGTTGTTCTTTTCTTTTTTTGCAAATTCACATTTCTTCATTACTTTTCCCTACCTTTTTCTTATTTTATTGGATTTATGCGAAAGCAAGAAATACTTATGATTTTAAAAGTTTGTTGTTGGTAACGTCTTGTGGTTCGAAGCTCTCTTGCAGTTAGGAAAATTTATCGAAGTCGTTCATAGTTAAACTTTTAAAAAGCTATATTTTTAAATGCTTAGTAGCTAGATTAGGTAGGTAGATACGCAGTTAGTTCTAAACAAAGTATTTCTGATGAGTTTTTCGCTTTTATTTAATTATTTTGTTTCTTAATTATTTTTTTTTCGAAAAAGTTTGTGTTTTTTTTTCTTTTCGCTCTTACATCGTTTCTTTTTTTTTAAAAAAAACAAAAAACTGTCATATAAAATGTGTATCCATGGTTACAATTCGCACCTTATGCGTATTTCTTTTCTTTGTATGTAAAAGCTTCTGTTGTTTTTAGTTAAGTCCTATTTACACTTTAAAAGGTAAATTGCCATCATCCCTGGAAATGAACAAAAGTTGACAAACTTTCTAGTGGGTTTAACTATTATAGTTCTATTTTTGTTTTATCTATTTTTGATCTATAGTATATATCAGGTATGCTTTCATGGATTTCTAGGAAGTGTGTGATCAAAAATGTGATGTTGTATTGTAGAAGTCATTCAATCTTCAAATTTGAAGAATGTTACTAGTCTTTCATTTCTCATGCTTCAGCTGGCTTCGCAGAAATTCTTATGCCTGTAAGGGCATCTTGTTTCTACTTTTTTCTTTACTATTTTTTCGTTACTGTTTTTTATATTTTTTTTCATAAGCTACTTTTTTGTTACTTTTTTACTACTATTTTTACATTTTAAATTAACAAAAAAAAGGAAAAAAAGGTAAAAAAGTAAAGAAAAACTAAAGTAAAAAAAAATAGTGTTCGTGGCCGAGGAGGGCAATAGCGATATACAAAATGAAAACATGGCTGAGGAGAGCAATAGCACATTTTCATTAACCGTAAATGAACGATTAAGCGCCCTGGGCGCTTATATTTTTTTGAACTTTTACGGTGGGTGCTTATACGGACGGGGCGCTTAATAAAAAAATCACTAGACCGTTTACCTTTTCACTGGATGCTGACAAAAGAACGGCCTGTGTCCTGCTCAAGCAACTTCGAAAAAGCTTGATAAATACTCTCACTTTGAAATGAAAATCATTCCCGCGTTATTGAGTTTTCTTCATTATGCTGAAATATATGTTCAACTCAAAACCATGTTTTTCTCATTATTTTATGTTTTTGCTGAATATAAGCGCCCAGTTTAAATTTTGGATCTGGGAGCTTAATCGGAACCTGGACCTGATTACAAATTTTTCCTCTAAACCTGGTTGTTTACGCGGATAGGCCGTTTAATTGAGTCGTGGGCGCTAAATCGGTCATTTACGGTACTTAAATTAACACACACCCTAGTGTAAAGACACCAAACAACATTACAAGCATGTTGAGTTCATGTGGGTTCATAAGATGACCATCCTTGATTGAAGCGTTCCTTTGATGTGGCTTGGTTTGACGCACAAACGAGTTCTCTGTTAGCACAGTGCATGAATTTAAAGCTGCTTTATCTCTCATATTTTACGCGGGCGTATTCCTGTTCAAAATTCATCTATTTTCCAGGTATCCCTTTCAAGATTAATACGGATTGTTATCGTTATCTCTTGCTCACTCACCCCAGATCTCTGAATAAAACATTTACAGTAATTGCATTATTTCATGCACCCCTTAATTTTCGCGCTTCTAAGTGTGCGAAAATAGGCCTTTTCGCAAATAGAAAGGGCGCAACAATTAATGGAATTAAAGTAACAATAATCGCAATGTCTTCTCTTGACAACATCGTGACTGACTTAAGGAATCTGATTGATTTAATAGGAACAAAATAAAAGTGTACTGTTAATAAAAATGTGCTATTGCTCTCCTCGGCCATGCTTTCATTTTGTATATCGCTATTGCCCTCCTCGGCCACGAACACTATTTTTTCTTTTACTTTACTTTAGTTTTTCTTTAGTTTTTCTTTACTTTTTTACTTTTTTTTTTCCTTTTTTTTTGTTAATTTAAAATGTAAAAATAATAGTAAAAAAGTAGCAAAAAAGTAGCTAATGAAAAAAAATTTTATAAAAAACAGTAACGAAAAAAAAGTAGAAAAATAGTAGCGAAAAAAGTAGAAATAAAATAATAATAAAGTAGCGAAAAAAAGTAAGAAAAAAGGAATGAAGAAATGTGAATTTGCAAAAAAAAGAAAAGAACAACACTGAAGAAAATAGTAAAAAGAAAGAAAAAGCAATATATTAATGTAAGAAAAACAAAAGTAATCGATAAAAATTGCTATTGCTCTAATCGGCCACCATACATGTCATAATGTCTTACAAGAATTTAAATTAAGATCAGCTTAACAAAAAGGTACATGAACTAGAAGCAGAGAATAATGGCTTGAAGGAGACCAACAAACAACTGAATGCTGAACTGGAAGTCATCAAAACTGAACTTGAAATCTCCAAAAACACATCAACTCTTTTCTTTGTCCGCATCGCGGAAATGGAGAAGCGTATTTCACAGCAGCAATAATATTCCAGGAGAGAATGCTTGGAGTTTAGCAACATTCCCATATCTGTTACTGACGATGACCTTGAAGATAAAGTGCTTCAAACCCTCGATCAACATTTTGTCAACATAGAGAACGGGAACATCGAAGCTTTCCATCCTATCGGAAAGAAAGAAACGACCATTGTCAGATCTTCTAAGAGGAAAGACGTGTTGAAAATCTTTTCAAAGAACAAAATCGAAATGAAGTTGATCCGAATTCCTTGCAAATTCCCTCTGATACAAGGATTTATATTGACGAAAGTCTGTGTCCAGCTTACCGTGATTAATGGTTCTTTTGTCGAGATTTATGGAAGGAAAAGAAAATCACTTCCTTTTGGACCAACAATGGTATCGTGAAATTAAAGATCCAAGCCCTCGAAAATTCCCGTACCATTCAACATATTGATGATATAAAAGTTCATTTTCCCGGGCGTGTTTTTGATAAAAAGTCAAGATAATCTGTTATGAAGTTTTTTTACTTTTATTGCCTTTGTATATGTGAATAATGTAAATAAGTATCGAATTCACTCTCTCTTCTGTAATTAATCTACTCTAAAGAGCTTAATTTTTTTTGAATGTCACATAGCAATTTGTGTTCTGTATGTCAAAAAAGTGCGAGAAAATGAATTAACTCTAAATTTTTTTGTAACATTTTGTCAGTGTTGGTCGCATGGGAAATGTAACTTTTTAAGTTGCCACGATGTTGATAAACTGAGTAGGGATTGACATAATGTGACTTGTAATTCTATCTTATTTCCATTCAGAGAGGTAATCAGTGTTCCTGGTGTTCCTTCAAAAGAACTTGAAGGTTGTTTAAATAGTCTACCTAATATAAACTATAAGTATTATGATGCTGATGAGTTTGTTATGTTATCGAAATCTTTTAATTCCAATCTTTCTTTTTTTTCCGTGTTAACATTGCTAGCTTAAGTTTGCATTTTGATTCTTTGAAGCACAGTCTTGCTTCACTTGAATTCTCGTTTTCCATCATTGGTATAACTGAAACCAAATTCTCTCAATATCATGTATTTTCCAAAGTTATTCCTGGATTTTCTGTCGAACATACACCAACCAAGCCTACAGCGGGTGAACACTGTTATATATTTCAAACACCCTTAGCTACAAAGTTGGAATTGATCTTACTTCTCTCTTATATAAAACTCGTGAGCTTGAATCCATTTTCGTGGAAATTCCATTTTGCTGATGATACAAATATTTTAAATTTCAGTTGTGATCCCAAGCAATTGGCGAAACACATCAACATTGATTTGAAACTACTGAATTGATTCGAAACTACATACATCGTTGGTGAATTTGCCAATTCGGTCAAATTCGGACCTCCAGTTGACCAATTTTTATGAAATGTTGCACAGACCACAATTGAAAGGTAGTGATTTCGAATTTGACAATGATTTTGCCAGGTTTGACTAAAATTGGGCAATTTAGACCAAATTTGGACCAAATTTTAAAAGTTTTTCAATTTTCACAAAAAATTTGCACGGATCACATTTGAAAGGTGCTGATTTCGAATCTGACAATGATTTTGGTCATGTTTCACTAAAATTGGACAATTTGGACAAAGTTTCGTCCGAATTTCGAAAGTTCTTCAATTTTCATGAAATTTTGCACGAATCGCATTTGGAAGGTGCTGATTTCGAAGTTGACAGTCATTTTGTCAGGTTTGACCAAAGTTTGGCAAATTGGCAATGTTGTATTTTTGAGACTAGATATTTATCGTTGTGTTACGTTCTGAAGTGTTCAAGCCAAATGGTTTCTTGTCTTAATGTCAAATAATCAGCAGTTGTTTTTGTTCCTTTTTTGCAATGAAGAAAGACAAAAACGTGTGAATGTTCCAGTATCAGACATACAAGCACCTTCAGAAAAATATGGGCTAACAGGAACGAATGAGACAATTTTAAGGAAGATATCAATCCGAAAATCAATTTTCCTTAAATTTATATAAGCAATTCCAAGGAATCCACTCTGGGAAAACATATGAAATATAATACAGAATGCCAATCGCCAATCCTTTAACCTTGAGACTAATATAACAATTTAACTTAACTTAACCAAATGGGAAAAATATATATAAATATTGTTCGTTACAAATTCTTTTCAATTTTGGTAGGGTAATTAAGGTATACAATAATCTTTATTTTTTCAAGTATGAATTGTTTGTCTAACTTTTTTTTACTTTTTTACCATTCTATTCTAACTGGTGTCTTACGTGATCTCCAAAATAAACCACAGTAAAATGTTAACGATAAAAAAATAAAATCGCAATACCACAGAAATAATGCAATCTCCATTTTTTTATTCAGGTGTGTCTACAGTAATAACGTCGATAAGAAATGAAATGTTGATCAAAATGCAAACACCTCATATCTTTCCGTAATGCTATTGAAATCTTGATAATATGTAACAATATGTTAATATATAAAAAATTTTCTGTTTTCTTTTATAGTAAACAAAGGAATAGATGATAGGTCTTTAACCCAAGTCACTTCATGTTAAACTATAACGTATATGTTTGCTTCGATATCGTGTTATAACAAAGAGATTTCTGTTGTAGCACTGATAAATTTTAATGGTAGCAAATCCAACCTCCTTTTCATGTTACGAAAAATAATCTCCGGAAAAGTGTATTAGCGTATTTATTGTAATTTATTGTAACACCGCGACGTTTATTACAAATTTCAGCTTTTGGATGCGGCCTTTAATAGAGGGTGGCGTTTGTTGCAAAATGAAAAATGTGATAAAAACAATTTTTGTGAAAATGTTTTAAAAGATAGTTTAACATTATACAAATATCAATATCATTACCACTTCCCTTCGTCGGCATGAAAACTTTCAATGACGGCAGATACTGAAATTTGAAACAGAATTGCGATCTTCATCCGGTGCTTCTGTTGCTTGTTTCAATAAAACAGCACCAGTCGAGCAAAATGAATCCTTTTTAT
The DNA here is from genome assembly GCA_027922465.2 of Turritopsis dohrnii. NCBI lineage: Eukaryota > Metazoa > Cnidaria > Hydrozoa > Anthoathecata > Oceaniidae > Turritopsis > Turritopsis dohrnii. Next base: position 1,679,368 of record BQMF02000016.1, read on the forward strand.
GCTATTGGAATATGAAGATATCAGACAAGGAAGTTTTAGTGGGACATTACCGATAGAACTGTTCAAGCTCAAACCATCTTTTTAAAGATCTTTATTTAGTTTTATTTAATTTTTAGTTTTGTTTTAGTGAATTTAGTTTAAATATTCCTTACAATTAAAATTCATGTAAACGTGGACGAATTTGATTATAGAATACAAATAAAACTGCTAAAAAAAAATTCTTGTTCAGCCTGATTTCTAATACACGCTTGTTTTCTTGATTCGGCGTTCATTTGAAGGCGGCGTTTATTACAAATGTAAATGTAAAAGTGCAGGGTTTAACAGAGGGCGGTATTTTTTAGAGAAATACGTTAGGTCTTTTATGATTTGCTGACGCATTGTCTATAAGTCATTATGAACCAATTTATCGTCATTTCTCAATTCATTTAAAGATGTATCTATGTTATGGTGACCTTTTTTGATAACTTCTTTTAGTTGAAGGAGCGTTAACTTTCCGTTAGCCATATTTGATTTTTGCGATCGCTATGAACAATGTCCTTTGGGTAGATTTGACTAAAATTGGGCAATGTTGTATATTGAAAATATTTTATCATTCTTAAGAGTTGATGCTTCATTGTGGCATGTCCTGAAGTCTCTACACCAAGAGGCTTCTTGTTTGAATTCAATAAAAAGAGGTAAAATAAGTTAATCATACTAGTTGCCACTAGGCTTTTCAATTTATTTCACATTGTGAATGAGTAGGTTAATATCTTGAGCTACAGTTCGTTCTTTATTAGAGTATGCTCATATGATTGTAAGTGTTGATGCTTATTATTGATCCTTTAATCACAACACTGAGTCAGACAACATGTTTGGACACAGTCTTACAAAAAATACCGTAAAATATCACTTTAAATAAACAGCATTGGTCATTGGAAGCCAACAATTTGATACAAGGAAAACGTCAATGAAATTTAAGTTACTTTTAAACATCTTTGCAGCAACAAGAACAACAAAAACATATAATATGATATGATATGATATATGTACCGACAACAAAGTAAGAATATAAAACTAGCTGTTAAAAAGGTAGTCTGCAAAATGTTCATGTCAATTGCATTCACTGATAGTATTGTTTTTCGTTACGATATCAAATTCCAGCCCATCAATTAGAAAAGATGTAAATCTGCCTTAATCACGCAACGAAAATAAAGTAAAATTTTGGCAGGATGTGCACAACAGTGTTATAAAAGCATAATATGCAGAACACATTAAAATGTAGAATGAACTAGTCTGCAAAATGAAATCAGCGTTAAATTATGGCACTCACTGATACAACCTAGTGGACACAAAGACGTCATAAAGTCGTCGTATAGATGTCTTTCAAAGACATCTCAATGACGTCTCCAAGGGCATTGAAATAAACACGTGCACTAACGCATCTTCACTGAGACCCCTCGACCCCAGTGAAATACTAACGGCCATGTCACTGGATCATGAAATTTATTCATTCGTCGTCATATCGACGTCATAAAGACGTCCAATAAACAGTCTCCTTTTTGTGGGATCATAGGTCAACTATGTTGGGATCATCAATTTGGAATGCAACAATTTACAATTCAACATACAGTGTGTATCAAAAAAATTTGCCGCAAAAAATATTCCGGCAGTTTCTAACGTTAAATATTCAATTTATTCATATAAATGGTATATCAATGGAATCCTTATACTTTTGTCTTTCTCATGATGTATTTTTCATAGGGAATGGAAAAGAAGAAGAAGAGATAATCGAAATTATTATAAACTTGCAAAAAATATCGATCAAATGAAATGGAAAACAACGCAAAACCTGGAAAGGTACTTATGAAATCGTGAAAATGAATTCCATGAAATTCATCTTTTTTGGAACCTTGATCTGGAAAACATCTTTTACGAAATTTTTTTCTCTTCACGTAGTTTGTGTATGAAACTTAGACGTTGTTCAGGGTTGTTCTTTTGCTACTACGTGCTTTTCTTCAATATGCTTTTGAGTACCTTGCTTTTATTGTTGAAAGTTCTGGCTTAAAATGTTCGTTTTTCTTTTAGAAACAGTTTTTAATACTAGAGTTTTTTTGGCATCAAAATAATCAATATTTGTTTTCAAAAACATAATTTGAAAGAAAGTTAAACTAAACTACGAATGCAATGATTGTTTTTAGATTGCATAATTTCATTCTAACAGACATACCATCTGAAGCCATTTTACCAGTGCTGAGAATAAGAATCAGTAGTATAGAAATATCTTTTGTAAAAGAGAGTACTGATAGTAACAAAAATTATTTTACGTTGATACAATAGGTCTACTAGAGACAAATTCACCATCCAAAACCCAAAAACACTTTTGATTTTCCAAATTGGCAGTGTCAGGAAATTGATCAACAAGAGCTTTCTTAAAAATACCGTTTCAGTCTATATCAAGAAAGCTCGTGGCTTGAACTGGAAAGAATCATACAAACATGGTCTTTTACTTTATCATCTTCAATTTCTCTGGGTATTTTTGAATGACATACAACTACTGTCATACATTACTATTCCAGGAAAGGTCAATATGCTTCCTATAGCACATCAAAATATATACCTTACAACCATTTGAAGTTTATGCCAGTGGTACTGTATTTCTTGTAGTTTTTTTAAACAGTATGATTGCAGGTATTGAGACTATTTCACTAAAAGCAGCACATCAATATTGTACAGCATTTACTCATGTCTAGCGCATACACATGCGTCTGAGAATGTAGTGGGAATGTTGAAGCAGGTTAAGTAGCTTTTCAGTAAACATTTCAGTTCTAACCGGTTTGTGGTATGAAGTAGGTAAACACCTGTATGTGTGACGTCAAACGAACACTTATGTTTTGGTTGCAGTGCTAAAAATATATGTATACACATATGAATTTTACCACAAACTTAATTTGTAATGTTGCTACCTAAAAGTTTTCACTGCACATGCGCGAACTTGACTTCCGTTACTAGACCAGTTGATAGCATTAAAATTATCAAATGAAGACCTTGATGTGTTTTGCCTGATATAAGCTTATAGCTCATATCAGCATTTTATTACAGGGCATGCACGAGTTTGGGTTTTCTCATCTGATAGTACTGGAAAAGTTACTTGGCGAAGACCTGTTTGAACTGTTTACAATGTTTTATTTCTTGATGCAGGTTTCGGAGAAAACACGATTGTTTAAATACTTAAAAGACGTTTTGCTTGAAGGAGGGAAGAACAATAGCACATTATCGAAAACAAAAAAGCTCCGTCAGCTGATGATCGAGTATTATCAATTAAATAATATATGTTGATAGATATAGAATTTTTCTTCGCTGTTACGGCCATATGGAACATTTCGCTGGGAAATTTGAAAAGAAAAATTATATAAACAACAGAACTAAAATTCTTTTATGAGAAAATCAGAATTACCTATTAAAATAAATAAATAACATTGAATAATGCAATACCCATCTGTCGCTAAACGGCAGCAGGATAGAAAAACGTACTTACAATATATATGCAAACTTAACAGATGCAAACTTTGTTCGTCTGCAAATCTGCATAAAATCAATTCATTTATCATATCCTAGCTTGTTTACAAATGTGCACTTTCTTGACCATATTGAGTATTATATTTAATATTGTCTGTATGGTTTGCTGCCCGTTCAAAATTGCTTCTTTTCACATCTTTAACGTAAATGTTTCTCAACTTTGTTTCTTTAATATCGCTATAAATGTTGACTAAGTTGCTAATGCAGTTTCTCCTATGTTTTTCCTCTGTCGGTAATTGTTGATGGCTTATATTGATAAGCCTTCGAGAACGCATCAGAAATTCCGGAGAGTTTTCCGAATTTACGCTTCGCCACATGTTCTATCGCCATCGTATGTAAACATAAAGGATTCGGATTCCACCGGTTTCCTTAAGTTTCACTACGTTATCTGTAGTACAAAGTCAATGACATTAAAGATATCACTTTGTATCATTTATCAACCAATTTCCTTTGAAATCCTTGTGAAAACTACAGGCTTCAATCATGCTTCACTACTTTTACGATTAATGCCATATGAGCATTTAAACATGCCAAAAAAGATTTTCCGCGTACCATCATGTCCAAATAGATACACAAAAAAGTCCATAATAAACCCAATTGTCCAAAATAAATCAATTTCTGCTGTAATGTTGTACCATTCCAAAACAAAATCTGGTAAAGCGTACAGTAATATATACGATGACATGATTGCAGCCGGCACAACAAACTCCTTTCGGGTTGACTTTTCTTTATGGCCAAATCTCTTTTTGCTGACAAATATTTTATAGCCTATTGTGATATACGTTACTAAAGCAGCAAATACAAAAACACTGTTTATGATTGTGTAGGTATGCACTTCTACGATCTTTAGAGGGATAAATGGGTCTGTAAAAAAAATAGAAATACCAATGATGAGGATAACAAGCCATACCATAATCATTATTTTTGTTACTATTCGTCCATTAACATATACTTTGTACTTTAATGGTAACGTAACGCATAGCAATCGATCGATTGTAATGGCAAACATCATTAAATGGAATGCTATTGTTGCCGCAAAAATCATGCACAACATCGCATCATTAAGAACATTGTGGCTTAATTTGAATTTAAATAATGCAAAGCTCATAATTGAAGGTATAACTGTGGCAATCTCACTCAAACTCAGATTTACCAACAAGATCTTTTGACTGTCTTTTCGTTTCCTTTGTACCAGTAAGCAATATATACCAAGGCTATGACACAAAGCTGCTACTATTTGCAAAACCAGTACAGATATGCTCAAGGCAAGTTTTCCATGAACATACAAAATAAAATCACTGTTAGGGTTAGAATAATTCATGATGGTGTCCAATGAATTGTTACTGTAAGATAGGTAGATATCGATCAAAGGTTTTCTATTACTTTTCCTATAGAATAGAAACTTTCATCGGCTGAGATTGCAGTGAAGTACATTTACATTTCCTTTTTGTAGCAAGCTAGTGCGTTACAAGTAATAAGACGCTACATGTTAAACAATTATTCCTTAAATTGAGATTCCACAACGCATCTACGTTACATATAAGCAACAAATGAAGATTAAAGTTGACAAATTTCTAGTCAAACTATTATACTAATATGTGAAAGGTACTTGTAAGTAAAGTAATTATTTCAGTAACTTTTCTTACGATTGCAGATGTAACAGTAAACCACTTATGATGTGCAATATCTTGCTATAATTTCTGAGAAGATGAGATTATGTGAAACTTTAGAAGTTCTATTTCTTTCTCTGAAATAGGACAGAATTTGCTTTATAAAAGTCAATTAAGTTTAAACGTGAAGCTAGCTGTTCTTGCTTTGTTAAGATTATCAGTCCGAACTGTTCTTGTTTTGGTTTTAGTTTTAATAACACAGTTTCAGTTTTCATCTTCATTTTGTTCTTACTTATCGCAGTTCCAGTGAAATACAAAATGAATTAATTACACTTTTGTTTCAAATCTTGTTCTAGTCTCCATTTTGATGATTCGATTTGATATTCGTTAATATATCCAGTAAAGAAATAATAAGACGTGAAAACAATTCACTTCTTACACATTTTCAGAAGCTTCAGAGAATATTGCATGAAAATTTACGTCCTGAATTGTTCTGATTTTATAAGAAAAATTTAGGCTCAGACTGTTCTTAATTTTTTGAACAATGATTTAAACCTCAGGTAGCTCTTATTTTGTTTTTAATATTTTTGACAAATCTTTTTTGTTCATGGTATAAATTGTTTCTATATAAAAACAGCGTGTTATCGGGCAACCTCGAACCCAGGGTCTCTTGCCTTTTCGATAAATGGATAGCGGCAAAGAAGACCCTGGCGAACGCTACTGAATTAACGAATTCTATTGGCTGAAAATATTACAACGACCGCAGGATTTTTGAGCAAAAAGAAGAAATCATCCGAGTTACTGCTGAGGAAGATAAGAATTGGAGTCTAAAAATTTAATTATTCAAAATCACATTATTTTAGCTATCGTTTCAAATCACAAAGCACTGGTATGGTAGCATTATGTCTTTGCAATGAGAAAGGCTAACAACAAAAAGTTCTTAAAATAATCAACAAGTGAACAAGATAAATTTTCATGCTCTTTTGACTGACAAAACAACAGAATAGTGATGAATTATGGCAGTCTTTTTAAGAAGATTATAGTTTCTAAGAACTTTAATTTTGGGCTCACACATATGTGCTAAGATTTAAGAGGATATTTAGAGATATGAGGATGAGCATCTTCAATCATTTCTGGGAGGAAAACATAAATTTTTTTATGACACGGTTTTTGAATATTACCAACAATAAAACTACAGAAATCACAAATACATACAAATACATAGTTCAAACATTATTTGTTGATCACAGATTGACCTATATTTCCATTATTTAAATATCATAGAATTATTAAACATATATAGCTTATTAGATTTCTGCGAAAGCAAGAAAGCTATTACAGCCGGCTTTCGTTTTTTTCTTCGTTTTTTTCTTACTGTCCAAACCTAGCGGTTTTTTTATCTCGAAATTCATTGGTTGATACAACCTCCGTCTCAATGTTCATTGGTGCATAAAGCGACACTATTACGAGAGGGTGCTAACTAACTTCAATAGCGCTAGTTTATTGGTTTAAATTTCCGCCATGTGATCATCCGGGTATTTTTCGACTCAACATTTGCCGTTCGTATAATGATAGACTATCAGCGTGACCGAAGAAAACTTAGATTTTCAAAAGTTGATCAATGTGGAGTAGATTTCAAAGAGGATTCACTCCTCCAAAACCGAAAGTAAATGGTAGAAATTTATAATTATTTCACAATTACTCTCCTGTGTTACTTCTTTTTTGAAAACAAGTTCTCAATGTTTTATCAAAACGAGTTTGTGAAAAAAGGAACGAATTCTTTTGTTTTTTGGAAAATGTCTGGGATTCTTTAAGCCTTTCTTAATACTTTCTTAATTTCTTGTTCCAAGTGTGGGCTGTAATGCTTTTTAAGCTCTGGATACGCACAGCTCAGCTCAGTTTCCTCTTCAGCTCCAACAGCCAAGAAGGATGTCTGTCTACTCTCTGCCTGCATCATATCATTTTTGATGTTTGATGTATGTTTCTCTAGATATTTTAGCACATTTATTTGTATAGTTTTTATCTGTATTATCAATGTCTGTAATTAGGAATGAGGACTTCTATTTATAATAACAAATAGGAAACTTATTTTGACGGTCTGTAACTTTTTTCTGCTTTCAGTTATGTTTGCTAATTTTTAGATTTCTGCGAAAGCAAGAAAGCTATTACAACCGGCTTTCGTTTTCTTCTTTTTTTTCTTACTGTCCAAACCTAGCGGTTTTTTGAAATTTCATGCGTGCACTTACATGAAACCAAAGCACCGTGCATGGCATGTCAGCGATATATTTACAAAAGTTTCTTTGATCAATATTAAATATATTTTGAGACATAAAACATATTTTAAGTTAAAAAGGAAAATTTGTAGAAGAAACTAATAACTATCTTGGACTGTGATCATCGTTTCTTACTAAAAAGAAATTCTCAACGTTTTGTAAACAATAGAGTCAAAAATGTTTTATAGTACAATTTGTAAATGTGCTCCCGTGGCGCAGTTGGCTAGTGGACTTGTCTGATAACTGAGAGGTCGGTGGTTCGAGCCCACCTAGGTCGTTCAACATTTTCTGTCGAATTTTATAAATTTCATAACATATTTCATTTTTCATGCTTCAAAAGATTTTGCAGAAATCTTTCTGCCCGTAAGGGCATCTTGTTTCCATTCACTCAGACTCCTTATTAGAATTTAGTGGCTTCAGTTGATGAATATAAATCACAACGTTTCTGAAGCAAAATTGTTCAATATGTGGGTCTAAACAAAGCGTTTCAATCCAGAAATGGAATAAAAAACAAGCATGTGCACATACATAGAATGAAAATGTAATCTAATTTTTACTTTACGGTACATGACAATTTTTAGGATTTTTATAATAAGGTATACATTGACATTGAATCTAAAGCTGTATATCGTTTAGCAAAATACTTAAAAGCATAAAAGTAAACTTTACGCTTAATAATACAGCGTTCACTCAAAACTAAACCATCTGCCATCATGTATTCAATAGCCCATGTAATGACTTAAAACTATATACGTTACATGGCTTGGTTATAAAAATCCTGCAAATTGTCATGTATTAACTGTACCTTTAGAGAGAGAAGAATGGGCTGACAAGAACGACTGAGATGATAAGCAATTTCCCTGAAATTTGAAATGTCAGTATTCATACAGAATACCATCCTGTTTTCGATTACCTTGATAACTAACACAAAAATTTCACTCAACATATCTTAAAATCCTACAAGAATTCATAGTAAAAATAATTCTTTTTCAGTATGAGGGTAGTGAACATATATATACAACAAACATCATTTTTAAGTATACTAACAAGTTTATATTGACCACTTGGCGCTTGAGAAAGACTTCATAGATTAAAGAATTGTGAAAATTTCATAATCTGTCTCTTTCTGTCTTCATTTGTGAGAAACATTCTCCAAACAGACTGCACATGTCTGTCAACAAAATAATAGGCCACTCTTTTTTTAAAAAAAAAACAGGCAACATTGATTCTGCAGATTATTGAGGGATTACCATGGAAAGTCACTGGGTCGTTTGGCAGCTTTTTCCTAAATATTCTGCATGTTTTTGCAGGTTATCTTCATGTGAGGCATCGGATATGATGGATTTTGGGGTTCCTCAAAAATATTTTGATTATCTGCAAAACAAAAAAATACAGGACAATGGTTCCAAAACTAATACCTAGAGGGGTGATTCTAGCAAAAGTGTAAATGATAGGTTTTACTGTGAAAACTTTAGAAAAGGTGTAAGCTTTCTTTGACAATAAAGTTTGCTGATATTTTCCCGCGAAAAACAAAGTTCTCGTCAGAAAATCGCAAAACATTTCCTTGACCATAATCCTTGGTTACCTACCTTTCAATTGTATTGCATTACATTCCAGTATACGCAGTATTTTCCCCAATTTAGACAAAAAATTTGGGGTTGGTGTGAGGACTTCGAGAGCTTGCTTCTTCGTATTTTTGCGAGATTTAGCTGACGCATGCGCATTTTCGAATGTTTTCCTATGTCCGCCTTGCACTGCAGAGTGAACGAACGTGATTGATCAGTATCATTTACCTTCACATTTGGGTTAAAGTCTTATCTATTTGTGCATGTTCCACGCTATATGATGAGCAAATAATCATTTTGTTTGCTGTTAGAGAAACAGTTATATTATCAAAGTTCATTTGATGAAATAATTTTGAGATGTAGAACTTTTGAATGCTGCGAGACATGATTGCTGTTATGGTATTGGTGTAACTGTGTGATGAACTAAGCACTACAAGTTTAGAGAATCCACAAACAAAATAGTCGTAACTGATACAAGTTAAAACTGATAAAAAGAACTGTTGACATGTTGTCAATTGACTATTATTACAATCACTGATGTGTCAGAAATAGAACTGCTATACGAAAGTGACCATTACATTTATGTAGTTAAACCAGGAAAAAATTGCATGTGCAGCAGTTTAATAAATAACATATCCAATTGCATGAAGCACAGAAAGTTGTATTTATGGATCTTTTTCTGACATGGTTCAACTCAATTTTGACCAAGCACTGTGGAACTGTATTGAAAAGTAACATCAAACAAGATTTTAATGATTATTATTCATTAAGATAATACAGGTTTTGATAACCTAATGAAAGACCTGTGATACGAATGCAACTATTGTCTTAATGTGATTCCGTCAAACTGGTGTTCAATTTATGGACTGCTACCCTATATAATTTTTTCTGTATGCTCTACTCTCTACTCTGCTCAATTAGTAAGAATTTGTTTAACCTTCTTCTTATTACCGTCTTATCAATTATCAAAGCCGGATCCAAGCCCAGCCCAACGAAGTCCAGAAAATGTCTACCTCAATCATGGCAAATCATTGGTATTTTACCTACCCTTCAGTAAACAATTGTATTATTAGTTCAACACTAACAGTTTATTAACATTAAGCAGCTTTTAATTATGATTAGAAACTCCAAGTTTATCTATTTGTTTATTTATTACAGTTAGTTAATTAAAAAATTGATTGTACATTGATTGTATTTACTGTTTAATTGTAGTTGTATTTTAGCTTTTATTTATTGAATAACAACGTTAAATAAATTCTTCGGCTCTTGTCTTGATTCCCCTGTTTCCATGTCATTTCATTTTTCGTGAACTCTTTGGGAGGTGACGCAACGCAGGCTGAACATGGGCGGCGAGCGACGCCGCCTTGTCGGCTAGTTTGTGACAATAAATCAATGCAAATCAATTTTTTATTAAAAACAAAATGCATTGGCATGTATTTTAGATTAGTAAACGTTAGGGCAACGATAATCGAACGTTACTGTAGCGTTTATATTTACGTTAGATTAACGTTGCTGTTTTCCGTTAAGTAAACTTTCCATTTCAACTTTACCATAACGCTAATGCAACGAACAAATTAACATTAATCCCACGTTAATACAACGTTGTGTGTATATTGATACTGAAAGACAATGGTCTGAAAATCAACTGTAGGGAAGTGATTATACACTTATGATGATTTTGTTTTTGAAACTTCTACAAAATCTTTTATAAAACCAATTAAGTTCTTGTTACATCGACAAATCTAATAACTCCGACAAATCTAATAACTCCGACGAATGTAGCAAATTTTCTACGACAAATGTACTGTCGACTCTCGATATCTCGAACTCTCAGGGGGCTGGGAGAAAAATTCGAGATATCGAGTTTTCGAATTTTCGTTCACATTACCATTTTTTTCCAGCGAGGTGTGTAATTTGTTTTTATTCTTAACCCTGGTTGGTAATGTGTTCTTTGGGACACCATACTTTTCGGCTAACTCTTTTTTAGACATCCTTTTTCCTTTCAATGCTTTATACTTTTCTACAACAGATTTGTTTGTAAATCTTTGTTTTAACGAGCTTTATATTTTCGCCTTTTGTGGAGATAATCAATTTGATCTTTCAAAGAACTAGATTTATTTTACTTTTTCAAAATTCGAATTTAGAAAAATGGAATTTTTATAAAAACATTTTAAAAAATGCAAAAATCACGTCTGAAATTTCTGAAAGTTTTGTGGAAAGCTCGTGATATCAAGAGAAAATCTGTCAAGGGATAGGAAATATTGTTCGAGATACCGAAAAGTTCAAGATATCGAGAGGATTTTGGCCCAAGCAATTGGGTTGTGTCCAAGGGACCGGGAGAAAAGTTCGAGATACCGACAAGTTCGAGATAGCGAGTATTTGAGATATCAAGAGTCGACTGTAGTAACTCCGACAAATGGAGTAAAAATCAACGACAAATGTAGTAACTCCGACAAAGCTAGTAAACCTACGTCAAATGTAGCAAACGCCTTGAAGATTGAAATGAACCATAATTGGGCCAGACACATGCGCAGTCGAAACTTTTAGGGGGCATTCATTACAAATTAAGTTGGGGTAAATTTGATTAGTGCATGTTTTCATTGTATACGCTAGGCACGCGTAAATGCTGTACAATCTTGATTTGCTGTTTTGAACGAAACAGTCCCATTACCTGCAATCCGACAAAAAATATAGTAAGACCGGTTTAAATATGGAATGTATGTTTGGTATATATTTTGATGTGTAAGAGAAAGTATACAGACCTTTCCTGGAATAGCAATGCATGACGGTAGTTGTGTGCATATGAGTTAAAGGAGGATATTCTATTAGACAAATAAACTGCACTGTGAAAATTTGCCGGTGATTTTGTCTAGTGGAAATCCTCTTTAAAATGTCACCATTAAGTTTCCGTCTATTTTGAAATACTTTATGCATTTGTCTAATTCTGAAGATCTGCTAATTTTTTGCAAACGTTCCTGCATTCGCTGAACATCTCCTTAAATGTTCAACGGTTTTATGAAGAGACAGTGTAAAAATACAATCCAATGATGTTCAACGATGATAACCAAAGAAGTAAAGAAATTTGAGAGTTTTTAAGGATATCCTCCATTGAAGGATGTTGGAGCATGACGGATGATCTTGTTCAAAATAGATGTGGTCTTACTTTTACTTCAACAGGTTCGCAAAATTGGTATCTTTTATGTTAGTAAGTCCACAGTGTGAACACATTGCATTACAAAAAAAATCTCATGGCTTAAATCTAGAATAACCACCTGACTTAGTCCCGTTGTCAAAGAATAACCAATTGTAAGTAAGTAAGTAAGTAAGTAAGTAAGTAACAGGAGTTTTTAGTCCTTGGGCTTCCATCCGTAATGGTTGGTTCTTCCGCCCGCCGACTTGCAACTATTAGTTGACTTACCGCCAGAGATACGTATAGCATTGCTCTAACTTGCCCGAAGGCCAGTGTGCAGTCAGTCGATGGCTCCTAATGGGCTGATACGCTGCTTTTAAAGCGCATCGGAGTGGTGTATTGAGATACGACATGACTGGACTCGAACACGGGTCGCAGCGGTTGCACTCAAATGTACTAACCACTACACCATCGCTGCACAATTGTACTCTAATTATCATAACAGCTTCACCTACTCGGGAGGAGCACATACTTAGCTTCTAGTTGGTACAATTGTTTAATTAATTGAATGGCAGTATTGATGAAATGACTGTATTAGCGAAAACGTCCTTCTCTCTGATAGTATATGTTACAGAGAACTGACATATGCTTATAGTAAGAACTTCTTTTGGCTCAAAAACATTACAGAACACAATAACGGAAAATAATAGCCTGACTTCATAGACCTTTAAAAGTTACTTGGTTAAGACCTTCGAGTCCTTTAACCTAAGTATGGCTCATTTGGTTTGCACGCAGTACTACGCATATGCGAACTTAGGTTCTACTATATCGCCACTTCATAGCACTTGAAAATTATCTTATGAAGACCTTGATGAGTTATGCCTAATTATGTCTTATTTCTTATTTGCTTTTTTTTTTACTGCGCATGCGCAATTTTGGGTTTTACTTCATGGGTACTTGACAGCCCCTATAATATTACCTGATGAAAACCTTCATGTGTTTGGCCTAATTATGACTCATTTCAATCTTCAAGGCGTTTACTACATTTGACGTAGCTTTACTACATTTGTCGGAGTTACTACATTTGTTGGAGTTGCTACATTTGTCGGCGTAACAATTCTGATATACATCAAGTATATATCAAAATATTATTGTTATTATTATTATTGTGAAACGAATAATTTAGTGTTTCGATCGTCTCACGTTACTTTATCGTTGTCGACATCTGCTTGCAGTACGCTACTGGTATGTTAAAATTTAATGATTTAATAACATGACATTTTTAATGTCAGACGAGGTGGTAGTTAGAACCTATTGAACTTAATGTCTGATATAATTGTCGTAAAAATAATTGGCCGGAAGTGAAAATATTCTCGCCACATCTAAGCAATTAAAACCTATCCGCGAACCTGGTGAGCAAAGGGGTAAGAAAATTCGCAACGTTGGAGAGCATTTTCATCGAATTAGTGTGTAGTTTTTATAGAAATGCACTCCTTCGCGGTGATTTTTTGCCTACAGTCTAAGTCTCACTCTAAGTTAATGTGTATAAACAGATTGAGCTCAGATGAATCGATGGTTAGAGGAGCCAGTCGCGAAGAATTGGTGTCAAAGAAGTACCATGGTTCCTTTACCACCTTCTCACCTCAGTTACTTAGAGATTTCTGTTTTTTTTGAAGTAGTAGTTTGAAACCATCTAATCAGTGCTGTCTAAAAATAATTACTTTCCTCTGATCTGTAAAATCAATTTATATTTTAGGGAGAGTGACACTCACCCGCACATACAAAAGATGGACATCCTGTTTTGGAGATTGAAATGGATTCAATGAATCCTTTTTACAACACAGTTAAAGATATGTTGCAAAACAGCTCATTTGGTGAAAAAGGTGAAATGTTTATTATATCGATTGTGATTTACAATTGATGGAATTTAGGGAATTTATTAACACTACCATAACTTGATACCACTACCATTTATTTGATTTGAAGGATTTTTTCAAATTTTGAGGTTGCTTAACTTGGTAATAAACTTTTAAATTGCTATAAATGAGAGAAGAGGAGAGTCAATCCTCACATTTGAGAGAAAAACAAGCGTTAGAAATATAGAAGCATAGCATATACAACACCTTCAATAACGTCTTTTCGGAATTTAGACAATTTAGGGGAATCAGCAGCTGGATATGCTCGGGGATCTTCTGGAGTAGAAAGATAATCAGAATAATGAGCTTGGGAATCCTCGTGAGTAAAAGTACCACCAGTTGGATTAGCAGGAAGATCTACATCGGTATTTGCTGGTTGCAGCTATTTCTTCTTCAGGGAAATGTTTTATTTTCATTTGACTTTTTTTCCTGTTTCATTGATCAACGAGCAGCTTTTATCGTATATCTTCTGAATGATGCAAATACCATTTGTAAGACTTCCCATCTTTTCTCTGTTACCGTTTCTGGGTCTTCATAAGCACTTTTTTCCCGAAGTTTTGATAACATTTGGAGCTTGGTAATCAGATTCATTAGATTTTCACAAGGGGATACTTTTTCCCTACACTGCGTACCAAAATATTATGCAAATGAAAATCTGTTTTTACAAATATCTCGAGAGAGATTAATTGTTCATGTTGAAATTTTGTTTTTAGGATAAAGAAACTTCATTTTCTCTTATACAGTGTGTTTCATAATGTTGGAAATCGAAATTTTAAAGCTGTTTTTTTAAATGAATATACCGAATTTCCAAATAATGTTTACATCAAGCCATTTTCAAGTTCTTCCGGCTAGCATATTTTTGTAAAAAATAAAAAAGCGGTTTTATAAAAAATAAGGAAAATGTCTTGGAAAAATGTAATTAAATTTTTAATGGTCGATTAATACATAGTGTAATTACCACGTGCTTATTGTTTCAAAGCACTGAAAAAGTAAATAGGTAACCGGGGGATTACTTTCTTAGTAATTAAGTACTGAGGGCGTACGTTTTTGGGAAGTACTTATTTACTGTTACACCGAGAAGTTTTTTAATGAATATGATGTGGTTTCCTTGAAGTAATTAGCTAAAATAATTTTATTAACTTTAAAAAGTTTCTTATCCTTCTCCACTTACTTTTTTCCTACTTCTACTTATTTTATGGTAACTCAAATCAGAACAATGATCTCTAGCAAGGCATTGATGTTGCTTTTGCTGTTAACAAGATTTCATATGCTGCTCCACTCATTACTTCTCTTTCCAAATCGTTAAAATTATGACAAATGTTTGATTTTCTTTGTTTTCTTATGTTTTTTTTATCGCCATCGTCACAACATAAAGCAACTATTACTGTTGAAGCCACAATTTCCATATTTTTTGCCAGTAAACCTTCTGTCCATTCACATTATTGGTTAATCACATAGTGTATTTTCACGTTCACTTATCATTAATTAATAGTGTTATTTTAGCTTTGATCTGCATTTCAATACTCAATATCTATTTATCAAGTTGCTTTTTACTTGTGATGTTTTGATTTCAAGATCTCGAAACTATACTCAGCGGTGTAGATCTCAAAGGTTAGAGAAACGCAAATCTTTCCAAATCCACAACCTTCCACTTTTTAGTTGAATAAAGGCAGTGCATTGGTAATTTTTCTGTTTACTCCGGCATTTACTTTTGTGCCTTTCTTATAATCTTGGAAGAAAAATTGAAAGTCTTTTGATCAAAAGTCTCCTGATTCCTTACAACGCGCCGAATATGCTCAGGAAACGACATTCCAGTAATATCATCTGCTAGATGATCACTCACAGCAACTACCAATTTGGAACTTTCCTGAAGGCCCTCAAACGGATTGATATAATCATTGATATAAACACTAGTAGAGATTTCCGTAACTATCTTATTACAAGAAAGCATGCCACCCCCACCCCATCTAATCGAAGAAAAGGGATTTTTTTCATACACGAAAAAACTACAAATTTTCAAAGGTAAGATTTGGTTGTCGAGATTGGTCATGTCTACAACATCGGTTTAATGACTTTCCTTGATTTCGATTTGGATTGCGTCTGAGTGAGTTCGGAGATTTTCATTGAGTTTTTATAGTAATGATTTAATTTCATTAGTTACATTGTTAATTGCCTTATAAGTAAATGCAACGTGTTTTATGAAAGCCTCTGAGTCGTCTTGAGATCATCTAAAACCCAAAATATTTTCCGTCGAGCAACAATGGAAGACGACAATGTTTTAGAAACAATTTTGCATTTTTTGGCCCTATCACTGAAACTACAAGCCGGTGCATGCTTTAGTTTTAAAATTAGATTTATAGCAGCATCAGCTTGATCAGCAGCATCAGAAAGCCGAATATATATACAGCTACAATGATGGGGTCATAAATTTCTTTGAGATGTTTTGCAACAGAAGGCAAAAGATGGTACATTAAAGCTTTCAAATAGGAAATACACATAAAGTATCTTGTTTTTGATTTATACTTTGAATAGCTTCTAACTGCTTTGTTATGATAGTTTTTAAGACTTACATTTACACTTATAAGAATACCACGTCGCAAAATCTATCATTGCTTTCCTGTAAATGCATGTTTGATCTCTTCAGAGTTAAATGTATGAGCAACCGAACCTTTTAAACCAGGTAAGTAAATCAACGCGTTTTAGCCAAAATCTGACTAAGACGTTGAACCCAGTTACTCACCTGTAGCTCATTATAAATACATACATACAATATGTACAAATACTGTTATTCTGGAAGTCCAGTGCAAAATTGACGTAAAGGATTTTAAAATATTAAGAGACATATAGAGACGAGGTAGCCAATAATATTCTTCATGGAGGCACCTCTTGTTAGTGGTCCCTGAAAACGAAATTTGAATACGCAAAAGCACATCTGGTCAACTTTCATGATAACATAAGAAAATTTTCAGTATGTTCTAACTATTTTGTATGTTCATATGCCAAGTAATTGAGAGAGACTCTGGCTTTTTTTCAACCACCTTGTATAGCATCTCATTGTCAGAAATGTAGTGTATGTATTTGGAAACTACGTTCAGCGACTGAGTTGATGGTTGATGGTTTGTATTGCAAAATGTATTTGGATGTGGACACAAAAACATTTTTTAAACAAACCTTCTAACATGTATTTTTATATATGTTTATAATCAGGTTCTCATGAATATTTTTGTGAGCAACATTCCAAATGTTACCGATGACAATGAACTTTCCTAATTAATAAAAACATAACTGGTATTTAAAGAGTAAGATCATTTGTTGCCCCCACAGCGAGCGTAAGCAAGCGAGGAGGCATAGTAGTTTCACGAGATAGGCGAATGTCAGTTTTGTTCTTCATCATCATCTTCCAACTTTCGTGTTGACGTTACACGGTGGAATATAATTAATTAGCTGACTTTGCTTTTTTTCCCGTTTCAAAGCATGGTACTGTAAGTGGGATGTTTTTTCGTATCTCTTTCCCACCCAACACAATGACGTCTCTATGACGTCATAAATAAGTCCGACCATGACTTTATACGACGTCATTGAAAGGTCATCGTGAGGTTATTTTTGCAACATAAACCGACGTCATATGCTGACGTCCCTCAGACGTCATCAAATGACCTATTCATAACATAGTTTTGTGAGAATGACTCAGCTATGACGTCATAACGACGTCACTAAGACGTCTTATGACGCATTTATGACCCCACCGTGACGTTTTTACTGAGATGAGAGATACTTAAAAAAAATGAAAAGAAGCGAATTTATAGTTATGGAAGCAAAGATAACAGATTTTTTCATCAGAAATATCTTTCAAATAAATATCATCTCTTAAAATATGTGCTTTATAAATTAAAATACAAAATATTAACAATTAAGAAAGTGTTAAAAAATGATTAGTGATATAACCATGTTCATAAATACAAGAGATAGAAAAGACTATATCCATAAATTCTCCATTACACTCCTTGTACGTACTAACGTTTTGAAAGTCCTTGGACGGTGTACTCAAATGAAGTTACCTTAATGTTGAACATACGACGGGAGAGCTAAGTATGGAAAAAATTTATGGATAGCATGTTAAACACACGAAAACTAAGGAAAGTGTTTTTTCGTTTTATCGTTTCTTTAGTCTTTCAGGCGCGTGCTTCAAAACATCAATAATCGCTTTGTTCACAGACGCTTCCGTAGATTTTTGAGTTGCCAAAACGCCACCTATAGAAAGAAAAAGCAACAACCAAATTAAAAGTATTCAAAACACAATCCTGTTTAAAGTAGATTTAAAAGCAAAATACTTACCCATGACAATATCGTGAATGGCTAACCCATCAAATTTTCTTTTCTTCTTTAGCCCACAAAGACTATACTCAGATAGTACTTCATCATTAGTTACCCTGAAAAAAAAGTGCAGAAAAAAATGCTTGCTTTATTATGTCTTGATTACTCTTAAACTAACAATTAAAAATCAAAGTATTAGCCAGCAGTTAAGGGAAAACCCAGCCCATATTTTGTCCCACACCTGAAGATTTGGTTGGGATGCAGAAACTTTAATTAGATCGTTTTTGTTTCCTTTGCCAATTCAAGGGTCTTGCTGTTATAACATACAGCTGAATACTGACCCTCTCGAGAAAGATACTTTACTTACGATAACAAGATATTTTTTACATTTGCTCTCACATCTTTGCCACCAATTCTGGACACTTTAGAAAGCTAAAATAAAATATATTAACAACATCCTATTAACAAATAATTGTGGGGTGAGTGATATATATCATCCTCTTTAAGGTTAACAACTATCCAATAAAAGAAATCAGTAAAAAATGCAAAAAATAATGAAGCAAATTAACACTACATTCTGCTTACCAAGCTTTGATAGGCATCTCTATCATTTTTCAGGGTTTCATTCAGTTGAATAAAATCGTCAATTGTATGGCACTTCTCAATGAAGGTGTCAGCAGAATTCTGATTATTTTTTCTTAGCCCTTCATTTACAGCATTCAAGATTTCTGATAATGCATATAGAACTTTTCGTTGGAATTCTAGAGTTAAGTGATGGGATTTCCATTAACAAGACAATGAACAGATATTAACAGTAATAAATATCAATTTATACATACCATCAGTAGTCAAGGGATATCGGTCCTTATTTCCACTAGACTTTGCCTTTTGACTTTTTGGTGGTGAGCTGGATGCTCTTTTTCTATTTTGGATAATAGATAACAAAGAAGAGCTAGAAGCATCACTCGCTCTGCTGAATGAGTTCGAACTTTGTACAGGTGAAGTTTCTCGACAAGGCTTTTTTGTTCTTGGTGATCTTCTGGGAGAAGATGCTCTTTTTCTATTTTGGATAATAGATAACAAAGAAGAGCTAGAAGCATCACTCGCTCTGCTGAATGAGTTCGACCTTTGTGCAGGTGAAGTTTCTTGACAAGGCTTTCTTGTTCTTGGTGATCTTCTGGGAGAAGAAAAGTCAGTTGAGACTGGCGAACATGAACTGTCCGAATCAGATATTATTTCCCTCCTTGATCCTAAAAAAAAAAAAAAAAATGGTAAAATAATGTTACGTATTTATCAATAATTTGATCATATTTTAGTTCGAAGTTAACCGGACTGACTTTTATGCCCACTGCTTTGGTGACTTGATCCTTTACTTGTTGTCTTTGCATTGGGTGTTGATGGCAGAGAGTCTGAAATTGTAGGTGACAATGAAAATAGAAGTAATCTCATAACAGCTTTAAAAACAATCTAGAGACAGACTATTCCAATTAGCATTTTAAATCGGAAAATCTAATGATGAATCCAAGCAAAGTATTCCGATTCTCACACCTAAATTATCAACATTAACTATAGAAACATTTTATCCAATTTTTATATGAAATTTGAAATTAGTCCAACCTAAATTCATTATTTCAAGAGTATAATTTCTTACATATTATATGTAGTGTAAGTATCTATTGAAGTATAACAACTTACTACTTATAAAACTTCTTTCTATTGAATTCCTTCCAGATTTTGAACGTGGTGACGTAGGTAATTTGATATCTGAAATGTCAAATTTCTTATGCAGTTACGACAAATTATGGGGCAACTTTCTTTAAAAAAACTTTTTTTATACCTGTTGAAGTAGTTTTAGTTTTCTTCACAGACAAATGTTCATCACAGCTTGAAAACTGGTAATCACAAACCCGATCGTAGTCATCTAAACAGTTTAATATTAAAAACAAAAAGAACTATTTATGAAAACACACCTGATTTACAAGTTAAAACCCCAGCCAACACTTACCATCTTGAAATTTTACTTTAATTAACTTGTATGATTTCCAACTGGCATAATCAGGCATCTTCCCCTCCTTCAGATCTCTTGATGCATTGACACTATTGGACCAATAAACTCGGTCACCAGAAATCCAATTAGAAGAAACAACAGCTTCTTCTATTTTGTTCCCTTCCAACAACTATGAGAATCCCCCGAGGTTAATTCGAGATTGCTATCTTCTTCAGCACAATCATCACGAGGGCTGTCTGATCTAAAATCATCATCCGTTTCATCATCCGTTATATCATCCTCCTCTTCTTCTTCTCTTTCATCATCGATGCTCAAATGATAATTATGATTATTGCCTTCTTGAATGTTATCATTATCTTCCTCGTGTTCAGAACTACTACCTTCGTAATCCAGTAAAAATCTCTCAGTTTGTAAACTTCTGCGCCACCTACTATATCTTGACATTCTAACGATGTTTTATAAACTCAAGAAGTGAGAAAGCAATGTTTCTAAGTCTTCACCACGTGCGCGAACCAGAATGAACCGTGTTAGTTATTTCACGGGGGTAAACAAAAATCATGTGATGTGTTTAAGAAACAAATTAAAACGTTGAAGGCTCTTTTCATGATTATTAAGATTTTAAATTTAAACAGATAGAAATAAGCTTTTAGTATTAAACTTTGACGAAAAAATGACAATAAGAACAGGTATGTAATTAATATATTTACGCCCTGGTTAGAGTGTGTCATTTTAAATAATGACTTTAAATTAAGCTTGTATCAAAGTAGACAATAAAAATAATGGTCATACTGTATGGAATAAATAATATGTGAACTAACATTTCGAATTTTGGTAACGATAGGCCATGCATTTTTAAAGAAAATTTTAAACAAGGAGGCGCGTAAAGAAACTCAGCAAAATGGAGGAGAATAGAAGAAAATCGGCGGAAAAAATACACAAGAAGACTCGGCGAACACAAGGTAAATCCGAGACTTTTAATGAGTTTGGCATGAGTTTTGTTTGCGGAATTTCACTTATGTATACTGAAAGTAGCTATAGGGCAAAAAGCAAGCTCCAAGTGTTTCAGGAAAGGAAAAATGCTTGAAGAAAAACATGTTATCTATATTTTGCCTTCCTTATTAATAATCCCACGTTTAGTTGTAATGATACCCAAGTATTTTTGATGTTGTATTACTTTTACTTTCATGTAAAATAAGAAATGAGACCTAACTCGCATATTTACTGCACATAAAACAAGTTTTTTCATTGATTTGATACTCAATCAAAATCATAGAATTATTAATGTGATTATTTATATCTTTCATTTGTTGTTATTGAATATCTATGAAAAATTTTGCTGCTTCTCTGCCTTTTTTTATTTCAGGGACCATCAAAGAGTGAGGTTGCATGAAAAGAAATATTTACGCCTTGAAAACCCTCATTATGGAAAAGTCAAAAAAGTCGAATAAAAAGTGTTGAAAAATCTTGTTATATTGCTGGCACAAGAATTCAGATTTATTCCCAGTACGAAGCAATTCTGTGAAGTCTACTGTGATGTCTTTCAAATGTGATGGATGATGGCACACTCGAAACGAAAGTCGAAGTTTCTTACACATATATTTTTTGCAACTCTCATAGATATATTATACAATTATTATACATGTTATATATCATAAAAACTACTGTCGTTTCCCCAAGCTTTCAAGATTTCTTTTCTCCATCAGGTTTTTGTGGTAAGAACGATGATATTGAGGGAAGTCTTCAAGTGTTATATTAAAGGTCAAAATACACGATCTGATTTTACATATATGATTTTACATACTCGTTTGACGGATGGAAAAAGTCATGTATGTAATAGTAAAATACATGATCTGATTTTACGTATATGATTTTACATACTCATTTGATGGATGGAAAAAGATCATATGTAACAGTAAAATACACGTAAAAAGTTTTTATTTGATACTAATATACTCTAGGTAAATCTCAAAAAGTTCATTCAAACCTCTAGACGCACTCTGATTGGTTGAAATTTGTTTACAGCTGTAAAAAGTCATATATGATTTTTTAAAAAGTAGAAGACCATCCTACTTTTTAAAAGTCATATATGTTAAGTCATAAGAGCAAAAGTCGCATGATTTTTTAAAATACACGATCTGTAAAAGTCATATATGATTTTTTATATAATGTAAAATCATATATGTAAAATCAGATCGTGTATTTTGACCTTAAGCCTGTGTTTTCAATTCTATGGGTTTTTACTGCACTTGAAAAAAGAAAAAGTTATCTTTTTATGGTAGAAGAAAATGTTTTTCATGTTCCTCAAAGCCTTCTGATGTTTTTGCCACATACATACACAATATCCATGATTTCACTATTTATCTTTAGTTTTCCTCTAAATCCTCCAATATATTTCAGTGTAATGTGCAACGCAGTCCATTGTAATTAAATTGTATTATTTTATCATTCTCTATTTTGATATTTTTTGTATTCAATTTGTAACGTTTTACTATTCATATATTCACTATTTATTATTTTTTAATTTACTGTTTATTTTTGAAGTTCTAATAAATGAAACCTTGCTATAATACACGATGTGTCTTTTTTTAATGATTTTGTGTATATTTTTTTAGTAACGGCCCCAAAACAAAAACATGCTTTCCCCTGTATTTTTCTCCTTTAACATTTCCTCGTGATTGTTCCTCATGAAAAACTTTTCATTATTCTGAAAGTACTGAAACATTCTTAGAAAATCTTTCAAGAGTAAAATAATTGCCTAATAAAATGATTGCCTAAATTGCTCAACTACACGAAACAATGGTACCTTAAGGGGATTAATTTTCGCGGGAATTTAATTTCGCTATTAATTCAAAAATTCGCGAAACTTGCGAAATTTAACTCCGTAGTTCGGAAGAACCATGAAGTGAGGTTACGAAGTCGTCATAACCATGACCTTCAGGTCATACGTAAGTCATCATTTCGCCGCCTTGCTGACGTCATATTGAATGACTTCCAATGACGTCATGAAAAAGTCATAGGGATGTCATATGACTTCATGACCAAATTAAGACGTTATTGAGACGTCATAATGACGTCATGTGTTTGGTGGGTTCCTAATTTATTATTATATTATACTATGTTATTTAGGAAGTTCGTATGCTAAAATTGCTTAGACATTTGTCATATTACTTTTGTGTTGTTTTAGTGAAGTGAACGACTAGGATTTTGAAGCACAGCTTGAAATCTGAAATTTTGCCAACAACATTTTATTTTTGTATAGCTCTAAATAATCTTTCGTTCGATAAATTTTATTCAATGCACTGATTTTTGGCAGATCTTGCCTTTAAAAGATTTTAATTGGATTTCTGTGCATGCAAGAAAGCCTACAAATTGTCCTTCTTCGTCTTTTCCTTCTTTCTGTCCTCCCCCAAACCTGGTGTGATCATGATCAATAAAACCTTCTTATATTTTTTTCTTGTTTTTTATGTAAACTTTGGCTATTTTTGTTTCGAATCAAAGTTTGAAACGCAGATTTCTAATGGATTTTTCGCTTTAATTTTTTTTTTGAAAAAGTTTTTTTTCTTTCTTTTGGCACTTACAGAATTTCTTTAACAAATGTTTATCTTATTTTGATTATAAAATACGTAACCATGGTTTCAGTTCACACATTTCTTTTGTTTGTAGCCAATACTTTCTGATATTACTTGTTAAGCCTTAATTACACTTTTTGAAAGGTGACATAGGACCAAGAGATAACAAAAAGTAACAAAGTTTTCTTTGCTTTTGTTTCCGTTGTATAGCTTGCTGTGTGTAAAAATTGGAATGCTTGAGGGCGGGGGCATTTTTAGCTAAAGCTACATGCTAGTATGTAACATAACAAAATAGAACATATATAAAAATAACATAACAACACACACAAACTCAATGTTGCACAATGAGTCACACTATTTACCAGGAACCAATCATTGTTTCGGCACTAACTTTGACTATGCAAGTATAGATATTTCCTTTATTTCAAAAAATGAACAAAATTTAAACAAAGAGAAAGACAAAACATTTGACAAGTAAAATAATTAACACACTAATCTAAGACCCAAAGAATGCTAATGTCTTCCAAATCCCTTTGTAACATGCAAGGATAGATACTTTTTTGAATTTCTCTTCAGTGTACATGTGTGCTACAGGGAAAATTATCTCTCTACTGCATTCCTGAACAGTATGAAAATAGATAGTGTGGTTAGGACTCCTTTGTAGGCAATCATGAGGCAAAAAACATATAAAAAGGCAGAAAATTGTTCTGACGTGAATAAAACTTTTGCCGTGAGAAAGGAAAGTTTTGCCATGAAAAAGTAAGTTTTGCCGTGGAAAAGTATGTTTTGCCGTGGAAAAGTAGGTTTTGCCATGTAAAAAAGGTTTAGCCGTGATACTTGTGGGCCAACGTAAATCCTAGCGTCATCATGATGAACTAAAAATTATTTTCACTTGCGTAATAGGCTTTTATCACACAGTACCAGTAAATTTTAACCCACAGTGTCTTTAACTTGTCATTGCCGTGTGATGAAAACGACAACAAATTAAAGCGCTAATTGTCAAGATACTATAAAAATAATTTGATGATCAGATAAAGGAGAGTCCTCAGATAAGTAATGCAAAAAATTACCGCATATTGTTCGTATAACAATATATTTTTATAAAAATTGTCAATTATTAGAAGGTAAAAATATGGACTGCGACATAGTTGTGTTTGCTGGAACCAGCAACGTCAATTATTGTATTATTATACCAGGCCGACTTTTTTTTGCGTCGCCTTATTTTAGCGATTTTAGCGAATAAGCACATTTTCGCTAAATTAAAGTTGTGGAAAATTTAAATTTCGCACAAATTCCCCCCAGACCGAATTCATTACCTTCTTGATCTTACAGTTGATGGCTCTGCGAAACACATCATGAGAATGAAGTTTGTCACCTGGTATGTAGAAGAAGTGAAGGGGAAAATTGAATAAGGCAAACCGACTGAACAAATAGAAGTCCATTTTAACCTCACATACTTGAAGCCAATCCAGGTGAACTGGATGATGGAAATGTATAATTTCATGAGGTCACAGGAGGAGAAAGTGGCCATTCTCAATGGCAAGAAGAAATCGGGACTGATGAGAGTACTAAACGAAACTGAAAGACTTTCACCAAAGTTTTTTTTTTTTTTACCTTCTGGCAATTCTCCGTAATTTCCCACTTATTAATTAAGCGGTCATTCACTAAAATTAGATTGTGCTAAATCGGTGTCCATCTATTTTCGCAAAATTTTAATTACGCAAAAAAACAGTCGGCCTAAGGTATTATATTATACGTTATTTATGCCCAGACTTTATTTATTTATTTCTCAGCTTTCCTCTATTGTACCAACTACATCATCGTTATATTCTCGTGTTTTTCTTTTTCTCTTTCGCCGTCGTTTCATTATCACAATCGGCTCCTGGTTAAATTGAAACCATGCATCCAATAGCATGACAGATGCGTGAATGCGATAAAATACCATGAATGGGAAACAAATACTTTCAGTGATAAACCACGCTGATCCCAGATAGATGTCTGCGAGAGAGTAAACGGAATTAAAGTTTGCCTTCATTAAAACGAAAGAATCTGAAATCCACAAGCCCACGTTTAGCATTATCAAAATCATAAGCCACTGTTTTAGACGAGCTGCCGATAGCAGTGACTTTTCATCAGTCCCAACAACCAAATCTTTGCTAAAATATCTTCGTTTATACCGATATAAAATCGTGATGATAGTTGTTTGATAAATTGGAGAAAAGATGTTTATAAGTACTTGAAAAAGTTGCAGTGCAGAAATAATCTGTACATGCCTATTGAAGTTTTCCATTCTTTTATCTTCATGAAACGTTTTATTTCCATAACGTTTTATTTCCATTTTGCTTATTTCGTCAGGTGTTTTAAAGAAAACTACCAAGCTTGATATAATTGCAAAAAGATTTGGAAATATGTAACCAACAACTGCAAATAGGAATAGTGCAACATCACCTGCCACTTTTGTCACATTATTGTCAATGATGTGATACTTATGAATCTCTTTATTCACTCTCCATGATATCGCAATTACTAATAGATCTCCAACTGCAGCAGTACAATAATTTACCATAACATCATAATCATAGTGTGAACTGTGCTCTCTGGTGCAAATATATGATATTACAATTACTACTACAAAGTGTATCCCTATGATAAGGCCTGGGTCACTTGTGTATTCCTGTGTACATTTGATAAAATTTAGTGCACTTTTTCTGGTTCCCCGATAAATTGATATGTATTCGTCTTCCGTCCTTTCACAAATTGCTTCCGCCTCTCTTGATTGGTTGACAGCATCGTTTCGTGGGTAGATGTTTATAAGTAAAAAAATTGATAATATGGAATATTCAAGAATGAATGGATCGGTTACAGCTTCAAGGTCTTTTGCTGTATCAGTCATAGTAGAGTCACCACTACAGTTCAAAATTGTATACTGATAATCATTTTCCGTTTGCTGTAGGCTTAGAATGCCAAATTGCAAAAAGAGTGTTAGCCAAGTAGTTGCATTTGTTGCTGTAAGTATAGAAACAATGACTTTTAGTGCCGTGGTTGAATATTTGACTGCAGGTACAAAGATTTGCAGAAAGATTGTTTGAATTGCTACAAATCCTATGCGAACCACATGATTTATAGAAATGATGGAACCATTTATTTCCCACTCTGTGCGACAACCCAATATTGATAGAATCCCAAATAGATCTATAACAAAAGTTCCAGTTGCGAAAAAGTAGACCAAACCAACTAGATACTTCAGAGTTTGCCGTTTATATCTAGATGGAAGATGTTGCCCATTTCCTTCTAAATCAGCTTCTTTTTCCTCCTCTCTTATATGATGATGTCGCCCAAAAATTACGTAATTCAAACCCATGAATGAAACAAGCATGTATATGATGCTTGGTAGATAATGCAATGAAAAATGCTGGTCTCTGTCATCCAGCTTAAATCGAGCAACTATAAACACCGTAGCTGCAGATGTTAGTATGGCTGCGACGGAAATATCTCGGGCTGTACCCATGTTTATTGGTTCTTGTGTTTGATTCAAATCGTTGTTTCTGTAAACACAAAAACGACACTGTGTAAAGCGTACACGAAATAAAAATATGTCAGATATTTATGCAGTGGTTACATAATTCCAGATGCAAATTATTGAATAATGAAATTTAAAGAATATTTTTCTAACATCGACATCGGAGTTTGATAAAGGAGTAGTAGTAGTAGTAGTAGTAGTAGTAGTAGTAGTAGTAGTAGTCTACGGGTGTTTTAATACGATATTGGCTTTCACTCTTGCCGTAATAATTCGGAACGGGGCGAAAAACGAGTGTCATTCAGTTCTTAGAGGATAGACCAGAAAGCCGATAGTAATAAAACTTAATAACGTGTACTGGTTTTTTGGGGAAAGTAGATGGATGCATTTCGCACAACCAAACTCTTTGTTTATTTTTGTATTTGCGATTTAGGAAAACCATTTGTAATGAATAAGAATGACAGTATATACATATGGAACATTTAAAATATGAGTTACATCATCCATAAAATAACTGTCACTTTTGGGATGTCAGCCTCCACTCTTACACTTTCGTAATTCATATTATAAATAATTGTGCTAGACGGACAGGGTCTAATTTAGAATGGAAGGGCAGCGTCCAGTGAAAAGGAAAAGGACACATTATGAACATCTCAAGAGCATCTTGTTTGGGAAAAGGGAAACCTGAGCTTTATTTCGGTGGATTAAACCTGTGACATTATTAAATCAGTATTAGGATCTTTCCATTAGGGCTCTTTCTATTAGCTGGTCATCCACTAAGAAGAGCCGGAACATGGACCAGACAAAAATATTAAAAATTTTGGTATCTAAAGAATTTCATTAAATTTCATTCACACATAAAAAGTTTACTTGGGTTAGGTCTATGTATTTAAGTAAAGTACACATGGAAGTGCTAAGTTAGTTCACTTGCTAATCAAAGTCATTCTATAAGGCCCACTATCTAGGGAAATCTTATTAACCAACAT
Source organism: Turritopsis dohrnii (assembly GCA_027922465.2). Taxonomy (NCBI): domain Eukaryota; kingdom Metazoa; phylum Cnidaria; class Hydrozoa; order Anthoathecata; family Oceaniidae; genus Turritopsis; species Turritopsis dohrnii. Next base: position 1,707,811 of record BQMF02000016.1, read on the forward strand.
TGTTGATCTTGTTACGGTAGCAGCGTAAGCGAATACCGTATTAAAACACCCTTGGACTCCTACTACTACTCCTACTCCTACTACTACTACTCCGGCCGAAACGGCAGTTTTTAGCCTACGATTTAGAGTATGCGAGTCCCCACTAAAAACTCAATATACATTCTAATGAACGAACGCAGCCTTTTGAATTTTCGAAGGTTTTCAATCACATACATTTAAAATACGTTTTCTTTGATATTTTATCACTTAATTGATGAAGGAATGGATATTAATCAAATAGGTCTACATAAAACTGGGACTTTTAGTTACTTTTATGGTACTGAATCAATGAACTTTGGCACTTGAAAATAGATATGTTTTTCGTGTCAGTAAAGCACAGATCAGACTTTCTTATTACTTTCTACGTTTGTTAGCTATCTGTTCTGTCTTTGAACATCAAGGTTTTCAAAAATCGAGTTAAAAAAAGGCAGTTATCTGTTTGCATTCATTTTCGGTTTCAAAAAATTATAATTCAAAACATACATTTTTTTTTCGAAGAAACGCGTTTTTTTTTCTACATAAGCTCTTATAAAAAAACGTACGTTATAAACAGCTCATGCATGTATAATTCTTTTGTCTTCTAATAAATTAATTTCTGGTGTGTTGCGATTAGACCCTATTTACACGAGTTAGTAATTTTAAACATTATAATATCGTTTATGCCTGTTTTCCACCAGTAAGATATCTCAAGAAATAACGTTTACAGAACGTTTAAGAACTTTAAGTAAAATTTCAAATTTAAAAGTATTCTTGTGGCAAGTACTTTTGCTGCTACCGTTTTGCGCCATCTGGCTCTTGTTTTTTTATTAATTAATACCTAACTTTTAAAAATTAAAAACTAAAAGCTGTTTATAACGTACGTTTTTTTATAAGAGCTTATGTAGAAAAAAAAAACGCGTTTCTTCGAAAAAATAATGTATGTTTTGAATTATAATTTTTTGAAACCGAAAATGAATTCAAACAGATAACTGCCTTTTTTTAACTCGATTTTTGAAAACCTTGATGTTCAAAGACAGAACAGATAGCTAACAAACGTAGAAAGTAATAAGAAAGTCTGATCTGTGCTTTACTGACACGAAAAACATATCTATTTTCAAGTGCCAAAGTTCATTGATTCAGTACCATAAAAGTAACTAAAAGTCCCAGTTTTATGTAGACCTATTTGATTAATATCCATTCCTTCATCAATTAAGTGATAAAATATCAAAGAAAACGTATTTTAAATGTATGTGATTGAAAACCTTCGAAAATTCAAAAGGCTGCGTTCGTTCATTAGAAAGTATATTGAGTTTTTAGTGGGGACTCGCATACTCTAAATCGTAGGCTAAAAACTGCCGTTTCGGCCGGAGTAGTAGTAGTAGTAGTAGGAGTCCAAGGGTGTTTTAATACGGTATTCGCTTACGCTGCTACCGTAATAATTAAAAAAATATTCTGAGAAAATATTCATAGAATTCACAGAAAATACTCTTGTTGTTCCAATTAAAATGACGTCACATGATGTTGTCGCAAAGTCATCTGACTTGGTTTGTTTATTTACGACTGTCAACATTTTTATTTTACACAATATGAACCAACTATGTGTTGTAGTTAATAATAACCAATTAAACTTTTAAAAAGAATTTCTTTTGAAAAAAATTCGCAGTTTTTCCTATACAACGAGTTCTTTTTGTCGCATGTTCGTCGTAAATGAACACAGAGTAAAAAACAAAATGCTTTGACAGGCACAAGGATTTCTGCGAAACCAGCTGGAGCAATTGAAATTGAAATTTGAAGGTTCTACAACGCAGTATTACACTTTTGATCACACACTCCCTAGGAATTCATGAAAGCATAACTGGTACTGTTATATGAAGTACCAGTTAGTACGAAAAAATACAAGAACCATATGACACAAAACAGTAGCAGTATATTTCATGTCGAAATATGCAAAACAAATACAGCTAAAGTTCATCCTGCTTGAAACTTTGTCAACCTTTGTTCATCCCAGGGCTGGTGGCATTTTACCTTTAAAAAATTGTGAAAGGGGCTTAACTAAAAAACGCCAGAAGCTATTAGATACAAACAAAAGAAATAAGCACAGACGTGAATTGCAACCATGAATGCGCATTTTATAAAACAGTTTTTTAAAAAGAAACTATGTAGCTACAGTGTGTTTCATAATGCTGAAATTCGGTATATTCATTTTAAAAAACAGCTTTAAAATTTCCGTTTCCAACACTATGAAACACACTGTATAATAAGAGCGAAAAGAAAAAAAACTTTTTCGAAAATGATATGAGAAACAAAGTAAAAGAAATACTATGTTTTAAACTAACTTTGATACAAATCAAAAAACTAGGCAAAATACTAAGAATATATAGCTTTTAAAAAGTTTAACTATAAACGACTTCGACGAATTTTGTTTACTGCAAGAAAGCTTCGAAACACAAAACTTTACCAACAACAAACTTTAAAAATCAACTGAAGTTCTCCATTGTGTTTTTAGTGTGAGAGATGTCTGTTTTTTCGTGAATACTGGTAAAACACTAAGATACTTATATAAAGAATGTTTTGGTAGTTTTCATGCTAGGTTTGGACAGCAGAAAAAAAAGAACCAAAGCTAGTTTTAATGCATTTCTTGCTTTTGCAGAAATCCAAAAACCAAACCGGTTTTATTGTTGGATGATGTTAATACAAAAAAGTATCAAAGGCACAACGGCAGATGGAAGTTTTTTTTGGTGAAAGGCGAAAGCAAAATGCAAAACTGGTGCGTGCAATCTATTCCTTTAGTCATTGGTAAAAAGGTAAAATAAATAGAAATAGAAAAAAACTTCTTCAAAAGCTTTTGGATCACAGATCATTATCAGTACTATCTATGATCGAAAAGCTTTACTGAAAAATGACTTAAAACTTCCAATTATCGTTTACATGTATTCCTTAAGTATTGCGAAAGTAATTTGATTCAAATGCAATCGCAAAAATGTTAGTTAATTTCACTAAAACTAATTTACTTACATTATTTCCTCCATGATATTTTGTCCGTCTTGTGACATTAATATGTTATAAGAAGATAAATCAGCTCTATGTGGGAGAGAGCAGACTATATGAAAGGAAAATGAAAGGCGACCATTTTGGAGAGACATTGTTGATCTAATGCTTCTTTAACAACGTAATACAAACATTGCAAACTATTCACTTGTGAGTCGTGTTTTTTTGTTTATCAATAATGTTTGAGTTCAGAAAAATGTAAATACAATTCATGTGACTGAAAAATTCACTTAAAATTTCCAGGAAATTCAGTATTATTCTAAAAGTATTTAAACACGAACTAGAGATGTACAAAGTATATGAATATTGTTGTCATAGGTTATCCTGTAATGTTCCTAAAATATCATATAGAACCACTATAACTACTACACAAGAGATACTGACATTTTTCTTATAATCTTATCACTTTGTGTTTAAAGAAATAAGAAAGCCTTTGTTATTGGTTAGCTAGTTGATATTTGATATTTTAATACTTCTAATACTTTGATACAGTCATCTGTTCTCATATGTTCCATATATGTTTTCGCAAAATATAGCTTTGCTCAAAGGAGATGTTTGAGATATTACTTCAGTAGCTTAAAAGGAAGTTATGAGTTCTTCTCTATGGGTGAAACAACTAGGTGATATCATTTCTAGAGTTTACATTGATCCTTACACCAACATCCTTCTTGGTTGTTTAGTTACGCACTGTAAGAGAAAAGTAAACAGAGCCCTAGAGGTACGTACAATAACTTGCCCGAAATGTGCTTGGTATGGTGTATCACAGTACAGGGCTGTAATTTCTTCAAAAATATTGAGGGGGCTAAAAATATGCCATTGAATAGAAACACTAAAAACTAAAATGTTTTGGGCAGGAGGTCGGGGGACGCTCTAAGCCCACCTGCAGGGGTTTTAGGGGTCGGAGCCCCCTTATGAAAAGTTTTCCCTAATACTTTAGTTCAATTCTTCTTAAAATCATTCCAAAAGCAGTCATATACCAAAAGTACCTGAACAAACCATGTCAAATATTTCTTCTCCTGAATCTTAATTGGATTGTCAGTTCCTTCTATGAATCAAATGTTTAATTCTAAATATTTTGTTAGCTATTATTGTTGTCTTTGTAAAGGCATAAAATAAAATTCTGTTCTCAGAAATCTTTCAGTTACAACATGATGAAATATTTCACGTAACAGGAGTTGTTATGTTTTTCTCTGAAATCGACATTAATTCTAAAAACAACGGTCAGTTTCATCTTTGCATTGGTTGCTAAGATTTAATTAAAATCGTTGATGTAATTGGTTTAATAACTTTCTACGAAACGTGTTGTTCGTAACTTCATGGCTTGTTATTAAACTATCGTAGTTCCTGTTTTAATCGACCAAATGAGAAAAGATTGTTAAGTTTTATGAGAAACTGGACTTTCTAGTTTCTTACCGTTGTAATAAGCATATGTTAGAGTATGTCATTTTAATATAATTTTGTGTGGAATTTGTTCTTTTTTTTCGAAGAGAAGTTTTAAATAAAGCTTTAACATATGATATGAATTAAAAACAAAAAAACAACTAAAACAACTAAAACCTTTGCATTGGTTGGTTGTTATAGTGTTCTGAAGGAAAAGATATAATCTGTTGTCGATCAAGAATTTATGTATTTATGTATTAATAAGTAAAATAAATGTTATGAAAAGTTTTTTTCAAAATTTGTTTATGCTTTACTGGATGGCAGCCATGATGGATAGGTTTTCAGGGAGTTTCTGTTGTGTTTGCATACTTTCCTGGACAGTATTGCTATGACAATCAAAAGACAATAGCGCAATCAAAGGTTTAAACAACATGGTATGGGCACTGGTTAACTGTGAGATGGGATTTAATAAACAAGTGCTTTTCATTAGAAAGATTTTATTAGTACTTACGATATGATCCCTACACAATTTCTACAGTGAGCAAATTGTTCACTCTACAAACGCAGATCACAGACAAATAGCAAGGAACTGACAAATATTTGCCTAACCAGAACGCAGACACCTTGTAGATGGATTAGCATACCGTCTTAGCACCTTCTGAAATATATTTGTTGTTGGTTTTTCGTTAAAGATGTAGGTTTAAGATATATTAAGTTATAAAAATATTTTATTTAGTTTGTTTGACAATTCGCTTTGATAACATGTTATTAAATAACTACAACAGATTTAGTGCGTTAATTATAGTAGCTGGTAGTCCTTAAGCTTTCACCTACTTGCAAAAGTTGATTCACGTCTTGCATACATGTTTTTAGTTTAGATTGGTTAGTTGTACTTAAGTCATACTTACAAATTTTTCTTCACTGCCTTCATACAAAATGAAAATGTAACAAAATCTACAACTCAAATCAAAAAAAGATCTACGGGTTTCTCCAAAAACAGTTTTATATCTGTGATTACTTCATTAGGAATAACTTTGCATAACTTTGTGTAATTTTGTCACTTGTTGGTTTGAACTTATGAACGAAGGGAATAAATCTTTTGCTTTTAGTCACATCTGTTTTCCCCATCTTAGGCTGAATATTTACATCCGTTCCTGATTTATGTATAAACAATCATTCATTCAGTCTATTTATTCATTCATTAATGCAACTGCAGTTCATTGCTATACAGCGTTTGAAGTAAGTTATCTGATAATGTGAATCTCGATTCATCCAGTAAAAATAAATGGTTTAAAAATTGTTTACTTGATAAGTTGTTTTTTTCTAATCGTTCTGTTTGTTTTATGTATTTATTTTGTCCCTGACGTAATAATGACGTATTTTTTGTTTTGTTTAGAAAATATAATTATAAATTGACAAGCCCTATATAAAAGCTAATCAAATTCGAAAAAATGGAAACAGGGTATGTGTAGATTTTTTGACTTTATTTTAACCTGTAGTTATTCAACCATCATTGTGAACGAGTCTAATCACTTGTTTGCATGTTCCGGGTATTCGAGCGTTCTCCATATGCTGGTGTACACGTTGTAAACATATCATCTGACTACAAGAGACTAAAGTTGGTTGAAAAAACAAAAACATTGTCATTACCTATCTATGAAACCACATAACGCTCGAAGGCGACATGAAAAAGTGCATCTAGCAGCAGCTGAAGGAACAAATGTTTTTTTTCATTCGTTTTTTTTTTTTTTTTTTCATTTTTACTGCCTTCATACAAGCTTAAAATGCGATGTTATATCTTGCAATGACTTTGGTTGCTTATATAAAAAGAGTTTATAGCTGGAAATTCTTCACATACACGCATTTTAGTGAGAGGCCCTTGTACTGAAAGTTTCTTAAAATTTTTGTGGTTTGAGTACTGAAAGTTTCTTGTGTGGTTTTTTAAATTTTCATTTCCAATTATAACTCTAGCAGCTCTGCTGACATCTTTTATCAAACACTTGTTCTTAACCTTAATTCATACACATACGCCGGGGTCTATTAAAGAGAAAATTAAGACAACGCAATCAGTTAAACAACTGAAAAGATAATGTTTCTTTTATATTTGACAATACCGAATTTTCCGGGGGGGGATGGGGGTAATTATCCGGGGAGCAATCCTCCTGGGGGTAATTTTCCAGGGGGAAATCATCCGGGGGCAATTTTCCAGGGGGGGGGGGGGGGGGGGGGGAATTGTCCTAGAACAGATTACATTTTATATGTAAATCATTTTCCAAAATTTTTACACCATGAGACGCGAAATTTTGTAAACTTTGCAATGATATAAAAATTGCAACATAAGAAAAATACCAGTGAAGAAGAAAAAGAAAATTTCTCGTGTTCATCAGAGCGATGAATTTTAGTGGTCAGTAAACGGGTTTCATATGAAATAAAATACAATTAATAAAATCAAAGCAGACTTTTCCAGATTTTTACAACTTAAGCTGTTATAATTACAGTAAGTCTCTCATAAATACATATCTAACAAATTATATCAGAAAAAACCAAAACATTGACTGCATGAAATACTTTTGCATTATATTTTCCTTTTCTAGCGACGCGGGTGGTATGCAAGATAATGAAAATCATTCTTATAAGCAATTTTCAATCTTCATCGCCGTAATGGTAATTTGTTTCTCCATTTGTCTCATGTGGGTTCGTCTTCTTATGAAATGGAATTTTGTATTCCATTATTATCCGTGTACGCTCTGTATGATATTATCGACAGTTGGTCTTATGGTGGCTATGACGTACTATAAAGATATTAAAAAAAGAGCAGACAGAGGCACAGCAATCAATAATTCAACCCAACATAACAGACGACCTAAACTGCAGACATTATATTATCTCGTTGTTGTAGCATATTTGTTCGCTGTTGGCAACTTTTTACTGGACATGTCAGCAATTTTAACCATATTTCATTGCTCAACATCAAAATACGATTTGGAATATACGTCTTTGGTTGTTTTTCATATTACGCGACTAGTTTTTGTTGCTCTGCAGCTTCTATTTTTTCAAGAAATGGTACCAATTGCTTTAAAGCCATTACCAGTCGTCAAGTTTTTAATAGCATTTGTTATTGGAACTAACGTCAGCAATTGGTTTACGTTATATCTTCAACTGGGAATTCTTGAACTGAAATCAGAGAAAGTTAGTTTTGAGTATCGGTATTTAAACTGTACAGATTCTGGAGAGGTGAATACTATATATGAATTTGCTAAATCTATCGACGAAAACACAAACCCCTTTAATATGGAGTTCAGCATGATGGCGGTGGTGTTGTTGTTTCATATCTATCCTCAGCATTCAACAAATACTTCGAACGCACCACCTGCTTCATCAGTAGGCACTGACGAGCCGAACATAAAGATTCCTGTCAATGTGCTCTTGGCACAAGAATATAGCAGTGATCCTGGGCTGCTGTTTGGAATGGCGTTAGGGGTTTTAGCATTTATGTGCTACCTAAACCTTGGTAATACAGGACCCAATTATTCATGGGACGTTTTGTTTAATTACATTGCTGTTGGTCTGATCGACATTGTTGTTATCATTGTCTCAAAAAAAATTTGGGATAACATAAATAAATTCCACAAGCGCATAAAATCAAAGAAGGATACAGCCGACAGCAGAGTTTTGTACTTATCGGCTATTTTAGGTTACTTTCCACATTATACAACAGTTATAATAGCCAGCATTATTGGTTTGAGTTCAACACTGGAAACGATCAACGCATCCTTCTTAAAACAATCTGGTAAGGTTATATTTATACAGAATGTGAAGTTGATAGGTTCGTTCATGCTTCTACGTGGTATTGTTAACTTAATTTCACCAATATATCAAGCTTCTGTTATTTCGAAAATGCATCGATACAATAGACAATGGTACAATACAGACGATGAGATAAGAAAGGCTGCAAAGGATTCCGTTCTCTCCGCTGCTCGAATAAAGCAATACTTGCTTGTATTGGTCATGGCAAACATTGGAATATGGTCCGCTGATTCTTTTATTCTGCTCAAATCCAACATGGGTGCTCTTTACTTGCTAGCGTACGAACACCTCGGAGTTATGTTTTTCATCGTAACAAGTTTGTGCGTTCCAATCAAAATTTTTTATCGAATACACGCAGCAGCCATGAGTCTTAATATTTGGCTATCATTTACACCTCCTTTGGAAAGATTTTCCAAGAATGATCAAGATTCTTCCGAAGATAGTCGTTAGTATGTTGTAACTAAGCATTATTTTATTCTGTATTTTTTGTGTCTAACCGAACAATTTGTTTTTAAAACTACTAAAATTAACTGGAAAAAATCTACCGAATGGAAGAGCCGCTATGGAATAAGAGCTGCATTCCACTATGTATTGTGTCCTTATTTTGAAACCTTTTGAAGTACGACATTTTATTGTATGGAAATACATTATAGACTTAGCAGTTAAATAAAGATATTTTGTACAGGCCCCTTCTGCACCAAAAATCCCATTGGTAAGACCCCACAGCGCCTGATCATTAAGCTTGGTTTCCACTATGAGTTAACTGAGTTAACTTGAGCTAGAACTCGTGGTTTGAAAAATTAACTCAAGTGAAAACATCCTCAAAACCAGCTCAAAAGGTTTAATTCACATCTTTTCCTAAATGAAACCATAAAGTACCTTGATCTTGGGAACAAAACTTTTCGTTTCCAAGATCAAGTTAGCTAACTCATGGTTTAGAAAAACATCAAAAGATTTCGATTACTTGAAGCATGTTTCTGAAATTTCGAAGAAAATGTTTTCAATGAATTAGTTGTGAATTAGTTATCTTTACGTGTGTGGTGAGTGCAGTGAAATATAAATATGTCAACTGTGTTTTAGCGTTGATTGATGAAGAAGCACTAAGTGAAGGGGTAAAGTTTTATCCTTGTTTCTACGACAAAACGACCTAAGGACATAAAGACGTTATAAAAATTCCTGACACGTTTTATTTACTGCAGTTCTTTTTTGCAGTCTCCCTTTTCTCAAAATAAAGGGGCAATAACATTTCATATAATTCATCATTAAAGCAACTGTTGTCACTAAACATCTTGCTATATTTTGAGAAAAGGGCGACTGCAAAAAAAGAACTGCAGTAAATGAAACGTGTCATGAGTTTTTATAACGTCTTTGAAGTTTAAAGTTTATAGCTCATATGTCGGTAGTAGAAACTATGCATCCTTAAAATTAAGCTTATGTACTCTCTGGTGCCTAACTTTGTTTCAAATCGTAACTAATAAAAGACTACTCAAAAGTAATTCTGTAATATAAAACAAAATAAGAAATCCAAAAGAATAAAAATAGAAGATAACCGGGGGGATATAAATATTGAATATTTATTTTTCCCCGGTTATCTTCTGTTTTTATTCTTTATTATTTACTATTCTAACATGGGATCGTTTTAAGACAATCAAAAATGAGTTATGATAATAACTTTACATTTTCGACACTTGAAAAATCTTTTTATATCGAATTCTTAATGATTGTGAGGCTTGTACCACTAGGACATGCAATAAGTAACGTGCTGTTAACACCAGTTATTTAATACCATGTGATCAAAGCATATAAACAGAAATTGGACGCTAAAGTATAATATGACTGTATAAAAGCCTCAGGGGTAGGCTTTATAAATTTTGAGGACTGAGGTCCTCATAACATAAGTTTCTATCATGTCCTTCCGACATTTTTATAAAGGCAAAAACGTCAGATAGATCTACAGACGAAAATAGTGGCAAAAGTTAAATTTCAAGCATGAATGTTCCCCTCCGATTTCAATAGGGACGGCGACGTGTTTAAAACAAAAGCTTTGTTTTTTATGTGGAATTTGTTTTGAAAGGGAGTCTACTACTTACCTACCATTGGGAAAATTGGGAAAAAAGATCATTACATCAGTAACATATTTGCACGTTCTATGCACAACGTGAAAAATCATGTTTTGAAGTCGTACTGACAACGGAGACGTGATTATAGAGAAAGCCTTTTTCTCTTATGTAGATTTTATAGAAGCTCCATAACTTTCTAGTCGTTATAGGTTTATCGATTGAATAAGTTCTCCAATAAAAAGAAGTTCTTCAAAATCCTATTCACAGTTACTTTTATTATTTTGTTCTTTTTGCTCACGTTGCTTAAGGCCACTAATGTTGTGCATTAATATGGAGTCATATCAGTGTCATAATTTGTTAGTCAAATTGGAAATCCTAACATTCAAATTGGGAATGCAATTTGGGAAATTGGGAATGCAATTTGGCAAATAAGGAATGCATAGTGGAAATGTCGCTAAGAAATAGTAACGTATTGAAATAGGAATAGGTTGTATGATTAAGAATGTAGATAGTAACGAATAATTGGAGGAGGAAATGGAAAATAAATCCTTTGCGCGGCGTACGGTGTAATTGGTGTAATTTTACTTGGAGGACCTACAGACAAACAACATGGCAGACCGTGTCAGGGGTCTGCTGCATGATGAATGGTATTTCTCTCAAACCCAAAACATTGTTGGTTTTCTTCATCTGCCAATTTGTTGTAGCATTCTTGTAGTAAGTCTGATAACTGACATAAAATTTCGTTATTATAAGCATTAGTCATGTAAGCACGAGTTGTGATTCCAATAACATGTTCTAGCCGATAACTTAAGTAGTCAAAACTGCGTCCCTCGTCTAGTTCACGCAAAGTATCCCCTAAAATTCTTTTGAGGTAATTCTCAATGTTGAACGCCATGTTTAAAAACTTAGCATGTACAACGCAACTCATCTAACCAACTACATTTCTAGTTATCTTTCATTAACCTCTGGCAGTAATCGAGAGACGTGGAGAGAACCTCGCATTCAAAACGAGGCTACGCGAAAATAAATAAATCAAATTTTATCCCTCTGTCCACCATGACTGATTGATTCACAGAATTTGATGATTTACATTCTTTATTACATTGTATAATTTTCAACTCCATAGTCGATTTACATGTTTACTTGTCGATACTTTTGAGCTGTTCCATGTATTATCTACATTCCCACTTGCATTGCCGCCAATACATTACCAATCGGCTAATTTAATGCCCGATAAGGAAATTTGTATTTCTCAATTAACAAATTTGCATTCCCGATTTGCCAAATAACATTCCCGACTTGCCAAATTGCATTCCCAATTTGCCAAATTGCATTCCCAATTTGAATGTTAGGATTTCCAATTTGACTAACGAATTTTGACACTGATATGACTCCATACATTAACATCTTCTCCTCATATTATGACTATAGGACAACATTGGTACTTGGGGGAAGTGAGGGATTTGAATTCTTTTTTGGTTTTGCCACATATTTTTGTCCAGGATTCTATCAAATTGGTTAAACAGAGTATTGTTGTTTCTATATGACATAGCCACGTGGACATAGTCATTGCTTTTGTGTGATTAACATGATTAACATGATTAACATGACAATAATAACGCCTTTGGTCAAAATAGTGAGACTACTTCATACCAAAAATCTTCAAAACATTTTAACTACATATACATTATTTTTGCTTTTGTGTGATCAACATGATTCCCGAATTTCTGTTTAAACAGAAATTTGTTCCCAAGTTGTCGTGTCTAAGAACGATATAGAGGGTTTAAATAGAAATTTGAAGAAGATACATTCCTTTATTTTTGAAAATAAATGAAAATAATTAAAATTTAGAGATATAGAGATATACTCATGTGGAATTGCGATTTTTAAATCATTGGGTGTCTTTTGATGTAAAAAAACTGGTTATGTATTTCGCAGCCTCTCAAACAAGGTTATATTGACAAGTGTGAAGATGCAGAGGAACCTTGTTTGACCAAAGAAGCGAATTGTGATACGTCCTAAAGTCTTCAAGATTCTTCAAATTTTGATTTAAGTTAATTTTATGGAAATCGTGTCTATTGCTTTCTGATAACCAGGATAATCATAGTTATTACTTTACTTGGTTTTTGGGGTATCATTAATGTTACTTTGCATAGTTGTGGTTTTTCACCAAGATTTAAAAGAATTTGCCTCCAATCAAAAAGAGAAATTTTGAAGCAAAACGGAGGAAACGTTTTTCACGATGTACGATCTCTTTTTGATGACGTACAGCTTGAGTTTTTATAATAACTTTGCAAAAGATTAGCTACAAAATGCTAATATCAATACTCACACATCAAACAAGTATTCTGTTGTCCGTGTTACACCAATTGTCATCCAGATTGTCAAAAAGACAAGAAACGAGATCGATGGTCGTCAAATTTGGTCACAAAATGATAATTCTATAACAGTGTGTCCATATCAAAGAAAAACCTTGTTAGAATTATTTTAGTATCGACAAAACGTCAACATAGCTTTTAGGATTGTTCGACAAGAAAATTTATGTCAACATGAGTCTCAAAAAATGGCGTAGCCCAATCTTACGAAATTTCTTTTAAATTTTAAATGACAATTTAGTTACCTGCATGTTTTTTTTTTCTGTTATACTTCAAGTGACTAGACACTGCTCCCAAAATTTTGATTGAGCTTACCTTTTCCAGGGAACCTAGGGAATTTGGATAGATAGATCTAAAATCCCAGACGAAAATAGTGGCATTTGGATTATGGAAATACTCTTATCAACCCTTAAGATACATGTAAAATTGTTTTTGATTACACTACAATCTTGTTGAAGTTCCAGCCGTCGTTTAACTAAGAAATTTTAATCAAAGTTCGACTTAGCTAAGTGATGTCTTCTAGAGGGGAGAAATCCATTTGGATTGCGGAAATATATATGTCCTTTAGTATACTTTTATCAACTCTTAAGGTACATGTAAAATTGTTTCTGAAGAGTTTTTACACTACAATCTTGTTGAAGTTGCAGTCGTCGTTTAACTAAGAAATTTTAATCAAAGTTCGACTTAAGTGATGTCTACAGTTGCCGGTGGAGCAAAATATAATCAAATTTAACGTTCTATTTATTCGGGATCCACATGTCAATTTTTCTCTGCTGTAATTTACTAAGAAAGTTCACATGACCAAGAAAATCTGTTTCATAGTAATTTTCGGTAATTTTTGGAGTCTTAGCTACTTAAATATAGCTACTAAATTGATGAATTTTGCCTCCACATCAAATATACAGATTAAATTCGATTAAAAATATTAGTCCTCGTCCTGGATTTTCTTTCAAGTCTGAATCAATTTATAAATATGAGGTGATTGATTACTAAAATTTAGATAAACACTAAAAAACACACACTAACCAGAGGCGTAGCTACCCAGTCAAAATTTGTGAAAGTCTATGCACTTAAAGAAGAAGGAAATAACGTATTGCAAGTAGTCTAATCGACTGAAAAGAAACATCACAATGTCGGATTCCTCCACGTTTTTTTACCCTCTGTGTACGACTATGCAAATGTAAACAGAATTTGTTACACAAATACACCACGTAGACTATGACTTCAGCATTATTCGAAACATTGAAAGGAAATACAGCTTAAAAGGAATGCCTCCACATTAGAAACAAACTATTAAACGATCGATTGCTAGCATGCAAAATGGGGCTTGCATAATCAGAAACGTCACAAACTGATAAATAAGTAATAAATTCAAAAGGTGTTTGAAATATCGTGTTATGTTAAACGCTTAAGTTCAAACTGTCAACTCGCTGTTTCAAGAAAAATTGTTTGAAAGGGTCTGTTACAAAAGTGTTAGCATTTTGTCCATCGGACACGATAACTGTTTGTTTCAATATTTTTTGATCATCATCCTTGTGGAAATCATGTTTTGGAATTTTGGAAAGTCTATTCTAATATACTTTCGAAAGACGTTTGCTTGATATTGTATCATAAACGTGCTGTTTTTTATATAGCCCGAAGTATCGATTTGTCTGTCTGACGTAAAACAAGTACTTTTGTAACAGACCCAAAAATAGATTGTGTACACTAAAGGAAAAGACAAATAACAAACGTAAGAAGATCATAAAGAATCAGAGAAAGGCTATTGCGTTGTAACGGCTCTTCTTAAATCACTGTGACTTCATGGATAGTCTAAACCTTGTCTAAATTCACCCGAAATATTGTTATCTCCATAAAACATTTGAAACCAATGATAAAACAATGGAATAAGAAAATTCATGCTAACAAAACATTCTATGTGTCTGCAAAAAAGTAACCCGCCAGTCACGTGACAATAAAAAAATGGCGGCACTCTCCCCAGTTTCAACAGTATTTTATGTAAACAGTTCAAGTACAACAGCATCATAAGCAATATTAACTAAACAAGGAATTAGAAAAGTTTTAATTCCTTGTTTGACCACGGTATAGATCATCTGTATGGATACATTTAAAATTGCCCAGCTGGCACATTCATTAAAAAATCTCTGCGATGGAGTGCATTTCTATAGAAATTTACACACAATTTCAATAAGAATGCTCTCCGTCACAGTGATTTTTTGACAATTTTGCCTACTGGGTGTGTATATATCGCGATTTAAGTAAACCTTTGTAACTTGTTTGTACTCTAACAACACTTATATAAATCCCTACAAATGTATAGCAAACTGTCGTGTAAACAAAACATGATTTTTATGAATTTAACTAATGAGATTCGGTTTTATTCTTTTTTACTGAATTTCTTATTTTTGATATTTCAAATGGGAGAGTAAATCTGTTTCGTAAGCAGCGCGTAGTTTGTTTGGTTTTCTTTGGGGTTTTCTTGAACTGGATACTGGAAATCGCCGAAATGTCATTGTGATGAAGAGCATTTTTATTCGCAGCGATTTTTAAGAAATTTGAAAACCATTTTACTTTTTAAAAACTTTTATAGCACGATACCGAGACCTTTTTACATTCCTTTTGCAATGTTTAAAATGCGAGACAAAACTACCAAATTGCTCGATGCGTCTGAATCAAGCGCTGCGCAGTGTTTCACTAATTTCCCTTATTTCTACACTATAATCTTATCTGGTTTGTCGTGAGAGGTCATAAGAATTTCGGTAAGTCAAACATTTTGCTACAAAGGAGAACCACTTAGAATGTCGGTAAACAAATGCTGCTTTGATTTCTTTATAACTGCATATTTTTCCTATGATAACTGCAATGACTGACTGTATGCCAACCTACAACAAATAACAACAACAACTACCATTTTTACGTCGGTAACTGAAAAAGTGGTAAAGATTCATTATTCAAATATTCGGCAACTATTTATTTATTAAAACCCGGATGTTGTTCCTTTTCAAAGCCGTTTATAGTGTGGTGTATACATCTCACACAACAAGTTAAAGATTTGGTAATGAAAGTGTTCGCGCAATCAGATCAAATGTATGCTTTTCGTTAAAACATGACGGGCAACTTTGATGATAAAAGAATTACAACTTATTTTATCTCTTAGTACAACTTCAGCATACTTGGAGGATTTTACCATAATCGATAAAAAAGTATGGCGGATATCATTTATAGCGCCCGTCATTAGATGTATTCACTTTTTATAAACGCCTTAATTCAAACAATATGTCAACATGTTTGTTTATGTTAGATTATATTTTTGTTTATTTTAATTCAACTCATATTATTATCATTTCCAAGGTGTAATGATAGTTCTATTATTATTCCTTGATAACCTCATCCTCCATGTTAACTGTCTTTAATGTTTCCCGCACGGCTTATAAATTTCTTATCATAACAAAATAAGAAAGAACTAGCCTGACACGGAAGCGGAATGACGTTTCAGTGAACAGAGACTATAATGAAAGTCGCGTTAAAGTATCACAAAAATAAACATTAGTGATTAATTATTTGAAAAACAATCGACTTAAAATGACAGCGAAAATACGTCGAGCGTTGCGTAACCTCAATATTTAAGATTAAACCCATGTGACTAAAATTACATACAAATAAGTATATATATAAGTTCATGTACTTTGAGTCAAGCTAGAATAGTATCAAAGCTGTGGATTGAACAAGGACACTTTTGATAGATTCACTGAAATATGTCTTTACAAGCAATTCTAATGATGCTCTCTGTGTTATGCAGCGTAATGACTTCAGTCGAAGGAAGACCTCCAACACTTGGCTGCTTGTGGATACGTTGGCGAAAGTGTAAAGTGAACAAGGTACTGACTTTTTGTTTTTAAATCAAGTTCCTGCTAACGATCTAGATATATATAACCGATGTTGTTATACTAGTCTCTATCTCAAATTTTCTGGTTGTTTTTCATTGGTTAAAACCATTTTTCAAGTTTTTTCATTGGTTAAAACCATTTTTCAAGTTGTCGATATTTTTCTAGGTGCCGATCAACACGCAGTCAAAAACTAAAGTCAACAAGCCAAAACGTGTTTCTAGAAGCATTACAGACGAAGAAATTATGGAACTACTGTCAAGTTTAGATGATTGAAGCTAACCAATTACATGTAAACGAGAAGAACGGGTCAACCAATCACAAGCGCTACAAGAAAACAATGGACCAATCACAAGCAAATAAGAAGAGCAACGCACCAATCCCAACAGAACAAGAAAAACAGTTAACCAATCACTATAAGGCAATATACTTTAGAAGTATTCTTCAAGCCAAACTAAAAAAGCTGGTTTTGGAAACATTGAAATTACTCAGGGAAAGAGCAAATCATGTCCGCTCAATGCAATGAGAACCAATAAACAAAAAAAACCCGAAAATTTGAAGTGTATTTATTTTCATTATTTATATAGTTGATGTATGTATTATACCTAGAAGATTTTTAAAAGCTTAGGTTCTCGTGTTTTTTTAGAGCTAATATTCCCTTTTTGTCAGAAAGTCAGACGCTGAAGTTGCAACATCATGTGAATTTTCTGCTGTACTAATGACTACAAGCAAAAAAAATCAAATATGGACTTTTGCACTATGCATCATCCATCATTTGTTTGTGTAACGGACTGATTCATACACGACGTCGGCCTTTGTTGCCTCTCATGTGAACGGAGTTAAAAGGAAAATTTATGTGACACGTACCGGCCTAAGGTTTGTATTCCGGATGTCTAAAAATTCCCGACAGACAAAAGTTGTTTGTCCAACATAAATAAACAATCAACAAATATCTTTATCTTGCGATGGATAAAAAAAATAATAAACCAATTTTAAGATGATGTTGTCGCTGGTTTTTCCGTTCTGTTCAAAACAAATGAAATTTATTTTTGATAAACGTCTTTAAAGAGTGACACCGTTTACAAGTTTGATCAAGTTGTTGCGCCATGCTATTGGTTAAATATCAAATTATACATGGGGTTAAAATTTTGACCAAAATTAGCTGCATCTAACAATTATAGTCATTTTAGATTGATCTTTGATCTTTTAAATAACCATGATACGTTTTCAAATGACATGAGGACTCGTATGGTGAAATCTCTATAAAGGCTGAAGTACATTATCATTTTAATGGATCAGTTTAAATTGTATAATTTGTTCTATTTATGACGGTTTTGCCCACGGGGAAAATATTTCTATTTAATTCGCTATATGTATCATGTTTTCGTTCGTTTTGAATGTTGGGTAAATAGAGCCAAGGAGGTGGCCAAGTGTCCGTTATAGAGAGGTGGCCGTGGCCGTGAGGATGTCTTTATTCACTATTTGCCTGAGGTTTCGCTTTAACGCAAAGTGCGCAAAAACAGAACAAACACTTTTCTAATGATTGTTGGAAAAGCAGGAAACTGAAAATTGTTTAAAGCACATTAAACAAATACCTTAAATCGATTTTCATAACATTTTCATGCAATGTGTCATGTAAAGGTATTTGTGTGGTGCAATTTTCTGGGGGATGCTATTTGCAAGTTTACGAAATGGTTAATGGTAATTATTAATAGATCCGTTGAAATACCATGTTTTATCTTTCAGCAAATATGGCCTAATCTTAAAGGTTTTAATCTCACTATGGAATGAAAATCACAACTGCGTAAGTTATTAAGACTACACAAGTCTACATAGAGACAAAGTCAAACTTGACAATTAGCCATATTGAACTCGTTGTTATAAACAGAAATACAGAAAAAAGGCTTTAAAACAAAAGAAGAAGAAATGTGGGGCTGGTTATATGGATATGGAGCTGATTTGTAAACCTGGTTACAGAAACGGTATAGATGGTTTTTACCAATAAAACCAACAAATCACACTTTCATAAAAACCTGAAACCAAGTTAGTTGATTTGTCATGCGAGATGAAACGGGAAGCGTAGTAAAAAAATATCTGGATTTCAAAATTATCTCGTTAACAGTTTGAATTTTCCAGATGCATTGAGATCATTTGGTTAAATATATTAACACTTTCAAATTTGCTAAGGAGTTACAGTACACTATCAAAAGTGGGGAGGAATCAAAGTAGCACAGTCAAAGGTGTGAAGGAGCCTGATTTACCTTTTCCTTTCAAATTCCTGTAAGTATTTAGCTAAAAACATCAAATCATTTTGAATACCGTATATTTTGGAAATTTCCACAACGACAGCTGCAGAAACGATTGAAATTAGGTTAAACTAGTTTTAAGTAGTTTTAAGTAGTTTAAATTAGTTTAAACTATATGCTGTATTTGTTTTCACTGATATTGTGCACTAATTTTTCCTGAGCTTTTCTATTGGAGATGTTTAACCAAATTCAAAGGTGAGACAGTCATGATTCGCCACTCTCAAGCTCATCCATTTGCCCTTAGCACCAAATAAATGATTCTCTCGTGGAAGGCTTCTGAATGGTTTTATTCAGGACTTTTGTAATAGTTCTTCATCTTTAACATGACGAAAAACATTTTCGACGGGGAAAAGTTTCGAAATTTTATTTCCAAGGAACGTATTTCACCTGCTGCTTGCTTAATAATGAGTGGCAGAGACTGATTCATCCATTCATTGAGATTTGACTGTTAATCAATTTTGTTCATTCTTTGGGTACACGATGTGATAATATCCGAGCCGTCACATTTGTTAAAAACATTTGCGAAGGAGTGCATTTCTATAGAAATATGCACACAATTTAATTCAAAAATGCTCTTCGCCGCAGTAACTTTTCGGCGATGTTGGCCACTGGGCTTCTTAATAAATAACTATGCAACACCTTCAATGCAATAAGAAAAAAAATCATTTAGAATACCAACATGGAATAATGGGTTTCACGAACGTATAAGTGATATTCTCACAGCTTTATGGGATAGTGTTAACGTAATCCCAAAACAAAAGATACATCTGATTGCGCCAACAAGTCAGCGGCAGTTTTGTCAATCTTAGGACTCGCAAGGTTTGTTCCGTGAACTTGAATAATCAACATAACATTTGTGAATTCAATCTATATTACCAATGGGATTATCCGAACATTTTTCTTTTATGGTTAAATTGCTAACGCTCTCCCTACTTAAATCGCGACTATCCTCTAGATCCGCCGCTGTAAACCCGCCGAATAATTAATAACAACAGCATTGCATTGTGGTAGTTTTATGATGTATGAAAGAGACAACTGAATCATGGGAACGGTCAATTACTATTAGTTTGAAAAATTACAAAAGAAAGTTAAAAAAAAGTTGTGCTGATGAAAAATCCCAGCCAGCACATTTATTAAAAGATCCCTACGAAGGAGTGCATTTCTATAGAAATTTACACACAATTTCAATAAAAAAATGCTCTCCGTCACAGTGACTTTTTGACGATTTTGCCCAATGGGAGATGGCTATTGAAAAGCAAACCAGTATCAAATTCGTGATTAAGCATATTAATTTTATGTTATTTATTTTTCTTGAATCATTATTATGTTATTTCTGTATTTTAGGGCTTATATCCAAACGTTAAAATAACAACAAATAACAAATAACGCAAAATGATCGTTTTACAAGCCTAAAGGATAATAGACCTTTTCGGAAATTACGTCACGGCAGATCTTGCCTCGTTTCTAAGGTTTTTAATTACTTACGTAATTAAGAATCATATAAAAAGTTCGTGTAAGGTTTCCTCTCGGGTATCATTTCTTTTCAAAAACAACACAAATGCCACTATTATTTGGGTTGAAAACGAGGTAAGATCTGCTCTGACGTATTTTCCGAAAAGGTCTATTCAAAGCTCGAATACGAATACGATTTTTATTATGTCTAAAATCATTCAAAAATGCCCAGTTTTCGGAATTACGTCACGGTAGATCTTGCCTTGTTTTTATGTAATGTTTTTAATTACTTATGTAATTAAGAATCATATAAAAAGTTCGTGTAAGGTTTCCTCTCGGGTATCATTTCTTTTCAAAAACAACACAAATGCCACTATTATTTGGGTTGAAAACGAGGTAAGATCTGCTCTGACGTATTTTCCGAAAAGGTCTATTCAAAGCTCGAATACGAATACGATTTTTATTATGTCTAAAATCATTCAAAAATGCCCAGTTTTCGGAATTACGTCACGGTAGATCTTGCCTTGTTTTTATGTAATGTTTTTAATTACTTATGTAATTCAGTGGCGGATCTAGAGGTATGTCGAAATTTGTGTAGGAGAGCATTAACATAATTTGTGAATTCAATTTATATTACCAATGGGATTATTTGAACGCTTTTCTTTTATGGTTAGATTGCTAACACTCTCCTACACAAATTTCGACATACCTCTAGATCCGCCACTGTAATTAAGAATTACTAATAAAGTTCGCTTAAGATTTTCCCCTCTGGTATCGTCTCTTTTCAAAAACGACACAAATGTCAAGGTAAAATGCATTTTACCTGAAGATGTTGGACGGATGTCTCACGAAATACTATAAATAAATAATAAAAAATAAATAAATGAATAAAGAATATTTTATCATGTAAGTTCTCGTCATTTTATTGTTGTGACGTATTTTCCGAAAAGGTCCATCAGGTGCCGTGATAAAAATATCGAGTCCATATCGAGTTAAACGACTGGACCCGATAGCTTGTTGAGTGAGTAAGTATGTGCAACAAGAGGTAATTTTCGTTTTCAAAATGACAGCTCAACCAGTTTTCGGAGATCTTTGAATAGAACCACAACCTCGTATCCAGGTTTCTTTCAATATACGGCGAAACCCTGGGTTGGAGTTTGGATAAAACCAGTCAAAAAGGCTTACTTTAGCTCTCTGATGCATGAATCTAACGAAAAATATGTCAAATCTTCCTGAATTTCCGTATATAGCAAACTTGTTTTTAAGGCTTTTAAGATTTTAAGTTCCAGTCAAAAATGTTTACATATTAAATGAAAACAAAATGGCGCTGTGTTTTGTTTTCGTTTGTTAAATGTAAATTATTACTTTTGGAGCCAAGGAAAACAGCTAATGATACTTTAAACGGAATAATAAAGTTTGTTTACCATTCAAATTCAGTAAGAGTACTTTGAGGTATTATCGTGAATATTATTTTTGCTAGACGCAAACCGCCCAATAGTTCTCTACGCCCTCACTCCCTCCTAAAAAACATAAATGAGAGACGAAAATTAAAATGAAAGACTGCTTACTAAATTGCGTACCTTCAGGTCAAATGCGTTACATGAGTGACTGTTGACTGTGGCATTATTATAATTTGCTTGACACACCACCAAGCGATCTCTCACCCTTGCTGACAATCTTATAAACAACGACACGGGCGCTAATATGATGTGATTGATGGGTGGAGGTCCCCAAAGTGACCCTCCTTTCCAAGTTCATATCGACCTAACTTAAATTAAATCTTATAATCATGATGACAATATTCATTCATAAATGCGTCACACATCGCAGAGACTATTCGTCATATCATCACCCCATTTGTCGTCACTATTACGTCATCCTTAGTTTGTCGAACTACTCTGTCCTAGATTAAAAATGGTAGAGTAAAATGTGGACTCAAAATGTGCATTCCTAAATTTTGATAGTCTGCCCGGTAATGTTGGCGCTGATTACCTAAACCGGGGAGTTAGGGAGGTTAGGGTTTTTAGATATCGATAATAAGCCTGAATTGAAATTCTGATGGATGTCCCTCCTGTGTGTGTTTTTAAAATTTATCTCTCTGATAATAGTAAGTGCTCATGCTGACACGCAGGATAATAAGTTGCTGGCATCTGTTAATCTGTCACTTGAGCAAGTCAGTAACATGCAGTTAACATTTCCCTGCTGCTGAGAGATTTGTAGTTGTGTATATAATTGCAAATTATGGTGGAGCAGAACGTTTTGAATCACTTTGTTTGGGCTGAGAATCCCAAAAATTGCCTGTCATTCTAAGTCGATTGAAAGAATTTATTTTTATATATATTTATAATTTATTTATTTATTTACGAACCCAGGATAACCTCTTCAGTTCCTTAAGGTATATACTGTAATTAATGAGGGTCCTGCAGCGAAAGAGGTCCTAAGAGGATTAAGCCCACATTTGAGCTACAGAAGCTGTATAATGACAGATGGCATCTGAGATGCTGCTCAACTAGACAACCATCCTAGACATCATTTCTACTCTCTTGCTGAGTGCTAAGCAGAGAAGAGTGATTCACACTGTTATAGTCGCTGACATGACTCGGTCGGGGATTGAACCACAACAAGGCTACCAGTCGAAGAATGGAGTGATATTTTTTACTAATTCAAAACATCAACAAAATAATCTTATTACATCATAATCATGCATTGCATAATTTTAAATTGAAATCTGCCCAAGAAAACAGAATTTCCAAAAACTGTAAAAAGACTTCATAAACAACTTTGTGAGTTCTACATCCCTCAAAATATATATCATTTTGGATGCAGGAATCCCTTAAAAATGCTAAAAAACATATAATTCACAATATATATATATAAAATATATAAGAAAAATACAAAGTTATTCATAATATATATATACTTCAATTTATTAAAAATCTCAAGTTTGTTAATAATGTTTATATATATTATAATATAATAAATTGCGGGTATATCAAAACAATAACTGATAAAAACTGACATTCATTTTGTTCAAAAGTTCTTTTGAATTGGATCATTATTAAGGCAACTTTTTCGGATGCTCAGGTCGCAATGTTTGCTTCCACAACAAGCAGCTATTGACCAGTTGATGATGAAGTGCTCAGCATCATCCTTTAGGTTCTAGACCATTTTGGAAAATCCGTGTGATCTTTTACATTTTGCATTTTGGAAGAAGATTTTGTGTGGTTGTTGTAACAACATTTGAATTCAATTAGTAACACATTCTTTCTGGTGTTGATAACCACTTCCGCCTTACATATTATGTTTGTAGCCAGGCATTCTCCATTAAGTGGACAATCACTTTTCAGGCATATTTCCAAGCACTTTTAGCTACTATATATATATATACTGTTTTTTTGGGGTTTTTTTTGGAAGATTGAGTTTAAAAGCAATTTGCAGGGGTCCAGGGAGGCAATGTCTCCGGAAGCTCTGCGATTCTAGCGTTTTCCATGAATTCAAACAGCTTTAAATTCACTCTAACTCTGTTTCTTTTTTCACAATACTAACATTATAAATAGTTGGGTATAATTACTTATAATCCTGCGAGAAGGATCTTCAAACTGTGATAAATCTTTCCATGAAATGTGACATGTGATCGATCAAGGTTCCATGTAACAAACAGCATTAAAAGTTTTATATATTTATATGTGACCGTCCATGGGAAAAAAAGTACATTTCATTTTACCGGTAAAATATACCGGTATTTTTACCGCTAAAGATGTAGTATCGATATTTTTACCGGTAAAATTTTCATTATACCGGTAAACTAATTATATTATCGGTAATTACCGGTACACAAATTGATCAATACTTTTATCGGTAAATTTACCAGTAAATCTAAATCGATCCAATTTTATTGGTAAAGTGTGAACTATAATAGTTTTTAAAACAAGAAAAGAGCTAGCTTTAAGAGCTATTATGCCTAAGTTATCATTTATATATGGTGTTATACCAGCCTTGGAAGAATAAGGCGCGCTATCGCGCTCGCGCACCTCCATACGCTCCTAGAAAGACTATGGAGCGCTTCTTCTCGCGCGCCTGAACATCTGTTACGTTTTTTCCCAGCAGGCAAAAACCTGTTCAAAGTCAGCGAAATAACGTAAGAGCAACGTTCATTCAAACGTTCTAATGTTAATTTTTGCTGACTTTGAGCATGTTTTTGCCAGTTTGCTTGATATTTTAAAACTCAATCCACATAATTTCTTTGCAAGAAAAAGTTTCTTTGTATATATGTAAATTGGGCTTTCGAAAGTACGCCACCAGTTCTTTATGTAAAAACATAAAACGCAGGAAATGTCTGTGTAGAGAAACGATATGTTTTACAATAAAACATCTGGAAAATTTTTTTCTTTTCCAATGACAGACACAACCTTATGAATAATTAATGAGCTTCCTATCAATACAAACAACGTATCACTGACATAACTTTTCATAATATAAGTTTTGATATACAAGCGTCTTTATATAAACAGATTTTTAAATTATCGCGAATTTACTAATGACGAAATTGGTAGTATTTTATCATCATTATCACGCGTGATTGTACTCCTTGAATAAACGAAAACGATGCTAGCATTCTTACTGTTTAAATGGCGCGTGATGGTGTGCAGAATAGGTGCACAACGCGCCTAGAACAGGTTGAGGAGTGCTGTTTTTAAAAAATTTGCTGGCGCGTTTATAGCGCGCCAAGAAGGCCCTACGGGCTTCTTTGTTAACGCACCTACTAAAAAATATACTTCCAAGACTGTTATACGTTACCGTAGCGTAATAATTTGAAAATCATTTTACCTCCGGGATACTTAAAAGTCGTCAAAGAATTCACATCGAATGTTCAGTAATCGAATGTTTTTAGATGAATATGCACTGCAAAGAAAATAAACGATCTTCCTAATGTTTTCTCGTGTACATGTTTTTGTAGTAGTATGAAACCAAATTTTAGCATTTAGTTCCCAGGATCTTTCGACTAAAATATTAATGCTATTGCAGTAAAGGTCTTCGAAAGGTTGTACAAGGAAAATTACGTCGGTTCCATCACTTCATGCTAACACTCTTATGCTCGACTGTTGTATGACAATGAGACTCGAACGGACAGAGGAACTACCATTTGGAACCTTGCCACAGGTTTTCCGACTGTCCATCATCAACATTGACTACTGCGAGAAGAGTGCGCACCCACGCAAGCTTTACAGCCAGGACATGGGAGAGTTTTGGAGCCCTGAGCTTTCAGACAATCTTCCACGTAAACCTTATGATGAAAAACTGTAGGAAACAGGTAGTATTAATGTTTAAACGAAGGTGAGTATTTCAACTTTTGCAACTCGTCAAGCCGACGTTAAAATGTTTTCATTTCGTATTTTCCTAATTCACTCTTTATCAGAATATTATCTGAATAAAGTTACAAAAGTGAATAAAGATCACTAAAAACGTTGCGATATGATCGATTCTTTAAGGACACATCTCCACTTGTTGAAGGCGAAATATCTGTTGAATAAAATAAGTCTCAGCTGACTTTCCTGAGGAAAATAAAAATAAAAGTTTTCGTCATGGGATTTATAAAAATAACTTAATAGAATTAGAGCGGACGGTTTTTATTATTGCCAAATTTCGAACAAACTGTTTTATCTCTTATTTTCAGCTGAATGAGAACCAGGTAACGAGTTGATTTTGATACACAAACGAATGTTACCTGTAATATATACATAAAAAGAGTATAGATTACCAAAGGGCTGTTACAAAAATTTCCCTGTTTATTATAATAATTGAATAACGCAGTCTTTTTAAATGGAAGATTTAAACCTATGAAGAAAAATCATTAATAAATTCTTTAAAATCGATTTTTAGCTTCAAATAATCGCTTTTCCGATTCACATGAATCGCTTTTCCGATTCTAATGAATCGCTTTTCCGATTCTAATGAATCGCTTTTCCGATTCTAATGAATCGCTTTTTAGATTCTAATGAATCGCTTTTCCGATTCCAATGAATCGCTTTTCCGATTCTAATGAATCGCTTTTTTGATTCTATATCACTCACTCAAGTGTTGATTAAAATTCTGATAAACATTTTCCCCCAAGGAATAAACCAAAATATCGATCGAACAACTCAAAAAAGAATTGTAAGGGACGGTTTCTATTGGTAGTAACTTTAAAACAAACTTTTTTTTCTTTTTTATTAAACTGAATAAGAACCATGTTCTGTTATGTGAACAGCGGTGGAACAACTTTCATTCGGCACTCGGCATTCACCGCGTGCGGTCATAAAAAATCTATGTGATGTGATACCGCGCTATCTACATGACACACCTTAATTCTTAATTCTTAACCTTACATCATAACCTTATATCACAACGTGAAAACAACTTGTTTTGAACAACGATATATTTTCTTTAAAATATGAGTGGTGGTAAAGTCTCAAATAAGTCAATTCAAGAATCCATAGAAATTTTTAGAGAAGAGTTTACTGTAAACTCGAAAAGTTTGAAGGACGAGATCATTTCGATAAGAGAAACTGTTATCAAGAATCTACTAGAAGATAATAAAAGACTTCGTCAAAAAGTCAAAGAACTTGAAGAGAATCAAAAAGATAACGCTTCCCTCATAATTACCGCTGAAACTCATAGTCAAGCACTTGAACAGTATACAAGAAGAAACAACCTTGAAATAGATGGAATCCCTGAAAAGGTAACTGATGAGGAGTTAGAAGGTAAGGTTATAAGCATTCTCAACGCTATAAATATTGATGTTACACCGAAAGAAATTGAAGCATGTCACAGACTTCCATTATCTCAATCTCAAAAAAGCAAAAAAGCTGCGAAAACTGTTATTGTGAAGCTTGTCAATAGGAAAGTGGTTGAAAAAGCCTGTAATAAAGTAGCTCGAAAAAAGCTCAGGGATTGTGATAAAACTACCTTTGGCTTCACTGATGCGACTGAACTATTTCTGAACGAAAACCTGTCGCCTTATTATAAATATATGAGTTGGATGCTCCGATGTCTGAAAAGAGGTAATAAAATAAACAGTTCATGGTTTTTTAATGGAAACTTGTGCTATAAAGTTAATGAAAACTCTAAACCTGTTAAGGTTAAACATGCTGCTGAGATCGAAGAGGCTTTCCCGGAATTTGATTTCTAAGTATATTGTGTATTTTAAATTTTTTATGAATACTGATGTTGTTAACTCTAAGCCTTATCTCAGGCTCTATTAGATCCTGATCTTCTAAGTTTTTTTTCTACTTTCTATCGTTCAAACAAAATGGCGTGTCATGTCATGTATGATTTTGTTGACTGTGAAATTTAATTTCACTGAAATAGTATATAAGTGAATTTGTCAATTTTTTGAAGGCATTTTCGATTGCTCAATTTTATACGTCTATTATCTTAAGTCCGGTTTGTATCTGCTAAATTTTGTTGTGTTTTTTTAATTTAATTTAATTTAATTTAATTTAATTTATATTCATAGATTTTTTTTTATTCATAGATTTTTTTTTATATATCTGCTTTTTTCTTAGTCCTTGTCTAACAGAAGGTAGTTTAACAACTACATTTGTATGACTAGAGATAGTAACATCTACCCATGCTCTATCTGCTTAAAAAATGTCAGTAATAAATGCAACTCTATACAATGTGATATTTGTGACCTGTGGGTCCACCAATTTAGATGTTCTGGCCTGTCACGAAACCAATTTGATATCTTGAAACAGCCCAACTCAGGCAGCTGGCATTGCTCCAACTGCCTAAACTCAATTTTGCCCTTTCCAGTAGACATTTCAGTAAATACTAGTAAAAGTGATGCTAGCTTGGAACTGAGTGATGAACTAAAATCCCTCCTATCAGATCTGAATAATGTTATCACTGGTCTTGTGACCAATGATGACAAAGACGAAGACGAATTTGAGATCCAATTTCATTCCAATAGTTGCAGCTACTTAAACTGCAATGAATTTAACTCTATGTTTACAAATACACCCACAAACCTTTCAGCCTTTCACCTCAACATTGCATCCATGTCCAAACACTTTGAAAAACTTGGGAACCTGTTAGCCCAATTAAATTGTGAATTTAGCATTATTGGTGTATCCGAAACAAGGAGTTTGGTTAATGATGAGTCTGATCCTATTGAACAAGATTGTAGTTTTCCAATCCAAGGATACAAAAAATATTTTACCCCTACTGAATCTTCAGCTGGTGGAGTATCTTTATATGTATCTGAGTTGTTTACATCTAAACCACGAAAAGACCTAGATGGTCTATGCAAACTTTCGCACAACCTTGAATCTGTTTTTAGTGAAATCAATGTACCAAAAAAAAAACAACATTATTGTTGGTACAATTTATAAACATCCAAATATGTCAATTAATCTATTCAATTCTGATTACCTCAAACCACTTTTACACAAAATCTCATCTGAGAAAAAGCAAATTATTCTATTAGGTGACTTTAACATTGATCTTTTAAAATGGATGATGAACCTGAAGTGTCCTCATTTATGGATACCTTAGGATCTAATTTCATTCTCCCACAAATCCTTTTACCGACAAGAATAACAGAGAACTCAAAAACTTTGATTGATAACATCTTTTCCAGTCCTACTGATGCTGGCACAGTGACTGGAAATTTTTGCTATTCAATTTCAGACCACTTACCACAATTTTGTCTATTTCCCTCGCTTGAATCTGTTGAAACTAATGATGGCCCTTTTTACCGCCAAGATTGGTCCAAATTTAATAAGGAGGATTTTATCCTCGATTATCTTAGCATCAAATGGAACTCTCTATTTGAGAAATTTGGTTATGATCCTGACCGTTGTCTTAATGTTTTCAATGACAAAATCAAAGTACTTGTAGAAAAACATGTTCCCACAGTCAAACTCACCAAGCGTCAAATTAAATCTAAACTCAAACCTTGGATAACAACCGGAATTCTGAAGTCAATTTCAAAACGTGACTTCTTTCATCGGACGTTTATTAAAGCCAAATGCCCAGAAGCTAAAGCCAAATATTTTGCATCTTTTAAGGCACACAGGAATTCAATTGTATCCCTGTGTAGACAAAGTAAATTAAACCACTACACCAGATACTTCAATCGTCACTCTAATAACATGCGTAAAGTCTGGTCAGGCGTTCATGACTTAATTGCATCTAAAGCTAGTAATTCTGCAAAACCTATATCAATCTCTGTCAAAGATACAATAAGCTCTGATCCAGAAACTGTAGCTAATCATTTTAACAACTTCTTCACCTCTATCGCTGACTCCATAAGATCTGAAATGCAACCTCCTCATAACCACTTTTCAAGATTTCTCAAAAACCGAAATCAGTACTCAATGTTCCTGACTCAAACGTCCCCTGATGAAGTTGCTGAAATAATTAGCTCTTTCTCATTATCAAAATCATCAGGACCTAACAGTATACCTGTTAGAATTCTGAAACTTATTAGACCTGACATAGCTGAGCCCTTATCTTTTTTAATTAATAGGTCTTTCATTACAGGAGTATTCCCTTCTGTACTGAAGACCTCTAAAGTTATTCCAGTATTTAAAAACAAGGGGTCTCCCCTTGATGTTTCCAATTACCGTCCAATCTCATTACTTTCAAATATTGAAAAAATTTATGAGAAGATAATGTATTCTCGTATCATTAATTTTCTTAATCGCTTTAATCAAATTTACACTAAGCAATTTGGTTTTCGCAAAGCTCATTCTACCATTGACACCCTTATTAACATAACTGAACGTATCAGGGAAAAACTTGATAAAGGTGAGTTTGCCTGTGGTGTTTTTGTTGATTTACAAAAAGCCTTTGATACAGTCGATCATGAAATTCTGTTAGCTAAATTAAATCATTATGGAATTCATGGTATAATCAACGATTGGTTCCAATCTTATCTCTCAAATCGCTCCCAGTTTGTAGCAATTGCAAATTCTAAATCTATACGCAAAATCATAAAACATGGAGTTCCACAAGGATCAGTTTTGGGTCCTCTGTTGTTCTTGATCTATATTAATGATTTGCATTTTTGCATTCATACCTCCGAAACTTATCATTTTGCAGATGACACTCATCTACTTAATTTTTCTAAAACTGTTTGGTCACTATGTGGAAGAGTCAATACTGATCTCAGAATTTTAGTAAGTTGGCTTAACGCCAACAGAATATCACTCAATTCAGGAAAAACTGAATTCATTATTTTCCATTCTCCTTGGAAGCGTATAGACTGTATACCTCATCTAAAGTTGTCAGGTAAAATCCTGACTCCTAGCAAAAGTGTTAAATACCTAGGTGTTCATTTTGATGAACATCTAAAATGGAAGACTCATATTTCAGCTATTGCAACTAAACTACGCAGGGCTAATGGGGCTCTCTCCAAACTTCGTCATTTTGTCCCCACTAAAGTCTTAACCAATGTGTATCATGCAATATTTGCTTCCCACTTTAGATATGCCTCCCAAATTTTCGGACTGTGTGACAACTCTGTTACTCACAGACTTCTCACACTTCAAAACTTTGCATTAAGACTTTTAACTTTTAATGGGCCGCGAGTCTCAGCTACTCCTTTGTATTCTCAACACAAAATTTTGAAATTCTTCGACCAAGTGAAAGTTATGAATATCATATATGTTCATAAATTTCTTAATGGCAACCTGCCTATTGATACTCTAAATACACTCAATTTTGAGAGAACTAGCCACTCATTCAGAACCAGGGGTAACACTCTTAGTCTACTGAAACTGCCAAGTGTTAACACTACTAACTATGGTTTAAATTCGTTTGCACGTCTTGCTACCATTCAATGGAACTTTTTGCAAAATCATTTTCGTAACTCTAATTTATCTGAAATCAAACTAGCAAAACTAAAAAAGATATCATTTAACTTTTATCTAAATAAATACATTGAACAGTGAAAAGCAGATTTAGCACCTGATGTTATTATTATAAAATTGAATTTAAAATTATAAAAGAAAAATTTTTTTTTTTTTTTTTTTTTTTTTTTTTTTTTTTTTTATATATGTGACGGTTTATGGGAAAAGGATAACAAGCGAAAAATCGATTCTTTAAAATCGATTTTTAGCTGCAAAAAATCGATTCAAAATAATCGGAAAAGCGATTTCGAAATCGATTCACTTGAATCGGAAAAGCGATTCACTTGAATCGGAAAATCGATTCACTTGAATCGGAAAAGCGATTTCAAAAAATCGATTTGTAAGTCAGAAGTGATGTTAATTATAAGAATAAAGTCAATAAGTTAATAAGATTTTCATCATCGTAGATTCTCTATGTATCATAATAAAATAGAAGCATTAAACCTCAAATTATAAACAAGAACCAAATGGTGAAAAACGGCATTATAAAACTGGCGCAATAATATGAATAGATACAAAAACACCATCCATCTGGAAATAGATTTTTATTTTTAGACTAAAGGCTGTTTTCAACTTTTGGAAAATTTAACGCAGAGAGAAACAGGCGAATACTGGGGAAAGAACGTGATTGGATCTTTCGCTAATGTAAACGTAGCTTAATTAATAACCAGAATTTATAACAAAAGAAATATACTTGCATGAGCTGCAAAATAAATTTTAAAGACAAATGTGCGCCGAGAGAGAAAAAAAAATCTTTTTCGAAAAGGAAATGTAAATAAAAACTCAAAATCGTTGCTATCGCCGTAATAAGATTGTTTGTTTACATAGTAGATTCCATGTTTCATATACGTGACCGTCCAAGGGATTTCGATAACAAACGATATAAATAAAATAAAGTGACGGTATTTTGTTAGAATATGAAAAGTAGGATTCACCTACTAACTACGTTTCGTTTCATTCAACGTCTATGTATGTTTATATTTATCATATTCCCATTCGACAGTTTTCGAGGTTGGAACATAACTGGGAGTATTATATCTAATTGCTATTTTGCCAAATAAAAATAAAAAGTTTTTTTATTGATAAAGATGTCTACACTCTCAAAAGATGTTGTTGTTATCGCGACTTCAGCATTATTTTGAAAACTCAATGTGACGGATGTATAATTACAGGTAGCACACGTTCGTGTTAAATAATGAACTGATTACCTGGTTCTTATTCACTAAGACATAAAATAAACAACAGTTTGTTCTCAAGTTGCTACAAATAGAAACCGTCTGCTATAATTCTTTTTTTTGTTTAAGTTGTTCCACCGCTGTTCACATAACAGAACATGGTTCACATTCAGTTTAATAAAAAAGAAAGAAAAGTTTGTTTTAAAGTTACTACCAATAGAAACCGTCCCTTACAATTCTTTTTTGAGTTGTTCGATCGATATTTTGGTTTATTCCTTGGGGGAAAATGTTTATCAGAATTTAAATCAACACTTGAGTGAATGATATAGAATCAAAAAAGCGATTCATTAGAATCGGAAAAGCGATTCATTGGAATCGGAAAAGCGATTCATTAGAATCTAAAAAGCGATTCATTAGAATCGGAAAAGCGATTCATTAGAATCGGAAAAGCGATTCATGTGAATCGGAAAAGCGATTATTTGAAGCTAAAAATCGATTTTAAAGAATCGCTTTTTAGCTTCAAATAATCGCTTAATCGATTAAGCGATTCAAATCGCTTTTTCGCTTGTTATCCTTTTCCCATAAACCGTCACATATTATGTATATATTACTTATTTAATTATTTAGTTATTTAATTTTTTATTTTTTCATTTAATTTTGTAAACTTTTTATTTATTTTTTTATGGTTGGCCCTTATTATATTAGCCTAGCTAAAAGGGGCTCCCACATCTTTATTGATGAAATATATTTTTTTATTCTATTCTATTCTATTCTAAACAAAAAAAAGAATTATAGCAGACGGTTTCTATTTGTAGCAACTTGAGGACAAACTGTTGTTTATTTTATGTCCTAGTGAATAAGAACCAGGTAACCAGTTCATTATTTAACACGAACGCGTGCTACCTGTAATTATACATCCGTCACATTGAGTTTTCAAAATAATGCTGAAAGTCGCGATAACAACATCTTTTGAGAGTGTAGACATCTTTATCAATAAAAAAACTTTTTATTTTTATTTGGCAAAATAGCAATTAGATATAATACTCCCAGTTATGTTCCAACCTCGAAAACTGGCGCATGGGAATATGAAAAATATAAACATACATAGACGTTGAACGAAACGAAACGTAGTAAGTAGGTGAATCCTACTTTTCATATTCTAACAAAATACCGTCACTTTATTTTATTTATATCGTTTGTTATCAAAATCCCTTGGACGGTCACGTATATGAAACATGTAATCTACTATGTAAACAAACAATCTTATT
Source organism: Turritopsis dohrnii (assembly GCA_027922465.2). Taxonomy (NCBI): domain Eukaryota; kingdom Metazoa; phylum Cnidaria; class Hydrozoa; order Anthoathecata; family Oceaniidae; genus Turritopsis; species Turritopsis dohrnii. The sequence continues at coordinate 1,741,479 of BQMF02000016.1, forward strand.
ACGGTGATAGCAACGATTTTTAGTTTTTATTTACATTTCCTTTTCGAAAAAGATTTTTTTTTTCTCTCTCGGCGCACATTTGTCTTTAAAATATATTTTGCAGCTCATGCAAGTATATTTCTTTTGTTATAAATTCTGGTTATTAATTAAGCTACGTTTACATTAGCGAAAGATCCAATCATGTTCTTTCCCCAGTATTCGCCCGTTTCTCTCTGCGTTAAATTTTCCAAAAGTGGAAAACAGTCTTTAGTCTAAAAATAAAAATCTATTTCCAGATGGATGGTGTTTTTGTATCTATTCATATTATTGCGCCAGTTTTATAATGCCGTTTTTCACCATTTGGTTCTTGTTTATAATTTGAGGTTTAATGCTTCTATTTTATTATGATACATAGAGAATCTACGATGATGAAAATCTTATTAACTTATTGACTTTATTCTTATAATTAACATCACTTCTGACTTACAAATCGATTTTTTGAAATCGCTTTTCCGATTCAAGTGAATCGCTTTTCTGATTCAAGTGAATCGCTTTTCCGATTCAAGTGAATCGATTTCAAAATCGCTTTTCCGATTATTTTGAATCGATTTTTTGCAGCTAAAAATCGATTTTAAAGAATCGATTTTTTGCTTGTTATCCTTTTCCCATAAACCGTCACATTTGAACAACCAACGATTAGGTAATTTATGACTTGACCAGGTCTTAAAAATGGCGGAATTAGTATAAACAAACATTAGCATTTTCGAAAACATGTTATCGCTATCGATTAGCCACTTTACCTTACGTCTGAGACGCTACCGGTAAATCACATTAGGTAGTTTTTTACATTACATTACGATACCGGTAAATTTATCGATAAAAAATTATAATTACCGGTAATCGCTAAAAAAATCTTAAGTTACCGGTAAAATTACCGGTAATTTGCGCATATCGGTAAATCGAATGTACTTATTTTCCCATGGACAGTCACATATGTCGATTCAAAAGAAGACAACATTTGTGTAAAAGTTTTATATAATAAATTAAAAAAATTAAAAAGTATTTAAACTTAAGTTATGGTGAACAACAGCTTTGTGTGCGTGTTTATGTTTCATTCATTTATGTTACGTAATTTTCTTTTTCTTCTCAAGTTTTTTCGTCACTTAAAACTGTTGATTTAAAAGTCATAGCCAGAGTGGCTGAGAATCTTGTTAGGCCAAATGCTGTACTAACGATCCACTGCAGATGGATGAAATAGACTTTTCTCATGTTTTTGTGGAACACAGAAGTCTGGGATTTTTCCAAGCACTTTCCAATAAAAATTCAATCTTGAATTGAGTTTAGAAACTCAATCATTCATTGTCAATTAAACATTTTTTAGCTCTTTAATGCATAGTATTTAAAAACATGTTTTAAGAGAGTAATTAGGCCATTATTCCACCAATATTCTGCTGATAGGGAGAAGGACCACCATTGCTAAGGTAATTTTGAAATTTCCTTTGTTATACGCATTCATTTCATCACCTTACGAAAGAATATGAAAAACAAAAGTGGTACCAGTAAGACTTGTTTTCATGTTATTCAATAAAATTAAAAAACATCTGAGTTTCCAACTCCCTATTGTTTGTCTGTCAAAGCAAAATTGAGTTGTGAGACAAATTATTCTATTGTATGCGACGTCAGTTCGAAACCTATGCATTGCATCCCCAATGGAACGTGACGTTTAGGGAAAATTATCTGGGTAACCAATAGGGATAACTGACGTTTTTTGGGGTCCACGATACATGCGATGGGGTTACAAAAAATTTGGGTCTAATTTTTTTGGGGGACGGGTCTGTGACGTCATCAAAACTTTTGATCGACGATTTCTCTGTAACGGTTGGTCGTAGCAAAACGATCCCATATATACATTTTTTTTATCAGATTTTCGAGCTCCACATGGGCACACTTATTATTGCCAGTTCGTTAATTCTATTTTTTGTGAACTCAACGCAGGCTGAACATGGGCGGTGAGCGACGTCAGTGTGAAACCATTGCATTGAGAACCTAATCGAATGCGACGTTTAGGAAAATTATCCCGGTAACCAATGGGGATAACTGACGTTTTTTGGGGTCCGCGATACAGGCAATAGGGTGACGAAAAATTTGGGTCTAATTTTTAAGTGGACGGGTCTGTGACGTCATCAAAATCAAAACAGTTGGTCGTAACGGAACGATCCCATACATTTTTTTGATCACCTTTTCGAGCTCTACAACATAGGTACACTTTCAGTTGCCAATTCCGTAATAATTTTTTTTGTGAAGTCAACGTAGAACATAGGCGGCGAGCAACGCTGCCTTGGCAGCTAGTCTATAACATTAATAGCCGATTCTCTGTCTGTTTGTCTGTCACGCAAAATGGTAGATTTAGTTGTGAGAGAATTATTTCTTTTTTTGTGTGCGAAGTCGGTGCGAACAAATACATTGCAACCCCAATCGAACTGTTTTGGCTGGTGAACCAATAGGGATAACATTTTGTTTTTATTACTATTGCTAATTTTATATTCCAAGGACCACCGCATACTTGGCTTTGAAAACAATACATCAACTAAATACAAAGAAACTAACTGATTAAACATTTTGGACAAAAAGCAGCAGTGGCAGAACGTGGCAGCATGTTAGGTTTGCCAGTGTATCCTAACGCTTGCCTGACTACCTGAGACGGGTGAACTTTTTTTCGAGCAATCAAAATGTTTAAAAACCGATAGGTAAAATAAGAGTGTCATGAAACAAAGAATTTTTTTTGCTTTTCTTTTAAATAATTGATTTTTTATTTATTCGTTATGCGCTTCTGATCGAACATGTTTTTTATTAACTTATTAACTTAATGTGCCTTTTTTCTCCTCTCGTGTGATCTTTTTAAGAAGAGAAACCATCCCCCCTACTTTTGATGCCACCCATGTTAGAGCGCGAAACTTTTTTAAAACAAAAGCTAATAATAAGTTGAAGTTTTCTCACTCTACGTTTTGAGTGTATTGTTGCACTGATAAATGATTGGTTTTAAAAAGTAAATAAATAGCACATCATGAAATGTAGTTTTTTTGGAACCATTGTTTAAACTGGTCTTTGATTGGTTTAAAATCGTAAAAACCACGCTAAATTCACGTTCGGAATGCATTGTGTAAAGCAAAAAAGTTTGCTGACATTTTAAATGCGACCGCGAAAATGAACGGCTAAGTTTAGAACACATGCAAGCTTGAAACACAAGGAACGTATTTGTCTTCATGTGCGAACGAGCTTTATTAAGCAATAAAGCCAGCAGCAAAGGAAATTAAAACAGTCCAGGAATTTAACCTCAGTTCTCCAATTATACGTCCCTCATCGCTAGTGCAATAATTTGCTGCAGGTATTTTTATTCGGGCTTCAAAATTACAAAAACTTGTAACATGACTGGGACACCCTGAAAAAACATTAAGATGCAAAACTGACTGCACACCTGAGGTTGCGATTGCCAAGTCATTAATTTTTTTTCTCGTTAACTCAACGCAGCCTGAACATGGGCAGTGAGCGCCACCGCCTTGGCGGCTAGTATTTTATCATTCTTTTGAGTTTCAAATTGATAGGATGGAGTCTTGAAACACAATTAAGGATTGATTGAGAAAAGTGCTTGGAAATATGCCTGCTTTTCTGTCTGCAGTTACATGTCGGGGATGTGTACTAAGGTTTTCATTTAAGATCTTCTGATTATATATTATGTTGTTTTATTATGTTTGTCCGAATGTTATAACACACAAAACTTAAAGTTACTGCTAAAATTTGCCAGTTTTTGTTTTGATGTACCCGCAATTTATCTATGCTCGTGGTGACATTGAGCACTCTATCTGGCAAAGTTACTCACTATTATTGAACATATTATCTTTTCATTCTGAGAGTCCCGGAATGAACATTTTTATGCTAGGTATTTATCAAGTCATTTTCCTGTGAACATGCGCACCCATCTTTGCAGTCTCTATATTTATACACTTCAAGATTTTATCTTCTGTTTTGGTTGTCAGGTGGTCCTTTGAAAGGATCCTAACATCTAAAATTATTGTATTATACAAATATGATACAATATAGAGCTCAAAAATGTCAGAAACAGAGTAATTTAGCTTGTATACTGTTTGGAATTTTTTTAATTTAATGTAATATGTTGTATGATGTGTTTTAGGTCCAGTATTCTGTCCAAGTATTCAGTTTTTACTAAAAATTTTGTTTCAAATGATTTTCTTTTAGCATATTATGGGTAGTGGAGAATCTACTAGCCGACGCATATCACTGCAGCGATCAGATGAAGGAACAATTCAGGTATATATTATAATGAGATAATACTTTTGAAATCTGCTTTATCATGCTGATGTTTGAGTGTTTGAAGTTCGAGTTAATATCTATATATAACATGTGGAGCAACCCATTTAAAAAAAAAAGAAAATGACTGTAAAAATATACTGTAGTATATAGCTGTCCCCAAAATTTTAAATTATAAGTCACTCAAATATTTTGTTTCTGCAGTATTTTCAAACCCAAGGACCAAAAAGAATTCTCATTATTGTTTTGACCGCTGATCATTTTGGAAACTTGAATTGTGGCCAGATTTTAAACTTCTGGCTACTCACGCGAAACTGAAACGAATACCTTGATTAAAGGTTTTAAGAAATGCAAAAGTAAATTTGAGGAGATAAAAGTCTTATATGAGAACTTGAATGATGATAAGATAAAAGCTCATCTGATTGACAAAAGTAAAGTGTCGACAAATATATAATGAACTTGAAGAGAAAACGTAAAGGTCTGGAGGGTCTGAAAAACAGCAACCTTGCTTGCAGTAACCAATTAAACAACTAAGAAGAAATATATACGAGCGAATATTCTCAGCATAATTGCAGCCAATGCAAACTCTTGATTAACATCTCAAGTTTTTGATATTAATATATATAAAATTGACATACCCAGATAGAAACTTGAACCCTTTGTTTCTAAAGCTTTTTATGACATGCAGGGTACTGGAATGGGAAAAATGTATCAGTAACTTTAAATACTAAAACAAATCTTTGGTTTGAAAACATCATGGCAGTACAACAAAAAGAATATAATATATCTTAAGAAATTGAACTTGATCTTTTCCCTGAATTCAAATTCAAACTATTCAAAATATTTTTGTGATTGTTGTTTTATTGTTTTTTCTGTTACTTGATTTCTGTACTTTCACTTGATTCTCTCACCCCAACTTTTGAAGATCCTTTTACGAAGTACATTCACCTGTGTGGTTGCTAGTGCTTTTTAGTTTTTTTTCTTTTGTTACTGCTGTTTCTTTTTTCAATATGATTAAGTTTTTCTGTAAAAGCCTTTTGTCTTGTCTAACTTCAAAAACAATGTGTCAAAACCTCTTTCTCATGTGCAAACCCCTGTGACGAAAAATGTTATTACATTATGCCGAACAGAGAGTGTCCCTGTGTTGTAGGGCTTGAAAAACTAAGCAAATGTATGCGATCGTTTCACTACAACCAGGGATTACAGATCCATCTTCAATCAATGATTTCAATGACGTCACAGCCACATCTCTCTGAAAAACGTTAGACCCAAATTTTCCACCACCCTATCATCAATATTGAGGACCCCAAAAAGCATCAGTTATCCCTATTGGTTCTTGACATATTTCCCTAAAACCCTCACATTCAATTGCTGATGTAAAGCAATGGTTTTGTGATCTTAAGTGACGAATCCTTATTCAAAATCACTGTTCCCTCATTTTCATGCAAAAGCAAAAAGTTTCATTATACCTTTTTTAATGGGTATATAAACCCATTGACATGTACTTTTTACAAATATAGACACTAACACCTCGCGTAAAAGTATTTTATGGCTTTAATTTCGGAAAGAATGTGTGGAAATCCCGTGTCGAAAAAACGTGATGAAAAATTAAATCACAAAATAGAGAAAGGTAGAGCTCGAAAAACTGATTAAAAAAGTGTATGGGATCGTTTCGCTACAACCAACCGTTGCAGAGATATCGTCCATCAAAGATTTTTATAACGTAATAGCCGCAGTACCAAATAAAATTTAGGCCCGAATTTTGCGTCACCCTATCACCCGCATTGCGGACCCTCAAAAACGTCAGTTATCCCTATTGGTTCTCGAGATATTTCCCCAAAAACGTCGTGTTCCATTGGGGATGCAATGCAAGGGTTCCCCATGATCAGAAAAAAAGCTGACGTCAAATGCCACGTGCTATTGGACTAATCGTGAAAAATGTGTCTCTCACCTCTACGTGGTTTTACGGGATCATAAGAAGAACTTGACCGTACATTAAAACTAAATATATCACTTTCTAAAATAAAAGTGAGATGCACAAGATTACGGATTAGTATAATAAGATGATTTACCAGGCTATTTTTATATTCATTGAACCTAGGTTTGGGTACTCTATTATATTTCAGAATTTCTCAAGTAAACGTATTGAATCAGTGAATCATATGCAAAGAATATGGCAAGGTGTCGAGGAACTAATTGGAGTTAAGCCTATAAACTCAACTACTGTCAATATTGGCAGTTGTACATCTTCTGTTCCTTTTGTAGTAGTTGAAGTCTTTTTACTTCCATATGAGATTCAATCCAAAAACTGGAAAAAGCTACTAGAAGCAGGTTTTACTGCCTCGAACACCTGAGCCAAGCTCCATTGTTCTCAAAGCCACATCACCCTTTGAAGTTTCTAAAATTTATTGAATTCTTCTCGCCAAGAAAGATGGTTCATAACGCTCTTATCACATTACTCAAACTGGTAAATCAGGATCTTTCCCATTCACTTCCATTCCTTTATAATCTCTCGAATCTACTAAAAAATGTTTTCAAAAAAATTCTCCTCGTGAAATATCAAACTGTAACATTATTTCTCTTTTATCAAATATTGATAAAAATATTAGAACACATGCATACTTGTCTTTAAGACTTCCTCTAGAACGACAAAAATTTCTCCTTCAAAGACAATTTGGACTTTTCAGCATTGTTGAAAGAATTCACAAATCCAAGGGATTTGACAGCTCTTGAAAATGGTTGACCATTCTGTTCTTGTTTCAAAACTGAAGGTATATAGTGGAAGTTGTAAATCGCAGTGGCAACTTATGAAAAGTGGTCAGCCATCTCAAAGCATGTTTAACTCCTAATTATACAGTAGTATGCAGTATATTTTCCTGTCTGTATAAATAAAATAAAATGTATGGCTATAAATTGTTTACAGTATCCTTCAAAGGTCCGTATTGAGGCCTCTTGTTCTTGATCTATATCATGTGAAACCTTTCATTTGGCTTTCATTGTGCATACTTGTCACACTTTCATTCTTTCTTGAAGTCTCTCTTTAACTGTAAACAAAAATCCCAAAAGACTACACAGCCAATAAGATCCTCAATGCTTAAGTACATAATTTTTTCAAACCAATGCACCTGAACACCGGAACTTCACTCAGATCCTTAAAGTTGAAAATTTCAACTGGAAAAATACGATTTCCAGTCCTTGTTCTCTATCAAATGCTACCTTAAAGTCACAAAAAGTTACACAAAAAGTTGCAAGCATTAATTGTCGCAAGCAGCCTAAACTGATAAAAGTCGATACATTAAAAGTCGCATGACGCTACTTTGAGAAAAAATTATACAATACAATACATAAATTGAAGGAATTTTGAGCGATTTTTCTCTAAGAACGTCATTCTCAATAAAAATGTACCCACTTTTTGCATTCACTGACTTTTGTCAACCATTTATGGGCTAAAACAAGACATAAGAATACAACTAGAAGATGGCTAGTATTTTTACGGGAGGCAATTCTTCAGGGTTCACCTTTCCAGAAATGAGAAAAAGTAGTTGGAGACTTGTGAAATATTTTTTGTGAAAATATTTAAAAGTCACCAGCACAAAAAGTCGCGAATCCTAAAAAAGAAAAAAGTTGCACACACAAAATGTCGCGAAAATCACAACAATCTGCTCACAGCTTTTTGTGTACGTAACTTCTTTGTGACTTTGAGGTATATTACCTGAACTATGTCATTTCATGCCTCAAGCAACACATACTGGAATTTATCATACATCATTGATTGTCTATGTGATATTTCTATGTCTCATTGTCTTCTTCTTCAGAAAAGAGCAAATGTTATCTTTTTCAAAACTACCTGCTCACCTGCAAACCTACTTAAACTTCAATAAACCTGACTCTACCATGAAGCCTGAGGTGAAAAACTGGGATATATAGATGACTTTCCTACATGCAATTTCCGCAGAACAAGTTGCTGCTACACAATGGAACATGCATTATGTTGCATTGGGTAGAATCCTTTCCTTAACCTTAGCTCAACTCCTGTTAAATCTCTTAAACATTTAGCTGTCCTTCACTGCCTGGGCAAATACAACTGATCATATTGTTTGTTCATTTTTTTGTTTGTTTGTTTGTTTGTTTGTTTGTTTGTTTCCCAACAACCTCCTCTCTCATTTGATTGAATTTTATCTTGTTTTAGATCTCAGAAAATGTGATGTTGCAGTTAAAAGGACAGAGGAAAGAAAATTTTGAAGGTTTTGGATAGTTTAATATCTTTATTCATCATGAAAATATTCCCAATAAAACATTTTAGACAGGTCTTTTCATACATGGATGCTTGTTCATCAATCAATTTTTGAGGGCATGTGTATTGATCAATTAAAAAAAATTCAATATAAAATTGGACTTTGTCCATAGATGTTTTATTTATTTACAAAGCTGTCCCAGTGTGCAAAATTGGCGAAAAAGTTACTGCACCGAAAAAGTATTTTCAGTGCACAAGCGTGTATATTTCTATAGAACTGTACTCCTTTGCAGAGTGACTTTTCAATAAATTTGTATGCTGGGATGTCTTAGAGGCTTATTCGCACATGAACTTTATCAAGATATCTATAATTTGAGATATTTATATTCAGGATCTAAAATTGAGTTTATTTGGTCCTCCTTATATTTGCTAATGGATGTATTTGCAAATGTTATCACTTTTGAATTGTATTTCTTCCACAGCCCACATCCTAAGTTTTAGAGTTAACATTATCTTATTGTGAGGTTTTAGCTTAGTCAGTTACTAATAATTCATTAAACATTTTTCCCTTGTAATCCTCAAATTTCATAATCTTTTACATTCCTTCCTTGAAAATGTGGTGTCTCTGTTTCTTTTTTTGTTAAAGTCCACCACAAGATGGAAATATCCATATAATAAATCTAATAAAATGTTATTCTAGGTGTGAAACTTCTTCCCAATGAACGAATCATCGATGAAGAAGAATTAAAGGTGATGTTAGAAAAAGCCTTTGAACAGGTGAATTATAAAAAGCCTTCTTAGTTTATTTTTTAATTCGATTATTGAAACCTCTCTTAGTGGAAATGGCAATAGAAAGTTGTGCTAAAGTAATTTTTTGTCAGATTATATTTAAAAACGTTTCCAATTTATTTAAAAGGTTGGCTTTTTTTTCTATTGTGAAGCGTAATTTTATTTTTTAGCTGATTATAAACATTTCATAATTGATCATGAAACCTTTTTCTACTAGTGCAACTTTTTATCAATAGATAATGAATGATATCACGTTTTTTAAGAATTTTTTGTGTGGGAAGGGAAAATATTGATACATTTTATGCTAATTCTCCTAAATTGATTTTTACATGATATCCAAATGTTAATTTAGGAAACGCGCTAAAAATTTAACCAAAAAACCTACCTAGTGTCTTTTTCGTGAGACTCTAAAGACAAGCAGCTAACAGTATTTTGTACTAGGTACTAGGTTGGATCGGTATCAGTTCAGGTTCCAAAAAGCATGTACTTCAAGAAAAAAAATAGTGCAAAAATAACCTGAAATCCTTTTTTTGTACGACACTAACGAACACTCTGTAAGGCATAAGTAAACGAAGTGATAAACAATGGGCAAAATCGTCAAAAAGCCACTGAGACGAGAAGAGAATTTTCATTGAAATAGTCATTATTATTATTATTATTATTATTATTTACGAATATTTTACACGATTTCCATTTCAGCTATATTAAAAAGCTGTTATAAACTGGATCCTGCTTATAAAAATTAAACTGTTATGTATATAATAAAATCAAAATTAGTTATCTCAGTTTTAATATGTAAAATTAGCAACGCAAAAAGGAGACGATAAGGTAATGGCTGTCAATAACAAACAAGAGGGGTATTATCAATGTCAAACACGCATGAGACGGCTATGAGACAGAGACTAAAGCATAGATAGGGCAGGCGCATTCAGAACTAGCAAAAAGAACAATGTTAAACAAAAAAGCAAGAAACTTCGTCGCAAAAACTATTGTAGTTATCTGTTTTACGGATAAATAAAGGCAACTTGCTATATATGTTGGCTGCCATAAAACGGACCGACTTGTATATTTCTCTAGAAATGTACTCATTCTCAGTGATTCAACAAATTTGTCCACCAGGATATGAGAGTTGGTCTGATAAGAAGACTTTATAGAAGCGTGACCAGAATGTGTAGTGTTCCTTTTGCAACTGATTTTGCCTTATTATTTTAAAGGGTTTAAATTATGGCGAGAAAGATTTAAATCATGCTCAAATCAAGGAAATCGAAAAATTCTGGAAAGACAAACTTGAAGCTCAAAAAAAAGATGCTGAACAGGAGATAGATCGATTAAAGAACGCGTCTGAGTTTGACGGAGATATTGGACAGTTAAAAAAGTCCATCACAGAGAAGGAGGTGATGTTAAATGAAATGATTGACAAGTTAAACCAAGAAAAAAACATACTTGGTGAAAAGGTAAACAATCGCTTTTTTATCTTTTGTTTTGTCGTGTATATTGTTGGCTGTGAACGCTCTCCCCTTTCCCACAGACAGGTGCTTTTGGGGAGGATTTTTTCTTGCCTTCACATCAAAAACCGTAATATTTCTATAATATAATATTAAAATATTTTGATATGATATACTCCTATTTAATAGAACCTTCTATTCGTCCCAGACAATTAATACCGTGGGGATTTTAAGTGAATTTATCTGTGGGAACAGGAATTTCGAGTAACTCGCTGATTCAGTTCCCGTTAAATAAAGTTCCAGTTATCCGAGGTCTCACTAAACGCAAGAACATCTAATAAATTATGTAACGTTAGACATTTGAAGTCAACACGTCTTCAAACCTCTTTGTGAAATAGTTTAAAAAGTTGTCATAATGATGACATTGACGCAAAAAAAATGTTACAGGTATTTCGTCGAGAAAAAGCTCTACAGGAAGAATTTGACGCGAGTATCGTAGATATCGAAGAAAGGATAAGGTAAGGCTAAGGTGTTGTTTGATTTTTATGTGCCGTAACAACTTTTACCATTACATGGTAATGAAGTTTTAAAATGTTTCTACTTTTTAGGCCAATACAGCAAGTGTCCAGCATCTGTTCGGAGAAGCAGTCAAAAGTTTTGGAATGTTACCGTCAACATAAGCAGCAACCACTGAAATGTTCACAACACGTAAAAGATTTTGTCGCGTGTGTGCAGGCCTCTCGTGTGGTATGGATTTATTCTAATTACTAATCATATAATAACCAATGTATTTCCATAATGTACCAAATGGATCTTACTGTAAAAATGTCACCTAGTTAACTGAACATGATTTTTATACTCTTTCGTTTTTCGATGTTTGTACCAGCTAATAATGGATTTAACTAGCAGTTATATTGAAACGGATATTAATGAATTTAGTCGAAAAAAAAGGTCTATGAGTAACTAGTTTGATCGTAGCCAAGCGCTGCCATATTTTTTGAGCAGTGGTTCCATTTACCATCCTGTGATTTTGGTTTTCTTCGCCTTTTGATAGGACATTTTCGAAATTAAAACCTGTAAAAAAGGAGATCTGATAGGAAACCTGGTTTGATCTCCGGTCAATATCAGATGCAGGAAAAGTTGCGTAGATGACGAAGCAGATTGTGTTTCTATCATTAAAATATTGAGATAAAGTTCCTTTTAATTTTGTACAGTATGGAATGCTTTCGAGCCTGTTCTAATTGAAACATACGAAACAACACTCCTTCAAATCTGATTCCAATTCTCGTTCTTTAGAAACTTTTACAAAAGAAACTACTATCGAATGAAGAATGATTGGCGTGAAGATACGATCTCGAAAAATGAAGAACGAAAGCATTACGAGTTGTCTCACATTTACGATATAAAACTTTACTGTTAATGCAACTCGAGAAAACATTGCATTGTTCATATCTTTACATATAGTTGTACTTAGCTGTGAAATTGGAGAATAGTTAGATTGAAATCAAAATATTGGTGTGCATTGTTTTAGAAAATTGATGGCTTGTTTTCTCTTTATCCGCTGTTACCAATTTCCATTCATAGATGTGATATACGGTTTCATAATGAAGTTTTAGCTACATAGGAGTTGATAATCAGAATAGAAGATTGGATATTTCTTTCTCATATTTGCTGATTTTATATTGCCCTTTTATTATGCGTTCTTGAACCATTGGAAATAAGATAATTGATCGTAATCACAAAACTTTCCTGTGTACGTGTGAATGTGTTTGAAGTACAAGGGGGCACTCGCTTGTTATATTAAAGAAGTTGAAAACTTTCTCTGATTTTGTCTTCCAGTTCCACCGACTTTAAACTTCGTAAAATCTTATTTCCCCTTTCCTGTTTTTTTGTTCAGAGATCTTTGTAAAACAGAAATTTTATTTTCTGGAAAATGTCTCTGTCTCTACAATGATTTTTGCATCATCATTCAGATTTATATAACCAGTCTGTCAAGGTTACAAAACTTTTCGGTTTTCTTGGACTGATGAATTTCTTTGATATTTGAGTTTCCTTTTGACTGGAGTTTCTTTTTAACTGACGCTTTCTAATAGAAAGAAATAGAAAGTACTATCCCAGTCGGCAAAATCGCCAAAAAGTCACTGTGACGGAGAGAATTTTTAATGAAATTGTGTGCGTATTTGTATAGAAATGCACTCCTTCGCAGAGGTTTTTTTAACAAATGTGCCAGCTGGGATATAAGTTATACTTGCAGATCAAACATCTGGCTAAAAGATTGATAGTTTTCTTCCATCGGTCATCTTGCTGCATTTGCTGAAGTTATGAATGGCGCTTGCTTCTCTATTATTTACTTGTCTTGTACAAACGCAAACAGGTTCAGCACTAGATGTTATGTTTCAGAGGAACGCCGTTATTATGAAAGTGTTATCTTTATCTTTATATGGAGCTGTTTCGTGATTGTTTGTAATCGTCCTGTTGAATTTGTTTGCCTTGAACTTGTGGCTTTGTTTGGTGTGGCCCTAGCATTTTCTTTACGGGTATCCTGGAATGTTGGAAAAAATATTCTTAATAATCGTTTTGAAGTATTTTTGTGGTGTAATTACTTATTCGTGAGTTGATTTTCTGAGGAAAGTTTTGATTAAACATTGAGTTTTGGAAAAGCACTTTCATGTCTAATCGAGGAAATGAAAAAGAAAACAATGACAGCTGTTTTCTGTCCTCCTCGATGGAATTTAAATACCCATAAAAACACTGTATCAATAACATCTCCTTATTAGTAAACATAACTGGAAAACTTGATATTTTTATCAATTCAACTTTTTGTAGATTTGTTTTTCATATCCATACAACAGAAACTTTTAACTTATCACTTACCACTTATCGTTTTCACCTCATATTTTTCCTAACAGATCTTTCATCATGGAGATATTCATTGCAAACTGAAACACTGTAAGGAGTTTAAGATTCAAAGACGTTACTTGATCTTAGTGACAGTCCCGCTGTATACATATATGAATCCAGACTTAAGATCATAAACAACTTTAAAGGCAAGATCTTTAATAAAACGAACATTTTCTTTATTAAATTTGTTTATTTTCGTGAAATACCTCAAAACAAGCCATTTATAATTGGGCTCGCAAAAAAAATTGTTTCAATACCCAGTGTGTTAAAAATACTGTTTCAAGCTACACGCTTTTCTTTATAAGAACCCAACCTCGTACCCTTATATACCCGTATATCGAAAAGACAAGAAACCAGTAACATCTGACCTGAGGCTGTCCCTTATTATTTTTTGAGCCTTTTTCAGCCTGAATTGTTCTTCGCTTTAAGTTTCAAATTTCAGCCTCATTTTGTTCTTTTATGGAACTTCCAGTAAAAATAAAAATAAATCTCTTTTAAAAACAACTGGTGAAAAGCATGGTTGCTGTTCGGAAATGACCCGATATGAGTATGTAAGGTGAAAAAAAAACAACTTCTAAACGATTTACCAGTGAAAGAATTCGCATCATGAATTGTTCTTATTTTACAAGAAAATTGCGGTACAGGTTGTTCTTAATTTTTTAAACATTAATTTGAGCCTCAGGTTGTTCTTATTTTGGTCTTATTTTTTTTTTGCCAAATCTGAGGCTCGTGTTCTTATAAAATTGCTCTTAAAAAACAGCGTGTATAGGAGTTTAATAGCGAGTACTTAACATAACTAAAGTGGTGACATGAATCACAGAGGTATGATTGTAGCCTTTCGCTTCAAGAGATATTAGTCCAAAATGCAATCGTGTACATCAGCCTTTAGCTAACTTCAATCCAGCTGTTTTTCCCAACAGAAAGTTTATAAAGTTATTGTTTAGGAAAATATATTGCTCATAAAGATACTGCTTTCATGCTGTTTGTTTACAAATAAAAGCACAAGAAAGATGGCGGTAAGTTCTAATTTTTTTGGTCGTTGATTTTCTGAATAGCCCAGCTTCCTCATTCTTATTTTCGACATATTTTATTTTACTAAAGGCTGAAATATATTATCATTTCCCAATGATAACTTTCCAATTAACATTGAAAAATGACAGTGTATTCAGAAAAAAATGACATCTTTTACGCTCTCATTTTCAATGACGTTGAAAAATTCAATGTCATTTTTTCCTATTGTTTTGAATCGAATCTATTGTTTTTGTGCACATTTTTCGTTGCACGCGATGCGATTAAGATGTAAACATAAACGAAAACAACATTTTGAACAAGACCAATGAAGATGCAAGGACCAGTCGAGAATTTCAAGGAATTGTCAGTCAAGTTTATGGAGTGTCAAATCCACATTCTACAAAGATAGGAATGAGAAAGCGAGGATATACCAAGTTCATTTCCTCAATTTAGCCATGCCTTCACCCATGCACTTCTTTGTTTTCGTTTCCTTCCTTCGACTCTCTCTTTTGACAAAATATAAACAACAACAAAAGCTGCTGTTTCTCTCAGAGTCCATGTTTGTAATTTTTAATGATAGTGTATTTGCGCCAAAAAATTTAATTTTTACTAATGATAATAAAGATTCAAATGATTTTAGCGATAAAGGAATCATCATTTCCATCTGAAAAGTACGAAATAAAAACTCTTTAAAACCGAACTATTTACAGGTATGTATATAAAAACTGTTTATATCCATGGGCTATAGGTGTTACTATATACTTTTTACATCTTCTGAACCGACACAATAAAAAAGAAGATTACATTAACTGCCTTGATGAATTATTCATAGCAAATCCAAAGAAAAAAGTGAGAGGTTATGAGCATATGTTTCCACGTCTGTTGTGCATGTACATTTTTTTTTTATTATTTGCTCAAAAGGGGGTCTTAAAATCTTGATGTTATCAAGAAACAAGTAGATATATGAAAAGCAAACAGAATTGGTATATACTATAACAACGTCTGTTGAGAGGAGATATGGACACGTGTTCAAGTCACAAAGTTAGAACTATCTTCTTCTTCCTTTTTTTTTATTTTATTTTACTTTTATATATATAGAATATTTGTCATTATGATTTAGTACTTTTTCATTGAGTTACTGAATACTTTTTCAAATTATTTTTTTACTTTTTCAGTTGCCTATTTGATTTTGTATATCAAACTAAATTGCTATACTAGTGAAGAACGCGCGGCAAAAACTTTCCTACAACGAAAAACTTCCAGTACTCCAATATGGTCTCCAATATGGATGTTGACACCTACATAATTTTGGGACTGCTGGAATTATCCACGTGACCTCGGCTTTGTGTTTTAATTACTTATGAAACTTTTTCAAAACTGTTCAGCTCAAGAGCTACCTCAGACATTTAAAATCTTTTGCACAGTGTGTATCAAAATGTCTTATCCACCTCCATAAATTCTTAAAAGTCAATTAACTGACATGTTAATGACTTAAAATATTTGTTCTTTGAAAAGATATTGAAGTAAATCCGAACGATTTGGTTCATTAAATTCTTAAAAGTCAATTAACTCAATTTACAACGAAGGCGATTTATAAACACAATAAAAAAAAATTAAAAATCATCACACAGTAAAAAATAATTTTTAGGTTAACTGTTATGGGAAACTAATACGCAAAGCTATACTTAAAACTTTCTAAAGGTCCCATCAGCAGAACAAAACACAACTACATCATTAAAATCAAACATTTTATATCAATGGATAAGGCATGAAAAGCTCTTTCTTGTGATATAAAATTCACAATATTTTATCGGACATGTAATGAAAAATACGCCTTGAAAGTTGGTAGATAAGACATTTTGATGCACACTGTAGTATCAAAAGGAACATCATTACTTTACACGCTTAATTGGAGTGCTGGTGTGAAGTTTCTAATGACTTTGTAGAGAAACATTCATAAACAACTCTATCAAGTTGTACAATGTGTTTCAAACAAATGGATTTAAAAAATGTCATTGCAGTTTTTGAAGGAAATATCCAATTAATTTTTATAAATTGTATATCGATGGAATCCGTTTCTTTTGGTCTTTCTCATGATGTCTTTTTTGTAAGAAATGGAAAAGTAGAAGAAGAGAAAATCGAAAAATAAGTATGGAAAAATTCATTAAGTTTTTAACGAACAATTAAAACAAAAGTTATACCGTAAAACGGGGTGACTTGAAACAAAATTCGCCGTTTTTTGAAAAGATTTGCTCATAACTTTTAATCTAAGAAAGTAATTACTATGAAATTTTGAAAAAAAGTCCATTCATCTTTTGTCTTTCAGATAACGAAGTGTTCAAACTAATTGATGCATACCATCTCAAGTATTGCTTCACAAAGTACACCTACTGAAATTTATCGTGCGGGGGTGACTTGAAACAGTGCTGTTTGCACAAAAATGTTGTTGTATAGAGCGCCAGAACAGAAAACGTGTGATCTACGATTACTTGCGTATAAAACATAAATTAAAATAATTTGTTATTGCCAGTTTCATTTTTATTAAGTGATGGAGAGTGTTAGTAAATTTTGAAAACTCAAAATTTCAGAATGGTAAAACATTGTAAAAAGTAAGTTATCTGAAGCCATTAAAATCATTAAGCGTGTGATAACGTAATTGTTTCAGAAACAATATCAAACCCAGCCAAGACTAATTTGAATTTATAGCTAGTTTCCACGACTGTACTTACATAAAACTTGTAAATTGAATATATATAATAAAATTCCTGTTTCAGAGTATCCAACTTTCTTTCTCGTGCTTTTCTTAGTTTAGGATATATTTCCTTTACCATTTCGATATTGATGTCACTTGACATTGACAAATTGATCCATCGTCTTTGTTTTTTCCACACAAGCGCTTCATCATTTCATCCTGATTATGCGAATTTATTGCGCCATTGCACATGACATGTATATGGAGTATGAAACGGCGTCCATATATCAAAAAGTCAAGAAGAAGCCCTGGTAACAAGGTTAAGTATGAAATTGTAAAAGTAACAACATGAGGCCCGTCTATCGCCAATTTCACAATAAGTATGGTGTGCCCATAGCCTTGAACGGAGGATATAATTGCAGCACCGATTTGTTCAGAATTCTGATGAGTATTCAGTTATGGTACTTAGTAAAACGAGTCTATTGAGGTTCAATTCTTAGATTATTGACCCTTTCCATTAATGGAACTTATAATAATTACCAAATGACTTATACCACCTTTGAAACTCCATCGGCTGAACTTTATCACACATCAATGATTCGATTGCATCATAATTGATAAGAATATTTATGCAATAATCGAAGAGACGAAGTGTATCGAGTGCAAAAAAACGAAACATTTTAATGGCATATATTTCTGTCAATTTTAAATATTTTTTGATAACATTCTGGAATTACTCCCTTTGACCTTTCTATTTTACAAATGTAAAAAAAATTATATTTGGCGATATGCTGTATCGCCGTGACGTTCTCTTTTATAGGGGTACTGATTTTCGGCGCTTTGTTCATCTTCAGCTTCCGAAGCGCTAGATAGTCTCCGAACGGAATCTGAAAAAAATTCGGAGTTTCATTCATTATTTCATGAGAAATAACGTTTTCAGGAGGTTGGATACACGATACACACATCGTAGATAATTTATGAATACTAAAACATCGTGCGTATAAGTTGTTTTGATGAAATTATAAGAACAATAGGCTTTTGTTGAAATGTGAGTAATACATTCAATGTGACACTTATTTCAAAAGAACAAGGTTTTTTAAAAGACACAATGTAGCAATTATGGAAAAAATAATCTTTGTTCAACTTTTCTATAGAATCATATGTTCAAACCCCGTTTTAAAACATACTATGTTCGTATTTTTATGTTTTATATTTTTTGATTTATGTGCTAATGTGAAAGCTTATCAGACCGAAATTAATGGTTTGGCATGAATGTGGTGAACAGACTGTAACAGCGGTATCAAAATCTTTAATGTCGTTATGTGACATCAGAGACTCTCAGTTAAAGTAATTGCTCACGTAAAATTTATTTAAACGTGCGTAACATTGGCTTTGTTAAAGTGAAAGCAAGAAACATTGTTTTCGGAAATTGATCTTGTTGTTAAACATCTTATTTGATCGTTAAGAAGTCAATGAGTTTTTCCAAACTTATTTTTCGTTTTTCTTCTTTTTCTACTTTTCCATTTCCTACAAAAATTACATCACGAGAAAGACCAAAAAATAAGGATTCGATCGATATAAAATTTATAAAAATTAATTGGATATTTTCTGTAAAAATGCGATGAAAATTTTTGTTGCCAATTTTTTGGTTGGAACTGTCACATGCTTCATCACACAAAACTGAAAATAACATATTATGTTTGATCTCAGACAAAAATACTGTCAACAACATTTAATAATTTAATTCTGAGATATCTTAGAAATGTATGTTGCGTTTTTAGAAATAGCAAAGCCACGAGTATTGCTTAAGCCGTGATAGAAGAAATCTTCTTCTATTATTAGATTTAGGAAAAACAAATAGTTCTGATGGGACGAAAAAGGTTCTGTGTACGCGGTAGTACCTTACTTGCGCATCACTAATCTTTCACAAATACATTGATATTTAATGAATAGATTTTCCCAGAATTCAATAGGTTGATTTTGATCATCCAGTCATGCTTACCTGCTTTTAAGCCACATTGACACCACGAAATTTTATCCTCAGAGCTTTAAGAGACTTGAAATTGTTATTACTAGCTTATGACTCTATTGCTATTAGCAACACGCAAAAGTTATCACGTAGTGTATATAGACTTCGCGTATGCAGAAAAATCGGCCGTGATAATAAAATATCTTTAGAAACGATCATTAATTTCTAATCACTGAGATATATCAAAACATCAAGTCATCATGAAATTAATCCATTCAACCCAGCTAAGTAGCGAGGTGAATGTATATCATTAGCAGAAAATATTGATAAAGAACATATGAGATGGAAACTCCACAATGAGCTTTTTCACCGGAGATGCATCAACATTAGAGAAGATGATGAAACTGATAATGTATTTGAAATCATTATTGATTCGCGCCTGTGTTTTATAAAAACCAGTAAAGTATGACCTAGTTGTTCTTATTTTTTCAACATTTTTCAACCTGAATTGTTGTCATTTTGTTATAACTACATTTCAGATTTCAACTTCATTTTGTTCTTGTCCGTGGAACTTCCAGTAGAATAAAAAATATTTTTTTAGAAATACCTTTGTTACATGCCTTGTTCTTCGCAACCCAATGTGGTAGTGAAACGCATACCATATTAAAATCCAGCCGCCAAGGCGGCGTCGTTCGCTGTCCATGTCAACCTGCTCTGTATCACCCCGCAGACCCCAATAAACGTCAGATTTCCTTATCAACGGCTCATACAACTTGTGTTCAGCTAGAGGCAGTTTCGAAATCGCAACCTCTGTTGTGCAGTCAGTGTTGCATCTTAACTTTTTTCCGGGTGTCCCAGTCGGGCAACCAGTGTTCCAAGTTTTTGTAATTTTGGAGTCGGAATAAAGATACATGCTTCAAATTATTGCACTTAAAACCAGCGATAAGCGAGGGACGTATAATGAGAGAACTGAGGTTCAATTCTAATGGCTCCTGGACTGTTTTAACTTCCTTTGCTGCTGGCTTTATTGCTTAATAAAGTTTTTTTGCACATGAAGACAAATACGTACCTTGTGTTTCAAATCTTTCAAATCTGTTTTAAACTCAGCCGTTCATTGTCGCGGTCGCATTTAAAATGTCAGCAAACTTTCTTGCTTTACACAGTGCATTCCGAACGTGAACTTCACGTGGTTCTTATTTACGATTTTAAACCAATCAAATATCAAACTAAATTTCATAATATGCTCTTTATTACGGTAGCAGCGAAAGCGAATACCGTATTAAAACACCCGTGGACTCCTGCTCCTACTCCTACTCCGGCCGAAATGGCAATTAGTCTGCGATTTAGGGTCCACGAGACTCCGCTAATAACGTAATTCAAATTCTTATGAAGGAACGCAGCTTTCGAAAGGTTTTACATATCAAACATTTAAAAAGACGTTTTCTTTGATATTATATGAAATAATTCATGAAAGAATGAATATAAATCAAATAGGTCTGCATAAAAATAGAAGTTTTAGTTACTTATGCTTCCTGAAAATACATCGATACTTCAAATTTGATTATATATTGTTTTTCTTGCTAGTAAAGCCTATCAGTTCGAAACTTCTTGTTAGCTCGTTTGTTGTTAGCTACTACACTGTTTAGTGTATTAAGACTTTAAGAGATCTAGTTTAAAAAGGCAATTATTTGTTTGAATTCATTTTTGGTTTCATGAAATTATAATTTTAAAAACATACGTTTTTTTTTTCAAAACGCGTGGTTTTTTTCTACATATGGTCTTAAAAAAATTTTAACTGACTCGTGACTTTCACTTAAAAATAAAAGCGCGTTTATATGAGAAAAAATCATCCTGGCAAACCGAGATCTCGGCTCATCACAGCCTCATTCAAAGCCAAGCCAAGTCAACGGTGGTCCTTGGAATATAAAATTAATAACAATAATAATAATAAAAAAAAAAACCGTTATCCCTATAGACGATTTCGGAGATAGGACGCCATTATGAATATTTTTTCGCGGTGGGGCAAGTTGGACTTTGACCTCCGATCAAATTAAGCAAAACATAAAGGATTAAGCTGTGAAAACGACCTTGCGAGTGAAAAAAAAGTTTTTTTTTTGATTTCCTTAGAAAGTATAGAATATGCAGCTGGTGAGCAGTCTTTGTTGGACTGCACTCCATCGGATAGAATTCTTTGTTACTGTGTGGAGGGTGATAAAAAAACTATCTTCGCAAGTGTGGAAAAAAGTATAAGCTTCAGCGCACGTGTGAAAAAAGTCAGTATAGTAAGTATAGCGTGATTCAGTAATCATTAGAATGCCGTTAACAAAATACGAAGATTTGTTTATGTCCGCCTAAGAGAGATTTCTTATAGGCAAAAAGTTCATTTCGGACCTGAGAAAAGTGTTTTTTCACATTGCATGTAGGTGAAAAAAGAAAAAAACAACTGAAAACAATATATAGCTTGAGAGAAAATAGTTAGAGAATTCCTATAACGTTCTTATTTTACAAGAAAATTCAGTCTTGGGCTGTTTTAATTTTGGAACAATGATTGGAGATTCAAATTACTCTAAGTTTGTTTATATTTTTGGGCAAATATGAGGCTCCTGTGCTTATAAAAACGTTCTTATAAAAAAGCAAGTAACCGAAGAGCATCAGCTACAATCACATTCTACAATCACATCCTACCGTTCTTCTTCGATAGTAATTGTATGAACACGCAAAAAAAACCACTGATCACCAAAAACGATGTTTTTCTAAACGTGAAAAATAATCCAGAGTAAAGGAGTAGGAAGACTTTTCTGATAGAGTAATGGCAGCTTTTTGACGAATGCATAAAGATTTACGTAAACAGGGTGCCATTAGCATTTCATCCCACCTCTTTATGAAAAGCTCTTTTAGGGTGGAAAGAAAAGAAAAACAACACATACAGTTGGAAACTTTCACATTTGTTATATCTTTTGTTACCTATATATGTTATATTTATCGCTATTTTTTATTATATCCATCTAACGAGTACACGATGTTCACAAAACTTTCAAACAAAATTTCGTCACAAATTCTGTCACAACAGCTGAAATATTCAAAACATATTTCCTGTAGTTTATTTAACGCTAGTTGTTATTCACGCACACAGCACATAAAATCTTTAAGCATATTTTTTATGAACCAAGACTTTTAAAAGTAGGACTGATGTCATAGCTGTAACATCCTGTTTTTGTGAAGTCTTTTTTAGTCGAGACCACAGACCACATGTCACAGACGTAACTACAACTCAGTCAAAATCTGTGGAGACTTGGATAAATAATTAAAACAGAAACATATACAAGTAACAGCTGACAGACAAAACTGAAATAACGTTGGATTCTTGATTATATGCATGTGACTAACAAGCTTTGAAAACTCTTTGGTGAAGTTCAGCTACAGAAGTTTTTTGTTGAAGTTTTTCTACAGTTCCAAAAGGACCATGTAACTTTAGTTTCTTACAGCCTGAAAAAAATTACTATTTGTCCAAACTATTCCTCCTTTTTTACAGATTTTCAAAACAATAAAAAACAAAGACTGTGGTGAGAGTATCATGATGGCTGAAAAAATCAAGGAAGAATTGGAAAAGCTACTTTGTGTTGCCACAACACGAAACTATTACAATGCTGTTCTGTTACTCGTTAATTTTGTTGATCACATGGAGGCAATAAATAACAGTAATAGTCCCTTCAGTAGTCCTATCAAATCGAGTAGAGCAGTTGTCATAGCAGCCCATCACGGACATTACCAAATCTTAAAATTACTGTTAATGCGCGGTTTTACTCTTCAAGAACCTCACTTACTCGACTGTCATTGCCAGATATGTTTAACTGACAAACTTGGTCAATCGAGAAAACGTATAGAAAGTATGCAAGCATTGATCAACCCTGTATGGATCGCTTTGACGTCATCAGATCCTTTTTTATCCACCTTCAAAATATGTGAAACGGGTCATAAGTTCAGTCAACAAGAGGATTGTTTTGAAAAGACTTACAATGCTTTAATCATGCAGAGCCAAAGGTTTTGTTTTGATCTGTTAGACCAACTGGAATCCGAAGGTGAAGTACAGTGTCTTATGAGGTCGGCCATCAAACACAAGCAATATCCTAACTTAGGCTTCATCAAGTTAGCAATAAAATATGAACAAAAAGAGGTATGTATGAGTCCTTTTATTTATGTTTAATCGGATAGGCAGGCACAAAAGGGAGGATGAATGAGGCTCGTAACTATTAAACAATATGTTGAATAGGATGCATCTTACATTTTGGTTTATTTTTGTTTTCAAACCAACAGAATTTCCATAGCAATTGCATGGAGCAAGGAAATTTATCCGCTAATTAGAGGTGTCGCTTTTTATAGTGTTCGCTAATAGCAGAAAAAAACTGTATAAGATAGAAAGAGAACTAACTCAACATCCCTAATGTAGTATCCTTAGCGCATTTATTGCGTACCAACATATAATTAATATGATCCTGCATAAGTTTCATAGTTTTAGTGTCTTTGCGTGAAAGTTTCTTAAGTAATAATTCTATAAAGTAATTTAGAAATTATTAGTCTGTTGAATCTGGCATAACAATGCCAAAGCATCACAAAAATGCAACGAAAACATTATAACTTTTGGCTCATTTATCTCATAATCTCCTCGACTAACAGTTGCAGTTTTCGTAGAGATAACCATCCCAGTTTTTTTCGCATAACACAGCACTACCGATGCACTTTTAGGTTAAAAGATAAATAGATTTCAAGTTGAACATAAACTACCAACTTTTAGCATTTTATTTATCTTTCAGGAAAGCTTAATGTTTAATAATTTACCTGAAATTATGTAGAAGGATTACCCGTCATCACATGGGCTGATAATTTGAGTTTTTGTCACGATTTTTGCTAATGCCTCAGAGATTTGAAAAGCATTTTATTTAATTTTAGAAGTTGCGTCTCTTCGTTTGCATCCTACTACAGCATGACGACCATATTTTAATTGATGCATAAATACTGTTAATTAAATAAGCAACACAGGCTAAAGTTAATCCTTTCAACTTAGGGTTAAGATTATCACTTTTGCCCCAATATTTTCGTCACTCTACAGGGGCGGATCTAGGATTTTTTAAGGGTTAGGCAAATTTTTTTTGCCAAACACACATAAGGGCGCAATCGATGAAATTTACGCCAGTTTACGCCCAATCTAATACATACTTTTCGAAATGTAAAAAATATAAACTCGAATTCATTCGTCCTAACGTAAGGAGTGTTATAATGCAAGCCTGTATTGTTGCACTAATGGAATAAGGGAAATAAACAAAAGAAAACTAATTGAGTATGAATGGAATGTATTGAACTATATACTTTATGTAGGCCAAAATAATATTTTCTGCCAGATTGGAGGTTAAGTAAATAACCAATAAATTACTTCATCTGTTATCTTCTTCATTTTCTTGATTGCTTGTACATGAACAGGAAGAATCCATCAAATGAAAACATACTTGTAATGAATCAAATAAATAAATTTTCTATCACCTATACCATGATAGATTGGAGCACTCAGATAAATACATGATATTTCATCTATGTACTGGTCAAGATGGTCAGATAGAAAGAAAAGAAAAGAAATAATGTTAAGAAATAGAGTAAAATGACCAAAATCAAAGTTACAGATAAGCTCCTTGATCATCATCCGGCAGCAAAATAAAAACAGATTTTTGCACTAGGCGTTCACCAAAAATCAAATAGTATACCCTATGGTTAAATAATTAATGTCAACCACAATATAGCAAAAGATGGTGTTTCCAGAAATCCCTGAGACAAGTCCAAGAACCTATATATAAAACTACACAACAGATAAATTATGTACTGCTTCCTCTTAAATAAGAGCTACAACATTTTTTCCAGAATTTAATGTAGCATAGGAAACAAGAAGTCAAACTAAAACATTATGAAATTACCTTTTTCAAAAGAAGACATAACATAGGTTTTTGTAAAATGAAAGAATAACTCCAAAGATGTTAAAGTGTTCCTTCATCCAAAATGATATTTCGAGGGATGATAGAATGCACAAAGTTGTTTCAGAAGTCTTAGTATTTGGAAATTCTGTTTCCTTGGGCAGATATTTTGATTTAAAAATCATAAAATCATACAATACATAATTATGATGTATAATTATGTATAAGAATAAGATTTTTATTCTTTGTTTATGTGTGTAAACTCTCAATATATTATAACTTCATTTTCTTATCACTCACGCTCTTTCTCTCTATAGTAAATTAAAAAGATATAGTATTAATGATAACTTGCGATGAGAAGTTTAACCTATACACTATCTTATTATACAGTGGCGGATCTAGAGGTATGTCGAAATTTGTGTAGGAGAGTGTTAGCAATCTAACCATAAAAGAAAAGCGTCCAAATAATCCCATTGGTAATATAAATTGAATTCACAAATTATGTTAATGCTCTCCTACACAAATTTCAACATACCTCTAGATCCACCACTGTTATATACATCATAAAAAATATGCATTGCATAAAGTGAATGTAAGATTTCGAAAATTAAATACATATTTTATCTCAGAAACTGGAAGTAAGTAATACTAACAAGAGGCTTTTTGATCTCTATCATATTGGTTCATATCATTTTGGACACAGGATCCTTTTAAAGTTCTTTAATTCAAAACCAGACAGTCATCTCGAACCAAGAAAAATTATACTGAACTGTACAAATAAGTTACCAGGTAGAGATACTGGTGCTAAAAAAACCATGCAGCTGCCTACGCAAAACAACTCAGAAAAATAACAATGACTTTGTGTATTATAAACTCAGTCATTCAAACGTAACTCCATAACATTTACAGATGCATTTTTGGTTAACAGAAACAGATATATACCAAAAATATTTATATACATCATTAATCAATAAAGAATAGGCTTCGGTTCAGTTGACACAAACAAACTTATTATACATAGCTGAGCTAATAATTAACTGTCAACGAATTATGGTGCTAATAATCCATGCTAATCATTTATATTACATAAAATAATAAAACACTTGCTTAGCAGCCACAATGTTTTCATTTCGCAAAAGCAAAAGAAGAGACACAACTCGAAAAAAAAAATGCTTTTCCTAGATTTTGAAGTCAGTTTTCAACAGATGTATTAAGTGAATTCAAAATTTCCTAATTAATACTTCATTATTGCTATCAAAAGCTGCAACGATGTTTTCTAGCGAATCCATGTTGAACTGGGTCTAATTCGAAGGTCCCCCACGGTCGTTTTGTGCAGATTTGGTGACCATTCATTCAATAAAGTGTGTAAACCCATGGTTGTACCTTAGGCAAATTTTCTTCTGGTTCATTCATTTAAGGTGTGTAAACCCATGGCTCCTTAGGCAAATTTTCTTCCAGTTCATTCATTAAAGTGTGTAAACCCGGGGCTCCTTAGGCAAATTTTCTTCGCCTAAGGTGAGCGTTAGGCACTAGTCTGTGTTGTCAATGTGACTATGAGAAGGCGTTCTCGGGGCAGAGATCACTACCTATAAACTCAAGCTGTAAAAAACATTAATTTTTAACATCATGGCGCGCGCCGCGCCTCTCGCCGGGAGAATAATAATCCTATTTGGGAAAGAAAGGATCGGGCGGATTGGATGCGGGGGGAATCTCTTGATATTTTCGATTATTGTCTGATTATTGTAATACAATACCTTTTTCATACAGTTTTATGAAAAACATTATTTAACTGATTTTGGGTTAGGCATTTGCCTAAGTTGCCTAACCCTGGATCCGCCCCTGCTCTATGACTCTATGTCGCAGACTCAAAAGAACGTCAGATATTCCCTATTGCTTTTCGAGACATTTGGCTCAAAACATTACGTTGTTTTCGTACGCTGTGCAATGGTTTCACACTGACGTCAGTCAAAGATCTTGTCAAGCCCTTCACACTTTCATGCGTTCAAATTTAAGGCAAGTTTAAAGCTTGTTATAATCCCCTCTACGGCAAAGTAAAGGAAGGTGGCAGTACGTTGTTTTGGGGCAAATATCTATTTTCTTGCTATATATTAAAATAACCACTACAGTACCGACACACTGGTTAAAACAATGCACCAAACGAGGCGATTTTCGCTGTAAAAAACATCATGTTTTATAACTATACTTTGCCAGTAAAATCAATGACGGTTAATGATAAAAGCAATTCAAGTAAATTTATTCGATGTGTGAATAATTTCAATTTCAAACTAACTGTTACTGGAAAATATTTTACCCATGAAATATTTTTAAGGTTGTTTCACATCCAATCCTGCAACACGTTCTGGCGTCGTTGGTGTTTGGTAGCGTGCCAAAATGGCGGACAAGCAGTTGGATTTATAAAATCACTTTGATTCTTTCGCTGTCTGTTCTGTTTCCTGTAACGTCCTTGATTCACTTGTTATTTCCTTGTTCGCATTTTGGCCGCCTTGCAGCTGACCCTCTTATCAAGTTCATAAATGGGGCGGCCTCATTCATGACTTATCTTGGTGAGTTTAACCTTGGTTGGAATTGTTATAATCTTTACCTCCCTTGGTAAGTTTGATCTTGGTTGGGGTTGTTTTAAACTAAACTTAACATATCAAAAGTTTATTTTCTTGCACAATTTGAAATATCTTTAAAAATGATGAAAGGGAATTTTCAAAAAATCATTTTTCATTCCTGAGATATTGCCATTTAAAGGTTTTGCTCAAAACTGGATCTCCATGGTAACGTGACATCACAGTGTTCAAAAAGAAATTGCTGATATATGTAAATAACTCAAGAAGTATTAATGATGCACTGCTAATATTGTATATAGTATGTATAGTGACAAACACCTACAGATATCAAATCTCTTCAAATAATTGTTGCCATGGTTACCCTGACTTGCTTTCAGATCTCTTCTGTTTTTTGTTGACAAACCTGACAAACCAGTTTACAACAGTTTTAAATATGAATGCTTTCGATTGTTTCAGTTCTTTTGGCTTGTATTGCGGCTCATGAAAAAAACGGCCTACGGGCTGGTGAACCTCCTACTGCCATCGATTACGTCATGTTCATTTGGAATATAGCTTTGATGATGCAGGAAGTTCGACAGGTACAGATTTTGATAACATATTTTTAAAAGTTTCCCTATTTAGGGTTACTCTTTTGGACAACCCTACCTCCTTATCTTTGACTTTTTACAAACCAAAAATGTGGATGAAGTCCTTTGTATTGGAATGCAAAAGATCAGGAATAGACTTCCTGGAAAATACTTCCTTCTTTAATCTGAACATCGATGATAACAGAAAAGTTGGTATTTTCTTAAATAAAGTGTAGTTTATACAGTCCAACTTTTGCCTTGTCTAATGTAAATCAAATGACCTAAACTTATGAAAACTCTTGCATTCTTAAGTAAAAGTATTGACTTTGCCTAATCGCAAGTCAATTGATTTACATTAGACAAGGCGAAAGTTCGACCGTATAAACTACGTCTAAGGAAGGAGAACACAAGAGAGTGGCCACCTGAATATAAAAATAAGGTAAAAGTAAACAAAAAGGTAAAAATAAGGTAAATTCTTTACCGCTTTAGTTGATGAAAGAAGGCAAGCAGAAATACTTCATATGCGGCTGGAATTGGATTGATATCTTCATGGTAGCTTTGATGTTTACAGCGTACATTATGTGGATAATATTGTACTTCATAAACCCTTACCACACTGATGAATCGTTGCGCTTTGCCATCAGTTTTGCAGACGGGTTCTTTGCACTTGGAATTGTTCTCAGTTTTTTCCGTTTGGTTTATCTGTGTCAAATCACTCGATTCCTTGGCTTGTTACAATTGTGTCTTGGTAGAATGTTACAGGTATGTTCTTTCCTCTTGAAAACATTGAAATATGTTGGGTTTTTTTTCCAAAAACAAACACAGACGAAATGTCGAACTACTCTCAAAATTTCACAGTCTTCTTCCATAATAATCAGATCCTTAACCTCAGACACGGTCCCTTCTGGTTTTAGGTTATATTCCAGTTTGCGTTTATCAGTTGTGTGGTATTGTGTTCCTTTTCTGTTGGTATGTTGTTCCTATTCCAATCTTCATTGAAACGTCAAGAAATGATAAATAATATACGAGGAAAAGAAGCAAATGAATCAGTTGTTCACACATATCTGAGTGGTGGTTATAACGGGTAAGCTGCATTTAGATAATTATTTATCAATGTTTTCCCAGTATATCCACTTTGTTGAAATTGTTTTAACATGGTGGTTCTAGCCCATTTAAAAAACCCATCTGGGCTATGGAAAATGCAATAACCTTTTGCCTCTTGGAACGTTACTCTATGTCCGATAAGCAAATGATAATGTAACATCGAGATATTGACACGATATTGCGGCTTAAAAGCGGGGCTGCAGCATATTCAATTAATGGTACCACATGTCACACCAACTAAATGTCTTTTTCTTCACAACAGCTTAATACCAACAATGATAACGATGGCTTGGGCTAGTATGAACATGGCGGATCTAAAGAGCTTAGAAGGATTGGATGACGGTACAATGATTCATCTTTGGAGCTACCTATTGTTCACTCTCTATCATGGCGTATCTATGATCGTCCTTCTTAATATGCTGATTGCTATGATGAGTAATTCATACCAACAAATTGAGGTAGATATCAAAACATCTACAATAATTATTATGAAACAGTATCATAAGTAATCAATTCCTCAAATCACCATATCAGTTACGAGTGGTAAGTTTTGATGATTCTAGGACAATAACCTGACCAGACATTTACTCACTTTTCATTACTCCCTCGATTTACACAAGTTTTTTCGATAATAAACACTCTGACAATGTCCACTGGAAAGTGTGGACGAATATATAGTAAAAATAAAAATCAAGACTTTGTCATCTTTTCTTGGTTTTAAAATGTTTAGGTTTCTGGTGATTTTGTTTTTAATTTTAAGATTTGTTTCTCGCTATCACTAGAGCAACATCGAAGTCGAACACAAGTACGCTCGCACCACCCTTTGGTTGGAATACATTGGAGATGACAATGTCTTGCCATGCCCATTTAATTTGATTCCTACATACGGAGTTGTTAAAAGGCTGTCCAACTTTTTCTACAATGTTTGGAAGAAGAAAAAAGACATTGTTTGGAAGGTATACAGTCCACCTTGTTTCCAATACGAATAAAGGTTACCAGTTCATCAATGCTTAAACTGCATCTAAATAGAGAATGTCAAATTTCCTTTTCTCATTATGGTTTTGGATAATATTGATCATATCAGTAGGACAAATGTCAAAGGTCGTGTTCTTTCGCCTATGTTTATATAAGCATATTATGCGAAGTTGTTTATTGTCGTACCTTGTTTGAGATTCTCAATATCGGTGACGCTCCAGGGGGATTTTGCTAACAACCCGTAAAACATTGTAATGTTAAATAACGTTATTTTTTGTTACAACGCTATTTTAACAATTTTAACGTTATTTCTTTTGTTCTTTTTAACGTTATAACGTTATTAAAACAAAATCCATTGAAGCGTCACATAAGTCTTGTTTCTTGTACTATTTATTCTCAATTTTTCTCAATGGCTACCTCTATACATTCCCTACTGACGTAAATATTACAACAATAAGTAACATAATGGCAACGGAATCTGCCGAATTGTCTATAAGAATACACTATGTATGTTTCCTGTTTGTACAAATGTCAATTTACGTCAGGCAGAGGAACAGAAGAAAAGGTTCCGCCTGTCTAATAAGATATCAAGAAACAAATAGCGTGTGAAGATGTGATAAGTGGTTAAAAGTGAACGTGTGGAGGAGAGATAAGTGGTTAAAGGTAGAAAAACGTGAAAATAGCCTGACTTTCACTTTAGGCTCAAATAGACTTAAGAAGATAATAGGTTTTTCCGAACTGATTTGTAATTTTCTCTTCATGTAGTTTTCATACATCTCGATAAAGCTGAAATCATGGTCTCTATGCTGATATACTATTTTATTGGCAATGACAAAGACTCATTGAAATAAATGATATAATTCTTGGTTCCATTTTTTGAAACATCCTGTATGTAGTTTAATGGAATAAGTGATGTAATGTGGAAAGAGCGCTCGTTTTTACTTTCTATATAAGGAAGCTAAATATTTTTGATTGCTATTCGATGGATGTTATGTTACTCTGGCTATCGTATTGTTTTGGACGCTATCCAATATTATTATATCGAAATGTAATTCGTTTTTCATTGAGTAAACTTTGTTTTGGCGTTGTCTAGCCTTTCGCTTACAAAGTGTCTTATAGAGATGAATGAAGCATCAGCTTATTTTATATTTTATTTATAGGAATCCAAGAAAACAGAAAAAAGAAATATGAAAACTGAATATGAGGTAAGGAGAATCATGTTCCTGTTGTAACAGGCACCTTGTTCTCCGAGGTTGTAACAGGCACCTTGTTCTCCGAAGTTGTAACAGGCACCTTGTTCTCCGAGGTTGTAACAGGCACCTTGTTCTCCAAGGTTGTAACAGGCACCTTGTTCTCCGAGGTTGTAACAGGCACCTTGTTCTCCTGTTGTAACAGGTACCTTGTTCTCCTGTTGTAACAGCACCTTGTTCTCCGAGGTTGAAGAGTGCAAACTCAAGTGATATTAAGGCCTGTTTTCCATTCAAAGTAAGATTCATTTCTTTACACTAGATGGGAAGGGCCTTAAGCCTAAAAGGTTCAATTAGTATTCAATTGAATTGAATTGAATCATTTATTTAACGTTGGTTTACCGTAGTAAAAAGAAAAATCAAATAAACTAATTTACACCAAAAAATTTAAAAATTGGGAACATAATTCTGAAAAATGAAAATATTTAATTATGGCATATTTTGCAACTGCACCGCTTACTAAGGTTCAGTTTTCTGATTGATGATTTAAATGAACTTACGTTGTTCCCTGAATCTTTTACCCAATCTGGCAGAGAATTCCATAGTAGACTTCCACGAAATATAAAGCAGGACGTACCAAATTTTGTACATGTAGCAGAATGATGATGAGTGCAATTGACGATTAATTTGTACGAGTTCTTTCTGGACGGCAAAGTTTCACGAGTGTTAGGGATTTTTTTCACATCTTCAGTTGAGGCTTTTAAAAATCTTGACGTTCTTTTTCAGTCATTTGTGTTTCGATTCAGTTGGCCGTTTTTTAATAAACCAATCAAATTATTTCTAAGTAAGAACAAACAAACGTTCGAATCATAAAAATTCGCAAGTTACGTAAAGGCCGGTTTTAAGTTCAATCGCTGCAGTGGCGGGAAAAGTTGGTGGGAATTGATTTTTCATTCAAATGGACAGAAAACTCACCTTAATGTCGGGAAGAGAAGCTATGTGCTCATTTTTCAATTTTAGAATGAACGCACAGAGCATAGTGCAATTAACAATTAACTGCATTTCCAAATAAGGCACGTCATATTATGTATTTCAAGAAACAGAGTAAGTCTTGAATTTGAAATTTTGTGCAACACACTAAATGCAATGTCTTGAGTAGTGACAGGTTTTCTGGGAGCTAAGTACAACTTCAATATGAACATCAACAATGTGTCTTACGCTGTTTAAACGCCGTTTGCGTTTCCCTTTCAAACATCTCTACAGAGACACATCAACTCCTGGCTCATTAAATTCTGCGTCATTCGAAGTGACGTCATCGAAAAAGGCCCGAAAGATAATTAAAAGCTCCTGCTTGCCAAATTTAGATTAGGTGGTGAATACATTATATAAGTTAACCCAGTGGGGAAATTTGTTGAAAATCACTGCGTAGGAGTGCATTTCTATAGAAACAAAGGCACTATTTCGTTAAGAATGCTCTTCGTCTTTGATGATTTTTTGATGATTTTGACTACTGATAAATAAACTATTTCTTTCAGAGATTGTGCAAAACCCTTCTGTCACGCTATTTATCGAACATGATGGGTATTCACATAACAGAAGACGATCCTCCTCCCGATAGTTCTGGTTCCAGAGCCTTCATAGCAAAAATGAAAGCGAAAATCAAGTTATGGACTAACCTACTAAGTTGCCTGAAATCAAAGAATGAGGTAGTTTAAAGTATTTCATTTCGCTCTGTAAATTTATCAATACACACACAAATTTGTTTATTTTATCAATTAACACAACATGATGCTGTATAAGATGAAGTCTCAACCCGAATGAAATGCTAACCATTTGAAAAAAAAGCTTTTCTCTCGTTCCCAGGATGTCTTGCCTTTTTGTTACATGTACGACAGTGAAGACTCCTGGGTACGAGGCTAGTCTGGAAGCGTGGGAACATAAACTACCTTATCGGGTATAATTTCGTCGGGGAAAAGTGACAAAATCTTTGCTTCGTGACGAAAAGTTTGAAAAGGTCAAATTTATAAGAAAGTATAAGTAAAATTTTGCAAAATGAAGAAATTTTCCCCGACAAAAATTATTTCCAATAAGGTATAGCAATAGATAAATCAGTGTTGACGTTTTTTAACTGCTTTCATGTGCCAGATCTAGTTTTCTTCCTTTAATGCACTGTTGGCCTTTAACCTTTAAAATTGTATGCAAAACTATGCTTTAGCTAAGTCTTATTTTTTTTACTCGAAAATTTCTTTATAGCTTCTAAATCAGCTGCCAAATACACCTACGAAAACCGTGAATGAAGGATACTATGATACGGATGACGAAGCGTGCACCGAACTGGATGGTATGAAAGATCACCTAAACACATACGTCAGTTTTCCCGACACGGACGGCGGTGGACAGTTGCAGTAAAATTATTTGACGTACGTTGACTCATGATGCAATCGTTTGCGATGATGTAACGAAAGCAAAGCTATGAGATCTGAGATGGATTTTAAATCATAACCCAATAGCGTTCACTTAAATTATATTCGTATCGTAAACACATCCTCCTTATATCACTAGCTATTACATATTATAAAAAAATCTTTGGTTGCCACGATAGTCCCAAATACACCGTTACTATGGCATCCCCTTTCTCACGTTATTGGTCAGTGTCGCAAGGAAGCTAATCTTTTAATTTCCCAATGGCTATCCGGTAGTGTGTGTGGAACGTCGCAGTTCTTCCTTCTGTTCATTCCGTTTCACTGATTGGTTCATGGGAAAAATACAGATGATGTGAAAGTTCGGTTTTGTTTAGTGTCAAACTCAAATGTATGTCTTCTAATATGGATTTAAAACACATTAATTAACACATGAAGAACATTACTGCCCAAAAGTTTTGTAAGTTGTTATCAGACATATTGATGGTTTGTTTTGGAGTTGATAGCCCTGTTGAGTATAGCTTTGCTTTTGTTGGCCAAGTTACTAGATAGCTATATATATGCTATACTCAACGAGCTATCTCAGTCGGCAAATTTTGACGATTTTGCTGGCTGGAATACAGTTTAAATAATATTATAATATTTATTTAACCCATGACTTTATTTAAGTGATAGCCTACCTTAAAGTCACGAAAGTCGTGAAAATATTTCGGGAATTTACAAAAAAAAGTCGCCAGCATTACTTGTCGCAAGCAGCCTAAACTTATAAAAGACGCGTACCAAAAGTCGCGAGACGCCATTTTCAGAAACATTTTTGCGCGCAGAAAATGCATAAATCGAAGCAATCGAGGAATTTTCCTCTAAGAACGACATTCTCAATAAGAACACACCCACTTTTCACATTCAGTGACTTTTGTCAGTCATTTATGGGCTGAAACAAGACGCTGGAATACAGCTAAAGGAGAGATGGCAATTCTACGCTGGGCAATTCTTCAGGGTTCACCTTTCCGGTGTCACAGTAAATTTTAACTCCCCTAAATAATGACTCCCCAGTCATAATAAACTAGCTTATAGTGACTCCCCCATCAAAATAAATTAGTTAATTATAACTCCCCAGTTAATATAAGCTAGTAAATTATGACTCTCTAGAGTTAACATTTCCTAGGAAATCTTGACGCCCCTGGTTTAAAATGACTCCCCTCTTAAATCTTGCTTAAAAACTTTTAAAATTCATATGGCCATTCCTTGGACGTCGAAACTTTAAAAAATTTAAATTTTGTCCACTCATTCCTTCACCGAATACCTTATTCTCAACTTCAGTTGAGCTAGAGTCTGAGAATGTTTGTGTTTGACTGAACTTTCGTATATTTGAACAACTACAATTGGGCCTTCGAGTTAGCTGGAAAATACTGAAGTTGAGCCCAGTGTGGTTAGCACGTTCGACTATATCATAAGGTATATGATAACTTATTTTGTCATTAAATTTTCTCAGCCATTTTCAAACTGTGCAATGAAGTCTTTCAGTTCTAAACCACCCGAGTCCCGAATCAAAACATTCGAAAAGTTAAAGATATGCACTGCAATGACTTCTTTTGATGGGTGGGGGTCACTAGTTTATTTTGACTCCCTGACATTTTTCAATCCGAAATAATGGGGAGTCATTATTTACTAAGGGAGTCATTATTTACTAGGAAATTTCTACTCTAGGGGAGTCATTATTTCCTAGCAAAGATTTAAAAACAAATCTGTTGTACAAAAATGTGAAACATTGAAAGACTTGCAGAAAAGGATGTCTAAAAAAAAGTTAGTCCAAAAGTATGGTGTCCCAAAGAACACAATATCAACCTGGGTTAAGAATGGAAAATGGAATGGCACAAAATCTAAGCGAAAAAAATTTCCTATCCCCTTCTCGATATCTCTAACTTTTCTCGTGGTCCCCTGAGAGTTCGAAATATCGAGAGTCGACTGTATATGTTTTGTTTAAAGCATTTTCCCACAATCTTTCGTAAAGCCGAATCTCCACTAGGCGGAAAATTTAGCGGCGGGCGACCTTTTCCACCTCGATATTTTCCACGGCGGAATGACAGTTTAATCTCCACTAAACTTTAAAAAGAGCGCTACTTTGAATCAAACATAAACAACATGAATCAATTATCGAAGATACGCTACTTACTTTTTTTAAGAAGTGCTTTCATTTATCGAACTATTTGTCTAAAGAAGAGGAAAGCAAGCTCAACAAAAAGACGTTTTTGGGTTCGAAAGATATACCTTGAGCGCAATGCCAAGGGTGAATATTACAATATTATATGAGATATGAGGCTTCATGATCATGAAATGTTTTTCAATTATTTTCGCATGTCACCGAGAACATTAGAGAACTTCTTGGATATGTAGGTCCAAGCATTGCTAAAAGGTTAACAAAAATGCGGGATCCAATTTCAGCTGACCAAAGACTCGCTGACATGTTACGCTATCTCACGACTGGTGATGCCCATAGTTCGATTGCAGCTAGCTACAGAATGAGTCCAACAACTGTTTGTCGGATTATTCATGAAACTTGTTCTGCTATGTGGAATGTGCTGGGAGAATATATCAAGCCCCCAGGTAGCATTGAGGAATGGAAACAAAAATCTGACGAATTCGAGGCGAGATGGAACTTTCCCAACGCAATAGGTGCTATTGATGGAAAACATGTTGTAATGTTCGCTCCTGTTCGTTCGTCCTCAAGTTACTTTAACTACAAAAAAGTCACAGTATAGTGCTAATGGCCGTTTGTGACGCAAAGTACCGATTCACATTAGTTGATATCGGTGATAGTGGAAGATAAAGTGATGGCAGTGTGTATAACAATAACCACTTGGGTTTCGGCATTGAAAATAACTGTCTCAACATTCCTAATGATAGCAAACTAAATGGAAGTGAAAAAATACTTCCTTACGTTTTCGTAGCTGATGACGCTTTTGGTCTCAAAAGGCACATGTTGAAACCCTATCCATTCACAAATTTATCAACAGATAAGTTGGTTTTTAACTATAGGCTGAGTTGAGCAAGAAGTAAGTAAGTAAGTAAGTAAGATAACTACAGCTATTGCCTTATAAATTAAGTTGACCAGGAAGATCCTAATGGGTTACAACTAGGAGAATGGAGACGAGATGAAGCTAACATAAACGGACTGTCACCTATTAATGCAAGAGCCTCAAATAATTACACTGGTGAAGCAAAATTGGTTAGAGATAAGTTCAAAGATTATTTCAATAACGAAGGCGCAGTTGAGTGGCAGTGGGATTATGTTAATAGGGCAAAGTAGCTGTAAAACGTGTACTTAATTCTAATTGTTAAACATAAACTAGTTTTATTTCATGTGCACACTTGTTGATAAACATAAGATATGGTGGACTTACAGAAACATGAAGAATTAATATATCAGTCAGAAATGCATATTTTGAATTAAAATCAAAGCAAAATCATTTCTCTATATATTCCGTGTTTTTCAGAGTTGATTAATTATTGTTGACAAATGGAAGAGTATCACTAGAACTAAAAATTTCTTGAACATATTGGTAATTAATTCTTCATATGTCACACTATTCCTAGTTTCGTTATTGTACCTTTTAAGTACCAAAGGTTTCATGACATAATTTTTGGTATATTGGCAACTGATTTTCAAGTAAAAGTATTGGCAACAGGATCATGTTGAAAATAGGTATATATCTTCTGTTTATCCAGAAATATATACATATAAATATCCTATAAATCAATATATTGCTCTCCAAACTCAATGTCATAGAGGAGCACGTCTATTTTTAGTTTTGCCATTCTCATTTTTCGTTTTGAAAATCCACTTAAAACTGGAATAATGCTGTTGCAATATGACGTAGCTTCATCAACAACAACTGGTTGCTTTTCTCATTGACAGTTAATTATTTCATTGTTCATATCTTTTAGATGGCTCAGAAATGGATCACTGTTGTAATCTGACATTGTTGTTTGACTCTTTCTTTTGAAAGCACTTCGCCTCTTCAGGGGTGGTGATTATAAAGGAGCATCACTGCAAATAGAACTTGGAGAATGTGCAGAAGAAATAGGTGAAGGATTTGCTGATGGTAGTGGTGATTGGAAGTCTGTTTGTTGAGTTGCAGACTGTAAGTCTTGAGTTGTAGACTGCAACCCTTGAGTTGGAAATTGCATTGGCAATGTCACATTACTATCCGTCGGTTTTTTTGCACTCCGTTCATGCAAAAAAGCCATTTGATCGAAGTATTTACATGTTGGCAACGTTGAATGAGGAGCACCAGATCTAGTTAGTGCTCGTCTTCTATTAAGGCATCTTTTTAAAATATCCTTGACATTCTTTAATGTTTTTTGGAGAAATATGACTGAAACATAAAAAATAATATAAAGTTCAATTTATTCAAACAACTTCGTTGGCTGTAAACAAATTCCTGAATTCAGTAGTTTCATTCTATCTGTATTCTCGTATTAATTACAGATAGTTACACTCCATCTTCATAATAAATATGAAAAGTATGATAGGATGACTATCAAGCCAGCTTCAAGCTTTAAACTTGAAGCTTTGCTTTGTGATTTGTGGATAAACAATGCATTACCATTTATATATAACCATTTATATGCATTTATTTGTCAAAAATTATGATTAAAAATACAGTACTGACCATCTTGCTGAAATATGTCTGAAAGCTTCTTCCATGCATTCGCTTTCATGTTTCTATTCTTGTAATTACTATCATTTGTGTCCCAAAGACACCTGTAACCTCGTAACGTTTCGATGAAAGCTTCTTTATCAAGGCAATCTTCATCAGGCACAATGGGTTCCTCAGAATTTTCTTGTGAATCACTTGCTCCTTCCATTTGGGAAGCCCCAATCAAAGCATTTAAATCAAAAAAATTAACAGCATCATCACAACCAAACGTGTTGTCTGGTTCGTAGGCCATCTTGTTTTTCTATGAAGAATTGCTTACCTTAGCAAAAAAAGGCATTTTCCGTGCGAGCGGAAAATGTCGAGAGGCGAATAGTAGAACTTGTTTCTACTATTCGCCTCTCAACTTTTTCCGCCGCGACATCGTTAATTATTGCGCAATGTAGACTACTGCGCATGTGGAGCAGCGGAAAAAGTCGCCCGCTGCTACATTTTCCGCATAGTGGAGATTCGGCTTTAGAAAAGGATTCATTTGAAAAGGATTCATTTACAGCGACAGCCGAACAAGGCGAATCCTGATTATGCAAATGGAATACAAGAAGATATCAGAAAAGGAAATTTGGGACATTTGCTAATAGAACTGTCCAAACTCGTAGCATTTGTCTAGATTTTGTTGATAGAAGGCATATAAAGCTTTTAAACTTTTTGAACTCTTTCTTGTTTGGCCTGTTTTCTAATAAACGCCACTTTTCGGTGCTTAATAAAGGGTAGCATTTATCAGAAGGCGTCGCTTTATAGAGGAAATACTGTAATCAATATCTTTTTCATAAACATTAGCTTACATTGATGTAACGTTTATACCGGCCTATTCGTGCAAGGGCCACCGGGGCAAACACACGACAGAGCACATAACGATACTGAACACCCAAGCATACTATAACCGGGGTATGGCGTAACC
Source organism: Turritopsis dohrnii (assembly GCA_027922465.2). NCBI lineage: Eukaryota > Metazoa > Cnidaria > Hydrozoa > Anthoathecata > Oceaniidae > Turritopsis > Turritopsis dohrnii. The sequence continues at coordinate 1,781,226 of BQMF02000016.1, forward strand.
ATGTATAGAGAGAGATATGATTATTACAAACGGCATTACGCAGCAAAGTTTGAAAAATCTCTTGGTATACTTTTCGAGCTCCGCACTAGGCATATCCATAAACCGTACATCTCTTACATTTGGGGCTTCCCTTTGGTATGTATTTCAAGTTGAGATGTCCTTGTGTTTAATAGAGTGTTACTCATGCGTGGTCGTGGATGCATAAACATTACTAAGTTGGTCTTTGTCACAACTACGAGATTTTTAGGGATAGGAAAGGTCAATGGTAAATGTATCTATTACAGCAGAGGGCAATTTTACTTTATAGACCTCATGTAGGGAAAGGACGTTTGACTTCGCAATTACATCCAAAAATTTCAGGACGTTTACAAAACTATAAATAGAGATGTGACGAGCTCTAGGACATGAGAAAATGGTAAGTCTCAATTTCCGAGTTTGTTTGTCGCATAACAGCGACCAATATGAGTGCTGCATTGCTGACCCCAAACTTGGCAGCAGTAAGTTAGATGAGGCGTGAAAATAACAAATTTGTTTCAGAAATGGAGTTACCACCTAAAGCAAGTTCAATGTTTTCATTGATTTTACGATTTGGATGCTGGAACAAAATATACTCTGTTTTGGCGAAAAGTTGTTTGCATTGAGCCATTCCCAAAGATATTGGAGGTCAGAATTGAGCAGCTTGAAAAGGGATCTCAAGTTGACAAGGGACTCCACGAACGATGGAATAACTCCAAAGATGTTAAAATTCTTAAGAACTGTATATGAAGTTACCGGATGTTTCAAACGAGCGTTAAGCTTTAATGGTCAATTATCATAATCCAGTTATTACGGTAGCAGCGATAACGAATACCGTATTAAAACACCCTTGGACTCCTACTACTCCTCATCCTCCTCCTACTCCAGCCGAAATGGCAATTAGTCTACGATCCGAAGACATCAGTTTCGAGACTCGCGCTTTTTAATAGATTAATTTTGCTGACTGAAATCAGTATTTTAAAACTGCTAAAAAGAATACGGTTTTTGAACTTTTTAGCAAAATGAAATTATTATTAGAATAAGAATTCGTACAATATATATTTGACTACATTTTTATTATATATTTTTATTTTAATATTTATAATATTTCCATAACAACAAAAATAAAATGGTCTGTGTTTTATAACATCACCTCATGTTTCGAAAAGACCCGTATGAGTTAGTTAGTTAGATCGAAGTTTCACCTTCGTGTTGTGGGGTTGTTGCATGATAAGAAAGTTTTAGATAAAATAACCCTGTATTTTTCAATTGTTATAATTCCATTCTTGCCGTTTCCTTTTCAGGTTCCGATTCTCTATAATACAATCTTGTCACTGATAGGGTCTGCGGCAGCAGTCGATGCACTGCTTGGTCGATGTACCACAACTGAAAAAATTAAAAACTATACCACCAATAACACAATTGGTTATAATAACTCTGCCAATACTTTTATTTGAAAACAATTACTTCGTTACTGATATGTCAGTTTTGAAAGCCATACAAGGGTCTTTTCATCAAGGACACCAAATGTTTGGTGAATCTGCTGGTCAACAATGTACATGTTCTCTAATGTCAGTTGCATTTACTCATGTGAAAAGCCAGGGGTATTGGACATCCTATGATTTGGATTTTATTATTAAAATGGGGGATGAAATCTATAAGTCCCTCAATCAAAATACCTATTTGATGATAGCTGAACTTCCAAAAACATTATCTCTACTCAATTCGTCTATTGATATTTGTTATGCGAAACTGGTGTGCTATTTGAACAAAATATCCCTTCTTATTGTAATGGAGTACTGATCTTACTGAAAGGCATATGCTTCGGCGTATTGTGGACTCAAAAATGCTACTTTCTATTTGATTCCCATAGTAGAAATGCTCAAGGGAGGTCATGTTCAAATGAATTTTCAATTTTGATGAAATTTAAGACTAAGAATTCACTAAAGATGTTTGTTATTGAAAACTACTTACAAAGAAGTGATGAAAATGTACAGTTTGAAATTCATTATCTCACAGTATCTAAAAATGACCCCTCAGCCAGTCTATATGCAAATTATCGAAAGTTAAGAAAGAATACTATTGAGAAAGAAAGTTGTCGAGAAAGAAAGTCTACCAATTTAGAAAAAGAAAAGTGTAGAATGCGAAATTCTTCTGAGAGTGCAAAAGAAAAATGTCGTAAGCGTAAATCAACAGAAATTGAAAAGCAAAAATGCTGTTATCGCAAAGCAGCTGAAGTTGAAAAAGGAAAATGTCGACAAAGAAAAGCAACTGATATTGAAAAAGAAAAGTGTCGACAAAGAAAAGCAACTGACATTGAAAAAGAAAAGTGTCGACAAAGAAATGCAACTGACATTGCAAAAGGAAAGTCTCGACAAAGAAATGCAACTGACATTGCAAAAGAAAAGTGTCGTAAACTCAAGGCAACTCAAGATGCTAAGGACAAAAGCTGTAAAAGAAAGCGAATTACCAAACACTCTATATCAGATCGTATTTCGGTCTTCAAAAGAGCAATACAAGAAGGGCCTTACTTTATTTGTGTTGTTTGCAACCGCTGCTTATATAAAAGAACAGTGAAGAATTTTGATGAAACTTTATATGAATTTGAGTTCCATCATTTATTCACATTTGTTGAAAGTTTTGATGGCAATCACTACATTTGTTTTACATGTGACAGATATCTTAAAACGAAACAAGTTCCATGTCAGGCTGTTAAAAATAGATTGGAGCTTGATGAAATTCCAAAAGAAATTTTGTGTCTCAATCACCTTGAGAAAATTTTAATTGCCAAACGTATGTTATTTAAGAAAATTGTAGTCATACATGGTAAAGGTGAACAACCTAAGATCAAAGGTGCTATTTGTAATGTCCCTGTATGTGCTGATGCAGTCAGTGAGTGTCTTCCACTCCCAGATAACATCAATGGTGTGATACCAGTGAAACTTAAGCGAAAACTTGCATTCAAAGGCCATATTCATTTTGAAGATGTTGACCCTGAGCGTGTGAAAAAGGCACTACAGTATTTGAAGACCAACAATCCATTCTACTCAAATATTTTAATAAGGATTGATAATATAAACAAAGAATTATTATCATTAACAGATACTGATGTAATTGTAGATCAAGATGTATTTCCTATTGATATTGAAGATTTGGAAGAGGAAAATTCCCTGAATAATGATCGAATAAATAGTGATGAAATGGTTATTATTCCTAATATTTACAGTCAGAATGAAAACCTTTTGAATATTGCACCAGGAGAAAACAAAATGCCAGAATCATTTTTTATGATGATTTTTGTGAAGAGCAAGCGTTCCCTTATCTACTTCCTAAAGGAAAATTTGGGTACAAAGTTCTTAGATCTGTTCAATTGTCTCCAGTGAAATATTTTAACCAGCGGCTGCTTAATTACTCACAAAGATTTTCCTCCAATGCAGATTTCATATTTTTCGGACACTACGTTGTTCAACAGATAAATCTTTACAATCAAATGAATATCGCCACATCCAAAGTTAGTGGAACCTTAAATGCTGGACAGTTGCAAAATAACTATAAAGAGACCATTCGTTCTTTTATTTCAGAAGACAAAGGTTTCACATTCATGAAATCTGTCAAAGGCACCCCTGCACACTGGAAGAACTTCTTATATGATGTATTAGCAATGGTTAAACAGCTAGGTCTACCTACATTTTTTGTCACTTTATCATGTGCTGATTTGAAATGGGCTGAATTGATATCAATTATTGATAAACTAAATTGTTTTGGTACACACGGGGAACTGAACTACTTTGAAAAATTCAGAAGATTAAATGCCAACCCTGTTCTTACTGCCAGGCATTTTCAATTTCGAGTGGAAACCTTCTTCAAGGAAATTATTTTGCATAAAGACGGCCCATTAGGAAAAGTAGAATTTTACGTCATTAAAGTACAATTTCAATTTCGAGGCTCTCCACATGTTCATTCATTTGTTTGGGTGAAAGATCCACCTGTACTAACACTTGAGACTAAAAATACATATTTAGAATTCATTGATTCTATTGTCAAGGCAGATTTGCCAGATGAACTAAATGAACCTCATTTATATGAACTAGTTAGTCAATACCAAATTCACAAGCACTCAAAATCCTGCCGAAAGTATAAGAATGCTCCATGCAGATTTCATTATGGCCGATTTTCCACTGATAAAACAATTTGCGCTGAACCGTTAGAGGGATCATTACCTGACACTGATAAATTCAGAATCTTATCAGAGCGAGCAAAGATTTTGAAAAGTAAAAAATTATGTTGATGAATATTTAGACCCTCACAAACATTCCTATGTAAGTGACTTATCCATTTCAGAAATTTTGATTTCCCTTGACATAAATGAAGAAGATTATTATCGCATGCTTTCCATTTCTTCTGGGGAAGATTTTGAAATTCACTTACGGCGACCACCAAACTCTTGCTTTGTTAATAATTATTTTGCGATAGGATTAGGGGAGTGGGAAGCTAATATGGATATCCAACCAGTTTTTAACTATTACAAGGCTGTTTCGTATATGTGCTCCTATTTTTCAAAAGCTGAAACGGATTCATCTGTTGCAATGAAAAAGGCTGCAGAAGAAAGCGAAAACTTGAATTTTAGGGATAAACTGAAGAAATTAGCTATTGCATTTTTATCTCACAGACAATGTTCTTTGCAAGAGGCAGTTTACCAACTTATGCCGGAGTTATGGTTGAGAAAAACATTTCCTGTGGTTACCTTTGGAAATAGCAATTTGCCTGACAAAAGATATAGAATTTGCAAACGTGAACAAGAGCTAAGTGAGCTACCACAAGATAGCACAAACATATTCAAACGTAACAATTTAGACCGTTACATGGAAAGACCAGATAAGAACTTCAAAGGAGGTAAATACGGTGTTCTTGATACTATTTGCTATGCTGAATTTTTAGCTTTTTATGTATTAGACACAAAACCCATGTTTGATGAAAATGATTCTCAACCAGAAGTACTTCATGATGATTCCGGTGAAGTACCATGCAATTACCCAAAATCGATACCGCTCATGTCATCCAAAGAGAAAATAAAATGTCGTGGTATTAGAAAAGTTATTAGGTATCATACTCCAAACCGTGTTACTCAGCCTGAAGCATATGCCCACCACTTACTACTTTTATTTTACCCTTTTCGTAATGAAAGTGAGCTTCTATGTTGTGAAACTAAGACCTACACTGCTAAGCTAAATCAGACGCACGTTTTAGAGATTGTAAACCAAAACAAACTCCGGTATGAACCTTGGGGTGACCTAGTTGACACAGTTTTAATGAATCACACTTTAAGACCAAGAACTGATGCCTTTGCTGAACAAGAAAATGATGATCTCTTAGTTGAAAATGAATCTGTTGAAGAACATGAAACTTTTTCAGATCTTTTCAGTAATTTGAATTCATCTAACGCAGGGCTTGACACGACAACTGATGAAGAAATCAACCATTCAATTTCAACACTTAATAATAAACAGCGAGAAGTTTTTAATATTGGTAATTCATGGGCCAGACTCAAAGTAGTATGTAATTTCTGTAAAGATATCAATGAGGTAGAACCCTTGCAGTTGTTTATAACTGGTGGTGCTGGTACTGGTAAATCACATCTAATAAAAACTGTAGCTGCAATGCTTATGAAAACTTTGAACTACCGTTCATTGAATCCAGAAAAACCTAAAGTTTTGATGTTAGCACCAACAGGAGTTGCTGCCGTTCAAATAGCTGGAAATACAATTCATTCTGCATTTGGAATACCTGTTGATTGTAGAGGCTTACAAGCTCCAAAACTTCCAGATAAAAAGAGGTGCTCATTTCGGCTGAAATTAGAGGAGCTTAAGGTAATAATTATAGATGAAATATCTATGGTAGCCAATAAGCTATCATTACATATTCATCAGAGGTTATTAGATACTTTTGGCTACTCTGGAAATTCCATGAAACCTTTTGCTGGCCTAACAATTATTGTTGTTGGAGATTTGTATCAGCTCCCGCCTGTGATGCAGCGTCCTGTGTTTGCTGATTATCACAATGAAATGTATAACATCTATCATCTGTGGAAGGTGTTCAAAATGTGTGAGCTTACAGAAGTAATGCGCCAACGTGGAGATAACACTCTTATTGACCTTTTGAACAATGTTCGGATAGGAAGGATCACTTCCGACGATGAAGAGATCTTGTAATCAAGATTCATATCAAAGGAAAATGAGAACTACCCTAATGAAGCCTTTCATATATTTGCTGAAAATGAACCAGCCAGGCAACATAATCATGTAATGCTAGAGAAACTTGACTATACTCTTTTTACTGTACAAGCTGTAGACCAAGTACCTAATGGGGTTCCAAGTCACATATATGACCGAAAATTGACTCTAAATCAAAGTCAAACGAATGGCCTAAGTTTCGAATTGAAAATTGAAAAGTTGGTGCAAGAGTGATGTTAACATCGAATTTAGATGTGTGTGATAAATTGATCAATGGCTAAATTGGTACGATTAAGCACATCACGAGAAAACAATTCTGTAAAAACAATATACATAAAATTTGATGATTTAAAGGCTGGTCATTTAAAAAAAATTACCGACGCCTTTGCTAGACAAATCGATGCAGTTCCTATTGAACGTATAACAACAGACATAAAAACCAGCCCTAAAAAAGAAGCATCACCAGTAGTAAAGAGGACACAATTCCCTCTCGCTTTAGCATGGGCTTGCACAGTGCACAAGGTCCAAGGATTAAGTTTGAACCAAGTTGTAATCAGTTTTGATTTACTAAAACAAAAGGCATTTAACCATGGTCAAATTTACGTTGCTCTTAGTCGAGTTACTTCCTTAGAAGGGTTATTTTTAACTGGCGAATTTAAAAGACCAGCAATATCAGCTGACCCACGAACTAGTAGAGAATATAAGTGTTTAAGGGAGAATCAAGACCTTGGAAGGGAACCTGGTAACACTGATGACGATTCATTATCGTTAATTATATGTAACGTAAGGTCATTCAGAAAACATCTAGGTGACATAAAGGCAGATGTACGTTTTACGAAAAGTAATATAATGCTTTTAACTGAAACCCAAATGACAAATGATGATAAAGTCTTATTAAAAGGATATACAGGATTGCATAACAACAGCTCCCACAAATATTCAAGTCTGGCTTGTCTTTTTGGTTGTGACCTCAGAATAATTGAAGAGTTTCCTTGCGAAGGACTTTGTATTTATCGGTTCTTTTTAGAAAATGAGAGTTTTAGAATATTGCTTCTGTACAGGAGAAATGGCACGGCTATGTCAACTTTTCACGAACTTTTGCAATACGTAACTGCAGCTTATGAAATAGACATTTTAACTGGAGACTTCAATGTCAATCCAAATGACCATATAAGATCTATATTAGAAGACTACGATCAACTCGTATTAGAACCAATCTGATCATCTGTACATTAAAAAAGCTTTCGTCCTAAATTATAATATTGCCGTTTCTGTTCACCACGTTCATTTTTCTGACCATGCTTCTATCAAAGTTTCCCTGGAGAAAGTAATCAAAGAATGACTCTCTGAAAGTCATTTGATCTCCTTCCATCGTAATTGAAGGATTTTTTTTTTATTTTTTTTTTGTGGAAGTGGGACTTAGAGATTGTGCTTTGGTACGATTAATCTACATTGTCTGCCCTTTTTACTCAGGCTAACTGCATTAACTTTCATGACGCAGCGTTGATCTGCATGACTGAGAACTTTTGAACAATTGCGCTAGTAAGAGCCGGCGTAAAAAGGGCCAATAAAGGTATATATTTTATAAACATTTTGTTATTTTCCTACATTTATTAATTTCGCTAGTATAGCGAAGTATTGGTATGGTCGTTCTATGTATCTCCATGACATTTTGGACGATCTCACTAAAGTAAATAATTGCATATAAAAGCCATGTCTGCACACACCTTAGCAATAAAATCTTTTGCAGGCTGACTAACGGGCTAAATTTGGACCAAATTATGAAAGTTCTCCAATTTCCTTAAAAATTTGCACAAAGCGCAATTGAAAGGTGCTGATTTCGAATTTGACAGTCATTTTTTCAAATTTGCCCAAAATTTGGCAATGCTATATTGAGATTTGTGTAATTGTGACACCGTCCTGAAGACGGTATAATAAGTTTTGATCTATTTGTTTTGTATAATTGCGAGTTGAAATTCTGCTACTGTTATCAACTATTGTATCTCACAGTTCTATGAACAGTATCTATTGGTTAGAATTGTGAGAATGCAATATAGCGAAATTTTCGACTTCCAAGTCGTCTTGTTTATTTTAATATTGTGATGTACCTTTTTATATTCATATTATATGATAGCATATTAGAGACACTATTCTTCCGAACATTTACAATAATTAGTTGCCTTAATCCTTAAACGTTTGTTAGCTTTGATCACCTAGTATTTTGTTAATGTTCACACCATAGCATAACCTCCTGTCAAAAATATTTCTGTTTGTGAATAATTTTACTTATTGTTGCTTCAATTTGAGCAAAACAGTTATTAACGGTATTAACATTATAAATTTAGTTCATTAAAAATAATTATTATATATTTCCCCATAGGGCGAAATATATGTTAAAACCGGCATTTTCTTTCTCCTCCTTCTTCTCCTTTTCGTTCACTTTTATAGCCGCGGTTCAGTATTGAATTTTCGGCTACCCATAGTAGATAAGAATAGAGGCTAGTGTACCGTGAAGTAGTACGCCATTTTGTTTCAGTCAGTGCAGATGGGCTTTGGAAGACTGCTTTTTTGTGCAAACTTTTAAAATGATTCAATAGATAAAACGTTAAATGATGGAAATAAATCGTTTTATTTCTTAAAAAGTTTTGTAAAACTTTTGAATGAACGTGTAAAAAACAGAAAAACATCTGATATTGATGATGTTTTGTTTTTGTTGAAAACAATATAGTGTTATTTATGATGATTGGTAGTTAAATGCTTGGAACAACAAACCATTGAAGCTGTGATTTCAGTGCAAAGGTGAAAATTCATTATCAACAGCCAGGGTGAAGATTTATTTATGTAGCCCAACTGTACTGAAAGCACGATGATAATACAGCCATAATAAAGGAAACTCTTTTCATGTGGAGAACAACCAGTTCAACCATTTAATTCAAAGAGTACATACAAAAACAGCAAGTAAATATATGATGTCGTATATGCAAGAAAAAGTTCAGAAAACCAATTACGTATATATAATGTTTTAATACACAGAGGATTGAGACAAATCTTGAAATTGAAAGAATGATGGTCGAGTGTGCTTTTCTGGATAGTTGTTTAATTCAACAACAGAAACATAGTTTACTATGAAGTATATATATGGTCATGCATCAGTATACATTTGATGCTGTATATCATATTTTATTTTGCAAAATTAAATATATGACTGTCAATTTTCCTTTTACGAACAACGAACATAAATTTTTGAAATGTTTCATCTATAAGAATTTGATCTTTCACTTTGGTTTGCATATAACTGAACCCTAAACAGCATCTCGTCTTAACAAAACCATTGGAAAATGAAAAAGGAAATAAGTCGATGAACATCTAAATCTTTTATAGTCACTTAGGTCGCATGTTTCTCGTGTTTACAAGCTTGTAAGGATTTGATGAAAACCGGGGGTGGTAGTTTTTGCAACTGCGAAGGTAATTAACATTTAATACAACGTATTCCCGTTAGACATAATGACTACGTGAGCATTTAACTTTGTAATGTTATTGCATTCATTGTCTCGATATATACGATGTACTGTAAAAGTATCCCTTTGGGGTTAATACAAAAATTTATGACTTATGCACGGGGAGTTTAATTGTATAATTATTCTGTTGAATAGAGCCGTTTAGTGGAAAGATCATTGCCTACCCCCAGAAAATTAATGAAATCATAACAGAGTGAATATGTTAAAATGTGCGACCTAAGGGGCAGATTACATAATCCCGGTTAGCCGGAAAGAACTTTCATCCTGCCTTGCCGAGATGAATTTCAACTCAGTGTTATATGCAAAATTTTCATCCCATTTAGGCGGGACGGGACAAAGCCAAACCTGCCTTTAAAAGAGGAAACGATACTTTTGACAAACTACGCATGCTCAAACCTCAAACTTGTCCGGTTGACCGGGATGAAGCGATTACATGGGAAAATTTCATCCCGCCTAATCGAGATCCCGGCTCTTAATAGCCGAGATCTCGGTTAGGCGAGATGAAAATTTCAACATGTAATCGCGATGGGAAATTTATGATGATTTGACCAGGATGCCAAGACCTTGGCAAGGAGGGATGAAATTTCATTCCGGCTAACCGGGATCATGTAACCAGCCCCTAAGTGACTTTAAGGGATTGTATCTTGCGATCTATTTTACTTTTTTGTAAAATTATTTTGCCTTTTGAACGATCAAAGATTGAAGTTTGGCTCACAAAAAACTCTTTTCTATAAAAAGCTCGATTTTTTCATCTTCGTTTTTCTTCTTCCATCTTCATTATTCTTCCAAATTTTATCATGAAAAAGTTCTTAAGCTCGACACAGCGCAAAAAGAATTTTTCATAATCTCATAACCTTCAAATTTGCCAAGCATTTATAAAAACTGTGCAAGTTCACTTGAAACGTACTTTAGTAAGGACAGCATTTTTATCTGAGTATCAGGTTGATGGTAGTTATTCTGTAATTATTTTATCACACATTTTTCTCATGGTTATCAATGTTTATTGATATTATTGACAAAAATTTCGCAACTTTGGGGAAATATATAGTCGCATTTTTGCGAATCTTGTTGATGAATGAATTATGCAATTTTATGATTTTTTTTACACTATGTTCCTTTTTGATGTTCTCCATTCCAATTACTTTCTTTAACAATGTATAAGTCTAGCCTTTTTTCCGAATGTTTCACAAAATAGCAGTTTTTAAAGAGAAGCCTCAAATTTTTGATACTTGAATGTTTTTGTGTGGCAATAATTTCAATAATAATTGAAAATTTAATAACTTGTATATACCAAAATGTATTTTTATTATATTCACGTTTTCCAAGCTGTATGTTTTTTTACAAACTGAAGAAAATATTCTTAGTGTATTAAACAGAGGACAGAAATGTTGAAAAAAACTTTATGCATTATGGACATAATGTACATATATCAAATCAACGATTGACAGCTAATGACTTTGAAATTTGAATGCAGAGAAATCACAAATCCATTTGTTGCATTTCATGATAGTTCACACCTGTTCAAGTCGTCGTTTTGGAAAACGAAATTGAAAGCATTCCAAATACCAAGATATTGCATTGAGCTGGAGTTTGAACTGAAAATCATGTTGATCAATTAGTATAACCCTTATGAACACTTGTTCAGCTGATACGTGACGAATCCATAACTCACAATTATTGCAGCAAATTAAAACTATGAAGACTTTTAGCATGTAAGTTCCTAATAATAAATGTCATTTTTGGATTGATGAAACTGGTCTGGTTTTGTCAAAAATGTAATATTGATGTCTTTTTCAGGCTGATCAATATGGTCGGTTTTCATATCGTTCGACGAATGGAATTCGTATGAAAATTGTTTTGATATCGCTGAAAGAAGATTTATAACTGTTACGTTACTTATGGCGTTATAAAACATGAGAAATAGTAAAAGAAGCTTGATATCGTTTCGTTAATCCCAAATGTAGACGACAAGTAAAGATAGATGAAGTGCAATACATGTTATCAACATTACCTCGAATTATCTCAGCGACATTGCAGTCTTTTCGTTATGGTGAAAACTGGTTTAATAAAATATTAAATGAGAAATATTTTTGCTGTGTTAACAAGTTAAAGAAATAACACAAACTGTTTATTTGTAAAATGCTTTCCAGTTATTATTGCCCCTTTTTTCTATGATCTTCAACAACTAAACACCTAATAGGGACCCTTCTAAGCAAATTATTCTAGCCGAAGAAGTTATAATCTCGTCGGAAACAATTTCATCAGTTTCCTCCGTCGAGAATGTTGTCGCTCCTTCTGTGTTTGCGCCGGTCAAAATGCTCAAAATGTTTTTGCGACAATGATCATACCGCTTTGCGCCTATGGCTCTATTTTCAATGTTATTATGGTTGCTTATAAAGCAAATATTAAAAACGTTCATTTGCTGCTACCGTTTTCCGCCATCTGGCTCTTGTTTCAGTTTAAAATGTAATTTGAATTTTGTATAATATAATATACTGTATAATTGTAGATTGTGAACGAAAGAGATTCCATATTAGTTATTGAACGATGAGGTTCTTTTCCCTGAAATGTAACACGAGCTCAAAATAAATATCAAAGGGATTGAAAGGGGGTTTTTGAAATAATTACTTATTTACAGAACCAATACTTTTAATACCGAGGTTTCCCATTATTTTTTTTTCCAGATTCATCCGTCAATAATTACAACGTCACCGCCAATACACAACAACCGCAAAGCTAAACAAACACACGGTTATGTACAAAGACAAACACTCTTATATCCGAAATTTTAATACAGTGTGTATCAAAAAATTGGAAACAAGAAATATGACCGCAAGTCTCGAAGCAGATATCCAATTCATTCTTATAAATTTTGTATCAATGGAATCTTTATCTTTTTTGTCTTTCTCATGATGTATTTTTTGTAGGAAATGGAAAGAAAGAAGAAGAGAAAATCCAAAAGATATGTTTGAAAAACTCATTGATTTCTAAACAAACAATTAAGGCAAAAGGTAAAAGCCGTATCTTTATTGTTTAAAGGCGCAAAATCGTTATGTGACATCTGAGACTCTCAATTAAAACAATGGCTTACGTAAAATTTATTCAAACGTGCGTAACAGTAGCTTTGTTAAGGTGAAAACGATAATAAATTGTTATGCAACTGTTTTTTGTTTGTTTTTTTTGCAAATTGATCTTATTGTTGAATACCTTAATTGATCGTTAAGAAATTAATGGGTTTTTCCAAACTTCTTTTTTCGATTCTCTCCTCTCCTTCTTTTCCGTTTCATGCAAGAAATACATCATTAGAAAGAAAAACGATAAGGATTCCATTGATAGAAAAATTATAAGAATAAATTGAATGTTTACTACACACGTCATAAGTGCAGAAATAATTTTCTCATACGGCAGTTTGTTAATTACTTTCCACTTAATTACAAAGAAAGTTGTAAATTTATTCGAATTTTAATCACAACAGTAAATGTAATTGCTATTATATCGGAGTGTCAATTGTTCATAAAAAATCAGACTAATAAAATGTCGGATAAAATTCCTTAGAACTTCTGAAATATTTAACATTTCAACGTGATTTTAATGTCATTGAATAGCCCTTCTCTTTCTCTTTCTTTTAGTATAAAACTTTTCTTATATTAAGAATCATGTCAAACGCTAGAGTGAATAATTTTTTCGGTAGCCTTATTTTTGAAACACACTGTATGTGTTACCATCAAAAAGAAAAATAAGCATTTCAGTCAGTAAAACAATTAAAAAGAGGAAACTATTAAGCGAAAAAAAATAGTTTCTTATCATTTAGAAACCGTTTTTTCCGTCGATAATAATTCTCTTTTGCTGCAAAATTTCTCCATCTGGAATTTCTGCTCAAGAATTGCTTTGAATTTCCCATCAATACTGGCAATTATATTTACCCCCTGTAGTTGTTTTGCAAATCAACACGGTCTAAAATCCCATACCCCATCGACGCCTTACCAAACGACAATTAAAACTATTTTCCAGGAACAGAAGATGTTGCTGACAACTCGAAACTTTGTGGATGAAAGTAATACACCGCGGTTGCAGAGCTGCATTTCCCAATTCCTTCTTGTTGTTTCCTTCGACAAAATCGAAACATTATTTGACGTATGGGTCGCTTGAAATAGCAATATGCTATCGAGTTTGTTGTACCGGCCATTTTAGAGATTACAACAGCGAAATTTATAAGCAATGGTGAGGACGAAATTCCGAATGCTGTCAATACTCCAGTAAGTGCATACGGTGTCCATGTAAAAAAATGGACAGCCATGATGATTCCATGTTTGATGTACATATTTTCCCTTTTCTTTCGTTTTTCCAGTGCTAAGCCAGACACCAGTCCAGCTACTGACTGCATACGAAGCTTTTTGATAGCTTTGTATAGCATAAATGCTATTATCACAAGTGGTAGCAAGTAAATGAAACAACAGCATAAAAGGATGTAAGAAAAACTATCTTGACGTTCCAGCTTCCAATCCAGTGAACATCGTTTTCCATCTAAGTCAACACTATATTTCGACCAATTCAACAATGGCATACTACTCCAGAATGCACTGTAAACAAAACTGCAGATGAATATGATAGCCATTATTTTCTTACTTTTAAAATACATTTTGTATATAGAAGGCTTCAAAACAGACAGGCCACGTAGGAGGGTTATATCTGTTAATAGAACAATGATCAGAACAGCACATGTGTAAACTTTCCACCCAAATATCACACAAAATATTCGGTTTTCTAGTATGAATGTTTTTTCGACCAGATTCATAACAATTGTCACGACGTCTGCAGTGTTCCTTAGCATTGTGGTGAAAATGACAGCTCTTGCGATAAATTCATCTAGATCAAGTTTGATTCCAGTTTTGACAATTAGCATAATAGCTGTTCCATTAAACAGCAATGACAGCATGTCAAAGAGCATCACCAAAGTTGTGAAAAGCATCTTTATCTCCAGTTCAAAGTCTCCTAGTCTCCTTTTTCTGCTGGAGATGTTTTCGTTGTTCTTTTTCTACAGAAAATTTAAAATATCAAACGTTCACGAAAATAGACCGACGTTAAAAATCCAAGTCGAAAACAGACGGAGATATTTAAGTCCACATCAAAGTGTATCCTACAAAAACGATCTGGTACAGGAATTCTTAATGTTAACACAGAAGTAGAATTTCAAGGTTTAGCTTTGTTGCTCCGCTCTCCACTGATCGTCAAATCCCATTTCTCACGTAAACAGTCTCTTCTATCAAAACGATGACAAAGAAAAGCAGACTCGAGTAAAACATTCTGTAGCTACTAAATGACAACATTAAACATAAGTAGAAAGTGGTAGTGTTAAGGCTGAAATACACTATCCAATTAATTAGATTCAATAAATTTGAGCATCCAAATAGTTGAATTGAAACAGCTGTTTACACTATTCAAATAAAATTAAGGAATGTGTTGGAAGAAACTCATTTGATGATGGATTCAAAAGAAGAAGAATGTGTTGCAGCAGCCGTAGTAGCAACTTATCTTAGCAAAAACGAAAGGCGAAAAGATCAATTTGGGTCAAGCCATGGCTAACACGGAGAGCAGAGCTTGGTGCAGGAAACACTCTTCTAAGAGAACATCTCACTACCTCATACAGTATTTTTAAACATGAGATGTCATCTATAAATCAGAAGAAAAAAGCTAGAAAGTGTGTGCGAAGGAAAAGCCTGTTATGCATTTTGCTATCCGTGATGCACTGTTACTTTTTCAATAAAAAATAATGGCTCTCATCTATAATTTTGGCACTCTCTTCGTGAAATTGCTTTTTGAATTAATTACCAAATATGAAGCTTCTTCAAAGTTAAGTAGTAATGCAAGCTTAATTGACCTTTCCCGAATTTCAGTTTAAACACTGCATTGTGGTCGAATTTCATATCTAACCTCGTTTTCATGCAATTCATTGTTTCACTGATTTCATTACTTTATAACTTAATATTAGTCTCTATTATTCTCAATTCTCACTCCAATAATTAGAAACAGGTTTGATATTACAAGCGAGGTTAGACACGACAACTCGGCCACGATGCATCGTTTAAACAGAAATTCGGGAAAGGTCCACTTATTAAATCATACAAGAACTTTATAAATCCACGATGAAATGAATACACTTCAAGTTTAAGAACTTTTATCCGAAAGTAAGATTTTCCTCGTGCAGCAGGTTCAGTTCCCCTATCGTAAACCAAGTCGGATTTTAAAGCAACTCCCCCAGAAAGTGAATTTGCTTTAGCCATCACAAAGAGCGTTCAGAATTGCTTTCAAAGTTGATTTAGCAACTTTGTCGTAGACTATATCAACTTTTAAACTAGTCGACCAAATGACAACTTGGTTACACCCTCATCATTACGTTAAGTCAACTTGGATTAAGCTCTGAGATGATTTACGACAATACCATTTAACTGAAATACATGTTGCATTTACATTTAGAAAATAGTTTAACCCTGACTGAAAATCGTGTCCCTGCTTTGACATTAGACAATCTAAAGCCTGGGCTGATCATATCATGTATTGTAAACAATTATTAAAAACAAGTCTACTTTCGTAACGAATGCACGATATCAAATACAAGATACGCGAATTCATATGTACACTGTTATCTTCCAACGAACAGGAACGAACCGTTTCCTGATTTCCAATTAATTTGCCGGAAAAGAAAAATCTAGCTTTTATCACATACCACATGAAATTATAGAGGCACTTTGACATTAACAGATAATATGGATTGGAAGTTTAGCATAAATCGAATGATATCTAGAAAGCCATGGAAGAACAAAGAAATTTCCCATCATCTAAAGACACCAATATGTTTTAAATCCGTTTGACAATATGTAGCACTTACATGTAGCACTTACACCTGTCATTACTTTGTTTAATATTTGGTTTTTATATCATCATTAAATTTTTGAACTAAAATTGTTTATTAGCATCACCCAAACAATACATCACCGATAATATAGACGAAAATTAATTTCAGAAAAATATTTAAAGTTGCCATGGCACGAGTTATCTTCTTCCTTGAGCTAATATTAAAGATTAGTCACTTTTCCGCCAATCATTTTAAAGATTAGTCACTTTTCCTCCAATCAAAACTCTTGATGATACTTCTGTAATTGATGGGTAAGTATTCACACAGTATTTTATTTCATTTTGTTCCGCTTCTTTGATTTTTAAAGCAAATCTAAGATATTCATTTTCAGAGAGTGCTATTGAACATGTTAAGGGATCATTGACAGGCTTTACCATTGACAGTTTTAGTCATACTAATCCAACAAAATTGACGAAAATCTCCCTGTTGCTCCCAATAAAATAAAAGCAAATCCAAGCAAAAGACATGGTAGTAAGATGCAAAGAGACTACGATGAGAAAGAAAAAAGGATCTATTAATAGTTTATACATACTTGGAGGTCGAGCTGTAGAGACTGCTTTCCACACAAGCGACGTAATAGTGATCTACACTAATTCCATTACCCAGTTAGCAAAATCGTCAGAGAGTCACTTCGGCAAAGAGCATTTTCATTGAAATAGTGTTTATATTTCTAAAGACTTGTACTCCTTTGCAGAAATTATTCAACAATTTTGTCCACTGGGTAGACAGAAATTAATGCTTTCAGAATGATAGTTTGTACACTATTTCATCCATAAAACTGTAAAATAAAGTAATGTGTCGCATTAAATAAGTTTTCACGTGGGAAAATTTATTCGTCCTAAAAGTTAACGTAGATAAAAATAGTAGAGAGGAAAGCATGAAGGAAACATATGTTCAACTCGTTTTTTCATGCGTTGACTTCGTGTCATTCTTGTTGACATATTGTTGTGATTTGTATTTCACCATAAGGTATTAATTATCATGTTATGGTGGAACAGTTGGCGCAAGTGCAGCTTTAGTCAAATGCTGTTTTGACACTTCAGGACTCGTCTGCTTGTTTACTAACACATTGAGAATTTATTTTTAAAAAATGCAGCCGATTACGGCAGCAAGTAAATGGCATTTGTTAATCTGCTCACGGTCTTCCTTTTATTTGAATATTACTGACCAGAAATAAAAATCGAAACATTCTCTAGACGACGACCTTGACGACGGAACCCTATTTCAATAGTCAGCTAAGTCCGCTGAAGAAAAAAATAACAGTATTTTGAATTTCGTAAGCATGGATATGGGAGTCATTTTTTTAAGAAAAACCATATGGAAAAACAAAATATAGTCCCGTCCAAACCAAGTATTCCTGTATGTTTTTCCAAATGCATCTTCACATAGGTAACTTTTCAGGTACAGAGGTAATCAGATACTCTATATATACATTGATTTATCAAATTGATCTATTATAGCTGTATATGATATTATTACTTCAATAATTTTAAATAATTTTTCCGTACAATTAATATTGTATTATTATAATATTAATATTATATTACTAAAATTTTATAATTAATATTTTTATCAAATATATTACATTTTTTTTAAATTTGTGTTGCTGGCTTATTGACAATGAAAATTAATATTATGTAATTAATTATCAGAAAGAATTGATGAAATTCAGGAAAGGAATAAATGATGATGTTTCTTTTAAATCACGTATATTAGAAGAATTATCAGAATTTATTCTTAGAATAGAATACAAGATTAATACCCATCTGAGATTAAGTTATTGGACGTTCCAAATGTGAAATCAGCATGGATAAGCTCGATCATTTATTGTCACGAAGTTTACCGTTTGCAAGGCGAAGTTTATTACGAGGAACTTCATAAGAAATAATAGCATTAAAATTCCTGAAGGTTATTCACTGATATTATACACCTTTCCTGAATTTCTGTTTAAATGTCGAGTTAATGCTTAGTTGTCAAGTTTAGCCTCGTTTCTATGTATTTCATTGTTTTTCTAATTTCATAATGTTTTCACTACAGTGTGTCCACGAGAAAGTGGGCACCTAACTTTCAATAAGTATATCTTTTGTTTTTCGTCCTTGTTTTTTTCAATTTTTATATTAACAGAAAGAAAATTTTTTGCTCTTTCTAAATATATGACCTTTTTCATAGAAAAAACAATTTTTCGGGAAATATAATCGATTTTACCATGAAACCATGACATTAAATCAATAATGATCAATTAACGCTTGCTTGAATAGGAGTTAATGACTCGATTAACATGGGAAATCATAAAAAGCTAAAATATTGTAATAAAGCTGCGTTTATACAAGGAAAACTTTACGTTTTTACAGGCTTGAAACATGAAGTTTCATTTCCGTTGGATTTCTACCCAGAAACTGTTGTCTAAAAGCCTGACTAACAGCTACATAACTTTTTGACTCATGAAACTTTCTTCTTATGATTGAATGAATTTCATAAAAAGTTTGTTTTCTCGCTTATAAAGATTTTGGCAATGCGTTTGGAATATGAAATTGTTAAATCATAATAAAAATTTTAAGGTAAGTTTACACAATGAAAAAAAGTTTGTGTCTTTTCAAAAAGTTTCGTGACAAAATTAGCACAATACCATCAACAGCGGTTGTTTCATCGAAACAAAAGGTTAATTGCTCGTTAAAAGTCTGTTTTATTGATCATTACAAAATTAACAACCGTGTCGAAACAAAAAATACTTAATATTCTTTAAAATAAAAATTTCTATTAGTAACAACTTATATTTTTGGAAAGCTCAAAAAATCCTCTATCCAACGGTATAAAAACCGCATTGTATTGTTGAAAATTCGAAAAGTTATTTGTGTTTTAAACAAGGTGCCCACTTTCTGGTGGACACACTGTAAGTAATATTTCCCCAGTGGAATAATTAGAAGTAATTAAGAGTTTGAAAAAGAGGCGAAACTAAGATGCTAGGCTATAAACAGAGGTAGTTACAAGTTATATAATAATAAAGAAGTTGAAATAAAAAAAATAGATGTTCTCATATTTAAAAACCCAAAACATTGCTGTTGCTCGAATAGGGTAAGACAATTTCTTATTAAGGGGCGCTGATCGTATGGAGTTTTCTATATCGGCAGGGCGGGATGAAAGTTGTCCCGGTACAGTTTTTACATTGCGATCATATTAGCGGGATTCGGAAAAATCATGTTTCGTTTACACGAAACTGTTTTTCTATAGATTTGTGGGGAATTATATACAACTTCGTAGAGTTGTTCGTGAATTTTTCCCTACAAAGTCATTAGAAACTTGACATCAACACTTGAAATAAGCGTGCAAAGTAATGATGTTTCTTTTGATACAACAAAAGGCTTTAAATCTCTGGAGTACCTTTATAGTAGAACAGTTTTAAAGAAATTCTCACAAGTAATTGATTTTTTTCGTGTAATAGGCTCCTCGAGTTTACGAATCTCCCTAATGAGATTTTGTCCCGCTTTGCCGGGATGAAAACCACCCTGGGATAGTTTTTATGTTGTTGTTTATATAAAAACTTTAATTAAATGCGCATGCGTGAAATATTATCCCGTCCCGGCTAGACGAGGTAACTGTATGGAAAAAAACCCAACTCGCTTGGCCGAGACGGGATATTTTTATTTTCCATATGATCAGAAAAATAAATACAGTGAGAATTACATAAAAACTAAAGTCTGTTCAAAAAATATGTGCACTAATTTCAGTTACCATGTGGAAACCAGATTTAACAAATTACATAAATTCCCTTGAGCCTGGTTTTTATATAAAAGCTGAAATCAGTGCATATAATTTATGAACAGACTTTAGGATCTCGTCAAAACGTCTCGTCTCGCCTTGCCGGGATAAAAAGCTCCATATGTTCTGCCCCTAAATTTGATTCGGTTGTTACAGTCAGGTTGGTCTGATTCGGTTGTTACAGTCAGGTTGGTCTGTAGGTGTTGAAAAACAAAATAGAGAGCGTTCCATCACCAAAACATTTGTCATTTCAGAAAACTCGCATATGACATATGATAACAATATATGTTCTTTATTGACATGTATATGTTTTATATTATACAATTCATTTCCTTTTCCTTTAAATATTTCTTTTTTGAAATTTTTGAAACTACTCATACATATTTGGAACATTAATTGAAATCTTACACAAGTCAAGTGGAAAATAATGATTTTAGTTTGATTTTTTTCCAACTACGTAGATGAAACTTTGTTGCACATGGATATATCGATGCACATGGATATATCGATGGACATGGATATATCGATGTAAATGGATTTATCGATGCACATGGATTTATCGATCTTAACTGATCAAAATGACAAACAACTTTTAAACCTAGAAATAGAAAAATATGGCATTCCAAGTAGAGTTACGGCAGACAAAGGCATCGAATTGAGACATGTCAATAATTTTATGAATAAGTTAATGGAGAAAGATGAGGTACCGTAAATCCTCTAATAAACGCCGCCCTTCTTTTTAACGTTCCCCTCTAATTAACGCCCCTCTTAAACTCGAAAAATTAAATAAACACCCTGGTCGTTTATAAGAGGGTTTACAGCAGCTTTATCCAAGGTAAATCTGTTGTTAAAGGATAGAAAGTTTATTAAAAGAACGTTCATGAACGAGCAAAAAGGATTTTTGTCCATGATATTATGTATTACATTGTTCCTGATCTAGATTCTCAGTATGAGCTGACAAATTGAAGATGCTTTCTTCTAGATTTAGCATTCACAGATTGATTACAGCTTTAATCATAGAGCAGGACTAAAAGCAGGACCTTGAATATGTTTTTTTTTATTCGACTTTCGCCATACTTCTTCACGAGCTTTTGAGTTTTAAAAAACACGCGATTGAGATAATAAACAGCCTTGATGCAAAGACGTAACAATCTAGATTTGCAAGACCAGCCCGTAATAAAAAGTAATCAAAATTCGAGAATTAAAAATCTTTTTAAGCTTTGAAAAATTATGTACATTTTGAGAAAATAATACATTAATGCAATAGGTTTTCCTTGTCCTGGTTCACTTTATGTTAACATTAGTTTTGACATATTGGAAAAAAATAGTTAATATACCTTATGTAAATTTATATCAATATATAAATACGTGCTCCTCCATATTGTTGGCCAATAGATAAATTGTTTTATGAAAGTTATCACTATGAAAGGCTTTGTCAGGAAAAAATGCTTTGGTATGCAAAATCTGTTCTGATCACTATGAGCAAAATAACTTCTGAAATGCGTTTTTCCTTTGCAACTTAATTCTAAAGGCGGATTTCCACTAGACGATTTTTCAGACGATCGTAGAAGTTTCGCGACCACGCATGCGCAGAAGAATAATACTGATTGTCGTGACGAAGGTATTCTCTCGACGGAAAGTAGAAATGATTCTAACTTTTCGTCGTGCGCACGGCGATCGTCAAATTTTAAACCAACGGGATTGCACGAATTCCCAACTTTCCAAAATAACCGATTCAAGATGGCTGACAATGTGGAAGGACATAGTGCTAATTCTATAGGTTGACTTCCTTAATATTTTCTGCTTGGTTCTATATCAGTTTATCATAAGCGCTGAAGATGATTTTATCGAAAAGGTTTTGCTTATTGTAAATGAAATATAACTGTTGTTTTCATTTGTGTTTGTTATCCTACCTACTATGGCGAAAAAAATTGCCCTAAATGTCATTTAGTATTACTGCAGTATCCAGGTATAAAAACAGCAGTAATTTTTAAAAATACTTTAATAAAAATACTTATTATTGAATAAATATATTTATGGAAAGCGTCGAAAATTATCTGTGTAATGTTATATCAATTTTAACAAACCAACAAATATTTAAAACGATGTACTCGTTAGAAACAACGGTCAGTCAATGACCGGATGAAAAACGCGCTTGACCTGGAGAAAGAGGCTCGACCGGTCATTTTACCCGGCAGACTTTACGCAAGCAAATATTTCACTCAAATCTTTGTAAAGCGATTACGCTCTACTAGAAAATCTCTTTATCTGATATGATCATATGACATTTTACTTATTTTTAAGCAAGTAACTGCTACGTCGCAATATGTTCGTTTGACAACTCATTGCCATCAGACTATACGGTGTAAACGTTGTGAAATGTGTCTGGGTTAGTGAGGGTAAGGTTCGGGCTTAGCCTCATTTGTTCAAATAATTGGTAGCGATTTGTCAGATGAATATGCTCGGTGAGTGCGTTCAGTGTCTGTGATTGTTTACGTAACAATCACACATATTTGCACAACTTGCTCGGGGGACTTTTTTATCGTTTGTTTAACACCCTGAACAAATATGAGAGAGCATGAGGAATTTTTTTGTGTTCTGAGCGATAATTGATAATCATGAAAATCAAGAAGAAATTATACAAAAAAAAGGTAAGAAAGCCTGGGTACCAAGTTGGAAAAACTCATCCTTATGCTTGCGTTTATGGCAAACTTTCATTTCAAAGACACCTCATTTCCCAGTAGGCAAATTTGTTTGTAAAATCTCTGTGGAGGAGTGCATTTCTAAAGAATTATTCACACTATTTCAATAGTAATGCGCTTTGTCGCAGTGACTTTTTGTGGATTTTGCCCACTGGGTTTTTTCTCTGGCCGAAGACAAATATTCACAAGATACAAAACACAAACTTCTTTTTATCGTGACGTAATAGATCTATCTGCCCATTCATCAAATACCAGTCTACACAAATATATTCATCTTTAAAGATATTATGTACAAATATTCTAAGCGAACTTACAACAGTATCGGTAAAAAAAATTCGATATAGAAAAAGACAATACACTGCAATACACCTTTTCGAAGCATTATATTTTATAAGGCTCAAAATTAAAAGCTTCTTATTCATAAACTGGGAAATAAAAAGTACAGTTAGCAAATTTGCTGAGAAACCTCTGCGGAAGAGTACATTTATTTCAAAAACTCACACAAATATAACACTCTTTTAATGAAAATGCACTTCATCGCAGTGATGAAGATTTTGCCAACTGAGAAGGCCTTTGCAATGTGCTTCGTAACATGTTAAATTGTAAAAACCTTTCAAATTTGTTTGGGAAACTGGGACTAAAATCAAGGCATGCCTAGTATTCTCAAACAGCTTAAATTTCCACCCTTAATAAACTTTTTTCTGAAACCCTAAACTTGTCCAAACTATATGATCTTCGTGATTTGAAATTAGTTTCAAATTTTCAATTTTGAGCCTTTTTATGCTTCTTTACAAAATATACGATAGAATTTCGATATTACGAATGCTCGATATAGCTTACCTTCGGAAATCCCCTTGAAATATGTAATAAGAAAATATTACGACTTGGATATATCGTGGATTCGTGACATCGAAATTCGAATAGCTTCCGAACCATATTTGTTACAAAATATCACATGGCAGATTAAATTAAACTATGTCATCGACCCATAAAGAATTTACTAAAAACTCATATAGCCTCGTTACATTTCCGCATTTCCAGCCCATCATCTACGTAGTTGCGTTTTGCCGCAATAATAAAATTTGTATCTGAAAGTTTTTTCGTCTAACAAAATCGATTTCAGTATGACGTTAGAACATATAAAACAACTTGCAATCTCACTGAGCAAAATAGTTAAAAAATCACTGCAGAGGAGTGTTCTCATAGAAAGGCAACACTATTTCAGTCTAATTGCACTTCGTTGCAGTGACTTTTTGACGATTTTACCCAATGTGACGATTAGCCGGAAGAAATACGTTTTTAAAAATTACCTCTGGTTTGTCTCTCTTGCGTTCGTAAATTGCTGAGTCACGGTATCATGAACATTTGTTCAGAAAATGTTTTTTTAAGAATTTGTATTGAATTGAAGCGCACGAATCACAAGTTCAAAGGTGAATCCAGTGGGCAAATTCGATGAAAAATCACTACGAAGAAGTGCGTTGCTACAGAAATATACAGACTCTTTCAATAAAAATGCTCTTCATCGCAGCGACTTTTTGGCGATTTTGCGCACTGAGAATGTTCATCGATGTGAAATGTTTTTCTGAAACATATTCTCGTTATTCTTTATTTTTTTATTCTTTGTTTTCCTGCAAACCTTTTTAGTTGCAGTAACGTAAAGACTTAAATAGGTAAATTATGATTGCTCCAGGATACATACGTTACAGACAATAGTTCAACAGTCTAATTTTGACCACTGGGAAAGTTGACCTGCCACTCAAGAAATCGTTTCCATGCTTATAGTGTTACCGACGCCTGCCTGTTTAAAGGACAATACTATTTTTACGGCAACCGAGAGAAATCCTTTTGTACTTATAGTGTTTTGTGACCTGTGTTTTTGCATCACACCGCCATGTCCTATCGGTTTTCTAATTAACATCTTCAAAAACGCAATTTGACTTTGAGGGTTTGTCAAAATATCAGCTATGTTTCAACAGAAATTCGGGAGAATTGTGATCATGGTTTTTCATTAATGACATCACAACACCCAAATTTCGTTTACGAACTGACTATGAACAATAATTGGAGAAAAGACACCTCAAAAATAGTGTCGGGTAACTCCTTTATGACGATTAATTACATCACATAATTAATCATAAATGATTACGTAATGATTACCATAGAAACGAAGCGATGGCCGTTACGAAGAAATTCAAGTCTAGTGCGCAAACTGAAAAGTTTGAGCTGTTAAAAGTCTTAACTTAACTAATTGGTGACTTACATGTGCAAGTGAACATTGAAAATTGAATTAGTTCACAACTTTGTGCGAACAAAATGCTTTCGTAATTTACGAATGCGTGTACACCTGTCGTTCGATCACGCATGCGCACATCTACACGTATATTTCCTAGGTGGCGGTGAGTCATCAGAGCAAAGCAATAATAACAAAAGAGACAACCAGAGGTACATCGCATGTATGCAACTAATCACAGACCTAAATTCCTAGTACCAAGGGTGAAGGCCGGCGATAAAACGCGATCAGCCAAGCGATAAATATCGTCTTCGTATAGAAGGATTTACTTCCACTCGTTCATGATCGGAAGCCTGCATCTGTCACGTTTTAGCTGTTTGGTCTATGTAACAGTAATGGCTGCCGTTCATCATCTTTCGTCTAAAGAAACGGAAAAGACAGCCGACAATCTTTAGTTTGTGAAGCCGGATCTTTATAGCTTGGTTTCCACTAGGCGCTAAATCGCGTTAATTTTTTCGCGTTAATGTTTGTCTCCGCAGTTAATCATATTGAGTATTAACGCGAAAACGTTTTACTTAAGCTTATGGGTTCCTGTAGACGTTTTACTTAATATTTTCAGTAAATCTAATTTTTCTG
This sequence comes from Turritopsis dohrnii, assembly GCA_027922465.2. NCBI lineage: Eukaryota > Metazoa > Cnidaria > Hydrozoa > Anthoathecata > Oceaniidae > Turritopsis > Turritopsis dohrnii. The sequence goes on from BQMF02000016.1 coordinate 1,807,226, forward strand.
CTATTTCTCTCCACGCATTTCTATTTATATCGCGTTCTTTCCCAGCCGGCACATTTGCTAAAAAATCTCTGCGAAGGAGTGCATTTCTATATAAATATGCACACAATTTCAATTAAAATTCTCTCCGTCACAGTGACTTTTTGGCGATTTTGCCGACTGGGTTGAAGGTTTTGAAGGTTTTTGAAGGTTTTTGTCTTTTTTCTGTCATACAAATATGGATACAACCTGACTTCTTTCCTGAGTAACTCTTCTTCTTGGAGTATAAACCTTTTTTTCCACTACTCAAACTTCCTTGTAGTAATGAGTAAATAGATCAGATGTTGATTTTGAACATTCCAGCCGGCACATTTCTTAAAAAATCTCTGCGATGGAGTGCATGTTTATACACACAATTTCAATAAAAGTGCTTTCCGTCGCAGTGATTTTTTGACGATTTTGCCCGCTGGGATAGTAATATCTAATAACAATGTCGTTATTCTTTGATAAGGCAGGTGGCAACGCGCTAATTCGCGTTAAAATATCAAAAAATTTTGATATTTAAATTCCGGGTTAATCGGCGTTAATTCGAGATAAAATTGAAGCGCTAATGACTCATCATCGTTTCCATTGCGCGTCAAAATTTATTTCCATTTAACCCGCGTGTTTAACGCGATTTAGCGCCTGATGGAATCCAAGCTTATTAGTTTGGAAAATGTCGGTTCTATTGTGAGTCTGAACTTACTTTCCTGGGACCTAAAGAATGTGAAGCCCTAACTTACCGAAGCCTTAATTTCCCCGACATTAGATCTTTACTGGATGAGAAGATGTAACCGGCAGGAAATATTTGATAAATCTGATTGGCTAATAAAAAAAAAACCTACCCTTGACTTGTGTGGAACTTGTGTGAACGCAGATGGTTTTGGGATATGCAAAAAGTTTTCAACATGCACAGTAGAAGGTACGAAATCCTCTAATGGAAAATCTTCTGTATGACAAGATTGGTTGAAATGAGAAACTCCATCAGTACACAACTTCAGCGCACACTTCACTATGACAACAAAGAAAAAGTGACGTCAAGATTTGTGCGAAGATTTTAAAAACTACTCTCCACCGAATCACATCTTTTAGTTTAGCAGTGGGCAAAATCGTCAAAAAGTCACTGCGATGAAGAACATTTTTACTGAAATAGCATGTTTATTTCTATAGAAATGAACTCCTTTGCAGTGATTTTTCGTCACTAAAACCTATCATTCAAAGGTGCACTCCTTGTAAAGACGGGCATCACTTGACGGTCTGTTATGAGTTCGATCTTGTCACATCAAACTATTAGTCAAATGATTTTTATTATTCTAATTACTGAAAGGGGCTAAGACAAACAAAGGTTGTTAAAACTTGCAAAACAAGGTTAAAACATAAAAGAGATGCAGGAATTCTCTTTCCAACTATACACTACAACTGTACTACACTATATCTATCTGATTTCAATACACTTGCATAAATTTCAAAATTCTAGAAACATGGTTTCTTAATAAATACATTAACACATTAATAAATAAATAATAATAATAAATAATAAAAAATAATAATAAAAATAAATAAATTTCTTAATAATCATGTTCCTAAACACGTAGTGGGTTTGAAACCGAATGTATACCTGGGACTGTTGTGTTCAATAAAGGCACAGTTCCTATGGTGATTGGCAAGCGGAATTGAAGATCTACTCCCTTTGGTACAGCCATTGTGATCTAATCAAAACAGTATAAATTGAATTTTTAGGTATTCGAGATTTAAAAAATAAGGAAATTTGCACACTACACACTGGCCTTCTGGCAAGTTGGAGCAATGCTAACGTAACTCTGTCCCAAGGGCTAAAAACTCCCAGTTACTTACTTACTTACCTTTGAGAAACAGTAATATTTGGATCAATATTTGATAATAGCATGTGGCTTTTATTTCGTAAATGTGAAAAATTGATTAGAAAGTAAGGATCTGTTAAAAAAGTAAACAATGATGCCTTGTACCTGTACATGATAAAGGACAGCTATGTTGTCACAGTTACTCACAGTTGGCGGTACACATGGTATCTTCAGTAATTGGTTCTCCCAAACCTTTGTATGTCCTTTTTCAATTTTATTCCCACCAATCGCACTAATTATATTTTCCTGCATTTTGAACCGATCTTTATTGTTGTATATTACTTTTTGAACTAACCGGGCTTTTATTCCTATTAGAAATTTTCGATAAGATTAAATTATGAAACATTTTTGTACGTATAACATCCTAAAATAAAATCCTATATCAATATCAAGACATTTTACTGACATCATTCTCAATAACGATACACCGTCTTTCTGCATTCATTGAAATTTACAGGGGAGGGGGGTTTGAGTGCAATTCCTCAGGGTTTATTTTTCCAGAAATGAGAATCTGCGAAATATTTAAAAGTCGGGAATCATAAAAAAAAGAATGTTGCGTACACAAAATGTTGAGAAAGTTGCGACAATTCAATCGCGACCTTTTGTGCCTTTAAGGTAGTGAAACACACAAAAATTTACACACAAAGTTATACATACCGCCTATGTCTTTCACGCTGCAGTTCTTTCCACGACAGTTCACTGCAATCGACTCACCAGGACAGTAACCAGTTCTGTCTAACGTAGCCGACAGTACAAGCAAACTAGGCCGAAAGCATGAACAGCAGTTTGATTTCTCAGCGTCATTGGAAACTTTACTCTATAAACAAACTGAAAAATGAGAAATAGAAAGAATGTAATAAATCTTTCTTGAAATTCTGTTTAAACGCTGCATTGTGGCTGAGTTAGCATGTCTAACCTAGCTTTTGTTGTTAAAATTGCTTTTAACTTTTGCAATGGGAACTGGGAATAATAGAGACTGATATTGAGTTATTAAGTAACGAGATCAGTAGAACAATCATAAAAACAAGGCTAAATAAAAACTTGACCACACTGAGGTGTTCAAACAGAAATCCGAGAAAGGTCTATTTTAATAGAGTGTACCTTACTAGGGAAACCTTTCGTTGAGAAAAACTTACTTTTCAAACATAGCCATTTAACCGTGATTAAAATTTAGTCAAATAGATGCAACAACTGTGTGCATCATTCCTACCATGCAAAACATCATTTTAGAATAATATAATATTGGTTGATATTTATTACAAGTTTTAGAAAAAATTAGTTTTTCGAAACACATAAGATTAGGAGCCATGTGTATGTAAAATTACACTTGAAGTTGGTGGAAAGCATCTGTGAGGTTGCAAAGTTACTAAAGTACATTTCAAATGAACTTGCACAGTTTTTATAAATGCTTGGCAAATTTGAAGGATTTTTTCAAAATCTCTTTTACTTTTTTGAAAAATTATTTCGCCTTTTGAACGATCAAAGATTGAAGTTTGTCTCACAAAAAATAGAACTGTTTTGCTCTTTTCTATAAAAACCTCGTTTTTTTTCATCTTCATTTTTCTTCTTCCATTTTCATTATTCTTCCAAATTTTTTATTTCGTGAAAAAGAATTTTTGAAATATCTTATAACCTTCAAATTTGCCAAGCATTTATAAAAACTGTGCAAGTTCATTTGAAACGTACTTTAAATGGTTAACAAACATTTTTTCCCAATAAAGCAACCAGATCAATTTGCATATAAGTGATGATCTTTTTGGAAAAAAAACAAAACAAATCGAAAATTTTCCACATTATATGTTCCACATATACGTTCAGTTTTGTAAGAACAAAATATTGTAGTGACCTGATACTTTTTTTCATTCATGTCGATTCTTTGCAAGACAGTGAAAGTTTTCGAGGTGTTTGCTTCCCTGTCTTTATGATTGATATATGCAGTAACCCAGTAACGAATAGCACCAAATTTACTTTCAAATGATGATGGTAGATTTCTATCAGGTATTGACACTGAGAATGGATAGGTATGGCCACCTGCATGCAATACTGGAACGGGAGAGTCATCTTTTACTAAAACAAGAAAAACAACTCAATTGATGCATTATCTAGGAAAGGCTGACCAAGGAGTTCTTAAGCATTATTGCTGACTAGTAACCCGCATAAAAGTTTTTTAAGGCTAATAATTTCGAAAGCGGTGTGCCGCGTTCCCCGTGTGTGTGAACCCCGTTATGAAAATTTTAATTAAGGAATCGCGACTCAACAGTGTAACCATGTTGTAGAGTTCGAAAAACTGATCAAAAAAATGTATTGGATTGTTTCGCTATGACCAACCGTTGCTGAGATATCGTCAATCAAAGATTTTGATGATGTCATAGCTGCAGAAAATTTAGTCCCAAATTTTGCGTCACCACATCGCCTGTATCAGACCCTAAAAAACGTCAGTTATCCCCATTGGTTCTCGAGATATTTTTCCTAAAATGTTGCGTTCTATTGAGGATGCAATGCAATGGTTCCACGTGATCATAAAAAAACCTGACGTCAAATGCCCCGTGCTATTATACTAATCGTGAATGTGTCTTGCGTGGTCTAACTGCTGCTATATGACCACGATTAAGAAGATTTTGGCCGTAAATTTTTAAAAAAAACCATCACTCTCTAAGGCCATAGTTATTTAATACTTTGTTGAGTGTAACAGACTTAAGAAAAATAGCAATGCGGAATGCAAGCATTATTCATTATGCATTATTTTGCAAACGAAATAATGACATACAATGCGCATTTTTTAACGATAACGTACTATAAGGCAGATTTTAGAACAGAGCTTTTCGTAATATGAAGTACAGTACACATCCGTTAATTCGAACACTCAGGGGACCTGAAAATTTGTTCGAATTAGCGAATGTTCGAATTATCGGGTGATTTGGAAAAATAAGAATTGAAATTTCTTAAAATTTCTTAGAATTTCTTACATCTTTCTTGCACGTCGACAGCAAACGTGAAGAAGTGACAAGAAAGAATGAAAGAATAGATCATTCAAATTTTCAAAAATTGAATGTTTCCAGAATCAGATGATTTCAGAATGGAGCGTTTTACAACGCTTTGCCAGTTCTATCGAGTAAAACCAGAAAATGAATTTGACAAATACGCTGTACGCAGTCACACAGAACAACGTCGTGGTTGGACATTTGGCTAAAGGAAAGACAGGTTGCTTTGCAAAAACAATCTCATTTTTTCTTCAAGCAAGCGATGACAATAGCATCAAAGTTACCTCTTAACTGAGAAAAAAGTTAATCTTGATGATAAAGAAGGACTCCAAATAAACTTCATTTTACTGGGAATGCCCAATTTAATGAAAACTTGAAAGAAATTTTACCACCTTAAGAAGAATGTCTTCATTAACACTACAATTGTAGATTAATAGTGCGCAAAGGTTCAAATTAACGAGTGCTTTTTAGCGTAGGGACCGAAAAAACTGTTCGAATTAACGAAATGTTCGAATTAACGGAGTTCGAATTAAGCCGCACAAAATATAAGGCTTTATTACACCAAACTCAAGGGACTGAAGAATTTGTTCAAAATAAAGAATGTTTGAATTAAGCGGCATTCGAATTAACGGATGTGCACTGTATTACACAATATTAACGAGCCATTCTCTATTTATTTTCATTAAATACATCAGGTGTGTTTGTTTCTTTTTTTCACTTCACGATATATATACAGGCCTGGTCGTAAGAGGCGTGCAATCGCACGCGCACGCCTCCGCACACGCCAAGATTTATTTACGCGTGTGGCAATCGCACGCCTGGCTTGTAATGACAAGTGTGATAACAAATGTTTATTTAAAAGTCAACATAAAATCTGTCCCAAAATGTTGAAAGTTTTGCTTCAGAAATTGTTCATGTGCTACGATTAAATTTTACAGTAACGGAACGAAACTTTGCTACCATTTCAGAAGTGAGGTCTCCGATCGATTTGGAATACGGTAGTGGTTTTGAATTAAAAATCAATGCTCACAAATTTTGTAGTAGAAAATAAGTCTACTTAGCGAAACCCGCTGTGGAACGAAGAAGGAGCTTCGTGCGCGCAATTTTATTATGTATTATTTAATTGTATTATGTAGTTTTCTCTTTCTTTTTAACTTTTTTTTAAGTTACAAAAGTATGCGCAAGGTTGCAGTTTCGAAAAAATAATCTTTTATTTAAAAAAATAGCCAGCCAGGTGGTGACGAGTTAATGGAACGGAAACGTCTTTAATTTAATTCAAAAACCATTTGAACTTCAAACCAAAACAATGGAGAGTTATAATTTTTTTTATTTTCAGGTTTTATTTTTCCTCTTTATTAATGTTTGAATAAATTTTATTTACGGTCAAACTAATCTTTATGGCTAAGTTTTGACGTACCGAATCTTTAGTGTTTTATTTTATTAAATTCATTCTCCGTGGAAATCACAGTATTTTTTACATATATGACACATTTCAAATTTGACTTGATTATCATACAGAATGAAGATTGTTGATCTTAACTGAAAAAAATTGATCGCACATCTGTCAAAAATTTACACGAGCGCACGCCATAACTTATATCGTCAATTAAGGCGTGCGATGACCACACGCCTGCTAATTTTCTTACGACCAGGCCTGTATATACTAACATTTGTATAGACGATCAAGTAAAAGAAAGTCACATTGCAACATGTATCTTTAGCAACGTTTATGTTCAAGATGATTATATTATTCTAAAATTTCAGTCACCACTTATGTTGATGTCGTAGTTTTATTCTTCTTTTTCATAAAAGAAATATTATTTCTTCTTCATAATAAATTGTTGTGCCGATTTCGATTTCTTTATACGTCTCTAACATGTAAAAAAATCAAAATTGCTGGTTATACAAAAAAAAAAACATGAAATAAAACTTTTTGAACAATGATGGAGAGCAATCAATTATCAAATGACAAAATTTAACCAATGTTTTCAGTTGATAAAACTGGGGTAAACACTCTTAATAGGTTGACACATACAGGTCGAGGGAAAAAAATTTTGCAATTTGTTCTCTTTTCAATTTTTGTAACAAAATAGGTATATATACAGTCAAGTTTGTATTTTTCATGATTGAAAAATTGAAAACACAGATTAAATTCCGTGCTCTCATCAATCTCTTCGAATCTTTCACCTTTTTCTGGATATTAATTTCTCTTTTTTCTCAAACAGGACTCGTTTGGAAAGTAGTTGTTTTACATTGTAGATATATGTATATACTGAAACGACAATCCTGTATAAATATTTTAGAAAATAAAATAAAATAAAATAAAATAAAATGAAAATAAAAAATTATCTTTGAATCATTTTGAAGTTTTATTTGTAGAATCCTAGTACACAAAACTTATACATTTTACATGAATTATTCCATTGTCTCATATCAAAATTTGTGAATCACAAAAACAAAGATTATCCTCTCTACACTCATATACTTGAGTTGGGTATAAACACTGGCATACAAAAGTAAAATAGCCAAAAATGGATAAACAGTTCTGTTTATTGAAAAAAAACCCAACTTGCCATGGCACAGTAGATTCACAACCTGTTTAAAAATGATAATCAGCAACTAGCATACTTACGAATCTTTCCCCATATGGTAAACATTTGGTTCCAGTAGCTTTTGCAATGCTTCACATACTCTGTATAACCATCAGGTTGCCGAGAATACCAACAAACATACGATTGGCATTGGAATCTAATCTGAATATCGTGAATTTCTGTATCACAATTTAAATTTACCTCCACCACACCATTCACAGTTTCTCCAACATAATAACAACATGGTTCTTTATTAAACTTGATGGTGAAACTATCAATATATTTTTCTAGGTCATTCTTTTCATCCATGAACACACAAATTTATATGTTATACTGAAACAAAGTTTAAAAAAATTATTTCACGATTATAGATAAATATTGTGAGGTTATTTTTACGTAATTCAGTTGCACTGATAAACATTGTTTATGTTAATCATTAACTTCCAAAGGTATTATAGAAATGCCGGCACTATTTCCTTTTTCCACTCCCACTCTCCTGTCCGGGATGTTTTAGGGTTTAGGGTTAGGGCTAGGGCTAGGATCAGATACATTTAAAGGGTGCGAAAAGGAAATAGCGCCGAAATGTCAAAATAAGAGAAACAATACAACATCCTATTTTTTCCTTAAAGTTAAAGTTAAAGTAAAAGTTTACCACACTATTTTTAGACCGTAAATTCCCTTTAAACAATCATGATAAAGCTTCTGATGATACCTTAGTCATAAACTACAGCTGCCCGCATTATATAAAAGAGATATATAAATATATCTGCAGATTTTGGTTATTAGATATTTTTTGGGCATTAGCTAAAAATTATACAAAGATCATTTTGCATAATTTTTCCAAAATATCATTGTCTGTTGTCATTATTGTGTATATAACGGTTGGAAATATCTACAATATAAATGATGCTGAAATCTGAATCTGTGTCTGTGTTCTAAAAAGCGAGAAAGAAAGAATAAAATAAGAACAACTCAGACTAAACGTACTCGAAAAAAAATAACAATAACAGCCAATTTCTGTTTAGATTTCACTGATTCTTATAAAAAAGCGTGTAATTTAATTGCCCTCCTGTAGATTCATCCCTTTGTGATGCTTGTTAACATATCGAAATTCCAGATTCGTGCACCTTTTGCCTTATTTATTGCTGAGCTCTGTACTCTTCCTCCAAGATGCAGACACTTATCTGCAAGGCGTTATTAGTGACCGTTGGAGACATGCTGTTTACGGGCGGGAAGAAGCGGGGGGGGGGCGGAAATAAGAATTTCAATATCGCATTTGCGCGATATTTACGAATGCCCGCTGAATTTTTAAAGATGGCGCACTCAAAAAATTTTTTCTGAATTTTTTGATGTGAATGGACGGAGTAACGGCATAATTAGTTTATAAAATAAATAGTTTATAAAATAAATAGTGTATTTGGTGCAGTACATTAACTTACGTTAGCAAATCGCTTAAAATAGACTTTCCTTGCCGAAACGAGAGAAATATATATAATAATGATGATGAATAACAAGTGACAAGTTGTTTTGTTGGTTGGGAAGTGTTGTGTGTCTGGATGGAAAAGAGGTGGCCATAAAATAGAGGTGGGGGTTAAGACCCCTGAAGAAACTATGAATCAACACCTTTGAATTTCGTGCAATATTGGCATGGAATTATCTTCCAGTGTCAATCAGTCTCAGAGTCTCTTAGGGAATTTAAACAAAACCTGCATTTGGCAGACATCTATTGTCGCTGCAAAGTTTGCTCCTAATGTTTTTTATTTGCTTTTTATTTGTATTTGTTTTTAGTTTTAGTTTTTATGTGTTGGAATGATTCAATTAGCTGTAAATAAGTTTTTGCAAATCCAACAGAAAAGAAAGTATAAAAAACTAAATAAAAAATAAATTCAAAATGTATAGGCGTATACTTGTGTAATTCCGGACAAAGTGTAATTCCGGACAACTTACACTTTTCCTTATTGAGCAACATCCATTGCTCCATTCAACGAACAAACTGCGAACGATATCTCACAACATGTCTACCAGTATGGATACGCATCATTTGCCGGTTGCCGAAATCTGCTGTATACAAAAATACACGCTTTCGGTTTCGTAGTTTCCTTTAGCAAGCAAGACCATCAGGCGAACGGTGTCACATGACAAATCTTTAATTATCATAATAATCAGAAAAGTTATGGCATTAATTCTTTTTGTAATGTTAATTTATGATAATTAATGACTTATTAACGAAAGAATTTCGACTGTAGGAGGAATTTGAGCGACTCTCAGGGGTTTTTGTCCGGAATTGTGCACGTTTGTCCGGAATTATGCACCAATATAAGGGTTGACTTCCGCTGATATACCGCTGTCTCGATTACTCAAATCTTTATAGTTGGGGGGCCAAACGATAGCCATAAGATCGAGACAGATCCGAAACAAAGAAAGATGCGATGAATATCAAGTTTGAAAGAAGGAGTAAGAAAAATATCTAAATTTGTCCGGAATTACACAAGTGTACGCTAAGGCTGCTCGTAAGAAAATGTCTGGTTCCCGTTCTCTGACCGACCCTAAAAAATGTCTTACTTTGAGAGTCGGAAACCCATTTTTCTTTTGTGCAGTGAGAGCGTAAAAGTAAAGCGGATTTGGGATTATTTCCCAAATTTATGACCCGATTTTCTTTCAAATCGTGCATTTTCAAAATGGCGGATAAGAGTGCATGAAAGAAATCTTCACTAAACTTCACTATTCATCTCATTTGCTTATATTGTGAGCCATTCTGTTGCCGAAACCCCGAACGAGCGTTTTTTAGAACGATGGCTGCCAAATAGACATAACTTTTTTTATGGAAAAATACAGAAACAAAATTTTTCCCGACCGACCGACCGACTCAATTTTTCAAGGTAACGATAACGGGAACCAAACTATTTTCTACAAACGGCCTAATTATACCGTGAGTTGGGGCGACATTCAACTCTGTGGAGCGAGATTCAACATGCCAAAATCAAGCTGCATCTGGTCAATAATTTAAATACATTATATTTTTAAAACTAAACCAAGTTATACAACACAAAAAAGATTTAAAGCAATCAAAACATTCATGAATAATTACCATTTAGAGAGACTCTGGCTATTAAAATGTCACGATCCATTTCAGCTAATCTCGTTATGTAACAGGCTTCAAATGTTTTGACGTCAAAATAACCGCGCTGAACAAAACGTGTTTTGCAATAGGAATGTTGTTTTAGTTTCTCTGTGAGAAAAATGTTTTTATATATTTCCCCATAGGGCGAAATATATGTTAAAACCGGCATTTCCTTCTCCTTGTCGTTCACTTTTATAGCCTCGGTTCAGTATTCAGTATATTGGCCTAGCCAAGGTAGATAAGAATAGAGGCTAGTCTTCAGTGAAGTAGCGCCATTTCTTTTCAGTCAATGCAGTTGGGCAGTGGAAGATTTTAGCTTTATTCAAGAGATAAAACGTTAAATAATGGTATTAAGTCGTTTTAGTTCAGTGTTTTCCTTAATGTTTTGTAAAAAATTTTGAATAAAAATTTTCGAATGAACACAAGAAAAACAGAAAAAAGCGATATCAATGTCACAGACGTTTTGTTTTTGTTGTGTGTTGATAACAACGTTATGATGAATGGTGATTACATGCTTGGAACAGTAGAGCATTGAATCTGTGAGTTCAGTGCAAAGTTAAAAGTTCATTATTAAAAGCCAGGCTGAAGATTTATTTTTATTTTGCATCCTGATAATAATGTAGTCCAACTGAAACACATGATGTACAGCCATATGAAGGAAACCCTTTTTATGTGGAGAACAACCAGTTATTTATTTCAAAGAGTACATAACAAAAACTGCCAATAAAAACATGATATCGTATATGCAAAAAGATGTTCAGAAAACCAATTGTATACGTATAATATATATATTTTAATTAAAAGGATTAAGACACGTAAACAAACATGAAATAATCTGGTTGAATGTGCTTCCCTGGATAGTCGTTTGATACAACAACATATGAATTCCATGATCACGTATGCTGTTTTGATACTGTCTCGCAAAAGTTAATACATCTGGCAATTTTTATCACAAACATCAACGAACGTAAATCAAAACACATTCCAACATAACAGTCTATAAATTAAATCAAGCCAAAACAATAACTTCTACTTCCAGCTATATAGTGATTTGGTTATGGATGTATGTTTTCACTACTAAAATATTTTTTTTTCATTTGGGATTTATGAAGGTCATTTTTATCAAATTAATATATGTGTGTAAACATGTTTTTTTAAATCAGAGATGTTTATTCTAAAAACTTGAATTCAGTTTTATAAATTGTCTTTCTAACTCTTTTCGTTCCTAATTTGAAATGCTACACATAATATATATATGTTTTAGTAAAGATTGGTTTTTGATTGCCTTTGATAGTTATTTGCTTTTATGTTTACTCCAAAAGTTTGACAATTTTCTCTTCTTCTTTTGTAAACCATTATACAAATTTGATTGTATAATAATTATATATGTATATATAATTTGATAGTTTCATCTGAGTTATATACAGAAAGCAAGTGCTCTATTGAATTATATTTTTCCTGTGATTTTATTGTTTAAAGGATAGGAAACTTGTCTTCTGCAGGAATAAAGATCATAATTATGATGTCCATAGTAACTTCTCAGTCACTTTTAACACATTGGCAAAAATTGTGAGGGAAACCTTATCATTTGATGTTCATACATCTTCTTTTCATAAAGTTCGAAATAAGTTTTTTTGTGGTATTAAGTTCAATTCCACCCTGATAAGTATGGACAGCATTTTTATATGAGTATCAAGTTGGTGGTAGCTTTACCATTGTAGCTGTACCATTTATCTTATGCTTATCTGTGTACACACGATAATTGATAAAATTTTTGCAACTTTGGGGAAATATATAGTCGCATTTTTGCGAATCTTGTCATAAGTTTCATGTCGGTTTGTTAGATTTTGATATACGATATAAGGTAGAAATTGTTATAAGAAATAGTTTAAAATTTTATATTTTGACATCGGGTTAGTATAGTATATATTTCATAAATGGTTCAGCGGTCTTTCTTTTATGTGAATCACAACAACACACGCTGCTGCTTGAAAATGAAAGTGCAACCCTTTTAATTCACGGTGGCACGTGGCAAATGCCGACGTAATTGCCGTTGTAATTTGAGAAAAGCCCATTACACGTCGGCAAAAAAATGCTGTGTCGCTAGAATTTTGGTATTTTTGGAATAAACAACCCGTTAAAAAAAAACATAGGAAAAAAACATGTTCTCTTTTCTTCTACGAACTCGTTCATTCATTTTTTTCTTTCAGTAATCGTTTTATTTCTTTCATCGCGTTCATTTATTTCTTCATTTAAATTGCTTCAGCAAAAAAAGAAATAATTTTAATTCCTACCGGGCCTCAGCTTTTTTGTTTGCTGAGTTTGAGCGTGCCTTTCGTTGTTTGAGACAGATTCCGATGATGAATAAGAAATTAAGAAAACAGAAAAAAAACAAACTTTATGACACGTTTTAAAACTTCTTTTATATACATTTAAACGATAAAATTATTTTACTTGCTAGTATTCTTTTATTCAATTGTTTCCTTGACATTTGCAAAAACGTTTTATTTTTAACCACGAGAAGTATTTCTGATTAAGAAACTTACTTAGACAAAGAAATTTTTTGTTTAAACTAGTCTATGATATTCATCATGATGTTCAATAAAATGTCACGAGGATTATTGAAAAGTGAGCAGGAGTGCGCCGATTGCTATAACTTTTAGATACGTATAGGAAAACGAGTGGAAAGGCATATTTAATAAAAACGATTTTGCTGACGTGGAAAACATATTTGCTGACGTGTCCAACAAAATCATATCACGACGGCAAAATTTTGCCGTCGGAAAAAAATCCTAATTAAAAGGGTTGAAATGAATGCCTGGTTTTTACATTGCCAATCGGTTAAGTTGAACCTATTAGGATGAGATAGTCTAGTCATAATCATTGCGAAAAATGCTGTATGCATTTAGATTTTCAAATTTTTGTGTTGTCTCTTGTTCGCCGTATTTTACCCCTGTAGAAAACATGAAAGATACCCCAAAAGAAGTTACTTTTGTTTCATTAACGGGGGCCACTGAAGAAGATTTTCCATCTCTCGACTTCATTGTCCAGTGGTGAATCTTTTCAACCGAGTAGCAATGGGAATTGATGGAGTGTATACGATGTGCACTTTTAAATATTTGCACAAAACCCTTTACACAGTAATTGTACAGTCATCAATTCTCTCCATCATTGCGTTCTTTAAATCTCAGCTCACGACATGGTGAGACAGACCACCAACGGTAAGCTTTGCTGGGTTGGACAGAAATGTGTTTTAGGAGATGATTTGCTTAGTGAAACCGTCTTTGAGAAATAAATTTTGCACAGTGATCAATCATGTCCTTCAGTTTGTTTTATATACTATATAGCTTCTGCCAATGCACCCCAAAATACGACCCACGCATTAGTAATTTTTATAAATACGCTTGAAAGAGCGAAAAGGTGGCTGGGCGGAGGGTGGACATCATTTCGTGGAAACCCTCTTTGAGAAATCCTAATTGGTATTTTAAAAATAAACGTGCATGGCTCGTGTTGGGATTTGAAGAGCTCAAAGGCAATTTACATTCGGCATTTGTTAAAATGTAAAAACTTTTTTATTGTGTAGTATAGATTACATCTTGGTTCAGATATGCAATGTTGTTTTGAAATTTCGAATTATTTTGTTGAATGTTGTGGTCTGGATAATGGTGCTGTTGAATCTCGCCCCACAGAGTTGAATGTCGCCTCAACTCATGGTATGTGATTTAAGGCTCAGTCATCTGATCAGTTATCTCAATCATCGGAGTAATTCTTGTTTAACACATTCATTTCCCTTGTTCAGGGATTTTTCCAAGCACTTTTGCTTACTACCATTTTTGGCAGAGAAGATTGAGTTATACAGTCCAGGGCAGAGCCTGGTGGGGTCCTAGATGGGATCGTAGGTGGGCAAAGCAATTTCGATGTCCACACAGGCCTTTGCCATGAGAGCCGCCCACACACACGCAAGACGTCTTAGAGGTGTTATCAATGATAATAATTTTTGATAATGATAATTTTTTGTTTTCCAGTTTGATTATTATACCCGATAAAGATCAATATCGGGTTTAAGCTGTGGTCCTAGCTATGTTTTTTGTTGTCTTATATTTAATTGATCCTTTCACTCCCTGGGAGCTATACCTGCCAAGAGATGGCGACATGTCTTTCGTTGTTTAGCTACTCTCTGAAAACATGTTTTTAAGTGTTACCCATTAAAAAGTTAAAGAATGTTTACTGTTTAATGACAGTGAATGATTGGGTTTCTGAACTCAATTCAAGATTGAGTTTCTACTACCGTTTACCGGTAGTTGGAAAGTGCTTGGAAAAATCCCTGCTTGTTATTCCCTGTTTGTCTGTCACAAAATATGGTTGATGCTGTTGTGTTATGGATGTTTGCTCCACACAAAAGTACACACATAAGAGTGCAGTGTGCTGTTATGCATATATGTCAGCAATATGAAACCATTTGTCTTTGTTGGCATATTCTTGAGGTAGAGTTGAGTACTGAATTGTATTTTGTAAGCATTCTGTACGCAATTATTTGGTCCTCTTTTGGTTTGTTCATTTAGTTATATTTAATTAGCACCAAATGCTCCTTAATTTTGACGAGCCTTCGTTTCTGAAATCAAATTCATTTTATATGAATTTTTGCAGATCTACAAAACTATAATGTCTAAAAAATCATTACAAACTCCTCAAGACAGACGATCCATGCTAGGATTTGGTAGTGCCAAAGTGAAAGCCCAACAGAAAAAGCCACCTGAACAAAAACGTTTGACTTTCAGTGCAAACAGATCAAGGCTGCAAGCATCAGGCATCGGTAAAAGGTACATTCATCTGCTTTTGAAACTTTTCATAATCGAAAAACAGAAAATCTCATTGTTTGAATAGAAATAATAATGACTATTAATCAAATTTTTCAATGTAATGATGTTTTCTTTGAATGAATTTTCAGGTGGTCAAGTCAAGGTGCCCACATAGTGAAAGACACGAGACCATTAAGTAACCGAGGTAGTCTTGCAATTTGTTTCCATCGTCTCCATCATTGTGTATTGCTAAGATACTACCTTAAAGATAATGAACTGTTATATAAAGAGCTGAGGGTTGCACTATGCTGATGTCAGTAGAAATAAAACAATTGAGAAATGGACTGGGAACGAGCAGTTGTTTATTATTAACAATGCCCTCAAACAAAGTGAAAAAATGATTGGCTTCCTTGTGGAGATTATCTCACAACAAAACTGCTGACACAATTTTTTCTCGAGGTTATGATAGTTCATTATCTTTCATAACCTGCATGTTATCACAGGTGTATGATTATATTTTAGCTTATCAGAAACAAATGGTTGAAGATATATTGGAGGTAAATTGAAATATTATATACCAATATACCAAACATGCAAATTTTTATCTAAAATTCAGCAAAAGTCATTCCTAATATGTTGGAAGTAAAGAAAAGTTTTGCTTCAGAAATGGCTCTTCAACAATAAACAGAAACCTCTTCACTTGAATTCAAAAATGATTTGAACTAACAACACAAAACAAAGCAGAGTAACAAAAATAGTTTGTTTGTTATAAAATTCAAGACGAACACGACTCTTCTGTTTGTTCTATTTGTCAAATTACTAAAAGAAAACAATTATTTTATTAATAAATCTTTTAGCTATTCGAATAAATAGTTTGATCTCTCTAACTATGTTGCCTGTTACAAAATAAGTGAGCAATGAAACAAAATTAATAATAATAATAATAATATCCTGCACGTTATGATTTATTGTGCAAACTTTTCATTTGAAGAGTATTATTGGGACATGAGTCCAAAATGGATGATAGAAAACATCTGTAAACACTTATTATGAGTACAGAAAGAAATCATGGTAGAGGAAGCGCAAATAATCTTGCTGTTTAGTCTAGAAAGTTAAATGTTATAACTTCATTGTGTAACTGTTGCAAATATCTTCTTTTTTTTAAACCTGTTGCTAAATTTGGGTGTCCCTATTGGATGTTCCCAAATCTGTATACCGCTGTCAAGTTGACCTGTATAAGCCCCTGCTAACATGAGTTGATCTCATAAATTAGATCTTGGCAAAAAAATTATTACTTGGAAGTTAATGATTACTGGTCTTTTTTGCAACTCTTGTATCTGAAACGTCTTGTTATGATCTTTCTGTTAGTTTCTGAATGATTCTGGATATCAACACCAAATATCTGCCAAGATATTATCAGCACCAACAACTAAAGAGTTTTTACGTGTTTTTGAGGTAAGTTTGAAAGCATATCCCAGTAAATCTTGTGAAATTTTCCAACTAACACTGATGTTATTTTGTGCTCTCAGCATCTTTACAGCTACATCAATTCAAACTACAAGATGGGCCAAAAACACGAAGAAGAAGTTCCACGTATACTTAAATCTTTGAACTATCCTTTCACCATATCAAAGAGTGCCATGTTTGCAATTGGTAGCCTTCATACATGGCCCACGTTACTTGGTGCATTACACTGGATGGTTGAACTTATAAGAGTAAGTCCTTGTGTTTATATACTATCTAGATGATATCTTAATCAAACCTTTCATTTAAAGACAGCACACTGTAATCTACAGCAACGCTATGTGTATTTCAGTCCACTATTATTTACAAGTTGGTGGGCAGAATAGCCAACCAAAGAAGCATTAGGACTCAAAACTCCCAGTTATTTACTTACCGCTATCACCTAATAATAACTGATTTTGCTATCCAGTGCATTCTCTTCGGAATCTCCAGATATAAAAAAAATTCATTAAAATCATGTTTCTTCCATTAAATGTAATGAACTGTGGTAAGGTCAATGAAGTAGCTAAAGTCAGCAATTTTCTGTGATTATAATTATTCCATTGTATCATGCACGAACGCCATGCAAAATGTTTTTATATCTTAAAAGTTATTAGTTCAGGAATTTTTTTATACTAACAAACTGGATGTTTATTCTCAGCCATTCTAATACATCTTTTGAGCCAATTGCAAAATTAGTTGGCTGTCCCTGTGAATATGAAATGTATGTCTAATGTATCTCTACTTCTGAAGCAAGTGAGTGTGGGAGAAATTTTTCCACCACAGTGTTGTGTGTTTTTAGACTGTAACTTCCATTGATGTTGAAGAAATGCTTTTCCCAATGTCATTCGAAGATGGAAACACCAGTCAACAGGAAAAGGTTAATTTCCATTTTTATATGTTGTATTCTATTCCCTATCTGTCTTAATGCAATAGTTACTATCCCATGTAAGATGTTGAAATGTTGGAAGAAATATAAAAATATCATACTAGATAAATTAAACAAGATACCCTTTGAGAAGTATTTCTGTGAATGACGTAGAATGCTATATGAATGGAGAACTGCTTTGCTTTTACTCAGAATGGCTAATCAGCAGTTCGCTCCTGTAACATGCAGTCGGTCCTATAAACCTGCAATCTTAAAGAACTTCTGTTTCCAACCACGCTCTTGCAGTTCACAAAAAACCTTTCACAAGTGAATTTCAACTATAAGTAGTGGAAATGACGAAAACGTTTAAAAAAAAACACCTTTACAGGCAGAAACTTGACAGATGAACCTAAAGACTCTCCACTTAATGATACTACTTCATGTTTATAAAATTTTGTGAAGAAAGTAGAAAAAAAGTGCTCGACAAATTCTTCAACAGAGCATAGATTTCTAATGATGAACTGGACAATGTCAAAATCGTCAAAAAACCACTGTGACAAAGAGAATTTTTATTGAAATATTTCATATGTGCATGCACACTTGTGTTTAGATGTTTTTTGAATACTTTGCAAAGACATACCAAGAATTCATGTTGGGTATGGACGACTTTTCGAAAGCACAGGAAATCCTGCAGTCTGCTCTCAGTATGTGGTTTTCATAATCTTTAGTATTGCCCTCTTGAGTAAAAATGTAATGTGTTTCTTTATAAAATGTCCTGCATTTAAAAACATTTTTTTTGACTTCATTGTTTTAGTAAAAAATGCTGGTTGTAGTGAAGAAGGTATGCTTTGTAATATGTGATCTATGAATTCCCTTCGTATTATTAAAATACAGTAGAATCCTGTTAACTCGTAACCAGGTTAAGTCGGACTTTTGCTAAGTCAGACTGATTTTCCGTTCCCCTTGAGAGTACGAGTTAACGGGATTCTACTGTATATGTTTTAAGTTGACAAAAGCTTTTCTGCTTGCGCCATCATCAGTGTCATATACAAAAAATGAATTCCCAAATTTTGACTGAATGAATCTGGACTCCTCTTTAAATAAAATGTATTAGACTATGTATTCTTATTAAAAGGGTAACCTTTTTAACCCCCAATTATCGTTCTGTTGTCGCTAGATCATCAAAATTTAATCGATGAGGTTGAATCTTTGGAACAAGAACTTGCTGCATTAGAAGCTGAACCTGTAAGAATTTTGCTTCCTTACTTCATTATGGCAATACTTAGTTAACATTGTGCGTTTTCTATGTTTGCATGTCTGGTTCTAATTGTATGTGGTTGCAGTGTCCATCAAACGTTTAAAAATTATTTCATCAAATTATTGCTAGGATCCACTTGAAGAAGCACTAAAAATTAAAGCATCATTGGACGAACATATGTAAGTCAGCTGTTAAGTGGAGTTTTGATTGGCTAAATTTATGTTGTAGACGCAATTACTAAGGTGTTCAGTCAGGAGGTTTTAATTGATTTACCTAGAATTTATTTACAGTGTAAAATGTGTTGTTAGCAACAGTAAAAGAAATAAACTTTTTACAAATAACCCAGTGGGCGAATTGGTTGAAAAACGTCTGCAAAGAAGTGCATTTCTAAAGAAATATACACACTATTTCAATAAAAATACTCTTCGTTGCAGTGCCTCTTTGACGCTTTTGCCCACTGGGAAGCATTCAGAAAATTGGTTTCGACCAATACTTCAAACTTGTCATTTTGTTTGAACTTTTAAAAATATGCTTATAATTATATCCTCATTTTGAAGAACAGTCTAAGTTAAAACCTTTTATGCAATCTTATATGCATGTATGAAGGTACCGTAATGAATTCGTATTCGAATAGGAATATGTACAAATTCTGAGCCTGCATTGTGCTTAACAAACTTGTTCAGTCTTGGCATATATAATATATAGAGTTGACTCTCGATTTTTGATTTTTTTGATTTTTTTGATTTATTTATTTATTTATTTTTTTTTTTGCGGTTGAAAAATGTGTATTTTGTTTACAGTGAGCAGGATGGTATGGCCATCAAAGAACTTGATCAACAGTATGATGTTTTGAAACAACAGCGTATCCAACTGAAAGCTCAAATTGAAGAAGAAGGTGAGTGAGTCTAGGAAGAGCATTTGTAGTCAATTAGATAAAAAGGGCCTAATGTTATGAACCATGGATAGGTTGGATAAGCAGCGACTTATATCTAGTGTGATTGCCAGATTGAAGATTCTCTTGTTTGTTCGCTCCTTTTATCCATGTTAACCAACCCACCATTCATTCAACCCGCTTCTTACAATCAAACATTTAAGTAATTATAGTACTATATTGCTGTTGTTGTTGTTCTTCTTCTTCTTTGTTATTGTTGTTGTTGTATTGTGTTTGAGAACAACAAAATAATGCAATTGATTTTGTGATATTTCTCCTACAAATCATTGAACGCGTATTGCATGAAGTTTAGCTTGCGTAAGATTACTTTATGAAGATGTCTTTCAGTGTATGACCTCCACGATAAAACATAAGAGCTCTTCTATTTTTTAGGTGTGACTTCTGTACAGGTAAGATCTATCACTATTCTCAATTATATGGTGTAGGACATTTACTTACTAAAATAACCACTATAACCTGTGTGATGTACCCAGGCGTCCGTTTTCTTTTTAATTTAGCTAACTGTATCATTCAATGTATTACTTTTAGTTGGGCGATCCTGCCCGACAGGAGGAGATCAAACACAGGAGTTCAGAAATTAAAGCGAGGCTGGAGAGACTTACTATGGAGAAAGAACGATTGGAGCAACAGAACTGCGAAAGAGAAGTTCGATTTTCGAAGTTATACCAAAAGGTAGTTTTAGCCCAGTGGGAAAAGTCACTGAAGAGCATTCTTTACTGAAACCATTTGTATATTTCTATAGAAATGCACTCCTTCGCAATGATTAATAAAAGTGCCCGCTATGCAAGTACTTGCTTTATAAAATCGAGTTGTTTTTTTGCATCGGCAGTTTCCTCAGATTAATACTAGCTTTAAAAAATTATATCAATTACACATTTTCAAAGGATTTTTGAAATACATTTATAGTTCTATTCGACTGTCAGCCAGTACAATGACATCGCACGAGAGTTGAGTTTGAACCCTGTGATTAAGCGTTACATTGGCGAAGAATCGATAGCGTTGTTTTTCGACCACAATCAAAAGGATCTTTCAGCATTGGATGATTGTAAGAATAGATTAAAGGTATGTGTTGCTATTTGAATGGTTCTTTATTCTTGATTCTTTATTGTGATTGGTTATTCGAAATTTATCGAATATCTGTTTTATGCTGGCGCTAACGGGGTTTATGACAAGGCGTTAAAATAGACTGAACTTCAACGCCCAATAAGCAAAATCTTCAAAAAGTCACTGCGTCGAAGAGCATTTTCCTTGAAAAAGGGTGTATATTATAAAAGGGTGTATATAAAAGGGTGTATATTACAAAAGGGTGTATATAAAAGTGTGTATATTATAAAAGGGTGTATATAAAAGTGTGTATATTATAAAAGGGTGTATATAAAAGGGTGTATAATTATAAAAGGCTGTATATAAAAGGGTGTATATTATAAAAGGGTGTATATAAAAGTGTGTATATTATAAAAGGGTGTATATAAAAGGGTGTATATTATAAAAAGGTGTATATAAAAGTGTGTATATTATAAAAGGGTGTATATAAAAGGGTGTATATTATAAAAGGGTGTATATAAAAGTGTGTATATTTGTGTGCAAGAAATAGTACTCCTACGCAATGACTTTTTGAACAATTTTTCTACTGTTTCTGACAAGGCGTATAAGAAAGCGGGCGTTGAAAGCTTTTCTGTGAGAGTTAGATCATGAGTTTTTGAAATATTTACCATGATAAGGACCCAAGGGGACAGCTGTTAATGAGGCTTGGATTAAAATAGCCATGGAAATAGTTGATTTTTTCAAATTGAATTTTAGAACTGTAGCATTGAACTGAAAAAAATGTTGGAGATAAGAATTGTTTTTGAATGAACAGGCATACAGATTACATGGTCAAACCTACCTTGATTGTATACCTTGTACACCAATTTCAATACAAATGTACATGTATGACCACAGTGCATGCAACAACCCATCGCTACATCATTTTGATTTGTATATGTATTTCGTTTTAGCCATTGTTAGTGAAATTAGCAAATCAAGTGGCTGAAGACAGGTATCAACTGGAAGAACAGAATATTACAGAGGAAGAAAAATTGGATCAGGTACGTGTTATCTACACCTGTTCTTTATATAACACACTCCGTCTTAGTTACAGTGGAGGAACAGAACAACATCCCACTGGTCCAATTTGATGAAAAGTCACTGCGAAGGAGTGCATTTCTATAGAAATACACACATTGTTTCAATAGAAATGCTCTTCATCGCAGTGACGTTTTGACGATTTTACCCACTGGGATTGAAGCGAGTATGACCTATACATTGGCTAACACAATAATCCGTCCAAGTTGAAATGCCGGGTGAACTTTATACGAAATAGATTATAGGTTTCCATTCTAGCAAAGATGCTGTGTGAACTTAGCTGAGACGTTGGAAACCCTGGCCGTCTTCTGTTATTATCGGAAAACTTTGAAAACTTCTTTTGCCTAGATTTAATCAATATGCAATTTATTTCAACAATTTGTTGTGTGGTTCGTTCTAGCTGACGGAAATGTGTGCAGAGAAACAGACAGAGCTTACTCAACTCAAAACTCAGTTAGCAAATCTTGATAAAGAATTGGAATCGCGCACAGAGGTATGTTCACTTTTCGACTCACGTGAAATAAGGGTACGATAGTGTATTCGTTACTGCCTCTTTCATCGATCACACTGCAGGAAGTGAGAGTGTAAGTCCTTCGTGTACAACACCTTAAGGAACGAAGCAATCACCGAAATATAATTTTAATTTTACTATGATTTTACTAATCCTTTTTACCGTGATTTCCAATTACTTTCTCACAGTTTGAAAAAAAATTAATAATCTTCCACTGAAAAACTTGAAATGACTTGCAACCCGAAAAAAAACGAAATGCAAAACACTGAAATGTGCGGGAAGCGAGAGGCCGTGGGTTTAGCTTCCACTCGTTGCGTTGTCGCCAAGATTGAAAAATATGAAGAGTATACACTGTCACATATTGCTTGCAGTTAATTTCACTTGTTATTCTCCAGTTCTTAGATAAGGAATACCAATCAGCAACTTCCAACCTTCGAGAGCAAGAAGAATTTTTAGCACATAAACTGAAGGAGATTAAAGAAACTGCGGAAAATGAAGCTGCTGAACTCAACGCAACAAAAGCCACGTATGAAATACATTTCTGCTTAGTTTTGCTGGGGTTTTTTTAACAGTGAACTCTCATGATTCGGCTTAATCGTACTGCCATAATTCGAACTGTCTCTCATGATTCGAACTGTCTCTCATGATTCGACAGACATTTCCTGGATTTCTGTTTAAATACTGTGTTATGGTCTGAAGCAGCAGGTATAGTCCCGTTTTAAAGCTTTTAATTGCTTTTATTAGCCTCACTCCAGTAAGGAAATAAGCGACGCTGTAGTGATGAGTACCTTCGAATGCAACTGCTGCGACTTGTGTTTCAGTCCCATTCATGCCGTTGTATCTCGATACTCCACTCTGATCCTCTTTTAAAGCAACGTATCAGTCCACCAAGAGCCCTTGACTGACTGCACATATGCCTTTCTTACTACACTAATAATTGAATATCACTAAGTAATAGAAAATGTGATTAGGGAAACAATAGAATAGAAACGAGGCGAAGCTTGATAGCTGACATTAATATACAGTATTTAATCAGAATTTCAAGAAAGGTCTTATTAAAGGTCCCTTGGCTACCTGTCATTGTGAATTAACCTTCGATACTTTCTTAGATAGTATACTGTACTCGAATCCGATTTGACAAACGTTGACAAGGTTGACAAACGTTGTTCAAATCATGGATGGCTTTTTTTTTAATGTGTATAATTTTTGCGTATAGGTTTTATGAGAAACAGGCGGCACAATCTAAAGTAATCAAGGAAGTTGCTTATGGACTGATAAGTTATTGTATGGCTATAAAAAAACACCAAGACTTCATCGAGGTATGTTCAGTTTTCGGATTCTCACGATCAGATAAGATTGATACTGCTTAAATCATTGGTTTAATTGATGTTCTCACCCTGATTGGCGTTTGCAACATGATAGACGTTGAATGGGTTCCGAATGAAAATGTCACTGCGATGAAGAGCATTTTTATTGAAGTTGTGTGTATATTTCTTTACAAATGCACTCCTTCCCAGTGATTTTTAACAAATATGCCCACTAAAATTAAGTCCGCACCAAATTTAATAAAATCCTGACTGAGCCAAAATTAAATCCGCGCCAAAATTCCTCCACTTAAAGTAAGGAACATCCCAGGTTTTTATTATTGCCAAGGAAACTTATGTCGGTTTTCTTCATCACCGAAACAACTCTTATGCTTTTTGGATTTCAGGATCGAGTGAAAAGTCTTAACAATATTCTGGAGCAAGAAGTTCAAAAGGAAGTGGAGATGAAGGAACGAATAAGAAAGCTTGTTGAAGATGGGGAAAAGTAATTCCCTTTAACTCATTAACCAAAATTTTTTGCATGTACAGTCGTCGTGTTTTCTGTGAAAAAAAATAACTTATCCATGAAACGTTTTTCGTTTATTTAAGTTACTTTCAATTGGGCTTGTGTTCGAAGTTGTATATAATTCTGGGCAGTTTAAGTAGTTTCGCAAGTAACCGGGAGTTGAAAGTTCATTGAGCTTCCATCCATAATGGTTGTTTTTGTTTTCCGTCCGCTGACTTGCAAAGAGCCGTCGACTAACGACCAAAGATACGTTACGTATACGTTACGTATTCGGTGTGCCGATGTTTGGTCACGATATTTCATGACTGAAACAATCTAGACAATCAAGAGCTGTAAAGCATACAAGCTTTATTTTATTTATTTCGTTCATTGTGAATCACAATCATCTTGAAGCAAAGAAAAAATTTAATGGATGAAGCGAGCATACAGAAGTCATAGCAACGGGATATATAGCACCACCATGACAGCAGCATCGAGTATCGAGATTTAATTATTTCAAGTACAGTATATGACCGATTAAAGCGCCCTTGGCTCTTATCATTTTTTTAACTTTTACGGTGGGCGCTTATACGGACGGAGCGCTTAATTAAGTCCTGGGCGGTTAATAAAAAAATCTCTAATAAAGTTTATCTTTTCACTGAATGCTGAAAAAAGAACTGCTTCTGCAACCTCGAACCCAGGGTCTCTTGCCTTTTCGATATACGGATGAGACCCTGGGTTCGAGGTTGCTGCTTCTGTCCTCCTGCTCAAGTAACTTCAAAAAAAGCTCGATAAATACTCTCACTTTGAGATGAAAACACCTTAAGCCGCCTTTTTTTTTGCGTCGCCTTATTTTTGCTAAATTAAAGTTGCGGAAAATTTAAATTTCGCAAAACTTTTCCCAGACCGAATTCATTGCTTCGTTTTATCCAGGAGAGCAACTTGGCAGAGCAGATCATTCTTACGGTGTATAAGAATAGGAAAAACTTTAATGATGTATATTTTATTTCTCATTATAACATGACCTCATCATCTTGCTACTCGTCGCCTACTAGCTTCTCATCTTCGATATCATATCGAAATCGGATATAATAGTAAGGAACGGGAGTTTTTAGTCCTTGTGCTTTCATCCGTTATGGTTGGTTCTTCCGCCCACCGACTTGCAACTATTAGTTGACTTACCGCCAGAGATACGTATAGGATTGCTCTAACTTGCCCGAAGGCCAGTGTGCAGTCAGTCGATGACTCGCTGCTTTTAAAGCGCATCGGAGTGGAGTATTGAGATACGACATGACTAACCACTACATCATCGCTAAATGGGGGAGTACTTATCAAAACTGTGAAAGAAGGATCCCTAAACAAAACTGAGGATTTATAAGAAGATAAGTCTGTGAAGTTTTTTGAAAATCATGTTTGTTTGTTTTTATTACTTTCTGGCCATTCTCCGTAATTTCGCATTCGTTAATTATAAGCGGTCATTAGCTAAAATTAGATTGCGTTAAATCCGTGTTCATCAATTTTCGTAAAATTTTACTGACGCAAAAAAAAGTCGATAAATAATACTCTCACTTTGAGATGAAAATAATTCCCGCGTTATCATGTTTCCATCATTATGCCCACTGAGATTGCTCAAAGCAACAAGTGATGGCCTGTTACACCGCTGTTGAAGGGCATTGAATTGAGGTATTGAGATACACGACTGGGACTGGAAGACGAGTTGTTAAAACTTACTTATGTCTACTACCCAATAGCCAATTTACGTTGTCAATAATTCAAGATTCAACCGTATTGCAAGCGCGTTTCTATCAAATGAAACACTATCAAGTTCTTTAACTTTCGCGGAAAGAAATTTTTTGCACTTTCGCGTCTTCTCAGAGAAAGATGTATAGTAACATCTTCCTTCAAGTATCAAATTTTTGTGTGGAGTTCTTTATTTGTGGTTATGGATGGAAAAATAATTCTGCACAATGTCTCTTGCAAAATTCATGAGAAGCAGTCGGTGCCGGAATGAATACAAATAGAACACTTACCCACCAAGCTCATGCCTGTAAATACAATTTCAATATGAAATGCACTTACAAACTAAAAGGGATTCCTGCGTCTAAAATGATATTTACAAATATGATAGAGCTCAAAAAGTTGTTGAACAAGTTTCTTTTCAGTATTTCATAATTATTTATAGTTTCTGAGATAATTTCGTTTTTAAAATCTTATATTTAATTTATGCAATGTATATTATGTAATAAGATAGTAACTAACACTTCATTGCAATAACTTTATATATGATTAATATTACATCTTTGTAAGTTACTATGAAGTAAAGGCTTCCGCTCTGAGTTGATTTATAGAAGAATGAAGTCATAATATTTACTAATTCAGAAGTTATACACACTAACAAAATACTATCTTATTACATAATTATGTAACTTATTATTATTATAACTTATTATGTGTTGCATAATTTGAGCATTTTTAAATTGAAATATCTGCCCAAGGAAACAAAATTTCCAAAAACTGTAAAAAGAGTTCTTAAACAACTTTATGAATTTTATCATCCCTTGAAATATCATTTTGGATGCAGGAATCCCTTTAATAACAAACAGAAAAATTTCCTTTCAACACTTTATATACACTTATCTTCTTCAGCAGAGACAATTTTACAAAATTCTCTATATATATCTTCAGAGTTCTTCCCCTCAGTCATGATTGTGATACTATCTTCATTTACTACAACAAAATAAAAAGAATTCCTTATAATGCATGATCATCAAATTATTTCTCCGCTCTTTGACCAACAATGGAGAGGTACAACGTCCAGGCCAAACGTTGGTTGACGTCGACACTAGATGCAAGCTAAAATGTCTTTTACAAAATGAGAAACCAATACTAACTTACTCAGATTCACTTCCAATTTCCATGGTTTTTCAGGATCTCTTGTACAGGATATTGGGAGATCAGGGTTGTGGAATTTTATTTGTGGAATTCGTTCGTAAAGGAATAGACTGTTAACAATATAAAAGACATAAACAATACCACATGTTATGAAATGATAAAAAAAACTCAATAAAATCGCTAACCTTGCACCATCTGATCCCTTACTTTCAAACTGATCATTAATCTGGATACTTTTTACTTTTGAACAATTCACTATAACTTTATCATTACGAAGATGTTCTAAATTTTTTTTGATAATCAAGGGTCGATTTTCTGTTTCAAAATTCCATTCCTGAAAAACAGAGGAGCTATAATTTCCTCCTTGCAACTTTATAATTCGGCACAAACATGGAGTAACTTTGTTTGGAGATAATATTAACTTCCATATTCCTCCTGCCGCCATCATTTCTTAGAACTTTGACCGCGTTCCATTTTTGTCCTCTTATGTTTGTTTGCATATTGTGAATCAATAGAGGTCAAATATTTAGTCCGAATAGATATCACATGGTGTTTATGTTTATGTTTAGGTTCCAGTGAAATGGCTAAAGGTAAATTTCCATTCCGAAGAACTATCGAATTTTTAAGCAGTGGTAGAATAATATTACAAAAAAGACTAAAGACGGTATCCCTGTCTTTTACTACAGAAAAGTCAAGCAAAGGATTAAGGTATATATGTGGTATTCTTTCTGGCAGTCAGCTGCTAGCCTACTAGACCAACAATAAAAGGTGGGTGCTATTTCCTTTTCGCACCCCCCACTCTCCGTCCAGGGTCAAGGTTAGGGTCAGGGTTAGGGTCAGGGTTAGGATTAGGGTTATTTTTATCTCCGTGATGAAGAGCCAACTAGTAAAAAAATATGGCAGGGGGGTGCGAAAAGGAAATAGCGCCTAAAAGGTGTTCACCAAATATACTTGGGCAGTGTCTACACAGCAGTGAATTCTTTGTATATTTTTCTACAGTCATCTAAGTATCTACTGGGACAAATTCTTTAAAATGTCTTTTACAGTTAGGACCACTCAACCATTTGCGATAAGCGTTTCATATCGTCAATGTGCCAAATATTACCGACATCCTTCCTTATTACAGTCAGGGACAACTGCAAATTAAGCTATATCGCTTAATTAAGATGTGATAGCTTAAATAGGCGATTTTTCACTCCTAATTAGGCGATTGTCCTTATTTTTTCATTTTGAGCTGGTATAAAACAAAGCTGCGTCGATTTTTTCGGTCTCTTAGTAAACTGTTCCAGTTTCATAACTATGATATAAATTTGACAGGATGATACTCGCGGGTTCGCGAAATATACCTCAATTTGTTTTGATATGTTATGATATGAAACTTCTTGTTTTTGCTGATCTATGCATCGCCGACAACTCGAAATCAAAGAAAAAAGATGGCGGCGAAGCAAGGTTGTAAGTGTACTGAACATGCGATTTGGCTTTCTTCTTGAGATTCTAATCATGGCAATCCTGTGTACAATATTTCAAAATCTAAAGTAAAAGCATCAGTTGTTGCTTATATGAAATCTCATAACTACATTTCGAGCAGATCAAACTATGTATGCAACTCGCCAACTCGCGCGGAATTCGCTTAATTAAGCCATTATAGCTTAAATAAGCAATTTTTATTGTTTTGGAGTATATCTTTATGTTCTGTGAAGCAAACAAAACAATATATATTTCACTACACGCTTTTTTTTTATAAGAACAATTTTATAAGAACACGAGCCTCAGATTTGCCCAAAAAATAAGAACAAAATAAGAACAACCTGAGGCTCAAATCAATGTTTCAAAAATTAAGAACAGCCTGAGCCTGAATTTTCTTATAAAATAAGAACAATGATTCTTTTTCAATTTCAACTCTTTCAATGATAAACAGTTTAAAATTATATATAATTGTTTTCACTTGTGATCACGTCTTTTCTCACCTACAATACGATGTGCGAAATTAATTAATAACGGCGCGACTAACGGCAAAAACTTGCTTATACATTCGGATTCGTTTAGTGGCTACCATTTTTAATATAAATTTATTTCACTAAAGGCTGAAATACACTATCTTTTTTCAATGATCATTGAAAAATGACAGTGTATTCAGAAAAAAAAATGTCATTTTTTACACTCTAATTTTCAATGACATTGAAAAATGATAAGTTGAACAATGTCATTTTTTTTCTATTGTTTCGAATCGAATCTATTGTTTTCGCGCACGTGTTCGGTTCACGCGATGTGATTTTAGACGCTAACATAAACGAAAACAACATTTTGAAGACTTTTACAAGCAAAAATGACGATGTGAGAAGCAACTGAACCATTTATTGAAATTTGGAGGAGTCAACCAAGCTTTAATTGCATGTAAACGGCTTCGCAAAATTCAGGGATGAACTGGGACAATGTGCTTTAACTTGAACAGGGATTGGGTCTCGTGTTTTTTTCGTAATATCAACGAGATGAAGCAGCTCATCGAAAATACTCGGTGGCATTCTTAAAAATCTCATAATATTCTGCGATCCCCCCCCCCCATGCGTAGTTCATGCATGAGAGTATTATAGATGCCAAGTTCATTTCGTCTATATAGCTATGCCTTTACCCATGCACTTCTTTCTTTTGATTTTCTGCGTTCAACTCTCTTTTTTGATAACGACAGCAGCTGCTGTTTCTTCCTCAGAGTCCATGTTTGTAATTTTCAATGATAGTGTATTCGCGCCTAAATTTTTAAATTTCAATGTCATTGGAATGTATCATTGAAAAATGATCATTGAAAAATGATAGTGTATTTCAGCCTTAACACGCTGCAATACAAATTAATGTGACTCAGCAAGAACAACAGTTGTTCTAAAAACATTTTTCTTTTACTGGAAGTTCCATATAAGAACAAAATGAGGCTGAAATTTTAAACTTCGTTCTTAAAGCTAAGAACAAAATAAGAACAATCCAGCCTCAAAAAGGCTCAAAAAATAAGAACAGCCAGCCTCAGGTCAGATTTTACTGGTTCTTATAAAAAAAAAGCGTGTAGTAGAGGCAAAATGTTTCGAGTTTACATACTGCAAAATTTGACGGCGCGACTACAGGGAGTTTTTGAGATATCGAAGCGAGAATACATTGGACCTCCTAAATAGGCGAATATAGACTAATTAGACTATCAAAATTCTCCTAGTTAAGCTATTAGCTAAAATAAGTGATATAGCTTAATTTGCAGTTGCCCCTGACTGTATTACACAGACACAAAAAGTAAACAAAGATTCTTGTCATGAAAATATACATGCACTCTTACCAATTTCACCACGTATATATAACTGAATAAATTGCCTCAACTAATTTTTAAACATGAATTTTCGACCAGTCAAAACCCTCTGTTACGGACATTCCATGGCTGGCATTGTACACAGAGCTCACAAAAATATGCATGGCTATCAAGAGAGCAGCCAATTTTAGAAGAAACTATTTTAAAAGAAATCTTTAAAGCTTAGTCCTCACCGGGCACTAAGAATTAGCGCGAAATCCTTAGCGCGAAAAAATTAAGCGATAATTTTGGATGGATTTCGCGCTAAATACTTGTCTAGCGCCTTAAATAAGCGCGCAAAAATTTTGCGCTAAATTATCAAAAATTTTTATATTTCAACGCGTAACGCGCTAGCGGCATATCAAAAGATAATTTTTGATCTTTCATGATCTTTCGGTACTTTCAAAGAAATATTACGTAAAACACATTCGAAAGTACCAAGGAAGACAATTATTCATGATAAAGGAAGTGATCAATAACAAATTTCGCCTTCAAGCAGAAATAAAAACTTACTGAAAAAACATGAATCTATCAGCCATTTTCATACTTTGAACCAATTTATCCTTGTACTTCCCTTTCTTGAAACAATGGCCTTACTCAAACTGATTTTGTTTTATTTCCCGTTTTTCTATCCATTTTAGTTATCCTTCTTATCCTTCGTCTTCTTCTCAAAATTATCGCAGCAGTTAATAATAGTTCGTCTTCACTGTCCGATTTCATTATGAAAATGTAGAAGAATTTGGAAACACGGTTTAATTTTAAGATAATAACGCGATAAGTAAATTAGGACGGTAGCGCGAAAAACATCATCTTTTCGCGCCAGACTTTCTGGCACCGACGCTAAAATTAATTTTGCGGTAATTCTTAGCGCTTGGTGAGGACTAAGCTTAAAAGTTTAGAAAAATAAATTCTAACTGCATATCAGTAATTTTCTACTGTTGAAATAAATTTAATTATCTGTGATTGAGAAGTTTGTGTTATTATAGTTTGGTTGACAGTGGTCAGCGATAGACAGGTGAGCAATCCAGAATCACTCAGAATTATCCGTTCTTTATTCTTTTTATTTCAGTTTTTTGTTACCTTGCACTCTGTTTCTGAAGCTCTAGGCAGAAAATAATTTGTGTTATATCAGGCTGATTCTGGGTCATTCTCTATGGTTCTGTCATCTTGGGTGCTTTTGGGTCATTCTGGATGGCTCCTCTGTTATCACTGCCAGTTGGCAGTACGGGATGTGCCGTGTTTTTAATTTACAGACAGTTGGAATATGTTTTGATTGATGTCTGAAATAAGGAAGGCTGTCTGTAATTTGGCACAATGACGATACTGCTTTGACACAGTAATTATCAATTTGTTTTAATTTGTAATTTAGAACTCTTTACTTTGTAACATTCTCGTTGGATATAAATAAATTGTCCAGAACAAATTATACTTGCGTTTTTTTTCAATAAAACCTGAGAACGGAATTTCTCGAGATTCAGACAAAAAGAACTAAACCATAGGTAAAGGTAAAGAAGGTAAAAAGTGCAGCAGTAAAAAGTTTTATTTTTACATAAAGTTTCACCATCCCAAAAATGAAAAAAGTTTACCATGTCAAATTTTCTCTAGAGCTATGTTTTTATGCGGTTGCTATGCTCGATCGTCATTATTCAATTGGACAGAAGAGTATAAAACAATATATTATCAAGGCAATTCTTTATAATAAATCACGATTATTTTACCCATGGATTCTGGTCGAGTGGTCCTAACTGTTTTATGCATAAACTGTCAATGTTTTGTTTGTAACCAACAGACCTCTTAATAAATAGCGAGCACAAATAGGTATTAACAAGAATTTTAGGCATTAAAATATGCATCTTTACATACCAAAATTACAGTGGAAAAACAAAGTTTTGGAGCTCATCTTCTTTTATATTAGAAAAATCTGGTAAAATAAAAAATTAAGCTTTTTTAAGTTCATTAAACCTTTCCTTCCTGAACTGTATATAATTCCATTAATTTCCGTTTATAGGGAACCTTGAAAGTGGAATTATTTTGACAATTAGCCTGCATAATATAGGAGAGAAAAACTTTTCTTTGGCAGGTTCGTGAAAATTAAAAGGAGCACAAAAATACATTTTTGAGGGTTGCATGAAAATTTGAGGTGCAAAAATTAATGGAATTAAGGTATTCAGTTAGTTGAGAAAGAGAATTAAATTCACATCCATCTTAAATTGCTTTTATTTTACAAGAAAAATCAGGCTCAGGCTGTTCTTATTAAGTTTTGGAACAATGATTTCATTGTATATATATTTCATTAATCAGAAATTTTATACAATTTTCCTGACATGAATTTATAGTGTTAAATTCTCGTGGTTTTTAATTTCTTTTGGAAAAAATCACAAAATTATGTAAGTAAGTAACGGGAGTTTTTAGTCCTTGGGCTTCCATCCGTAATGGTTGGTTCTTCTGCCCACCGACTTGCAACTATTAGTTGACTTACCACCAGAGATATGTATAGCATTGCTCTAACTTGCCTCAAGGCCAGTGTGCAGTCAGTCAATGGCTCCAAATGGGCTGACACGCTGTTTTTAAAGCGCATCAGAGTGGTGTATTGAGATACGACATGACTGGACTTGGGATTATTGAATTTGCTGTTATATTAGATTCACTCTGGCAAATATTTCCCTTTGCTATCTTAAATCATTGCACCTCTAATTAATCATGCAATATTATGAATTGGGTCAATCATGCAAAGAGTGTTTGACAACAAAGACGCCAATGGAAATGTAAAAGTCTTTCAGCAATTTTACTCATTTTTCCTCAAACATCAGGGGTCGAAATAAGAAAACTTTGTGTAGCCGGCTGTTTTGAATTAAGTATGGAAATAAGGCAGTGGGACAAAATTTTTTGATTTTAAAGCCTGTAGAACAGCTTAAACGCAATTCTAAAGGCTTTTCACTTATACGCAAAATTTACGTCATAAAAAGAAGATATAAGTAGGGTTAAAAAAAGAAACACACTTAATGAATTAAGGAAGAAACTTCTTTTAATTGAATATCTTTTGATACAAATGTTAACTGCTGTTCTTTAGGTCACGCAAAACGAAAAATAGTCTCACTTAATATATTACGAACAATTTTCTTTATTTTGTTATGTCTCTTTATAATACAATATCATACGGAAAGCATACATTTTTTGTGTACCATTTTCTTGCAAGAAGAAATGGTATTTAAAAAAAGGAAATACTTGAGATTTAATAAAATAAAGAAGTGTTTATAGAATTTACACAGACTCGTGTTCGTGATAAAATACGTCATTAGCAGCTGGCTGGGGTTACGCAAGAACATAAATAAAGAGATGTGCAGGGAAACTCCCTTCGCTTTTTTACCACGCTCGTTCTTTTTATAAAAGAAGAAATCACGTGATGATTTTGAGAATGTCTGTGCTCTTAATCTGTCTTTTAATAATAGAAAGAAAAAGATACGCAAAAGTGATTCTAAATGTTTCATTGATTCATATATGTAAAAAAGGAAAGGAAGAAGGCTATTACTAAATCAAAAACTTCCAAAATGCAGCCGGCTAAAAAGGGTTTTTCTACCAATAAACTGTCCGGCTAAATTAGAATTCGTCCGGCTTTCGCCGGAAGCCGGACGTTATTTCGACCCCTGAACATGAAATTTGCACTCGCAAAATGTGTTTTTTGTTTGCAAAGATAAATTCCTGCAAAACTGAAATTTTCTACACTCGCAAAATTTAGCAACCTTGTATAATTGTGTAAGTAATCTCACTTTTGCAAATGTCTGTGGAAGTTAATAGAAAATACAATAATCATGAAACTCTTTGCACAATTACATCTTTCAATTATTATATTATTTGGAAGCAATTTTTCTTTTTTCAGAGACTTTATTTTGAGAGATCTTCCTCAAGTCCAGTACAAAAACCCTTACAAGCAGTTTGTATGTTTTCGTAATAAAGACAAGTTCCCACATATGACATTATATTTTGGTAAGTATTTTTGTTATCAATTGAATGATTGCAAATTTTTAACAAAGCATTTTCACCTTTGGCTTAAATAGGAAAACTTGAAATTCTGGTATAACTCATATGAATTTTATAATGAAAACTTTTTAAGGCCAATTTTTGGGTGTTCCTTCCATAACCAGGATATTTTCATCAAATATTTATGTTGATGTTTTAGACTACATTAGACACGTTCAAATTATTAACTGATTCAAATTTTTACTCTCCTTCATTTTACAAATAAAGGTGGTTGAAAAATATCATGACTTTCGAGAAAGACAGATTTTTTAATTATTTAAAGTTTTATAATAATAGAATTCCTTCATAGCCCTATAGCAAACTAGTTGTGTAATAAATCTAAACTATTGTGCTTATACCGAAAACAAAGCGTTTTTTTTCAAAACTCAACTTTTTCTTACATTGGAGTTGCATCATGGCAAATCAGAGAATAAATTTATGTTTCAAACCTCCCGTTCGTTAGAGGAATTTGTACCTAGATTTGCTTTTTTTAGACGGTGGTGAAAGGCAGCTGATAGACGTATATAATAAATCTGCTGACGACATATTAAATTTACTGGAAGTAGCTGGTTCTGCTACAGAAAGGTTTGATCTGTTGTTTAACATCATGAAATTGTGATTTATTAGGAAGAAATTGCTAGGTCTGCAACAACAATAACGTTTAGCAGCTGATGGCTGAAGGGGCTATACATGTACCTCCATCTATCCACTCTTGACTATGTTCCAAATGCAAGTCAATCTCACCAGGCTATACAGTAGAATCCCGATAACTCGAACCCCCGATAACTCGAACCAATTCCAAATCCCCCTTGAGCCTTCGCCAATACTTTTCTCATAAAATACCCCGATAACTCGAACCCCCGATAACTCGATCATTCCGTAAGTTGAACCAACATTCATGTCCCTTGGAACAATATCCCCCCGATAACTCGAACTTGGGAGCAAAAATGGAAATATTTCAAATCGCGATACGCGAGGTGTTTGAAATGCAAAGCGTTCGTTGTCGTGTGTCCAAAAATTTTATGCTTCGTGCATAACTTCGCGTGAAATCAATACGGTGTCATTCGAACGTACAAAAGTTTGTTTGATCAATAATCAAATAGATTTTTTAAAAAATGCAGATGAAAAAGATAATTCTTTTCTAAACTGAATTTCTCAATATTTTGTAAGCAGAGTGAAAAGGACACGTTTTAGTTTTTTTGGAAAAAATATCTCAGATTTTCTAAGGCTCAAAAAAGGTCTTTGTTTAAACAAGTTGTATGTGTGTCACTAATAACATTGACGGTACATGACTAAAAAAGTATAATGTATCTTGGAAGTCCTTGGTTTATGAAAATCCACTTGTTCTTAAATTTGTAATTCTTAGATCTTCTTTTATCATCTCTGGAGGGGAACACAAAAATTTTTCACATTGTACAATAAATTCTTATAAGACACTTTATATTTGAACTAGTCTTCAGCTTTATTAACTTTAGGTTTCATAATTTTGGAGGTATGATAAATCATTGTTTTCATCTTATGCTTTATTTTTGCAATATCTATCTCAATATTTGCAGATTAACTCGTGGTTTGAAGAACAAAGTTTTCATTTGGCACTGACTTTTTGATCTGTGATTCACGCTTTTTTTTTATTTTATTTTATTTTTCTTTTTTTTTTTTGCCTGTAGGTGTTCCTAACATGATGTCATCATTCCAAATTGATCAAGAATTTTTTATTTGTCTTTGGGTTAATAAAGGAAATTTGACATCTCATTCTTCCAAACAAAATTAACATAATTTTTGATCAAAATCTTTCTTTGGCTGCTTTTTTTCTTGCGCATGTGCAGAAGAGATTGAATGGTTTTTTAAATATTATTCATAAAACTTTTACGCGATTTGTTCAAATGCATAGCGTTTCTTGTTTTTTTTTCAATTACTACTGTACTTTTCTTTCAATTTAACATATTTAACTGATCTTTTAAAATGGATATAAAGTTTTTTTCTCCGGTGAATTTCAATACGCAGCAAATGCGACGAGGGATAAAATACCGATGTTTTTCATTGGTAAATCAAAATATCCTCGCTGCTTCAAAGGAGTCAAACACTTGCCTTGCCGATACAGAAGTCAAAATAAGAGCTGGATGGATAGCATATTGTTCGAAGAATGGATACGAGAGATAAACGCAAAGTTTACAAGCGAGAAGAAGAATGTAGCGTTAATCGTAGATAGCTGCCCAGCACATCCGGCGATCGATAACCTGAAATCCATGGAGCTCATTTTCTTACCACCAAATACCACAACGAAACTCCAACCAATGGACCAGGGGGGTCATACGCTCTCTGAAAGCTTTTTACAGATTCTTAGCTTTGGAAAGGCTGATTGCGGCTGTAAACAAAGGAAAAACTCTTCCTGAATTTTCGATTCTGGATGCGATGAAAATGCTCAATCTTGCATGGCAGAAAGTAAAAGCCTCCAACTGTTTTGCAAAAACAGGAATTTCAGGAGATCGGCAGAAATCTGCCCAGGCTGATGATGACGACCTCTTCAAAGCTCTTGAAAATCTGATCCAAAAGTTGGCGACATTAATCTTTCAGATACAACGGCTGAGGATATCATTTCTGCAGACGAAAACGTGATGAGTACACCCCCATTGCTTTCAGATGATGACTTGAGAGAAGAGACATTGAACGGAGATGGAGAAGAAGATGATGATGAAGCTTCACAGGAACCGGTTTGTCCAAAGTTGGCGACATTAGGGAGTCATTGCAGATCCTGCATGACTACATGCCATTCTGTGGGGAAGACATAAAACAAAGGATCAATTCCTTGTCTATTGTTGTTGATAAAGATATTTCAGCTAAACTGACTCAGATCGACATTAGAAACTTTTTTCAATGATGTATGTAGTACGGTTTTCATGTGAAAAGAAAAGAAACAATCTCTTTATAACTACTCGAACTATTTCCTTTTTTCTGCAAAAGTTCGAATTATCGAATGCCCCGATAACTCGAACTATTTTTTCGGTCCCGTGGGGGTTCGAGATATCTGGATTCTACTGTATAGTTCTCTATCTCAAGAGTTGAAGGAAAAGAAGTAAAAACTTGTGTTGAAGAAAAAAATCTCGTATTCTGAAAAGTATGCAATTTGA
Source organism: Turritopsis dohrnii (assembly GCA_027922465.2). Lineage (NCBI taxonomy): Eukaryota > Metazoa > Cnidaria > Hydrozoa > Anthoathecata > Oceaniidae > Turritopsis > Turritopsis dohrnii. The sequence continues at coordinate 1,844,997 of BQMF02000016.1, forward strand.
TTCGTTCTTTTGTTGAACTCGACAGTTTGAATTTTCAAAATTTCTAAAAAGGACCTTTCCACTTTCATTTTCGGTTGATGCTTTCGTAACTTCTAAAATGTATTTAAATCTTCCTTTTTTAAGAACTACACCGAAGCTCAGGTCCTTAAAATAAGCATAAACAAGTCTCCAGCTCCAGAATATTTCAGTTATTTTAATGTTGTGTTGTTTTGTTGGGGTTTTTTTTTATCAAATTAAAAGCAAGGAGATTATTAAATGATAAAGGAACATTACAAAGTAACTTCAGAATAACTACCGAAAAAGTTCGTCACTTGTGTTCAATGGCGTTTTGTCTTAGGACGTGACGAAGTTTCTTTCTTTCATAGCGAAATTCTCCAGAAACAGGAAGTACAGTATCCAGGACGTTTGAACGTTGCGAATTTTGGTAAATATGGAACGTGCTATTGCATCTGCGAAAAACCAGGCCAAGTACCGTGTCCAACGAAAGTTCCTATCGAGCGCATACCAAAATGGTGGCATAACAAAGGAAAAAACACTTAAGTAGAAATGGCTTGGTAAAGGATGACTTTCTTCTACGTTTACTACGAAACGGTTGGAAAGATTTCGCTGAACGTACTCCCATCGAGTTTGAAATGCTTTCTTTGTATTGTGTACATAGTTAAATACTTAGAATAATGAATTGTGTTGTGTTTTGTTCCACTGAAAGTGCAAGAAGTGTTACTAAGAAAGTACAAAGTATTAAGAAGAAAAAATCGATTGAAATATCAAGTAGGTCTAACTCTCGTTGAAATAGAGATTTGTCGAATGCATTTGCTGTAAGTCTCTGTTTTTCAGAAACAAAGAGAAAATGTATTTTTATTTTTTAAGTCTGAGAAACTGAAAGAGTCACTGCAATGACTTCTTAACGGCTAGACGTGTTTTTCAAAACTAACGTCAAAAGAGTGAAAATAAATTTGTTTTTGCTTAAAACTTTCGCTCAAATTAAAAAGAAGTGTGCTGATTTTTGCTGCAAAAGATGAAGAAAACCGTGCTGATTCTGATAATGTATTTTGTTATACATCAAATCGAAAACTTTCGCAATGAATCAACTTTTCAAGTTCAAAATAAACACTTGATCCGACGTCAAAACAACAACAACAACAACAAAAGGAGATTCTGTGCACCAATCAATCTCTACGCGAACCACTCGGCAACCTTTCAACTTATCATCTCCGGCGATATCGAAATGAATCCAGGCCCGCTTGCTTGCCCTGTCTGCACCAAAACAGTCCGCAAGAACTCGTACCGCCTCGAATGCAAGGTTTGTCATCAAACAACTCACGTCAAATGCATGTATCGAACTGTGAAAAACTTTTCTAATAAACTTAACCAGTGGACATGCCACAATTGCCTGCTTACTGGGTTGCCTTTCTTCGGTGTTCGCGATTTGACAGATATTCAAGTAGCTGAGCACGAAAATCTAAAGGAAGACGAACATCATCGAGCCCTCAACGAAAATCGTGGTCGATTCAGTATCTGCCATCTCAACACCCAATCGATAACCTCGACCTTCTCTGCATTCGAACGAATGGTTTGGAGTTATAAGTTTGACATTATTACACTATCTGAAACCTGGCTCAAAGACAACCCGCAACTCCTCAAGCATGTATCAATCGAAGGCTATGTCCCCAAGTTCCACCATCGTGACAAGAAACGTGGAGGCGGTGTCGGCATGTATATTCGAGAGTCGGTCAAACACAAGAAACGAGATGACATCACCCAAAGAGACAACACTATCGAATACATGTGGATGGAGATCAAAGGTAAACACGATTCCTTTCTTTTAGCTGCTATGTATCAACCAAGCCCTACCCTTGCAGACAAACGTATATGGCTGACCAAGCTCGACAGACTTTTGGCGTATGTATCAACAATCTGGACAGGTCCAATAATCATCACCGGTGACACCAACATTGATATGCTTGAGAACTCTGAGATTGCACAAGAGTATAGAGAACTTTTACAAAATCATGGCCTCAAGCAACACATAAGCAAACCCACCAGACATGGCCGCAGGCTGATAGATCATATCGCCTCAAATCTCCCAAAAATCAACTACGAAAACGTTCTTCCCTGTGACGAAATCAGCGATCATGATGGTCCGTATGTGATGTTCGACGTGAAGAAACCACGTTTCGAACCACGATACAAAAACATCCGCATCGAAACCAACTTTAATCCTGCATCATTCGTCTCCGATGTTGAAAAGCTCCCCTTCGCAACCGTTTACGGACTTGAATCGTCAGAGGATAAGTTGCACTGCTTTAATAAACTGTTCTTATCTTGTTTAAATGAACACGCGCCACTTGTCAAATGTAAGATCACTAGACCACCAGCTCCATGGCTACACGAACTCAACCTATCTGCAAAGCTTCGTGAACGCAATCAACTTCGCACACGTGCACATAAGCGACCACACGACGAACAAGCTTGGACCGCATTCCGTAAAATTCGAAACGAGGTGAAAAAAGACATCCGTAATACGAAAGCAAACTTTTACAAGAAAGCTCTGTCATCGAAACGCCCGAAAGAAGTTTGGAACACAATCCATCGAATTCTTAACCCTAGCCCTAAAAATATCGATGCAGATCCCAATGTACTTAATGAACACTACAACACCACAGCAGTAAGGCTCTTGAACTCTGTAGCTAAGCCTGAAGAAACTCTCCGCAACTTTATCGATTCACTTCCTGTCAACCCAAACACATTCAGCTTCTCCAAAACCACCTACTCAGACACAAGGAAAGCAATCCTCTCCCTTCGCAATGATTGTTCCTCCGGACAAGATAAGATACCCTCGAAATTCTTAAAACTCTGCATTAATGAAATCACTAGTCCCATTTGCCACATAATAAACACTGCAATCGAAGAGAATTCCTTTCCAGACCAATGGAAAATCTCAAAGATCACCCCCATTCCGAAAATCGACCAACCGACAGAACCCTCAGATTACCGGCCAATATCGATTCTCCCCATCCTATCGAAAGTATACGAGAGAATTCTAATGATGCAAATCGTTGATTATATCGAAAACCTGAAACTTCTTTCCAACCATCAATCCGGCTTTCGAAAAGGACACTGTACTAACACCACGTGTATGAAAATCAAAAGTGATATCATCAAGGCAATGGACAGCGGTGAAGTTACTCTCTCCGTCATGGCTGACTTCTCAAAAGCGTTCGACACTGTTGACTTTGAAATACTGATCGAAAAACTCCATAAACTTAACTTCTCAAAATCAGCCTTGTTAACCATGTCAAGTTACCTATCAAATCGCCGCCAATTCGTGCAAGTCAACGACAAAGAATCGAACAGACTGACTGTACTGAACGGAGTCCCTCAAGGAAGTATCCTCGGCCCTGTTCTGTTCAACATCTACGTTCACGACATGTCAACAAATACTAATGCCGAATGTATGCAATATGCGGATGACACCAGTTTATATCGCCACACAAAACCACCTCAGTTCGCCGATTGCGTTGAGAAAATCAATAAAGATATCAAAGATCTCCAGCGATGGTTGAGAAGCCAGAATCTACTATTCAACTCCAAAAAGACAAAAACTATGCTCTTTACAACCCAACAAATGGCCAGGCGACATCAGTTCGACTACGAGATAAAATCGCTCGACGAGAAAACTATCGAACGTGTCCAAGAATTCAAGCTCCTCGGTGTAACCTTCAGTGAGGATATGAAGTGGAACGCCCATGTAAAGAAAGCAACGTCAAAGGCATACGGGACCCTCAAGACTCTGTCCCGTATCAAACGATTCATACCATACCATCTACGCAAGCAGCTAGCCGAATCACTGGTGCTAAGCCAACTCGATTACGGTAACGCACTTTTCCTGAACGCACCATCATACCTTCATCAACAGCTTCAAAGAGTCCAGAATGCAAGTGCCAGTTTCGTAAGAGGCCGCTACTCAAACATATCAGACGTGGTTTCATTGAAATGGCTACCGATATATGAGCGATCAGAATTTAGTATGGCTAAGCTTGCTTGGAAGTCCATAAACTCGTCAGCCTGGCCGAGTTTCCTTCCAATGAAAAGAATGCCGCCTCGTGAAGGTTTGAGAAATCCTGTACATGCTGGTACGATGTTGGCTTGTCCAAACATTGTTGTGAATAGTTTTGAATACGATTCTTCGCGGGTATTCAACAGACTCCCGCAAAAGTGTCGGGATGAATTAAACTATAAAATATTTTGCAGTGAAACGAAAAAACATTTTTTAGACCAAGGCCTTGCAAAGAGCCTTGCTAAGTTTTAGACTAGTTTACTAGTATATTTTAATAAGTCCTTCTATCCTTGGCATTATTCCTAGCCCTATTCCGCACTTCCAACAAGACCAATGCTATCAATATTCCTTTATCATTTCTCCTTACCTTCATCTAGTCCTATTTTAGGTTTTAGATTGCTTTTTGAGTCCAAGTTCTATCTTTACTGCCATGGAGGAATTAATTTATAAGTTTATATATATTAACAGTTTTTTTTTTTCTAATATTCGGTTCTAACCTCAATTTGGTCCTACACATCGGTTTACATTACGTTAGTCCTTAGGTTTAGTCATGTCCCATTTCCTAGTTTTCATAACTTCAGTCGACATTCTTTTTGGTTTACGACTATCTGCTTCTACTCTACCTTCACCTTATCCACACCTAGCCACGTCCCATACTACGACTGTCTCTCTAATTTCTGCCATTATTTTTTTTAATATACGATATTTTTTAGACGCTGCATATACATAATCTTCTCAATTTCCAGGTGAAGAGCCAATTGTAAAATTTTGGAGATACTGTGAAATATATCATTATTATTATTATTATTATTAAAGAGTATTTAAATTTTTTAATTCTGATAATCTCATCGTCGAAAGAAAAAAAGGCTATAAATTTGAATTCCAAATTATGCATAGAAGTAAAATTCAAAACCTGATCCGAGATCATCATGCATGTATAAAGTTTGGAGCCCTTACACTGAAATACTGATAGCCCACCCTGAAAATCGAGAAGAAGCACAAGAATTGGAATATAATAAGAAAAACAATGATGGCTCAAAAGAATTAGTTGGTTATATGTCAATAGAACTATCAAACCTGATATAACTTCTCTAATTAAAAGCTAGTGCTGAAAATTATGTCACTGTTAAAGTGATAGGAAAAAAGAGACGCGAGGTAGTTCCTGCGAAATACGAAGCCTTCAAAATCAGGCAAAAAGTCACTGCCACGAAGAACAATTTCATTGAAACAGTTAGGGTGATTTCTATAGAAATGTACTTCTTCGCAGTGATTGGATATGCGAAATAGGACGCCTTCAAAATCAGGCAAAAAGTCAATTTTTTTTTTTTTTTTTTTTTTATTGACGGTTAAAGATGGCGGATGTAAAAATGTTGCGGCAAGAAAGGGAGTGAAGAGGAAAGCAATTGTGGAGACAAATCAAAGCATAATCTCTCATAAAGATACTTGCCAGGACTACTTATCATACCGTTATTCAAAGAACTGTTTTCTGTACGAAGATTTGCACCAAAAAAAGCGTCTTTTCGAAAGAAAGGAAGAAAAAAAAAACAAAAAAAACTCGTCTTAAGAGAACTACGATTTCAGATTCACGGGAAGATACGGAATCATCTAAACAGCTGCAAGAAAAAACATTCAACCCCTCCATTGCAAAATTCAACGATAAACAAAGTGACGTCAAAAGCTAAACAGAACCACATCCAACAGCCACAATCACAGTTAAACAGCATTTGGGGAAATCATTCCAAGGACGACATCATCCAGATTTTCCGAGCGATGTACAACGAGATTGTATTCTGGAGAAGAAACGTGTTCCTTGTCCCGAGTGGTGCCAATGGGAAGAAATTCATCGCCGAAACAACGAAATGGCTTCAATGTTGGGTTGATGATTCCGAAAATTATAAAGATATCGCACTTACTATTGTATTGGTTATGCCATCGGTACTACTGCAGAAGCCAAGCTACAAATCAACCACCAAACAGAACAGCATGTGTCTTGAGAGAAGACTTCGGTTTTGGAATGAAGGTGATTTTGACGCACTTATGAGAGAATCAAGGACAATCCAGAGAACCCTCAAATCAACACATAACAAACAACGAGACGAACAGTTCTCCAAAAACTTTGCAAAACTTATCTTCATGGGGAAAATCAACGCAGCCTTGAAAATGCTGGACAAAAATGAAAGCGGAGGTGTACTTCATTTATCACAAGAAGTAATTAACAGCCTCAAATCAAAACACCCTGAAGCAAAGAACGCAGACGAATCTGTTCTTATTCATGGACCGAAACCATTCATTGATCCTGTACTGTTCGAAGGTATTGATGAATCAACTATCGTCAAATCTGCCATCAGAACGAAAGGATCTAGTGGACCGTCCGGTTTGGATTCTGATGCTTGGAGAAGGATGTTAATTTCTAAGAACTTTGGCAGATTTGGTTCAGATCTTCAAAAAACGCTAGCTTCTTTTGCAAAAAAATTATGCAGAGAAGACATAAAAACAAACGATACTTCCTCCAGTCTTGCAGTCTCTCGACAAATCTCCAGGAGTTAGGCCGATTGGTATCGGTGAGATGCTTCGGCGAATTGTTGGAAAAGCAGTTATCTCCATCATCAAACCAAACTTGAAAGCTCCGTTTATTTACAGCTCTGTGCCGCGCAAAAATCTGGATGCGAAGCAGCCGTTCATGCAATGCGAGAAATCTTTGAAGAAGAAGAGACCGATTCTCTTCTTTTAGTCGACGCAAGAAATGCCTTCAACTCCATAAATCGCAAAGTCCTTTTGCATAACATAACGTATCTGTGTCCTGCTATGGCAACTTATGTTTCCAACTGCTACAAAGTTCCTTCACGCTTGTTTGTTCAAGGAGGATTAGAGATTTCATCCACTGAAGGCACTACACAGGGGGATCCTTTGGCAATGCCATCTTGCGCCATTGGTTTACTTCCCCTGCTGGACGCCATCAACAGCATCGACGGGCCAGTTCAACATGCTGCCTTTGCTGATGACCTTGGAGGAGCAGGGAAACTCGAAAATCTACGACGTTGGTGGGAGAAAATTGTCTCTCATGGTCCATCTCTTGGTTACTTCCCAGAGCCTTCGAAATCGTGGCTTATCGTGAAAGACAACATGCTTGAAAAGGCACGCAATATCTTTGATGGCACTGAAATCAAACTGATAACATCAGGACGAAAGTATCTCGGAGGCTTCATCTGAAAAGCTGAAGGAAAAGAAGAATATGTCAACAAGCTCGTTGAAGAATGGTGCTCTGAACTTAACGTACTGTGTGGCATGGCAAAGTCCGAGCCACAAGCAGCCTATGTAGCTTTTGTCGCTGGTTTCAAGCATAAACTCATTTATCACATCAGAACAATACCTGACATTGAGCAACACCTGGCTCCATTCGATCATATTCTTGACACTGTAATCATCCCAACAATCACTGATGGTGATCACTGTTCCCAGGACGAACGGCTGCTGCTATCGTTACCACCAAGAAAGGGTGGCCTATCCATTCCCATCTTCAGCTCATGGTCAACAAACGAGTTCTCCAATTCTCAAAGGATGACTCGCAATCTGTGGAGCAGAATCAAGAATCAAAACCGAAACAGCATTGAGATAACGGAAGACAACAATAAAGCCAAGAACGAATTGTTGAAATCCAAAGCTGATCGAGAAAATGAAACTCTCAGATCTTTGAGAGAAAGAATGACACTAGATCAACAAAGAGCAAACGACCTCGCATGTGCCAAGGGTGCTTCGAGCTGGCTTACGATCGTGCCAGTTGAAAGCGAAGGCTTCTGTCTCAATAAAAGAGAATTCTTTGACTCCCTGTGTTTGAGGTACCGATGGACACCCAAGTATCTCCCATCAAAATGTGCATGTGGTCAGCGCTTCGATGTCGACCATGCCTTGTCGTGTGCAAAAGGAGGATTCATCATCAACGTCATGACGAGATTCGAGATCTTCTCGCCGACCTTCTTTCTCAAGTGCATAATGACGTATGCACCGAGCCTCACTTGCTAAAGCCTGGTTCAGACCTGACGATTAATTGCTAATTGTTTTGTGGAAGAAAATTTAAAAGACTAGTCGCCAAGGCGACGTCGCTCGCCGCCCATATTCAGCCTGCGTTCTGTAACTCACAGACAGTTCACGAAAAATAAAATTTAGGAATTGGCAACTTGATGTGCTACCATTTTGTTACGAAAATGTATGGGATCAGATGTCTACGACGAACCGTTATTACTATTGTTATTTACCAACCAATCAACCGTTTCAGAGACATTGTCCAACAAAAATTTTAATAACGTCATACTGCCCCCGTCCCCAAAAATATTGACCAAATCTTTTCGACACCCCATGGCCAATATTCTGGACCCCAAAACATGTCAGTTATCTCTATTGGTTAACGAGATAATTTTCTCTGAACCTCGCGTTTGATTTGCTTTCAATATTGTATAGAAAAATCAAGAGAGATAGAATAACATCAAACTTTCTTTTCAACTCTTAAACGATGTCGAAGAATGCAAGTTGTCCCCTTTGCCAAAAACCTCTCACTGATACATCTAGGCGAGCGTGTTGTCTCGCCTCATTCTCCTTTATGCAATAATTATGTTGTTGTTTTTTTAAACTACTCGGTGAAGCGTGAAATAAATAAAATTCAGAGTAGAAATTACGTCATAACAACGCAAATATGTTTCTTTAATTCTCGAAAATTCAAGGACATCAATGCGAAAGGGGTATTTTGGGAAAGTTTCCAATTTCACATTGGCGCTAAGTATGCAAAACATTTTGTTACAAACGCTAAAAACACGAGATTAGTCATTCCAAAATTTTCCTGTTGCACACACGGTGAGCTGATAGGGCTGACAGTAATTAATTAAAAATTATCTATCAATTCGCACGATCCGTCCAACAAGTAGTTGAAAGTTTACTGATGCGGTTTAGAGTAACGCTATCATCCCCTTCCTCAACCAATACTTTGATTGATTCCTATTGTTGCTCTCTTTTCGGCGAGTACTCGATCAGAACAGCGATTTCGGCGATGATGACGTCCATGGTATCTCCCAGAAGCTTCGTTTGTTTCGTGGTCACTTTCACCAATAGATTCAATGAGTGACAACTATTGGCGATGAGAAGAGCAGGAGGGCCACCCATTGCCAACCCATCGATTTGGCGGTAATATCCATTAATACATTATGACTTGAGATTGTTAGTTGCTCTCTAAAAAATTTGTTTCTTGTATTTTCCAGAATAAAAATGTTCAGTACAATAATCAATGGCTTCGATGACCGACACGTTAGTGTATAACGAGGTAACGTCGAAACTGATTAACTCATCGTCATGACCGAGTTGAATCAGGCTAAGACTGTCCGCAATAAACTTTGTAGATGACTTTATTTTGCATTCATCTAACATCGATAACCAGTCTGCGACTTGTAAAGTAATTTTGTGGTACGCTGAACCAGGCATTGACAGTATAGGTCTCAAGGGAGCGTCTCTTTTATGTATCTTCGCCAAACCATATAACTGACCTGGTTGACTGCCTATTGGTTTCATTTGTCTATATTTTTGTCTATTCCAGAGAAGTCAAGGCATTCTCTTCTGATGTCTTGCTGACTGTATATCGTCTGTCGTTTTATTCTTTCCACTAGAAGATCCGATGCATGCGTTGATTTCGATAACAGCGATTCAAGTTCAGTGACTTTACTAGTAAGGGTTGCGATAGAATCCAGAGGCTTTTCGATATTGTTGTATTCCTCTTGTTTTTCTAAGAAGAGCTTAATAAGCTCATTCTTTTTCAGGTTGTTCAGATCTTTCTCAGAAAACATGTATAAATCTAGCTATCAATCTTTATTCAGCGCACATCGGATATCTTCAGTGGCTGAGAACACAATGGAAAATGATATAGCAAATGACAACGGTCAGTTTGAATACCCAATAGTAAATCCTCTACTGTTTATATAGATATGGACAATGGATGTACCATTTTGTTACACTTTTTCACAAAAGTTCTGGTCAAATCCTTTACAATCATAAATTGTAAGTCACAACGCGGGTCTCGTTTTCATGCAAAACAGAAGTGCTTATGGAATGTACGGAATGCTATTGCTTCCATAAGGGGGCTACTACTTCATGTGTCCCTACTTCAGAAATATCGCAGGTTGTTCTAGGCTACTCTGTTATGGTGTGTGTTAGATCTCATAGGCAGTTGCTACGTTCTTAAAATAGTATGCACGAAGGCGTTGCCCTTAAGTGATCTTCTGATGTATCTTATTGTAGAAATTTTGTTTTCCGCCCTAATGATAACGTATTGCAATGTAGCTTTCTATTATTGCAAAGTGAATCTGTTTGAAAGCACAGTAATTTCTTTGTAATCATTATGGCAGTAAACAACTACGTAAGCAACGTATGAAAATTTGCTGGTACGCCGTATCAATTGTTGCAAGTGGTCCCTTCATCGCAGAATAAACAATCACCACCATCCCTTTTCGTTTTACCATAAATGAAAGATAGTGATATTTTAGTCATAGTCATTTGGCAGTTCTGTTTTTCTCCTTTTTTATGAAAATCGCTAGTGTGAATTTTAAATTTTGAAAATGCAGTCGGTTACGGCAGCATTTTTGTACTTGAATAGTACTGACCAGATCATATCATGGATGACAACGAAAACCTATTCAAATAGTCGGCTGGTTAAAGCTACTGACTAATGATATCACTTTTACACTACAGACATTTGTTATGGAATCAAAAACATTTGGATTCGTTTTAAAACGTTATCGAAAACGATATCGAAAAAGTATGAATTTTTTGGTGTTACAATTCTCGCTTTTACATTAATTTATTGTAACGACATTTTTCTAAAGGGAGTTTCTCCGAAAGTTGTTCGCACGTGCACACTTTTATACAGAAGTTTAATGCATTTGGGCAACTTAAAACTCAAATAATATTAAAAACATTTCAAATAATAGAAAAAATAGTAGAAATACATTTTCCCAAATAAACAAAAGAAGTAAATGTTTTGGAAATTGAAGCAATTTGAATTACCTTTCGTCAAAGACGCTCTTTGTATTTAATTTTGTAATTCTGAAAAGATTTTGTACAATGTTATCAATCCTTGACTGATCGATTGATTGATTAAAGACGAAGAGAATGATACCTCCATTATCAACGTCTGGTGTACCCTGAATAATCTAGCACCGAATATTGAGACAACAACACACAGTGGTACAAGAGGAGGAATATCATGTTATCAAAATGCCAGACAAAGACGAAAATGTATTCCACTGTTGCCAATGGGACTATTCCAAAAACGGGTTTATCCAAGCTTCAAGATGCAAGGACCAAAACTTTTTAATGTTTTACCAACCCATTTAAGAAATTTTACAGGATGTAAGAAAAACAAATTCAAGTATGAGCTCGACAAATACCTGTTTAGAATACCAGACGAACCACTGATGCCTGGGTATACCATGATGGGAAGAATAAGATCAAAGAGTATAATATTGATATGAAATATACCTACCAGGTTGGATGTGTAAAGACGTTAATAAATCCTTCGCAAGTATCACAAATAATTGATAAACCCAGATACTAAAAGTTATTAAAAAGATGCTTCTAGAAAATACATGTATTCAATACAATTCCAATACTACGTAAAATTATATAAGGATAAATAAACACCTACATGGAAAATTAACTCGACTAATTTCTTAAATACTTCAACAAATAACTACAAAAGTTATAAAAAAACCCTTAGAATATAATGATGGAACACTCAAAAGGTTGTGTGTCAGCAGGCTGGTTTAAATCTTTAGAAATTCTTTTTTCTTAAGGCATGATGTAAGTATTGTGTTTGTTGACATGCTTAACTTATGAACTAAAAATATCTAAAAGAAAGAGCTATAAAAACTGTGAGATAACTGTATAATTGCTCTTTTTCTGTCGATAAAGTGCTTACACAAGTTTCGTTAGAAAAATATAAATTAATGCTGAAAGTTTTTGTCTTGATCCTCTTAAAATGTATAAAATAATAAATAAACGAGCAGAAAATCCATTATAATTGTCTCATAAAACTGCATTTAAAAAATTGTTGCAAGTTCAATCCCTACCATTATTGAACAAATGACCATTTTTTCATTGTTATGTTATTTATTATATTAAAGTGTTTTCATCATCCATCATCTTCTTTTACGTGCTCGGTTTTCATTTCGACTACTTTTATGAGAGGTTTTCACTTGTCCTGATGGTTTGGTTTCTTGCATGTGTTCATTATCAGTGTCCTTGTCGAGGCGACTCCCTGGTAGAAAAATTATGGCTAATATGCATACAAATTGAAATATTCCACCCAAAAATAATCCATATTTCAGGACAATATCTAGAATCGAATCTGCCGCCATGTTTGTTGACAACATGCGTACTTTGAGAATATGACCTTGGTTTTCGCGCTCCATCGTGTTGACTGAGTTTGCAAAACTTTCTTGCCAGAGCGTCAACTTCTATCAAATTCCATCAAAAGGATCTTTAGAACATTGCTTTAACGATTATTGATAAGGTGGTGGTAGTTATTGATAATACAGGTTATTTAATTTCTAGAGTGTGGGGCGGCGTACTCTGCCAGCCAGGATAGGAAAATATATTACTTACTTACTTACTAGTGCACTGTGAATAATGAATGCAGTGGACGAAATTGTAGAAGACACTACTGATGGTCCATTTAGTAGGCTATTCAAAAGTAATTATACAAGCAAAATAATTTCTAGAAATGTAGATAAGACTGAAAACATTGAATATGTTCACACAACATTTGAACCAAAAAAAGCTAGTGATGACTTCCAGCATATTGTTATATCAGGCGATGATGTGTATGACATGCATGCATATCCCAGAGGAACAGTGACACTTCTTAATATACGAGACTTTTATGAAGAGCTATTATTGAAATCTCCTCGTCAAGGAACTGATAAGGATGCTGAAGATTTATGTAGCTTATTTTTGGATTTGGGCTTTACTGTTGATCGTCATGATAACCCATCTGTACAATTAATAAATAAGATAGTTGCAAATGTCACCAAAGGAGATCGTACTGAACAAAGTTGCTGTGTATTTATTTTGTTAACTCACGGAGAACGAGATGGTACAGTTTATGGAACAGATGATGCTCTTAAAATCTCAGACATCACCGAGAAATTTCATGGTTCAAAATTTGCTGGGAAACCAAAATTTTTCATTTTTCAAGCATGTAGAGGTTACAAGGTTATGGAATCGGTTAGTGTTCTTGAACGGGATGGACCACCGTCAAAAAAATCACAGGAGACATTATTGTCGCTTCCAACAGAAGCTGATTTTTTGTTTGCATATTCAACGGTTCCTGAATATTATTCATACAGAAGTCCTTCTGGGTCGTGGTTTATTCAGGCATTATGCACTGTTTTTCGTGAGAGAGCACATGAAATGGAAGTCTACCGGATGCTTACTAGAGTAAATGACAAAATAGCTAACCGTGAGGCTAACACAAATAACCCACAAACTCATGGATCACGCCAAATAGCCTCAATTGTTAGTCAATTGAGAAAGGATTTCTTCCTCTTTCCTGCTTGCAGACTAGATCAAAATTAAGTATATAATAAAGTATGGAAGATTTGAAAATTTTGTTCTACCTATATTCAACACCTTGGCATTATGACTTGGGTTTTCTAGGGTATTTTTCTTTCATAAATATATATAATAAAGTGAAGCTTTTAAATTTGGAAATTTCTAAATTTACAGATTTTATTCCTTTTTTCTCTTTTCCTTTTTTTTCCCAACATTTTGGAATCCTAATAAAAGTTTTAATTAAAGTTTATATATATTTATCTTTTCATGTTGGAAGAGACATTGATACTTTTCGCATCTACATCATGCAGAATCTGAGAATTTGTTTTTCAGTATTATTAAAGTATTATTCAATAAATAATGATATCTTATTGTTCTGGTGTCGTCATGTCATCAAAATGAAAATAGAATTAGAGTTTCTGATTTTTAACAATTTCTAAAAATCTTGCAATTCAATAAAGGGCTTGGAATGAATTCAGAGCACCACTTTTTACGTCATGTTTCAATAAAGGCATTTATTAGCATTTTAACTTTTAAAGTAGGATTGTCTGAAATTCCTATCCTCTGACTGCCACTGATGACCACTAGTTGTATCTTTTCAGTCGGTGATATGCCTGGTCGAAGTTAAAATTGTTTGAGCTTATGATTAGACCAATCTTTTTGTAAAATTAAAGTTTTATTTTTTTTAAAATATTTAATTCACTTTTATGTTGTGATTTTCTGCATTCAAATATGGTTTTTTTTTTTGTATTTGTTATATTTTTTGCCTTCACAACAGTTCGTCTCGGTTATTGAAAGCCTTTTTCTCCATAATTTCCATGATTGACATTCAATTGTTAATAAACATTTTTGTTATAAACATCACCTTTATAAAATAAACTACTTCAAATAGTTCAGATCATTTAAACCTCAAGCTGGTAAAAAAGCAACAGCACTGAAAGTTTACTGAATTTTTATTGGTATACGATATACAATCCCGAACCCATGGTTAACAGAATCCGTCTTTATCTTTTTACCAATACAGTCGAATTCAAACAACAGGAAACAAACCGTTATGGAGATTTCGGGTTTCCGGGAGTCGAACTTTAAGAAATTACACTAAGGTTTGACGCTGTTCGTACATTGAGACGTTAGGAAACCGTGCTTTGCGGTTGTACAATCTTGTTGCTACTGGTATTCACCTCACAGTCAAAATCGTCAAAAAGTCAATACGAAGGAGTGCATTTCTATAGAAAGATATCTCTAAAAATGCTCTTCATCGCAGTGGATTTTCAACAAGTAGGCAGTAGGGTAATCATAAGTTACAAAAAAAGCTTTTTCTGACGGTGATAAAAAAGAAATTCGAGTAGGAATGTAACAAAATAGTTTGAACGTCGTAACTCGACTGCGCTTTTTTATGTAAGGCCACTGAGGAGGAGATCATAAACAAACTAAGCAGAATGTAAGCATAGTAGACTGACATTACTCTTGGTACAGATTGCACCAACCTCCAGCCCAAGGTATATTGCGTGTTACGTTTAATTCAGTCTAGCCGGACGCGCGATGGAAACAACCTCGTACCCTTGCCTTTTCGATATACGGATGGGTACGGTATACCCTGGGTACCAGGTTGGCGATGGAAATACCTTTTGTGTTTAGGTCATCGTCCGTTGTTTCAATCTACTGAACGATGGATGAAACTCGTGTCAGATTTGATTTTTCAAGTAGTTTTCGAGTTTAAACAAAAAGTGAACTTTCCACTCTTTCTGTTTTAGATTAAGTGTCATATTTTCTCTTATCTGTGGTTACTTGTTACAGCCAGCAATGGTTATTTAATCCCAAAAGCTTTTTCTGTTGTTTAATTTAATATATTCTCCATGACTAAATAAGATTTCAATGGTGAACAATAAACAATAACATAGACACATAACCTTTGACCTCTCAGCCAGTAATTCGAGTATACAAACAAAGAACTTTCCCGAACCTTCGTCAAGAAAATCTTTCCATGGTAAAACAAATAAAACGTGTTCAATCTGTGTAAAAGCCTCATGGAAATGCTTGTGCTAACAAGACTTGATTACTGCACACAATTACCCACTCAGCGAAACAAATAAATCGATTCGAACTAGCTCTGATCTTTTTCTTGGACGTTTTTTGGAAAATGTCCTTTTGATGAAGTACTTTCCAGTCAAAGAACAAATTTCGTTATCCAAGTTTATTTGTAAAAGTCATCGTCACAAAAGCCTCGTGAAGGTTTTTTTTACAGAATATTTGGTAGTCATGTCTGATAGTCATACGCACATTCTATCAAGTTGAAGTCTTTTACAGGACATATGTGTCTTATGAAAAGCCATATGAAATTATATTTCAAGTTTGAGTGAGTACTAACCCAGCCGGCGTATTTATTAAAATATCTCTGCAAAGGAGTGCATTTCCATAGAAATCTACACACATTTTCAATAAAATGCTTTCCGTCACAGTGACTTTTTGACGATTTTGTCAACTGGGAAGTTCTTCCAGCTAAAGACTGGAGATTTTCAATTCACTTAAACAATGTAACTCACATTATACACGCTTTTTTTTATAAGAACTATCACTGCGAAGGAGCGTATTTCTATAGAAATATTCACACTATTTCAATAATAATGACCTTCATCGCAGTGTCTTTTTGACGATTTTGCCCACTGAGTTACACGCTTTTTTTTATAAGAACCAGTATAATCTGACCTGAGGCTGGCTGCTCTTATTTTTTGAGCCTTTTTTCAGCCTCATTTTGTTCTTATTTATGTAACTTCGAGTATAATAAAAATAAATCTTTTTTAAAAACAACTGGTAAAAAGTATGGTTGCTGTTTGGTAATGCCCATTCGTACATTTATTGAAGGCGAAAAAAAAACCCAATAAAATTCCAAATCATTTACCAATGAGAGAATTCACACCATGAATTGTTATTTTAAAAGAAAATTGAGGCTCAGGCTGTTCTTAACATTGATTTGAGCCTCAGGTTGTTCTTATTTTGTTCTTATTTTTTGGCCAAATCTGAGGCTCATGTTCTTATGAAATTGTTCCTATAAAAAAGGCGTGTAGTGATAAATCGGTGTACGGTGTAATAATATAATCTGACCTATCCTCCTAGATCTGACAAAACGATCAATCGCTTTAGCAAGCCGGTGTATCGTCACTGCTGATTAGGCAGATTTATAAAATCAACTAGCCTGTTACACGAAAAAATTTAATTTTTAACTTATGAGACTTTTTGAAACCTGTCCACAAGTACTTAAGAGTTTCTAATAACTATGTAGGGAAATATTTGTGAAAAACTCATAAGTTGTATACAAATCCCCACAAATCCATAAAAAAATAGTTTCGTGTAAACAAAACACGATTTTTCCGAATCTCCCTAATAGATCGTTTTCTCCATATAAAAAGGATTAGCCGGGCGAGTGAGTGTTGAGTTGATAGTAATTTTGCCAAAGAAACCCTGGGTTCCAGGTGGACGGAACCAGTTCTTTAGGAGCAGGAGATCGAAAATTCAATTGTGACATTACGATGAAATTATGATATTTCACACACTAGTAACTGTGCATGCATCTTAAATAACTCGTTTTAAACTCAAGTCAATTGACCGTTCCCATATTTATTCAGTTACTCCTCCCGCGAACACATATTACACAACAACCATAATTCTATGCGACAAAATCAGTAAAAGCCCCTCAATGAAATAATAAAGAGAATTTCAAAACAAATCTCACAACTGCACAACCTCGAACCCAGGGTCTCTTGCCTTTTCGATACACGGATAGCACTGTCTGTCTATCGGAAAGGCAAGAGACCCTGGGTTCGAGGTTGACAACTGTATTATGGTAGTTGTAGTACGTGTATTTAGCAGTTAACTGAATTATGGGAAGGTCAATTAGATTTTGATTGTCTTCTAGAGAAAGGTTAGACGAAGAGTCAGGAATGGTATGCTGCTATGGCATAATACGAAGCTTGTAATACTGTTTCAAGATGAAGATGAGATATTAGATTAGGTAACACCAGATTTAACGTGTTTCGATATTTTCGGCGCCGTTACTTTAAAAAAGAAAGAATCTAGAGAAGCCAGACGCATCGGCAAATTGGAGTGATAAAGTGGCTGAAAAGTATGGACTTCTCTGCTATTTCTTAAGTTTATGTTATGTTCTTGTAGTTATGTAACTCTTAGGTATCTTCGTAGATTATCAAACTCACTTTAAAGGAAAAGAGATGTGTGTTTGGTACAAGGCTCACTTACTCCGTGTTCATTCCTACCTAATGGACAAAATCTTCAAAAAGTCACTGCGACGGAGAGCACTTTTAAATTGTGTATCATTCTACAGAAATGCACTCCTTTCGCAGAGTTTTTTTAACAAGTGTGCAGGCTGAGTATATACATTCAAAACAAAACATACGGAACTTAAACAATAGAGCTCCACAATAGACTGTAAGAGCAGCAAAGATTTTAACGACAACCTCGTACCCAGGGTTACTTGCCTTTTCGATATACGGACGGCGGCTAACGAAAAGGCAAGAAACCCTGGGTACGAGGTTGATTTTAACGATTTTTTTTCCCACTGTCTGCAACGGATTTAAATACATATTATGTTAATTAATTGATATTAATTAAGCGGATAGTATCAATGTTGTTTGAGTCAAGTTCGAGATGCTAGCATAAATAAGGAAATATTTTTAAAATTTATTCTTCTTAAACCATATTGAAATATATACACATCACATTAAAAAAATTTGAGATGAATATTCAGGAACAAATCAAAACAAGATATAAATCCAATTTCTCCTAACCTAAGTTTAAACTTTTAGGAGAAGACTTTTTCTGATAGAAGAGATCGACACATTTACCTTTGTATGTACAAGACAAATTTGCTGAAAAGTCCCAGCGAAGGAGTACATTCCTACAGAAACATACACTTCATTTCAATGGAAATTCTCTTCACCGTACAGGTTTTGATAATTTGCTGACTGCGTATCGACAGAAAAAGAAACCATGAACTATCAACGAAGGAGGGAGGTGAAAGCTGTAAATCAAGAAATCTTGATGGAAAATAAATTTATTGAAAATATATTAAAATAAGAAATTTGAAAAGTACGAACAACCGATCGAACAGGATTTTTGATTCAAGGTACGGCCATTAACGGTACACAGTTCAATCACTTTCCACATCACTTGAGTGGCGATGGCAACAGATGACAGATCACAGCTGACGTGATTGGGTTGTAAGGACGTTAAATCACTTGAGTGGCGATGGAAGCAGATCTTTGAAGGCTGACGTGATCGGG
Source organism: Turritopsis dohrnii (assembly GCA_027922465.2). Lineage (NCBI taxonomy): Eukaryota > Metazoa > Cnidaria > Hydrozoa > Anthoathecata > Oceaniidae > Turritopsis > Turritopsis dohrnii. Next base: position 1,863,936 of record BQMF02000016.1, read on the forward strand.
TTGTAAGGTTCAAAATGATGACTTTTATTTTTAAAACTGCTTGAAGTATATCTTGAGCGATATTTCGCTAATACGCGCGATCTCGGTGCCGTAAGATTAACCGGAGAGCATGAACGTAGCTTCTCTTTGTTAGGCCATGTATAGCTTCGATGTAACATAAGTCGGCTTTCTGATAAGCGGATTGCCGAACCAGGTCGATCTAAATGCCTTTTGTTACCCCATTGTCCGTGCTCGGTATTTTTCCTGCCAGTGAGGGTCAGCTGGTTCAATCGCATAAGTGGTGAAATCGAACTATGCAAGGAAAGCTTGGCGCGTTTTTCATTATTGGCACCAGTCCATTCCATACTAGACACGCCACTGTCCGAGTGCGCCATACGTGGGCGTATATCACCACTATAAGTATTATTAAATGGACTAGATTCAATGCCAATACTGCTTGCCGAAGGGAAATTACTTCCATTGTCCATTAGCTCCATACTGTGTCCGGTAATTTCGGTGCTGTTCAGTTGAATGTTCCGACGAAATACCCGGCTGCTTTCCTCCCGATTTTCCTTGTCGCCGGAAAACTCTTTCTCAAAAGAATGTGTGAAACGGTGTGCTCGTTTCAATACCGAGTTGGCTCTTATGCAAACGAAGTCCTCACTTAATGTAGTATCCTGTGCTATCTCGTGTGACTTTCTCCATGCGATATCTAACTCAGGACTATCATAAGGTTCTGTGGTGTTTCTATGTACGGGTTTTTCCGTTAAAATCGGTTTGGGCAACTCGCTTGCTATCACATCAAACTGTGGTATAATTTGTGTGAAAGCTCTTTTCGGCGAGCGAGTTCGTTTGCCACTGTTGCAGACTGTGTTGTACCTAGTACTCTCCTCAAAATCCAATCCTCGCAAGTTCGTCCGTTTCGGAGTAACATTTTCCCGGTGCTTTAAAATACCCTTCAGAGGTGTCGTCGAAAGGCTGTCGGATGTGACGTGCGACGGACTGACAACTAACGGCAGTAATTCCGATTTACCGTCACTGCATTCCTTCACAAGTGGAGTGTTCTCAATATTCGTCAAACGGTCTGCCGAATGGTTATTTTTTGCCGGTGGCTGGGTTGCTGGTGTTATGCATAAGTCGGTGATGTCGAGTATGTCGGGATTTTCTTCATCCTCGTCAAAGTATGCACTTAGAGGAACATCGTCGTTTTCGTTAGATGACGTCAATTCAGTAATTTCTAAAGGACCTGGCGAAAAATAAGATAAGACGAAAGCATGGACAAACAACCAAACAGTGTCTTTCAGATAATTGCAAGAACAGGTTGCTGTCTTTTTTTCAATACCTAGAGTTCAATATCTAGTTGTTCTTTCAACATATTGCAGACAGAATTCAGAATTGAGTCGAGGGAAGTAAACTTAAGAATATAAGGTATTTCCTCTAGATAACAAACACCCTCCCCAGAAAAAGTCACTGTGTCGAAGAGCATTTTGATTGAAATTGCACGTGTATTTCTATAGAATTACACTCCATCACAGTGACTTTTCAAAAAATTTGTCCACTGGGTCAGCCTTAAGAAAGAAAAAAAATTCAAGAAATGCTCGGTTAGGGACTAACAGTAGTCATAAAGATTAGATAGGGATCTTTGATTAAATTATTTAATCGTTGGTAAAGATTCATCCTTAATTCTAGAAACGGTTTAGAGTAATGCACGAGCACTATTTTCTCACAGTTTGAAGTACACAATATTTAAAACAATATTCAAGCTTAACAAGGAAAAACAATGAAGGTATTGGTTAGAAAAGGAATACATACCTGCGTCCTCAGGAACATCTTTTAACATAGGTTTGGAACAATCATTTATAGAAGACAGGTCAAGACTGGTGAAAGCGTGGATGTTTCGAGCTGTTGATTCTTTGATGCTTTGTGCATTCTCGAGAATCTCCAACGAGTCTAAAAGAAAACATTTCCCTAAAACCTTTTCCTTTACTGTGATATCAAGTGTAAACCTCACGAATTTTATCATTTCATTATCTTTCGTTAGAAAGCAGCAAATTTTTTGAAAAATCTCTGCGGAGGAGTACATTTCTATGGAAGCATATACATTATTTCAATGACAAAACCCTTTGTTGCGGCGACTTTTTGACACTTTTGCTCAATGGGATTATACATTGTGATTCTTAAGTCAAAAAGTAACTGCAGTAAACAGAATTTTTCATTGAAATAGTGTTTCTATAGAAACGTACTCCTTCACAGTACGTTTTCAACAAATTTATCCACTGGGAGTTGGTAATTCTCTCAGTGCTTACCACGGATCAAACGTTTACACTGGTTTAGAGCAAAGAGAATGATCAGAAAACATTACGAAAAAAACAAACCAATAACATCACAAGGTACCTGTATTGGTAATGCTTGCAGGAAATTCTGATGCATCTTTATTATCGTTCTTGATTGGAGAGATTCCTGGGGAGGCAAAATGATAATTTCTACTGTAGTCGTGTAATTGGCTCTCGGTTCCATTGATATCAAAACTGACATTGGGTAAGAAAGAATAATTGCTTTCCTCTTCTATGTTATTCTTATGACCATGGATAGGTGAAACATCAACAGATGAAAAAGACAATTCAGTCTCCCTCAAATGTGCTGGTGTTCCGATATTCGATGCTTGTTTGGGACTGAATTCATCGTTACTAAACACTGATGGTGTGCTGCCTGTCGATGTTGATTTTAAAGGAGATATGGATGGACTGACATCAATATTGTGTTCGTCTTTTTGCACACTAGCTGACCTTCGTTGTAGAACAACTGACTCTTTAGTTGGACTGGAAGTTATATAGCTTGGTGTCATTTTCGGACTGGAAACAACAAGATGGTTCTCTTTGGAAGGCGTGTGCGCATCTTGACCAAACAACTTTCGTCTCAGTGAAGATATCATCAATTCCTTTGCATCTGTGGAATCTTCTGTATAGGAGTAATAGCAGCTGTTTATAATTGCTTGTACATCAAGGTTTACGGGAAAAGTCAACATGGTTTGACAGCAAGCATCAGAAAGCATGGTAGGAGTTGTTGTGTCGTTGAGGTTTTCCTTGATGGCGGGTGGTGAAGTGGACATGTTATTTGAGGTTAGTGAAATGTTATTTTGTTCCGAGATGTATCGAGTCGCCGGTGGATGTGGTGAGAACGTCACACGCTTTAACACTTCAGAACGGTTGTCAAGCCATGGAGACGGAAGCAAGACATTTTTGAAGTATTCGTCAACTTCTTTTTGGTCTCGTTCTTCGTCCTCTTTTCTTTCATAACTAAAATTTTATAAAATTGAGACATTTGTTGATCAAAACTGTCCATATGATTTAAAACTCTTATTAGGTTTGATGCCATATAATTAACTTCAAGATTACACGCTAAGAAGACAGCCTTATGTTTGATGTTGTCTGATATTTATATTGGTCTTAGTGCATTTACTGTATGTGTTTTTCACCATGTTCTGTTATTCTTATGAAACTCACCCTGGGAATATTCTTAAGATATTCTTACAAATAAGAGGATTTTCAGCCTGGTATTCTTATAGAAACTATTCTTACAAAAACAAAAGTGTGTACATGTTTTTCATTTTATAAGCATATTAAATTTTCGAATGAGGCTCGGTTATGCTTAAGCTACCACAAAATAAAGGCTGGATTCATGCTTGGTATTCTTATTTACAATGAAATTCAATAAATGAAATAAAAATTAGCATAAACGTGCTATATTACTCTTATGGGCTCCTTAAAAGCCTATATTCCACTTATTTTGGTATTTTACAATACAAATGATGTATTATTAACATAACTTATCCAAGATATATATGCATGCTTCTTTTTACAAAAACATTTTTAAATTTTGTAGTGTAAATTAATAGGAACAGAGAAATAACATTAAGTGTATAGACCACATTAGCTTAGATATACTTAGCAGGAACAACACAGGCTCGTGAATATGCTTAGTATGTGCTTATTTTTTTGACAAAGCTGTGACTGGGTATGCTTATAAACGTTATGCTTATAAAAAGAAAAACATGTATTTGTTTGGGTTTTTTTTGCACAAATTGATATTGAGATGTCTGAGAAAGTTTCATTTGTTTTATATAATATAAGCAGATAGAACATTGTTAAATAAATTAGTAGAACACTTGGGTTGTATATATAAGATGGCTTTTAGTAGCATTGGCATTGGGTTCACTGTTTATGGACACAACAGTTTAAGATAAAATAACTTTGAAAACTTGCACAGAACCAACAATTTTCGAAAAATAAAGAAGTTTGACGTAATAACATGAATTTAAAAGCAGATGTATTAGTTCCAAAAAAATTTAGTAATCCAATAAATTGATATCAGTGCTACAAAATTTTGATTTGTGTAATAATCACTTACGCATTTTCTCTTTAGGTATGGTTTATCAAATCTTTTGTATTCCTGTGTAAGCAAAGAAGTAAAAACAGCTGCTTGTGATTCTTTGGTATTTTTTTTTTACTGTCATATTTTTATCTTTTGCAGGAGAGTGCTACTAATAGTTAACTCTCACGTATTAAACTTGACTGTTTTAAAGTTTCACCTACAAAGTTTTTCAATGTAGCTCTTGTGATGATTTTAAGCAATGTTATTGTAAATTTTTAGGGTTCCTAAATGTATTTTAGATAATTTTTATTGTTTTTCTTACATTTTGTGCCGGGAAATTTTTATTATTATATTTAGTTAATTTTGTTATTGTTTCACTAACCTCTGTATGCTTTTAGTATATATATAATAGGTTCATTTGAAAGAATATATTAATATTAACTGTTTTTTTTTATGGTTGATTCGATTATAATATCAGCAATAATCCTGTTCATGGCATTGAATTGCTCACAAGGAATTTTCATACAATTGTCTAAACCACAGTAATTTTTTCAAAAGCATAAAGCAGTCTTCATCAAAAGTGAAAATTTTGTGTGAAAAAACACCTTTCCACATAATTGTTAAATCTATTTATCATTATTGGGAGCAAGGTCTACCTTTTATCCTTTTATAGACTGTGCAAAACAATATACAACTTCAGATTTAAATCCCTTGTTTATGGATTAATGAAACTATTTATGTGGATAAATACCCCAGTCGACAAACTTGCAAAAAAATTACTGCAAAGGAATATATACATTTTTAAAACACACCATGTCAATGACAACTCTCTTCATTGCAGTGACGTTTTCATGATTTGCCACAGGAGTATTATACAAATCCTCATGAATTGTCACATATAATATATACTGTAACTCATTCAGTAAAAAAAAACCTGTTAAAAGGCTGAAATTAATAAAATGTTTGTTTATAAGAACATGAAAAAACAAATATTTTATATATATATATGCAATTAATTGCATGTTACCAAGTTCTTCATGAAAAGTCATCCTTTTTCATGGGGAGTGAGTTCAGAGTAGAAATTTTAATAAGTGTGCTTTTTCTATGGTGGCAAGTCTCAAAAGAATTGTCAATTATATACAAAAAACAACAGAATTTTAGAAGCATGCAATGCATCGATAAATGCCTCCTTTGTGTATAACCTGAACCTTATACTTAAGTTATCATTAAAAATCTCTTGTAACAATGAGTTTTGTATTTATGTTAATTTCTTTGCTTCTGCAGATATAAGACAACCACAGGCTTATAAGAATGCATGCCTTTACTGTTTACAAAGGCAGCCATATTTTTATCAGCGAAGTTTTTTTAGAAAACAATAGTGTCGTCTTGACAAGTCAACTTTTGATCGCAAAAAAATCTAGACATGTGCTGGGAATTGCACTATTGTGAGCGTGCAGAGAGAGAGAGCTATAAAAAAGTAATTATCGCAGCACAATCATCACTAAATTTTTTAAGTAATGCTAATGATTGCCTTTTATTATAACATTTTCAGTTCAAAGCCGGACTTTTATAAATGATTCACTCACACGTGAACGAAATAAAAAAATGACAATGTGTCCTTTGGGTGAAACATTTTACGAAAGCAAAATTTCACTCTTGTTTCTTGAATGATGAATCTATGGGTGACATTATCAACGCGGGATTTGCCACTAATTGAATGCTTGTACGTTAAATTTAACTGCTTGAATAATCAAGCTGAAATCAGTGCTAACAAGAACAATTTTTGTTGCTATAGCGGAGAAAGGACACCTCAGGCCTGGTCGTAAGAGGCGTGCGATCGCACGCGCACGCCTCCGCACACGCCAAAATTTATTTACGCGTGTGGCAATCGCACGCCTGGCTTGTAATGACAAGTGTGATAACAAATGTTTATTTAAAAGTCAACATAAAATCTGTCCCAAAATGTTGAAAGTTTTGCTTCAGAAATTGTTCATGTGCTACGATTAAATTTTACAGTAACGGAACGAAACTTTGCTACCATTTCAGAAGTGAGGTCTCCGATCGATTTGGAATACGGTAGTGGTTTTGAATTAAAAATCAATGCTCACAAATTTTGTAGTAGAAAATAAGTCTACTTAGCGAAATCCGCTGTGGAATGAAGAAGGAGCTTCGTGCGTGCAATTTTATTATGTATTATTTAATTGTATTATGTAGTTTCCTCTTTCTTTTTAACTTTTTTTTAAGTTACAAAAGTATGCGCAAGGTTGCAGTTTCGAAAAAATAATCTTTTATTTAAAAAAATAGCCAGCCAGGTGGTGACGAGTTAATAGTGAGCTTAAGGAACTACGACGGCAACATGGACGACGACGTGAGCAAAAAGAACAAAATAATAAAAGTACTTGTGTATAGTATTTTGAAGAACTTCCTTTTATTGGAGAACTTATTCAATTGATAAACTTATAGCGACTAGAAAGTTATCGAGCTTCTATAAAATCTACATAAGAGAAAAAGGCTTTCTCTATAAACACGTCTCCGTTGTCAGTACGACTTCAAATCATGACTTTTCACGTTGTGCATAGAACGTGCAAATATGTTAATGATGTAATTATCTAATAAAATTTTCCCAATGGTCTCATAAGTAGTAGACTCTCTTTCAAAACAAATTCCACATAGAAAACAAAGCTTTTGTTTTAAACACGTTGCCGTCTTCGTTGCCGTTGCGATTGCTTAAGCTCCCTAATGGAACGGAAACGTCTTTAATTTAATTCAAAAACCATTTGAACTTCAAACCAAAACAATGGAGAGTTATACATATTTTTTTTATTTTCAGGTTTTATTTTTCCTCTTTATTAATGTTTGAATAAATTTTATTTACGGTCAAACTAATCTTTATGGCTAAGTTTTGACGTACCGAATCTTTAGTGTTTTATTTGATTAAATTCATTCTCCGTGGAAACATATATGACACATTTCAAATTTGACTTGATTATCATACAGAATGAAGATTGTTGATCTTAACTGAAAAAAATTGATCGCACATCTGTCAAAAATTTACGCGAGCGCACGCCATAACTTATATCGTCAATTAAGGCGTGCGATGACCACACGCCTGCTAATTTTCTTACGACCAGGCCTGCACCTGGTTACGGAATTACCTTTACTGTAAACTTTGGATCATTTACTCTTGTATACGATATATACAAGAAAACTGTTTTTGTGGATAAAATCTCAGATGATTGTAGCATTCAAAATGGCAGAGGAATATCAAGGAATCGATCTGTTCTGTTATTTATGACACTGGATTTTGAAGTATTTATTTTTCGAAGAAGCCATTTTAAATAATTTTTTTTCACGATGATCGCTACTCGGTGCTAGAAACTATTCTATAAAAAGGAAATATTTGGCAATTCACTTTGAAACTTTCCATAACGATAGCTGAATGCATATACTTTCAAATAACAAGAAAGTTTGTTTGATTTGTTATCTTTAAATAAAGGAAATAAGTCATGAAACTCAAAATTAGCGGCAAGCGGCACATAGTGGTAAGGGGAGCAGGCACTCTATATATAAGTAATTTGGCACTTCTGATAAACTGATTAGGTCATCCCCCCCATGATCAATATTGTCGTTTTCTTGGATAGCTCAGATTATTTTGTCTTGACTATGAGATTAGGTATGGTGAAATTTTGCACTGAAATAGAATATATGTAAGGTTATGATACAAAAGTTTCAGAAGTAATCTTTAAGTCTTCATGTCAAAAGTTATTTCTAAAATAGTGGCAAAATTGATGTCACAAGTCACCTTGTGTTTTTTTTAATTATGAATTATAAATAAAATGAAGTGTAAAATAATAAAATGTTTTACTTCACACTATATTCTTGATTCGGAAACAAATCCATTTGCGCCGGTTTTAGCTTGGCAATTTGATCAATGGACCATCTGAATGTGTCTGTTGATTTTCGCTGTGGTGTTGTGGCATCTACAAAAATCGATGCATCCAAGATTGGAAAGTTTTCCTTATCATAGATCTGACTGTCAAATGGATTTCTAGTGATTTCCAGTTTATTCACCATTTCACTTGAATCATCCTCGATACTTTCCATTATTAAATCCTCCTGTGAACATAATAAAGTTGTGCATTTCAATCAATGACAATAAATATACCTATCACAACCCAGAACAAACAAAATAAAGAATAGATTTTGTTGCATCCAATAATACTTTGATGTAGAAAAATATTGTAAATTGGTTTTTAAATCGACGGTAGGGCTTAAACGATCATAAATATTCACAAAAAAGTATTTAAAATTTTCTTTTTGGAGAACAGTGGAATTCTATTTATCAGCCAGGTGAGGATTTTTTTATAATAAACACACGCATCCCCTTTTTCAATTATAAAAGATATCTATATCATCCATGGAGGGCAATCCTGATATATTTAACTACTTAAAAAACGTTTTCTCTACTCTGCACAGCTTCTTCCCAAAAACAAACTTTTTAAAAATTTCTTGATATTGGCGCTGTTGTACTCCGGGTTTTGAACGGTGTTCCGATATTCATCCCGTTCATCCCGGTAAAAACATAAGCGGGAAATAAAAATTGTTCGCATGGAGAATTTTCACGAGGTGCTTTTATGGTGAGGAGTAATTTAGAGATCGAAACTGAAATTTTGTGGCATGGAATGCGTGTTTGTGTTGACTCAGTATAAACCCAAGTTTTGAATCCATGGTATTTTTATCTGTTTGTTATCATCAGTAAAACTTGTCAATTTCCCTTCCCTCCTGTTGCATTTGATTTCCCATGAGTTTCTGATGTTTACAATAAACTAAAAATTAACAAACTTCACAAAATTATTATTAAAATATGCAGCCATGATAAATATGGAAAAAAGAAAAACAAACTTGTTTATAAAAACATTTTATCTGTAAACGAAGCTTTTCGTTCTATGATAGAATATTTCACAAAATTAAGCTTGGTTTCCCCAATAAAATTATTTTTGTTGTGCAACCGTTTTGCAGCACTTTGTTGTGCAACAAGTGTAGGAAATTGTTGCAGAGATAGATTTTATTCTATCTCTGCAACAGGTGTTGTACAACATATCTTTTGTTCTGAAAAACGGTTGCACAACCGTTGTGCAACAAAAATAATTTTATTGGAAACCAAGCTTTAGATTTCAAGTGTCATATATTGTCTTTACAGGCAGGGCTTCACAAGACAACCAACTAATTACCTGCAGTTTACAGGAAAATGGCTTGATAAATATTCAACATAGATGTGCTAGGTTTAAAAAATGGATGTGTGTGCCTAACGCCCTAAGACCCTTTTTTTAGTATGGCCTCTCTTATGATGAATAATTAAAAAATAACTCGAAAATTTCTCCTGTTGTATTATCAACTGTCTATGTCCTACTCCATGTAAAATGAAGAAATTCGGATAAAACAAACTATTTTTTTATTTATACCTTTTTCTTGATCACCATCCCTTTTTACCTTAAGCTGTTATACTATATTGGCACTTATGACATGGCGGCATGGTTCAGCATGGATAAGCAGTCTATAGAGAAAAAAAAAACATGCTCAATTCATTTATGTTTCATTCCATTTGCTAGTTTACCAAAGCCGCCGAAATCCCAACCACCCCTTCTTCTTTATTATATAATATTACACATTTTTTTTCAACTGTTTACTTTTAACTCCATCATTATATCGTACTGTTGTTCTTGCCGACTAGCCTTGAGAGTGCTCGCTTCCTGTTTGGGAGGTCGCGGGTTCAATCCTTAACCGAGTCATGCCAGCAAAGATAACAGTGTGAATCACTCCTCTCTGCTTAGCACTCAGCAAGAGAGGAGGATGATGTTTAGGATGGTTGTCTAGTAGCAGCTGTTAATGCAGCTTCTGTAGCCCCAATGGGGAAATGCTCTTGGACCTCCTTCGCAGGACCCTCATTGATAACAGTACCTTTAGGAACTGAAGAGGCTATCCTGGGTAAATAGTAATAAATAACATAATAAAATTAATGGTAATAATATTACTGTAACAAAATCTAATCTGCATTTAACAAAGTTGAGTTGACCCAATGGTTTCATGTGGTGATGGTTACTGATAATTTTATATTTTGGAATATATAGTAGAATCCCGATAACTCGAACCCTCGATAACTCAATAACTCAAACTAATTTCAAATTCCCCTTCGCCAATACTTTCTCATAAAATACCCCCGATAAATCGAACATTCGGTAAGTCGAACTATTCAGGGTTTGAATTAACGACTCGTGATTCGTGATTCACAAGTCAAATTTAACGTTTCACGGACGAACAATTTTCTAAGAACTAAAAAATCAAGAATCGTTATTTTCTAGCGAGTCAAATATATATATAACAAAAGTTTCTAAAGTTTTTTTTGTTGTTAAGCTCACTGATTTATAAACATACACACGTTAGGCATTCAAAATTGCAAAGACTATAATTCGTCAGCATGCATGGCACCTGGTGCTAAATTGACAACAAATTACTTAGGCATATTTAGTGATTCTTTGCTGTTGCTAGGGAGAATGACCACCGTTGCTAAGGTAATTTTGAAATTTCTTTCGTCATGCGAATTCATTTGTTCACCTAACGAAAGAATATGAAAACATAGTGGTACCAGTAGGACTCGTTTTCGTGTTATTCAATGAAATTAAAAAGCATCTTAGTTTCCAGCTCCCTTTAAAATATGATTTAAATGATTTAAAGAATGACTAACGATCGGTGTCTACACTCAATAATTGCAGACACGTCTTGCGAACGTTGAGTCAAAATAGAGTAAATCCTTCAATTTTCCATTTTATTAAGGCCTTCCAAATAAATGCAAGATGTTTACAAAATTGTTTTAGATATGATTATGAATTTTAGACGTGCTATTTATATATATAATAAAATCGCACGCCCAATACACTTCAGGCATGTGCGGGCGCATGCGATCACACGCCATAAAATGACATGACTGGTGTACAAAGCCCTTTCAGCATTGATTTTTTTTCACGAATCACTTTTGAAAAGTTAATTCAAACCCTGCTATTTTCTCGGTCCTGTTGGGGTTCGAGTTATCAGGGTTCTACTTGTATGGTAGTTTTTGATACAATTTCTTCCTTTGCTTCCAATTAAACTATTATAGCTTTTAGTCACATGGCATGAGCGAAAAACTTCTTGAAAGTTCCAGATGATGTATAATAGTGATCGCATCAAATTTTCTGGAGAGCATCTATGAGGAATATTTATGAAATAAAAAATGCCGTTGCTGTTAAAATCACTCTGTAAAACAATTGCTCTGACAATTGACGACTTCAGACACAAACAAACACTGAACAAACACAGGCTGTTTTCTCACGTCTCAACTGACACACAACATTCAAAAATGCTGTGACTTTTGTTTCCTTGTCAGTGTGAATCATTTCTTTATGCAGTGCTGCCATTTTTATTATCGATATTATTGCATTCTTTTTTTTTTGTCAGCAAACCCTGGAAGATATGGCATGACTGGTATTAATTAGCACCTACTCTGACATTCATTTACCATCTCCAGTTAAAACTAAGAAATTATCCTGGAAGCGGCAACTTCCAGAATTTTAATGTCAAAGTTAAATCATTAGTGGGTCAAGGTAAAACCAAACTTGTCATAAATGGAGAGCCCACTAAATATTAGAATATTAGAACAGGTTTTCGAAACATAAAAATGATGTTGCAGCGTTAAAAAATGTTTTTCAAAAGAAATTGTTTTGGTGCAAAATGCTCAGAAGTGATCAGAGTACTGCATCCAAACTCAAAAAACATGCCCAATTTTTCATGTGGATATTTCACTGTACTTAAATCGCCTTGCATCCTAATAATCACATCAGTTTTGCTTCTGTTTTTAATTCTTGCTAATTTATAAACGAAATCAGAATTTACTACCTAAGGTAAGAAATTTTCGTGGGAAGAAATTGTTTTGGAAGAAATATTAACAAATTTCAATTACGTGATTTTAGCCCTGATTCCCACAATTAAATTCCACAAAATCCTATTTTGCTATGATGGTTTATGACAAGAATGCTTTGCAACAAACTATGATGAAAGTTGAAAATGATGAATGAGAAATCAAAGAATCTGGCGAACATGTTCAAAATATATTTGACGTGTTCGAAGATCAGAATGAAGGTAAATGAAAAATGAATGTGTTATTTCTCTTTTCATATTTACCTGAAAATCACTGATTGTGAAAATTAATTCTGCAAAATTTTGAAAAATTAGAGAATCACGAAATTAAGTTCCTTGAAATCCAATGATTTTGAAAATTTCTTCCTACAAAATATTTTAAGCTATCTGCTTCTCATTAAGTTAAAAGATAAAAGACACAATGAAATCCAGTACAGATAGAAATTCTATTTTAAGTTGTTCAGTAGGATCGGTATTCTAAATTCAAAAAATACAAAGAACAAACAGAAGTGTCAGACCGTCACAGGGTTGAGTTGGGAGTGTTTTTTTCAAAGCGAAATGAATTGCTAATATTACTCATAAATGTTACTAGGTTAGTGTCGTATATTAACAATCAAAAAAATGTTCTCTTATGTTGCACAATTCATTAACTATTTTACTGGTGGAGACGCTGCTCAAGATGATGTCATAAGAGATGACGAACTGGACGTGGACACAACTTCTGCAGTAAGTGGTGAAAAAGACTTAGAATTAAAACGATCTTTTAATGGTAAAATAACAAGTTATTTTAACAATCGGGGTTTGATAAATGATCACATATACTTCACACAAGATGTTGTTACTGGAAATGAGCAAGCACAGGTCGGAGATTCTGTTGTTGTCGAAGCATCTCGTTTGCATGTGGAAGGAGGTTGGATAGCCAAAATGGTCCAAATCACAACATTCTGGAATATGGATGACAATGATGACAACAATGAACCATTCAAAGAATTGATAATTGGAATAATTACTGATCAAAAGCCACATTCTTTCTCTGTAAAAGCAGCTTCTGACCTCACTATTAGTGTCACAAAGCTTAAAACTGGTTATAGACCTTTTCGCGGAGACTGGGTTCAAATTGAAGTCTGGCGAAGGAACGGTCATGACAAGGATAGTAACGATGGTAATATATGTGAAGATGATATTATCAGTGTTCTGCCACTGCGGGAAAAGAAAATTCATGGGACTGTTACTGATTTACATTCTGGTTTTGGTTTCATAAATGGCGATATTTATTTCTCCTTTTCTGTTTGCAAAAGAGGTGAGCGAGTTCATAAAGGTGATCAAGTATTTGCGTTATTGATTGAATCGAAACAGAAGCGTGGTGATTGGAGAGCACTGGAAGTATGTCGTAAAATAAACAATCAAATAACTAATGTTGAAGTTGAAAAGAAAACTGATTCGGTCATTTTACCACAGTCTTCCATTATTGAAGTTAAAGATAACATGGATTTTGGCAATATTCTCATTGACAATGTGCACAGACTAGAAATTGATATCAGGTATATAATTAACTGTTTTGACCCTCTTATAATAAACTTAGTATTCAAAAATGCTGTTACAAAATGTAATTGTGCTGTTACAGTTTTTCTTCATCAGAATAGCAATCGAAACCTTTTATATTGTATTCTGACAGGAGTGACATCTTCAACAACATACATTTCTGTAATATGAAGAGATACCCATGTTCCGGATGTATTGCATGCTTTCATTTTTAAGTTGCTGATGGTCAGAGATTGCTTTCATTTCCATCGTTTCAGGAACACCGGCAGTAAAGCTATCAAATTTCATTCTGCTGAAATGGAAAATCAAATTCCTGGATTTTCATTTTCTTTTGGTTCAATTGATATTAAAGACGCTTATACTTCTTCATGTGAGTAAAAACAATGTTCTTCAAAAGTTTTTATTTTTGTTCTAATAGCCAGTGTAACTGACTGGAGTTGTTTTTGGAAACTGTTTTTACTAGTGTACTGTAATTCCTCTTTTAAGCATCCCCTTCTTTAAACTTCAGTATGCAATATTGAAACATATCGAGCATTTTAAAACATCATCTAGAGACCGAAGAAATTCAACATTGAACTGGTGCTTGCAACAAATTGATTTGAATGAAATCATGACATCCTTTATTTCCTTTATTTCGTTCCTCAGTTTAACCAGCGCATTTTCCATTAACAAATATGTACAAATACTGCTATCAATGTTCTGTCCTGTGTAAAAAATGAAAATAAAATAAAATGCAAACGGAATCAAAACAGCTACCAAATGAAAACAAGATTGAGGTCTGGACAAAATAGAGGACTAAACGAGAATAAGACTGAGACACAATAGAATTAATGAAATCAAAACTTGAAAGTTAAATCGGATAGTTGATAATATTAATATGGCGACTCAAGGGAAAGTGAAATAGTGGGTTAAAAATGTTTATATAATAACAAAAGCAAGGGGATTCTACGGTACATAATTAATTAAGATAATCTACACTGAGACATTAATCATATACCATAAAATTCACTTAACTGTTTCTTAAAATGTAAAAAGGATTCTTCTTTCCTTATCTCAAGAGGAAGCAAATTATATATATTGGAACCAAAATAGTAGTTCCTGCTAAATTCTAATTTTACTCGAGGGAGTTTGATTGAAAAGTTTCAGAAATCAGAAATGTAAATAGCATGTGTCTGACTGATGTTCTCATGATTATTTGTTAAAGGTGTTTTGTATCCGTTGATGGTCATCGAACCGGCTGAAAAGAAGATAATACCTGTATCTTTTAAACCTCAGTATGTATACTTTGTTTCTGATGAAGTAACATAATCATCTAGAACTAATAAAATGCAGGTATTAGGTCAACATACAAATTGTTGGATTGGAATCACAATTTGTGATCTGTTGTTCAATCTTTAAAGGGATCCCAAGGTCATAATATATAAATCAATGTTATTGAAAACAACGATAACCAAAAATAACGTTAGTTAAAATATTTTTCTTGTACTTCATCTGAAGTCAGGTATCGCTTGATTCAAAACACATTTTTGTGTGCTCTTCGTCCGCCATTATTTTTATTTTTATTAAACAACACTTTTTGCCGAATTTGTAGTTATGACGTACCATTTGAGTAACGGCTCGCATAGTAAGTAGGAAATATGTCTGTGATACCATACCAATACGAGCCATTGAAACAACACAAGAAAAATGAGCCATCAGATGATAAATGGGAAGATGTTGAAAATGTAGAAGACGATTTTATCTGCCAAGTCAGCGATCTAGATATCCAACAAAACAACAAAATATCACGTTTAAGTAGCGATGTAAATCTCTAGTGTCAATGTGCACATTGCCGTGTCATGTCTGTAAATCGGGAATGTCTGTTGATGAAATAACATACAAAGAACTTTCTGAAGGTAAAAATTTATTTTTCTTCTTTAATTTTTCTCTCTAAAATCAATCGACAGTTTTCTATTGATAAGCCACCTGATTAAATCATAAAAATCATTGAAGTAACTTTGTGCATATTTTTCAATAAACCTTCCATCCCACTGTCATTTAATTTTCTTAGACTTAAAATACATAACTGAACATGATGGTTTCCAGGCAACATGCTTGAATAAGGATGTTTTGTGGGTAGCTATGAACAGCTTGAGTGACCGTGAAGGCACGTGGCTCCCTCCAGAAGATAACGTCCCCAACAAGTAAGATTCCATTTTGATTTCATTTCAAAATAAGTAATTTCCAAAGTTATAAAAAATAATAACATTAATTTCCTTTTAGGTCGTACCATTACGCTGCATGTCATCAATTCAGCTGGTTCATCTACACCAAACTTGGAAGACACACCAGGTGTATTATTCCTTTGTGTGCTGTCGTCAAAATACAAGATAAATTATGGACTATGGACAATTTGTTGGTGATGATGAAGGAGCTGGTGCCATTAACACTGAGATCACCGAGGCATGGGAATATTTAGGCGGGTTTGAGGAATAAGAACAGCATGTAGGAGAGTTTTTAAACATGTGTTATATCGCGTTATATTATTTACAACTTGATTGTAATATGCTTCTATTTTAATAGACTATTATATTTCAAGGTTTTATAACGACGTAAGTAATGAAAAGGTATATACTATTTCTAAGATCTTTCGTTTCATAAATCTTAACTTATTCAATATTAAAACAAATAGACTTTTCTGTAAATTGCGTAAGTAGCTTTCACCTCGTTTGAAGAGTTTATCCATTGTTTTGAAAACTTGGGGTCGATTACATTGCAAATTGAAATAAAGAAAAAGCGATTAAACTAGAAAATATTTACAATGTATTAATCACCTAAACCGTGACAGTTTTTTTGACTTTGCAATGATTGATTGTCGATTTTCACGATCACGTGGTGCCATCGGTCGCTTCCTTGAAGTAGATCGATTTCGTTGTGTTGCTTTTTTGTGTACACTCGTGAGCATGATTTTCAAATAATCGTAATTTTTTTTCTGATAAACTTTGCGAGCAATGAAATCTTTTGGCTTTCGCCAAGCAATTTTAAATCGTTGTTTTCCCTCAGAATCGGTTTCTTGTCTTCGCCATGTGTTGAAATTATTATCCAAAGCGGCCAAATAAGCTCCCATAACCATATGGTCGTACTCGAAGTGGTACTGCTTAGGAATATATTTCAACATCAGATTGTTAAACACTTCCACATTCGTTGTATGTATAACTTCAGTAAGGTATTGAAATCGTTTTTTTAAATTTTGATCCTTGACCAATGATACCAAATACTGATGCGCATCCGAGCCTTCTTCTAACCACTCCTTGCTTCTCTGTTCTTGCATTGTTAAAGGTGGATGCTCGCATTGCTTGAAATACTTACACCATTCCCAGGAGTGTCTATTTGTGCTATGATGGACGAAAATTTTTCATACATGATTTGAGTGTTGTTTTCGTCTATAGTTAAACTCCACCAAAAGTGATTCACTATCGACGGGATCCATTTCAATAGCATGCTTCGAGATTTTACTTTACAAGCCTTATTTAGTTTTTTGCTGATATTTTTGATGTTATGCCAGGGGTTGATTTGGTGTTTGATGTGGTTGAAATTAGGATCAACTCGCATGAGTTTCCGTATTTGCGTATGTTTATCCGTGGAAACAATATTGACTTTAACATTTTCTTTCTGAAGACGTGTCAAAATTCTTACAAACCCTTCTTTTTCCATTGCATTCGAATTCTTCACATCGGTGACAGGAACAACTTCAGTATCAACCACATTGCCAATTCGAGTATCAATAAATGTATAGGTACAATATTTGGCAGAATGACCAGGACTATCGCAATGTCCATCACCAACAAGAACAACAACATCATGCGATTGTAACGCTTTAAACATCTCCTTTCTTTCCTTTCGCCATCTATGTTTAACAACAGGAATGATAAAGTCACGTTTGAGCTGATAATAGACGCTATCAGAAATAAACTTTAAATTGATGAGTTTTGCGAAACAATCCATTTTGTTGAACGGGATTCCAGTGAAAGCAATTGAAGATGATACAAACAAATTCCCTAAGCCTTTTAAATCACCCACGGTTGGTTGACTTTTCCAATCAACAGTTGTTGAAACAATTGAACTTCAGATGAAGCTGCGAACCTGTAAGTGGAACTTCATTGATCATTGTGCGATCGACCGGAGCACCGCATTATTTTGGACAATATGCTAGCAACTCGTATAATTGCTTTTCATAAACAAGTAATGTCCTTTCATTTCACAACTTCCTCAAATTCGTCACTGGATTCACTCTACTCAGATCGATCTTCTTTCGGCAAGTTGCTCTTGTCCCGACGTATTTTTTGAAGCCATATTTTCTTCAGATTTTCATCCGAAGGAAGAGCATGAAAAGATACGTTACTATTATTACTCGATTGATTATTACAGTTGTGAGCAACACAGTGAGGCATACTTTCGACTAAATGATTACTTCACAACTAATATTAAATCTATTAGATGGAATATTTATATACTTTCTTAATAACAGGTTACTTCATCTTTTTTATTATCTTTCATTTTATGTATATTGCAAAACCCAGGGTTTTTATGTAAAAACTGGTAGTTATAAATCTTCCACTTTTGTTGTAAAAATTTTTCAGTGAAAGCAAGTGTTGTATTTACATTGATAAAAGACATAATTCAATGCTACTCAAATTATATGTCACAAAATTTTAAACAACAGGAAAAGTCTAGCCACTAGAGATTAAACATATTATGAAGAAGAAGGTTTTTAAAAAGTTTCAAAGCATGCAGAAAAAATATTTAAAACGTGATTATTTCACGATCTAAAAAACGTTTTAAAAAACTGAAACAAGAGTTGCTACTTCATTTTTTAAGATAAACAATATTATTTTAATAGTTCAGGAGACCTTGGGATCCCTTTAAATCTTGCACATTGACAAAATATTTTCTTCAGTCATGGTCAAACAAGGAAAGATAGTTAGTAATGACATGCTATCTTTTACCTACAGTGAGTGTGACCTTTCATTGTAACAAAGGTTAGTGTGGTAGACAACATGTCATTCATAGGTCAAATAACTTTATAATGATGTAAAATGCATGAAACTTTGCAAGTTGTCACTGTCTAATTAGTTGTTTTGCTTTCGTGAGATGGTTTAACCAAAAATATTGAACTTGCTGGTCTAGAGCATGTCAATTTTACCATCTGTTTATACTGAATAGTTTTCATCATTTTTGATTTTCAGGAATTTTGGTAAATTTGATATTCACATTTCCCTATCATTCGCTGGTATAAAAGTTCGTCGTAAAATAACGGCAAATGTGATTGATGACCTACATGCAAATCTCACTCCTAACAAATCTTACAAGAAACCAACATTTTTTGGAAAAGCTGTTAATACTCGTTTTGCAGATGATTCTTTTGTACCTGGACAAAGACCTCTCAGGTAACCTGTGCTTATAGTGTGTTTATAAGAAACCTATTCAGGGATTTTTCCAAGCACTTTCCAACTACCGTTTACCGGTAGTTAAAATTCAATCTTGAATTGAGTTTAGAAACTCAATCATTCATTGTCAATTAAATATTTTTTAGCTCTTTAATGCGTAGTGTTTAAAAACATGTTTTGAGAGAGTAATTAGGCCATTATTCACCAAATATTCTGTTGCTAGAGAGAACGACCACCGTTGCTAAGGTAATTTTAAAATTTCCTTTGCTATACGCATTCATTTCTTCACCTTACCAAAGAATATGAAAACGAAAGTGGTAGCAGTAGGACTCGTTTTCATGTTATTCAATGAAATTTAAAAACATCTTAGTTTCCAACTCTCTTCACATGCCTCTCATGACAAGGCCTGTTTGTGGAGATTTAAATCTCTAAAATTGCATAGCTTCCTGGACTGTCAAACTCAATCTTCTCTACGAAAAACGGTAGTAACCAAAAGTGCTTGGAAAAATCCCTGCTATTATGCATGATAAATTTTCACACTGGTGTAATAAATGTATCCACAGGTTGTTAGCTAGAAAGTTTGGGAACATGGCATATTTCACTGTATTGCGAAGTTGGTGAGCCAAGTTGGTCACATTTCAGATCAGGGTCTTTAGGGGATGTTTTGTAAGACTCGATAATGTGGTTGCAGGTGGGTGTGGTGAAAAAAATCTGGACGTAATTGAGAAATTGAATGTGATTGGACTTGATTGGGAAAATGACATTATACGTTATCTGTATCTGTGAGGTCTTAACTAAAACCATGATTCAATTTTTTTTTTTCAAGTTCACCCCTCCCAAGCCCTACTTTCTATTATAACTGATCTATAGGCACTACGAGGGAAAGGGTTACTTTGCCATTCCAGCTGACATTCAGTCACAATTTGGCAACAATTTTTTAATTAATCCCTCACCCACCCCTATCGACCCTGAAACATCCAAAGATTTCACAGGGGAACAAGCTGGTAGTAGTACCACCAAGGATGCAGCTGGTAGAATTTGTGTTCTTCCAGAGGGAGACTCGAACGCAAAACCTGTGCCAGTCGACATGTTACTGTTACGCCCTATATCTATTATGGCATTGTTTTCACAAAGATTTTTGTATCATACTTTGATGATAATAAAGTGTATTCCTTTTTACACCTGTTTTGATATAGTCTTGACATATTGATGTTATTTCTAAAACCATTTTGTCAAACATCTTCAGGGGGTTTACACGAGAACATCTTCAGGGGGTTTACACAAAAAGATTATTGAAAGATCTTTTTTTTAAGTATTTAAAAAAAAAATATATGCCTTCAATTTTTCTTTTAGTATTACAATTTTTTTGTTTAGTTTCTTATTCACTTCCCACAAAAATCATTTCTGTGCCAACTTTGAATTTCTTAAGTTAGTTTACTTTTGATTAACATGGGCTGATGAAACCACTATTTTGAACCTGAAGTCGCTGCTGAAATATAAGTTTTTGTTGAAAAATATTTCGATGTTTGTTCTCCTGTAAATTGCATAAACAACACACATCTAGATATTAAACTGGAAGCTCTACAAAACTTAATTATTAGTATAAAAAGACAATTTTGATGTTACCTTGTACTCTACATTAGTATCTGCCATCTTACTACTATTGCTATCTTTTCTCTCTAAAAAACAAGCTCACATTCCCAACAGTTGTGAAATTGAATAAAAAAAATTGATTTGACTTTACCACCAATAATTAATTAGATGATATGCTAAAAGTTCACTTTTTGATGTTAAACTGTTATGCATTCCTTTAATTTGCATTTTGTACGGTGTTCTACTCTTTAATTTCAAGGAAAAAGAAGATATTTTTGCCGAACAAGCTCGACAAGTATCCTATACCGACGTATTTGAAAGACTGTATTTCTAGTTGTAATAGTGACATAGAATTGCTTGTTCCTGAATTGGGAAAGGTAATTTATGTATATCAATTGTAGAAGTTTATGAAATAATGTTTTCACCAATTACCGTATTGAATTATTAAGTTTAGGTAAATCAAAATTATTGTGATGATTCTTTGAAATTTTGTAAAAACTTCAATAATCCTTTATTTTACAATTTATTTTGTGGGAGTTTACTGTTTTCTCGTTTACTTTCCAAAAAGAGAATGTTTTATTAGTCTTTATAACTGATGGTTTGCAATCAAAAGCACTATCATAATGGCAAGAATGTGATCTTAAACAGACTCTTTGAATGTTAAAAGATTTGTTACTTGCTGGACTTGTGGTATGAATCAGTCCACTCAGCATAGCATACAAGCAATTTGAGGGTGGGCTTGATGTTTTAATAGGGTTGTCTGGTTAATACAGTTTACGTAGTCCAAATATGGGATGTAAATGCTATGACTTCATTTATGTTACTGCCTTAATAATATATAATATAATAATAACAGCAACAATTTGTTTTTTTATTAATTTTAGCCCTTACACATTTCTACGTATAAAAGGAAACTGTCTTCTTTGTTGTACATTGAAGAGTTACAAATGGAAGAAGAGATGCGAGAATATGATTTAATTGAAGTATGAAAAGTGTTCTTATTTTGATAATGATTGGACTACAAAGCTGTTTTTGGCACATTTGAAGAAATCTCAAGGCTTTGTAATAAAATATCCAATTTATCTTGTTTTTGTCTTCATCTTTTTTTGTGTTAAGGTGGATCACTTTTGATGTTGTTTTCCAGTGATTTTTCATTTTCGAAAACAACATCAGAAAAATTGGGTACCGAATTAATTTTGTATTATGGAATTGACATAACTTTAATTTAGGGGACAGCAGCACTAAATTAAACTACCACGTAATAAATAAAGCAAAGTAATATTTTCACTGAAAAAGCCAATGACATGCCAACAGATAATCTGTAAATGTCTAGCTGATATCCCTGCAGAATAAGGGAACAATCCATCAAACATTCCATGTAGTATGAACAGGATTGATTTTAATGTGGTCAATAGACTTTTGTCCAACCGTTATCCATTAAGACTAAGATTTGGTAGTAAAGTTAAGAACCGTCAGTGCTTTAGTAGCTAAGTATTTAAGTAGCATGAACTTAATATTTTAAACATTCTGTGGGACTAGCTTCTTTCTGGTTTCGTTTCAGGTAGTACTTCGTCCAGCAGGTGAATTTTTGTCTCTAAATGTTCCTGGTTTAGCTGAAGGACGACCATCATTACTTTTGGGAGATCGAGTGGTTGTGAAATATCATGGTAAGGTTTATAATGCAAATTTCCGATTTAGGTATCATGTGTCAATGGGTTTTGTTTCACTTTTAACTGGAATTAACTTTTTCTTACGAAACAGTCAATCCACTGTCCAATTGAGGGGAACTTGGTAAGTTGAAAATTGCAAACCTAAGGATATTCATTTGAAATTTTGCAATATTTTATTTTTTTGGTAGGCACTCAAAAGTCACCAAGCTATGAAGGATATATTCACGAGGTTTGTAAATTTATTGAAGGTGCAATGAAGCTCCTGTTAGATGGAACCGAATTATAAACAACAGTTTTTCTTGGCAGGTGCATGCAGAGGATGTGTTGCTGAAATTTAATGAAGAATTTCACAACAGATACCGCAATGATGATATTGATGTCCAGTTCTATTTTAACAGGTTTGTGATTAGTTTGTGAGCTAGATTATTCTTTCTTCATATTTTACTTTCCATACTCACTCTGCTGAAAAGTTTAATGGTTGGGAAATTGTGAATTTATCTACCTGTTGTGTTGAGTAGCCCATAAAGATACAAGGCCATGAAAACAAATTCGGAGTCCTCGAACATTATTATTGTAATATTGTATAATATTTCTATAAAAAAGCACTCCTTCACATTGAGTGACCACTCTGTTTGACAAAAACGCAATTTGAAATTTGAAATTCTAAATCTGCATGATTAAAATAAACTCTTAAGAAATAGCCGAAAACCGAAATAGCTAAAATGATTTGACCCTCGTATATCTATATATTAATATTTGACTCTCTGTTTGTTTGTTTGTCTTTCTGTCTGTCTGTCTGTCTGTCATGCAAAATGGTAGATGTGAGCTGTGAAAGAAATTGGGAAGTCATCAATGTAAGATCACACATAAAATTAATTCTTTCCTTGTGCATTACGTCAGTTCGAAAGCAATGCAGTGCATCCCCAATCGAATCCGAAGTTTTTGGGGAAATTTCTTGGGAACCAATAGGGATAATTGACGTTTTTTGGGGTCTTAATGGGGACAGGTCTGTGTTGTTATCAAAATCTTTGATCAACGATATCTCTGTAACTGTTGGTCGTAGCAAAACGATCCTATGCATTTTTTGATCAGTTCCTTAATTTTATTTTTGGTGAACTCTTTGGGGGTGACGCAATGCAGTCTGAACATGGGCGGCCTTGAAGTCTAGTTATGTACTAATAGTGTTTTGGGATTCGGGTTTCAGGGACTTTAAAGGCGTTATGGTCTGAATGTAAGTAGACATCTGATGAGGTTGCAACTGCGGCATAACAACTACATTGGAATTGTTGAACTCAGATTCATATGTACATAGGGTAGTGAAACAATCTGATTCATATGTACCTAGGGTAGTGAAACAATCTGATTCATATGTACCTAGGGTAGTGAAACAATGTAATTCATATGTACATAGGGTAGTGAAACAATCTGATTCATATGTACATAGGGTAGTGAAACAATCTGATTCATATGTACATAGGGTAGTGAAACAATCTGATTCATATGTACGTAGGATAGTGAAACAATCTGATTCATATGTACATAGGGTAGTGAAACAATCTGAGGCAGAGAATTGAAAAAAGCTTGATAATAGTCTTAGTAAACACTTATGTAAACACTTGTTTTCCTTTTTCATTGGAATCCGATTCTCCGAATTCCAAACTATCAATTTGTAATACCTGTAAAGTGTTGTAATTTTTTATCCCTAGATGAAGAACCAGTGAAATTTGACCAAAGTCAGCATTAATCAAATTTTTGGTATATGACAGTTTTTTATAACGATATCATAATCTGATGTGTGTTGTGTTATTTCATAATCATTATCAAAATTTGTGGAATATCGAAACATATTCATAAACATATTGACATATTGACATATTCGAGATCTGCACCTTCCAATTGTTCTCAGTGTAAATTTTTATGAAAATTAAAAAAAAAAAAAAATTTGAATTTTGGTCAAAATTTGGTAACGATTTCATGCTCTGTAAAAGATTTGACATACTCTAAATTGTGAAGCCAAGCATTTTTTAACCTCCGTAATATCAGACCACAATAAAATCATAATTTTCACCGACAGTAGCGGTAACACAAGGGTGTTTTAGTCAGGTGTTTTCGCTTAGCTGATATACCGTAATCATTCTCATCAAAACAAATGTTACTTTCTCTTCTCCATGATAAACAATCTCTGTTTTCGTTAAAACGTCGTTACTTCCAACTGGTTCCCCGTCATTTTGTTTCTTGACCTCTCAGAATTAACCGTGCCCATAATTTATTTATCTCCCTAATACATCATAAAGCTACCATATTGCAATGTTATAATTATTTGCCCCAATCGTTTTGTTGGAAATATATTTCACTGTCTTGAAATGTCGCTTCTATATACGTGACTAAATTTTACTGAGACATAAGAGTTTTTATGTGAATCAAGGTAAAATTTTTGGAAACGTACCATCTCGTGCTGAGAGCCATTCGTCGGTTTGATAAACTGTGGACATATTACACACATCGAAAGGCAAAACGTCCTTCTTGCGAAATACCGTCGGACACTCCTCAAAATTTACAACGAAAACTTCGATGTGCGATTTTCGACATGAAAAGTGTAAAATAGAAAAACTTAAGGTTCCACTGTGAAGATAACAAAGGGATTATGGAAAAGTTATGTTATATATACGTATGTGTTTGTGGTTTTTTAAGTAACTAAAGGAGAAATGATAGAAAAACTGAAATCTTAGATATTGAAGATAAGTTGAGACGGAGACATTAAGCTAACAATGTCTTGAGGTTGACTAGATACGTGTTCTTGGCTATTGAAATTTATACAATGGGGGTTTTGAAATGCCCTAATATAGGATCAGCTTTACGTGTTTCTATTGGTGTTTTGAGATCTTGCAAACCAATCAGATACGTCTTTCAAGATGTTGAAAGTTTTATGTGACCAAACTTCATTTCTTGAGATACCCATAATCCTCCAGCTTTGAAACTTTTTAAAATGAAAGACAAGATGTATTTTTTTGTGTTTTAATCGTTGTAATCGTGTTAGGGTTAGGATTGTAATCCAGGATTTTTCTAAATGAAGATTTTTTTTTGATCGAAATTATAGACAAGAGAATAACTAGTTAAACTGCGATGTTTACGTTACGTCGACGTTTCGAAAGAGCTCGATAGCGATCGAGAAGTTTTAGTGTACACCGCATGTTGTTATAAAATTCATATGTTTAGTCCTTTGATTTTTTATAAGAACAGAGCGACCACATCCAGGGACCAAATCGAAGTGATCGTTGATTGGAGGTGGTCGCTGTGGGGAGGTTTTGTTATGAGAGTTTGACTGTAACCGAACCAAAGTTTAGTGGTCGTTAATGGGAGGTGGTCGTTGCGCAGAGGTGGTTGCTATTGGAGGTTGTACTGTACGAAACAAAAACAAACGGTGTAAACCAGGCCATATAGAATTATAAATTCAGTGTGACACGGATGAGTCTAAAATAAAAACTTTTATAAAAACTAAGAAATTCGAAAGATAGGTGAAGTTATCCTTTTTGTTTTCTCATCTTTCCATGATTGAGATGAAGTGAATGGCCTTGAATAGCAAAGATGAGTTGTGGAATTACTGGAAGGAGTCTTTGTACATACGCAAAGCTGGAAAATGGCTGACTTATGGTTTTCTTGAAACTATACCTTATCGAACAATTCTATGAGTTCTTGAATTTTTTTTCTTGAATTTCTGATGCATTCTACTTGTTGAGATGCGAATGGTGATAAATGTCGAACCAGAATCTCGTATACCATTCTTCTTTTTTATCAAAGCATGTAAATTATAATGAAAGTTTTTTCGTGAGACTATTTCCGTTTTCATCTCTACAATAGAACGCCGCTTCGAAGGTCGCACCAAGCTGTTGATAATGCCATAAATCTTGGTGAGGAAGGTAAAAAAAAGTTATTTTTAGTGTGTTTTTTTTATTGAAAAATTACTTGACAATATCTCACCTAGTGAAAATAGGATATGTTACGTCACGTTACGAAGGTAATGAACGAACGAATAAACGTAACGAACGAAGGTAATGAATGAACGAATAAACGTAACAAACGAAGGTAATGAACGAACGAATAAACGTAACAAACGAAGGTAATGAACGAACGAATAAACGTAACAAACGAAGGTAATGAATGAACGTAAGAACGTAACCAATGCTTTCTACTGATTGTGAAATTTAACGGCATTACAGAGGATTAACGTTACGGTTTTGCGCAATACCCCAGAATTTTCAGCTGCACTGCTTCCTTTTAATGTGTTTTTAACATATTTTTCAAAATAAGAGATTTTTTCTATACAGATAAATAAATACTAAGTATATGCTAGCTTGGTAGGCCGTGCGTTTCCTTCGAACTGACAAGATATAAACACTGGAAGGCAAAGCATTTAAAAACTTTCTCCTTAACGATGGAACGATGTTGTAGCGAAGCTCAATTCCACAATGGTGTCGTCATTTATTTCAATCGGAAAGTGTTGGCTGCAGACGTGGCTGCCGTCTTGAAAAAGAGGCTGGTCCGACGCAATGCAGTACAAGAAGAAATATTAAAAAACGACGCTAAAAGACTGAGATTGGCCATTTTGGAGCGCAACTTGAGGGAATATAATTGGATATGAGAGACGAGCCATGATTGATTAATTGTTTGTAGACTTTTTTATCGATGAGATTTTAATGAAATTTCAACTGCTGTTTTCTTGATCCACCAAAACTTCGTAATAAAAACCCTCTTAAATTTGTTTGGATCACCGAGCAAAACTATAATCTTGTCTTATTCTTCTAAACGTTTTTATAAGACTTTCCAAGGAAAGTTTGTTGAACTTCCGAGGCAAATGATCTTCCTGTGGGTTTGAATTGGATTTCAGGTGATTCTGATAAAGCTCCATGAGGTTTCGGTTAATCTCCTATGTTTGATTTATTTTCATGAAAACATTTCTGTATTTCTGTGATGGGATTTAGATCTTTTTTATGTTCGAACAAGAGCCATATGGCACAAAACGGTAGCAGGATTTCAACTCACTATACAAAACAAAATGAATCTAACTTAATTCGTCTGGAAGCCCGCATGAAATTTTGTTTATGTCCTAGGCTTAAGTTACACTGATGGCAGTTCCCATTTAAAAAAGTGTAAATAGGGCGTAACAAACAAACACCAGAAAACTATTTGATACAAACAAAAGAAATATGTAACCTGTAACCTTGAATAGGTTTAAAAAGTAGTTATCGAAAAACAGTCCGTAGGAAAAAGTTTTTTCTACAAACTGTAGTAAGAGCGAAAAGAAAAAAAAAACTTTTTCGAAAAAATACAAGAGACAAAGTAAAAGCGCTTTAAACGTTCATCCAAGACGAAAAGCAGGGGCGGATGCAGGAATTTTTTTGACCAGGTCCATTTTATTTTTGTGTATTGCCTAAAACCGCCCCCCACCATGGTTGGGGGGCAAAGAAAATTTTTGGGTCTACTTTCTCTAAAAACGCCATTTCAGGGCATTTTTGGTCGTTAATATTGCGAGGGAGGTTTTAATTTTTCGAAGCGAAAATCGGAAAAACAGGACTATAAAATCGGAAAAAATCGGAAAAACAGTACTCTAAGAAACGGAAAAATGATAAAATACGGATATTGAAAAATGATTATCTCGATAACCCAATTTATATCATAGGTTACAGTTCCACACTGTTTCTAACTTGTTTCGCCCAACCAATTGTTTTGGTCCATTAGGTGGATTTAAAGTTATTCTCTCATTCGGTGTTACTTAAAAAAAAAAACAATAAAAAAAGTAATTTGAACAATTACGAATTTTCCCAGATTTCCACAACTCAACATGATTAACAACGGAAATCTTAACTTGCTCCGATAATTTTACTCTTAACTCTTGATATGTTTCAGATAATGTTAAGTAATCATCGTCTTCGTGAAGAAGCCATTTTTAAAAGAAATCCCTCGTGCTGGTTTGTGAATCTTAAAAATACTGCTCAATTTAGACTGGATTACTTTTTCCCAATTGGTCCAAAAAATTGCAGTCACGAGACACTAAAAATAAAATTGTGAGGGAATTTTTGTCCAGCCTAAATCGGTCAATTGTATTTAAATCTATTGTTCTCTAGAGTTTTAACCAATCAAAGGCCCTCAAATACTTGATTTTTTTTATTGCAAAACGGTCAACATGGTCCTTAGCCTACTTGCTATATGCTTAAAATTAAGAGGCAAATTCCGCCGAAATACGGATCTCCATTACACAGACTGTGTACAATTCGCAATGAGTAGATAATTAGACTATACTATTCTTAACTTGTCAGTGCAGACTATTATCCTGGTTGCCGATACAACTCGGTGCAAGAACTCTGAGAGGGCGGCGGGGGAGGCGCTGGAAGGGCGTATTCTTATTTTATTTTTTACCCGGTCCATGGACCTATCTGACCCCCTCTGCATCCGCCCCTGAAAAGAAGTAGACAAAATGCTAACGTAAAAAGATTTTATTTTAAAAAGTTTAAGTTCGATGAACTTCGATGGATCTTATTAATTGCAAGAAGTAAGTAAGTAAGTAAGTAACGGGAGTTTTTAGTCTTTGGGCTTCCATCTGTAATGGTTGGTTCTTCCGCCCGCCGACTTGCAACTATTAGTTGACTTACCGCCAGAGATACGCATAGCATTGCTCTAACTTGCCTCAAGGCCAGTGTGCAGTCAGTCGATGGCTCCTAATGGGCCGACACGCTGCTTTTAAAGCGCATCGGAGTGGTGTATTGAGATACGACATGACTGGACTCGAACACGGGTCGCAGCGGTCGCACTCAAAGGTACTAACCACTACACCATCGCTGCAGAAAAGAGAGCTTCGAAGCGCAAGACGTTACCAAAATCAAAGTTTTAAAATATAAGTTTACTTCCAACCATGCTTCAAATTAGGATAGATGTTTATTTACCCAATGGAAGAAGTTTTCGCGGGAATTTAATTTGCGGTTGATCAAAATAATTTTTTTCTCAGAATTTAATTTCATGAATGGAAAAAATTATTAATTTATGCGAGAATTTAATTTCGTGGATGGTAAAATTTATTAATTTTTGTGGGAATTTAATGCTTATTATATACTGTTGAGCTTAGGTGTTATTTCAAAGCAGGATAAGTATTATTAGTAAAAACCTAAGGAAACTAAAACCAATGTGCAGTCTAGATATATATTATTCAATGATATCCACACTCAATGGAGCGCTGCAATTGGAGAGGTACATTGAGTGCGGATATCATTGAATAATCTAAGGAAACTGTTACACCAGTAAATGTCGCAATCAACAGGAAATGTCGCAAACCAATAAAAGTCATTTTGCTTCTCGAATGTTGAAATCAACAGGAAATGTCGTATTTTTTTGTATCGTTTCAAAATTCCTCTCTCTGTGATTACATCGATTAAAGAATATTCGTTTAAGTATCGGTCGCTTATAAGCATAGAAGAAACCACCAGCATCTTCAAATCGTATTCTGTGTGTATGCAAAATGTTACACACAAAGCTCACAGAATCTTCAATATGATTTTGATAGTTCTACAATACATTAAACAAGATAGAGAGATTGAATAGGATTCTAAATTTGGGATGGTGTCACTATTATTCAAGATGTTCAAACAATGGGATATCTTTTGAACTATCAAGCTTTCTTACCCTAACTTATCTGGCTAATGATATTTGTTGTAGAAAATTGAGACATTTGTTTTTGAGCATTGTGACATTTTGCGACATTGGTTTTTGAGCATTGCAACAGTTGTTATAACGATTTGCAACATTGGTCATTGATAAATGGATGTGGTAAAGTGATTTCTCTCTTTGCGACACTTACTGTTGATCATCGATTTTGTCGCGACATTTGCTGTTGCGATATTTGCTGTTGCGACGTTTCCTGTTGCGACATTTACTGTTGGGTTTGCGACATTTCCTGTTGTTTTGCGATATTTACTGTTGATTGCGACATATCCTGTTGATTTCGACATTTACTGGTGTAACAGAAACCATGAATTTCCCCTAGTGTACTACTTAAAAGGAAAGGAAACCTATACCCAATAAAATCAACGATTTCGTTTCAAGAACAGAACTACAAAATTACTGAGGTTCGATTTTGTAAAGGTGGGTTTACACGTAAAGATTTACTGTTAAGCAGGTGTTTTAAGGCTTTAAATTTAAATTATGCATCAAAAAGGCAAGTTTCAGCGTCTCACCTCATTAATTATTCATGACCCCAGAGTAAAAAAACAAAAATAAAAGTTAGTGGCAAAATCAAATCGATTTGATTTTTTCACCATTTTTTCTATTC
Source organism: Turritopsis dohrnii (assembly GCA_027922465.2). Lineage (NCBI taxonomy): Eukaryota > Metazoa > Cnidaria > Hydrozoa > Anthoathecata > Oceaniidae > Turritopsis > Turritopsis dohrnii. Next base: position 1,894,784 of record BQMF02000016.1, read on the forward strand.
AAATTACAACAGGTCGGAATGTGAATTTTTTTAAAAAAACAAACGTATGTGAAACAGTAGTAAGAAAATAGCAAAGTACAAGGCAACATGTTGTCGCAGTACATTATTCATTTTGCTGTATATTATCCATGATATTGTATCTAGTGACGACTGTTTTTTGAAAATATATGTGCCAAAAAACCAGTACAAATATAAAAACTCAACAAGAAATTGTAATACTAAAAGAAAAATTGAAGACAAGAAATTTTATTAGAACACCAGCTTGAAAGAAAAAATTTTCAAGAATCTTTACGCGTAAACCCCTCTTGATTTCGTGAATTTAATTTTGTGGACAACCAATTTTAAAAAAAATTCGCGGAAATTTTTATTTCCCGTGAAAATTTCGTCCCTCAAGGTAATAGCGAATCCGGGATGAAATACTAAAATCACTTATATGAAGAATGTATTGATAGTTTTAAAAATTATTAGCCTCTGTTCTTTTGTTTCAATCCAAGCATTTTCGGAAGGACCATTCGAAGACTACAAAGCATAGGCTAAACTGCCATTTCGGCCGGTAGTAGGGAGGAAGAGGAGGAGGAGGGTGTTTTAATACGGCATTTGCTTCGCTGCTACCGTAATATCTTGGATTATTTCATTTTGAATGAGGACATTGTTCTATGACAATGGAACTGTCATTTGTTCTATCATTGTTGAAATCATCTATCATGTTTCGTTACTCGTCTTATTTTTTTCATTCATTTCATTACGTCTTTACTTTAGTGCTTTTCCCGAAATCCGTTCTTCCGAAGGATGCCATGTTTCACACGAAAAACGGTAAGCGTGAATAAGTACTTTCAAGAGCGGGACGTTTGTGAGTCGCCTTAGCTTTGATTCCGAGCGATTGTTTAAAAAAGGGGAATAGCAGAATTCCAAAGTATCTCCAAGCAGTTGTTGATGAAACTAGATTCGCCTTAAAGGGAACGACGTAACTTAAAATATTGCTCCCCGTGTTGGCGTATGACTGGCCAACCTAGTTAAAATGTTTTGAAGGAAGATAAGGAAATAACTTTGAGAAAGAAATCTGTCCTGAAATTATCACACACTATCGTAGTCTCTCGTTAGATAGCCTAAACATCATGGGCTCAAGAAAATTGGTCGCACTTTATTGGTCCTAACTCAGCTCCTCACGGTAATTTCAAGTGGACCGCTGGTTTGACCTGACTTCTAGAAAGTCCTAGTTGTCTGGTTACTTTCGTTTTTATGTGCTAATGCACGTTTCATTTATGTTGTTATTGACACTTCCTAAAATATATCTGTGTAAAGATAAAGCTGTATATACACTGAGTAAAACAGGATGAAAAACGTCACATCAATGAGAAAGAACGTGTTTTTCTAAATGTGAATGTAGCCTTACAATGCTTATTGAACGCATCTGTTCTCATTTTATATCTTTTCAAGGGCGTATCAAGCCTTTTAACATGGTGTTAAACGAACGCCAGATTCTTGCTGTCACACGTATATTGGAAGGTTGCGCCCGTCCGATCCCGTACGTTTTGTTTGGACCGCCTGGTACTGGCAAGTCGATCACTGTGGTGGAGTCCATACTACAAGTGTTTAAACATATAAAACATAGTAGGATTTTAGCCTGTGCTCCATCTAACTCAGCGGCTGATCTAATCGTGAGTTTCTTGTATGTTTATAATCTCTAAGGTTACCAAATGTTACCTAGATACCAAAATGGCGATTGTCCGTAGATCTCAGCCGAGACTTTGTTATGTTTACACTCTGATAGAGGCCCACCCAATGGGAGACATGGTTACCATGGTTGCAATGAAGAGTGTTATCAGTGAAGTGTGTGTATTTTTATGGAAATGCACCCTTTCGCAGTGATTTTTCAGCAAAATTTGCCCACGGGGCAAGCAACACAATTATGTTGAAAAATTTTGTGTATGAAAATATTATCCAGCTTCATATTACAAAGAAATACGTGACATGAAAAATTTGATAATGTATTTGATAATAATATTTCGCAGAAATTATTTAGCCTGATTTAAACCAATGTATACCGTGGCTGATTCGAACAACATGGTTTTCTTTTTAAACCAATAAAAATGATGAAAACTAAAATATGCGGGCGCACGTTTAAAATATGCGGGCGCACGTTTAAAATATGCGGCCGCACGTTTAAATATGCGGGCGCACGTTTAAATATGCGGCCGCACGTTTTAAATATGCGGCCGCACGTTTAAATATGCGGGCGCACGTTTAAATATGCGGCCGCACGTTTATAATATGCGGCCGCATGTTATAAGGTGCGGCCGCATATTATAAACGTGCGGCCGAACGTTTAAAATGTGCGGCCGCATATTTTGATGACAGGATGTTATTTCTGGGCGTTTTCTATTAAACATGGTCTGGAAACTTTACACTACAACTTGATGGCGTATAATTATGAGGTCTGTCGAATTAAAATCTACAGCATCGTCAGCATATTTTAAGTTACAAAATATGGCGTCGTATGTGAAGGTATGTTGTTGTTGGAGATTGATATTACAAATGTGCTCATACTTGAGCTTCGGTTTGATGTGGAAGTAATATTCCACCAAACTATCTAATACCGTGGACCCACACCAGTTTGTATCAACAACATCCATTGTGAAATGAAATGTATGCTGTAATGTGGTGTTTCAAATAATTTCTATGGACAGGGAGTCAACAACTTGTGAATTCTTTCGACACTTGAGATTTACTGACCAGAAAAGATAAAAATATAGACTAGATAAATATATTATTTAAAGCCATCGACGAAATATGCGGCCGCACGTTTCAAATATGCGGCCGCATGTTATAAGGTGCGGCCGCATATTTTAAACGTGCGGCCGCATATTTTAGTTTTCATCATTTTTATTTGTTTAAAAAGAAAACCATGTACGAATCAGCCACGGTAAATGTATATGTTTTTGAAAAGCGAATAATAGGTTCCTTTGCTCAAGGATTTCAAATTTCGTTGTTTCCGTTTTGTTTTTTATATATTTCCCCATAGGGCGAAATATATGTTAAAACCGGCATTTCCTTCTCCTCCTCGTTCACTTTTATAGCCGCAGTTCAGTATTGAAATTTGGCCTAGCAAAGGTAGATAAGAATAGGGGCTAGTCTTCAGTGAAGTAGTGCGCCATTTCTTTTCAGTCAGTGCAGTTGGACAGTGGAAGAGTTTTGCTTTGTATGCTAGGTTTGATTCGGATGATTCAAGAGATAAAGCTTTAAATGTTGGTATTAAGTCGTTTTAGTTCAGTGTTTTCCTTAATGTTTTGTAAAAACTTTTGAATAAAAAATTTTGAATGAACACAAGAAAAACAGAAAAAGCGATATCAATGACATAGATAGACGTTTTGTTTTTGTTGTTGATAACAACGTTATGATGAATGGTGATTAGCGATGTGGAAATGTGGAAATGTGGAAACCGAAAATGAAGACCAATCGCCACCTGAGGAACAACCACAGAGTGGAGTTACCACGATTTCGAAAAATGTCGTACAAGAAATCTTTCGCTTACCGCTCATGTATGTTATGGAACCAATTACCTAACCAATGTACTGATAATGAAACATTGTCCTCCTTTAAGAAAGATTTGAGCAAAAATATGGATAAAATTGTTTTCGATCGGGTTCGTGAAGATGAAAATTTTATTTATTACTAGAAATTGAGATTTATATTCACATTTTATTTGATTTTGATTTTGTTAGGTTTTCACTTCGCTCTTTAATCCGATACATTTTGGTATTAATCCACAATCATCTCTTATTTTCTTCTCCTAAAATTCATACTAGCTAACTTGAAATTTTGACTTTCAAAAACCAAATTTTAGTTGTTTGGATATGGATTTAGAAATTTTAAGATTTTATTATCATTAACATTCTGTATATATAATTTTAATTCTTACTATTCACCTCTTCAGATTTTACTACATTTCTATCAATTAACTTATTTTATAACTAATTTTATATTCAATTTTTATGTAGGTCCACATCAGTTGAAAACTGTAACTTTTAACCTACGGAAAATAAATAATAAATAAAAATAAATAAATAAAATACATGTTTGGAATAGTAGAGCATTGAATCTGTGATTTCAGTGCAAAGTTGAAAGTTCATTATTAAAAGCCAGGCTGAAGATTTATTTTTATTTTGCATCCTGATATAAAATGTAGTCCAACTGAAAACACATGTACAGAAATATGAAGGAAACCCTTTTTATGTGGAGAACAAAGAGTTATTTATTTCAAAGAGTACATAACAAAAACTGCAAATAAAAACGTGATATTGTATATGCAAAAAGATGTTCAGAAAAAACCAAACGTATATTTTAATTAAAAGGATTAAGACACGTAAAACAAGCATGAAATAATCTGGTTGAATGTGCTTCCCTGGATAGTCGTTTGATACAATAACATATGAATTCCATGATCATGTATGCTGTTTTGATACTGTCTCGCAAAAGTTAATATATCTGACAATTTTCATTATATGCAAACAATGAACGTAAATTAAAACACATTCCAGCTATATAGTGATTTGGTTATGGAGGTATATTTTCACTACCAAAATATTTTGTTTTCATTTGAGATTTACGAAGGTCATTTTTATCAAATTAATAATGTGTGTGAACATGTTTTTTCGAATCAGAGATGTTTATTCTGAATACTTGAATTTAATTTGACAAATTGTCATTCTAAAGCCTTCTCTTTTTTGAAAATAACTCTTTTCGTTCCTAATTTGAAATGCTACTTATAATATGTTTTAGTAAAGATTGGTTTTTGATTTCCATTGATAGTTATATATTTGCTTTTATGCCTACTCCAAAGTTTGACAATTTTCTCTTCTTCTTTTGTAAACCTTATACAAAGTTGATTGTATAATTTTGTAAGAGAGTTTCATCTGAGTTACAGAAAGCAAGTGGTCTATTGAATTATATTTTTCCTGTGTGTGTAAAGGATAGGAAACTTGTCTTCTGCAGGAATAAAGATCATATGTTAATTATGATGTCCATAGTAACTTCTCAGTCACATTTTAACACATTAGTTCAAAATAAGTTTTTTTGTGGTATTAAGTTCAATTCCACCCTGATCAGTATGGACAGCATTTTTATATGAGTATCAAGTTGATGGTAGCTTTACCATTGTAACTGTACCATTTTTCTTATGGTTATCAGTGTACACACGATTTTTGCAACTTTGGGGAAATATATAGTCGCATTTTTGCGAATCTTGTTTGTTATTTCGTTTCGTTTTCGTTATTTTTCCTTATCTTTATGTTTGTAGAGATAATCGATCAGAGTAACTCTCAACCTTTTATGTAGAATTGGTCACATTTTACTTCTGTTATCACACTTGAATTTTATTATTTCATTGGGCAATTTCCCTAATTGTGTTTTGACTACTAACGTTGCTTGTGGAATATTCTATCTTTTTCTTTTCAAGGCCGAAAGGTTGCACCAAAGTGGTTTGGTGCGAACCAGCGACATGGTGCGACTGAACGCGTTCCATCGCGCACGATCGCCAGTTCCGGAGACTGTTCTCCGATATTCCGTTTCGGATGTGGATGATCTTGGACTAGCCTGTCGTTACCGTATTATTATCAGCACGTGCAGTATGGCCGGGTTTTTGTACTCGTTCGATTTGAAAGTCGGACACTTCACTCATATATTCGTGGACGAGGTAAAAGTTTCAATATTTCTTCTCTGTCAAGCAAAGTAGACATCCAGATAGAGATTGGAAACTAAGTTGTGATCTACGATCAAGGTACGGAGTGAAACTCCTTTGAGAAATGAACGTATTCCGGGAGGGGGGAGTTGTTGGAGCGCGAGAAGTGCTTCAATTGCTCTCCACCACTACTGTCACGAGCAACAGGTGTTAGGAAAGAAGGACTGGCAATAAGTCAAGTTCAAGACATTCCGGACAAACATGGGAGGAGTTTGTTATTGTTTTATGACTGAATCGTTTTAACTTTTCGATTGCTATGTAATTGGAATGACTGACACTGCCATTCACTCACACACTTTTAACACCCGAAGTGGTGGAGTGAAATACGTCACTTGCTCTCCACCACATTAGTGGGAACTACATTCCAGAAGTTTATTCTTCTTTAATCTTTGATGATGTTTTAGATGAATCGAGTTTTTGTGAAATTTATGGCCCTTTTAACCTTTGCTGATTGTTTGAAATTATTAACATCCCGGTGGGAAAATTCGTCATGACGACGAAGAGCATTTTCATTGAAATTGTGTGTATATTTCTACAGAAATGCACTCCTTCGCAGAGATTTTTTAACAAATGTGTCTGCTGGGATATATTCTTACGTTTTTTTACAACAACCATTCTGAACACATTCTAACATCTTTTCTAGGCTGGACAAGCGACAGAGCCAGAGTGTTTGATACCTGTTGGATTCGCAGCTGGTTGCGACGAGGCTAACGTTAGTTCAAATGCTCTTTCATCTTTCATCTCTTTTTCGCCATTTTTCACCAAGTGACTAACAAACACATAATGCAAAGCGAATCTGTGCTTAGTTTTCCGATAACTATGGGAAACCCCTTGACATGAAAGAAAATTAATGAGATCTGCACCTTTTTTCTGCCCGTCAATTGTTTTTATCTGGTCAACTCGATGTAAACAAAGATATTTAAGAGGGTGGTTTTTTTTTCGAGTTTTTTCGAGTTTTTTTTATATAAAGGGCGTAAACGATCGACACGCTTTGGAGGGCGTTGGAAATCGAGGATACAATATTGGTATAGAGGGCGTAGGGGAAAATCCAATCCAGATATGGGAAGTGAAGTTGGTTTTTGTTTGATCTAGATTGTACTTGCCGGTGATCCCTTTCAACTGGGACCTGTTCTCCGATCGGATATTTCTACTGAATACGGTTTGGGACTGTCGTTCTTAGAGCGATTAATGACAAGGGACCTTTATCAAAGAAACGAAGAGCTCTATGAAGAATGCTATAATCCACTTATAGTCACCAAGTTGATCAACAATTACAGGTTAGCGAATCTGTTGGATTTATACGGTAGCAAGAAATCCATTGTAATAGACAAACATTGATTTGCCTCGTTTCCAATCGGAATAATAATGGCGTTTTCTTGCATGACGTATGGAATTACAAATGAAATAGTGTAAACGGGGAATTAGATCATTTTTAATAATGAAGTTATCTTTTTGGACATTTCCTGGACATTTTCTTTTTTGGACATGCGGTTGTCGTTTGTTCGCATGTGGATATCAATCGCTCTTAGATATTTGTTTGAGAAAGTTTGACCGAGAACCATACAAAAATAATCGTACTAAGACATTTCCCACCAGGCAAATTTGTTGAAAAATCACTGCGGAGGAGTACATTTCTATAGGCGTAAATACATTATTTCAATGAAAATGCTCTTCCCTGCAGTGACTTTTTGATGATATCACCGACTGAGTTATTAGTTTCGCATATCTATTTTCGTTTTGATTTTATTTCTCATAGATCTAACGAAGATTTGCTGAAATTGTCATCTACCATGTTCTATAACAGAGAACTAGTCCCTTGTGCGGACGCAACACTCGTGACAAAGTTCTTATCGCACGATTTCTTACCGAATCCGAATATTCCGTTTATCTTTCACGGGTTGCGAGTAAGTACACAATTAAGTTTCTAAGTATTTATCAACACAAGTACTCTACAAGAAGGGCTGACGGCTGGAGAACAACTTCGTCAGACATCATCAGTAACTGCAGTACAGTTGACAACTTGTTATCTATGCATTTTCTGTGTTATGTAAGTTATATGACAGAACATATTAGGCAGAAATGATGTCTTCTTACACCGGTCCTTATTCCGTTAGACCCTAAAATTGGTCTATCACCATAGAGTATGTCTTACACCGCTCAAAGACCTACAAAATAAAAATAAATAATTCCACGTCAATTATGTTGTTTTTTACTTGGAAAAAAAGGGCTACTTTCTTCCTAAAATCTCCCACATTTCATACGATGTTTATTGCTAGAAAATTAACGCCCTTCCAGATTTTACGCCTTTACTTACAGGCCGCCCCCGATTATCATCAGGCCGCCATCTGCCTTGTATTTAGAGTGAAGACTATCGCGAAGGGAACAGCCCATCATGGTTCAACCCTATGGAAGCTGTGCAAGTCCTCAAGTATGTACAGCTGGTTTTGAAGAGTTCTCTTGATGTGGATGATATTGGTGTAATCACTCCTTACAGAAAGCAGGTTTCAATAAAATATTTCGATTTTCATGGAGTTTTTTTCTTTTTTCTTCGACTCATTTGAATCATCCTTTCTTGATTAGTCTACGTCAAAGAACATCCATAGTGTGTGTTTAATGCTGTTGAAATGCAATCTGTGGATAACATGTAACGGGCTCATGAAATGAAATTTCGACTTAACAGGTAGAGAAAATCCGTTTACTGTTTGAGCGTTTCGACTTATCAGGCATCAAAGTTGGATCAGTGGAAGAATTTCAAGGCCAAGAACGACAGTGTATCATTATCTCAACTGTAAGTCAACTTCTTTCAATGGTGGTCAACTTCTTTCAATCGTGGTCAACTTCCTTCCTTTCCAACCTCATACTTGGATAAAAATCAGGGACAAATTAGGAAGAAAGCTTACATGCCTGTATTATAGCTTATAATTTCAATATCACGAATCCTTGAAAGTTTCAAGTTTTTTATTTTTTCAAAATATCCTTACATGTGAGCTTAAAATTGTGCAGCGAAAAAATCACAGTGGGGGGGGGGGGGGGGGGGGGTCCCTAAAAATTTGACCCATTCCTTAAATTATTCCTCACTTAGCGTCGTTATTGTTATTTTATTCTCCATCATATACAAAACAAGTGTTACGTATCTCCCTTAGAACTATGTTTTTTTATGCCACTCAGCTACTTCAAGAAATAAGGACATTTATGTCCATGATCATTCTTTACGAAGGTTCTAACGACTTTATGTATGTGTTTTTATTGTGGAAGGTGCGTTCCAATGAAGAACTTGTAAATTTCGATTGTCTTCATAACGTTGGTTTTCTGAGCAACCCGAAGCGTTTCAACGTATCTATCACTCGTGCTCAAGCACTTCTGGTCATAGTTGGGAACCCTATTGTGTTGTGTTACGTACGTATCAAGCTGGTCGAATTTTATCTGATCAAGTGTATTTTCTCAAATATTTTCTTATCTGTGATTGGTTACAATTCTTCGTGAATCATGATTGGTTACAATTCTTCGTGAATGGTTATGATTGGTTACAGTTCTTCGTGAATTATTGTGTTTGGTTACAATTTGTTCGTAAATTATTTTGTTAGGATCCGTATTGGTGTGCAATGCTTCAGTATGCCGTGCTAACTGGTTGTTACACTGGGTGTGACCGTCCGCCCCTCGATCAAGAAATTATACGGGTAAACTGATTCGCGCTCTATTTTCATGCGCCCTATTTTAATGATGGTTGCATTGATTAAAATTATTTATGTAATGACAGGAAAATTTTAAAAAGGCTTTCCAGCTTCTGAATACGCCTGTGGTCGACGGAAACACTCAGAATCAAACGCCATCTTCAAACCATCCAACTGCAATTCATAAAGAGTGCGCAAGTGAAGAGATTGCTGTCCAGCTTCGGAATACGCCCGTGGTCGACGGTAACACCCAGAATCGAACGCCATCTTCAAACCATCCAACTGCAATTCATAAAGAGGGCGCAAGTGAAGAGATTGCTGTCAAGCTTCTGGAAACACCCGTGGTCGACGGTAACACCCAGAATCGAACGCCATCTTCAAACCATCCAACTGCAATTCATAAAAAGGGCGCAAGTGAAGAGGTTTCTGTCCAGTTTCCGAAAACTCCCGTAGACGAAGGTAACACCCAGAATCGAACGCCATCTGTAAACCATTCAACTGCAATTAAAAAAGAGGGCGCAAGTAAAGAGGTTGTAACCGTGGAAAGCGTCCATTTTAGAAGCTCGCCAATAGAAAATGAAACGACAACTGATCAAGCTTCACGAAAAGTACTGTCTAAGCAAAACTCCGCCGACGTTTTAGAAAAACCTAGTCAGCTTTACCCATCATCCGCGCCACATAAGGGCGTTGTTGGTAAAGGTGATTTAAAGCAACAGTCTTTCTTTCAACTTTCATCAGCAAAAGTTCTCAGCCCTCAGTTCGAAGAAACGCCATATACTGATACAACTCAATATAAAGTGGGACCCTACCTGGAAAATGTTGTTTTCGATTCTACGGTATCAGGTGAGATGCCGTGCACGGAAAGTACCAATGCTGATGCGTCCACTTTGAAGAGCTCAACCACATTAATGGGCACATCGGGTGATCACAGAAATCGTAAACTCACCGACAGTTTCATCAACATCGGGGAACGTCAGCAATCAGGCGGTGCGGCAACTGACGACGTCGATGGAACATCACAAGATATTAAACAACATAACGTCGATCTGCAAATGACAATTGAGACGTTGAATAGCGATGAAGTAAATAATAAGACCTTACCTATGAACGAAAATGTTGACTGTATGTACAGTACCTTATCCTCTCCAGAAGATGATAATGACGAGTTATCACAGACCGAGTCGCAATATCAATCTCAAAGGAGGAGAACAAACGCATTACTGACTTCTCTTCAAAGGAAAAACAAAACTCAATCTTAATTTCACTAGCGATTTCGTTTTTTAATGTAAAACGATTTTATAAGGTCATAGTTTTTAAAACACGATGAAAGTGTGTCCATTTTGAAAATTGACATTATCACCTTTAAGCGTTTGTTCATCAAACAATTTTGAAAGCATCGAACTTCTCGGTTAAAGCTTCTTAAAATAGTCTGAAAGAACGAGGCATAGTCTGAACCTGACCCTCACTAACCCAAACAAATTTTACAAGGTTTACACCATGAAGTTATGATGCTTTCAAATTGTTAGATGAACTATATGTTAACGCCCTCAAGCGCCCAATCTACAAAAGTAAACACTCCAATCTACAAAATAGACCTTTTAGAAAATTATGTCACAGCAGATCTTGCTTCACAATGTCAAAACATTGTATATTCAGACTATCTTGCTATATGCAAAGGAGACTGTGATGCTGACTACATTGAGCTGTCTGATCTCAGAATATCTTCAGTAGAGCAGGCGAATGAAACTCAAGTAGATACGTTGCATACAAATCGCTTGCAGACAGTAGACTGAGTAAGAAGTACCCACATACACTTCCAATAGTCACATATAACGCCATTTGAAACGAACGAAGAAGAACGATGTGCAGGGGCGGATCTAGGATTTTTTAAGGGTTAGGCAAATTTTTTTTGTTAAACACACATACGGGCGCAATCGATGAAATTTACGCCAATTTACGCTCAATCTAATACATACTTTTCGAAGTGTAAAAATTATTAACTCGAATTGATTCGTCCTAACGTAAAGGGGTGTTATAATGCAAGCCTGTATTGTTGCACTAATGGAATAAGGGAAATAAACAAAAGAAAACTAATTGAGTATGAATGGAATGTATTGAACTACGTTATGTAGGCCAAAATAATATTTTCTGCCAGGTTGGAGGTTAAGTAAATAACCAATAAATTACTTCATCTGTTATCTTCTTCATTTTCTTGATTGCTTGTACATGAACAGGAAGCATCCACCAAACGAAAACATACTTGTAATGAATCAAATAAATAAATTTTCAATCACCTATCATGATAGATTGGAGCACTCAGATAAATACATAATATATACTTTATGATATTTTACTTCTATCTATGTACTTCGCAAGATGGTCAGATAGAAAGAAAAGAAAAGAAATTATGTTAAGAAATAGAGTAAAATGACCAAAATCAAAGTTAGAGACAAGCTCCTTGATCATATCCAGCAGCAAAAATAAAAACAGATTTCTGCACTATACGTTCATGAAATCAAATAGTATACCCTACCCTAAAAATGATCCATGGTTAAATAATTAATGTCAACCACATTATAGTAAAAGATGGTGTTTACAGAAATCCCTGAGACAAGTCCAAGAACCTATATATATAAAACTACACAACAACAGATAAATTATGTACTGCTTCCTCTCTAATAAGAGCTACAACATTTTTTCCAGAATTTAATGTAGCATAGGAAACAAAGAAGTCAAACTAAAACATTATGTAATTACCTTTTTCAAAAGAAGACATAACGTAGGTGGTTTTTATAAAATATAAGAATAACTCCAAAGATGTTAAAGTGTTTCTGCATCCAAAATGATATTTCGAGGGATGATAGAATGCACAAAGTTGTTTCAGAAGTCTTATAGTTTTTGGAAATTCTGTTTCCTTGGGCAGATATTTTGATTTAAAAATCATGAAATGATACAATAGATAATTATGTAATAAGATTTTTATTCTTTCTTTATGTGTATAAACTCTCAATATATTATAACTTCATTTTCTTATCACTCACTCAGAGTGAAAGCCCTTTCTCTCTATAGTAAATTAGAAAGATATAGTATTAATGATAACTTGCGATGAGAAAGTTAACCTATATACTATCTTATTATGCAGTGGCGGATCTAGAGGTATGTCGAAATTTGTGTAGGAGAGTGTTAGCAATCTAACCATAAAGGAAAAGCGTCCAAATAATCCCATTGGAAATATAAATTGAATTCACAAATTATGTTAATGCTCTCATACACAAATTTCGACATACCTCTAGATCCACCACTGTTACATATCATAAAATATATGCATTGCATAAAGTGAATGTAAGATTTTAAAAAATAAATACATATCTCAGAAACTGGGAGTAAGTAATACTAACAAGAGGCTTTTTGATCTCTATCATATTGGTTCATATCATTTTGGACACAGGATCCTTTTAAAGTTCTTTAATTCAAAACCAGACAGTCATCTCGAACCAAGAAAAATTATATACTGAACTGTACAAATAAGTTACCAGGTTGAGATACTGGTGCTAAAAAAACCATGCAGCTGCCTACGCAAAACAACTCAGAAAAATAACAATGACTTTGTGTATTATAAACTCAGTCATTCAAACGTAACTCCATAACATTTTTACAGATGTATTTTTGGTTAACAGAAACAGATACCAAAAATATTTATATACATCATTAATCAATAAAGAAAAGGCTTCGGTTCAGTTGACACAAACAAACGTATTATACATAGCTGAGCTAATAATTAACTGTCGTCATACTTATGGTCAACGAATTATGGTGCTAATGATCCATGCTAATCATTTATATTACATAAAATCAAACACTTGCTTTAAAGCAGCCACAATCTTTTCATTTCGCATAAGCAAAAGAAGAGACATGACTCGAAAAAAATGCTTTTCCTAGATTTTGAAGTCTGTTTTCAACAGATGTATTAAGTGAATTCAAAATTTCCTAATTAATACTTCATTATTGCTATCAAAAGCTGCAACGATGTTTTCTAGCGAATCCATGTTGAACTGGGTCTAATTCGAAGGTCTTCCACGTCGTTTTGTGCAGATTTGGTGACCATTCATTCAATAAAAGTGTGTAAACCCATGGTTGTACCTTAGGCAAATTTTCTTCTAGTTCATTCAATAAAGTGTTAACCCATGGTTGTACCTTAGGCAAATTTTCTTCCAGTTCATTCATTAAAGTGTGTAAACCCGGGGCTCCTTAGGCAAATTTTCTTCGCCTAGGTGAGCGTTAGGCACTAGTCTGTGTTGTCAATGTAACTATGAGAAGTCGTTTTCCGGGCAGAATCAATACCTATAAACTCAAGCTGTAAAAAACATTAATTTGTAACATCATGGCGCGCGCCGCGCCTCGCCGGAGAATAATCCTATTTGCGAAAAAGAAAGGATATCGGATTGATGCGGGAATCTCTTGATATTTTCGATTATTTTCTGATTATTGTAATACAATACCTTTTTCAATTTGTGCAAAACATTATTTAACTGATTTTGGGTTAGGCATTTGCCTAAGTTGCCTAACCCTTGATCCGCCCCTGATGTGAAAACGGCAGACAAATGCGCTAAAGTATTGCGTCAGCCATTTCATTGGAATAGACAGTGTTTATTCTGTGGCGAAGAATGCTCTATAGAAGCAGACAAGAAAACTCTCAGCGTTGGAGAGAATCATTCGAGTGTAGAACACCTGATGGAGGTAAAGGAACGCTATCCTTCAAGGAGGTGATATTCAAAGTGAGTACTTTTATTAGATATTACAGTTCCAATATGATACTAGTTTTTCTATTTGAGTTTTGAAAGACCACACGTGATATTTTATGATGACGAAGAAGTCATGAAAACGTTTTTTCAGGAAATCTATGACTCGTGTCATGTAGGTTCTTGTGTTTAGGTTTGTGACGCATGAGATGATGATTGCGCACATCAAATACGAATACGGTTAAGTGACTCCCGTGCAGCTTCAGATTTACGCGCAGCCGATGTAAGGTATCATAATGACTGTAGATTAAAGTTCATGGCGGAAAAGAACGTCTCATATGCAAGAAGAAAAGCAGAAGATCAAGAACTAGAATCCGCTGATGAAGCATACAAGATAGTAAAGAGCATTTTGAATGATGACAGAAAAAACATGTGGACATCAATTGAAGTTGAAAAGATGTATCAAAAGCATGGTCGTTTCTGAACTCTCAAGGCAGAGTTTGGTTGGACATCTTATAAAAGATTTCTCAAGGGAACTAATGGCTTCTCCAGGATTGGGAAACCTGTTAGTTTTTCGAAAGCATGTCTCAAGTATTATGAAAATTACAGAATCAGAAGACAAACCAATAGATGTAAGCAAAGCAGCAAATTGTAATTGGTAATTGGTTGCGATGGTGTTCCCAAGAGATGTTTGGTATTGGAAAGAAGAAGATTGTGAATGTGCTTCTGCAAGCAATTTACTTGGAAAACTTAGGACACATTCAATCAGAGATAGCATCGGTTATAGAAGAATGTTCAAAGTTTGTGGCAGCTTGTTATGGCATCAAAGACAAAAAAAGTTTATCAGATGCTAGATTTTCCTTGTGGGCAAGTCAAACAAAGAAGAAGTTGTTTACGACACTGAAACCACTAAAGTTAGAATCTCTTCCACCCACAAACGAAGTGTTCCATTTGAATGTGTTACGTGCTCATTTTCAAGTCTGCATTTGGATGAGTTGTTTACAAGTGAAACCCCTTGAAATGGACTCAGTGAAGGTATGAAGAGCGTTGGTTATCATTATATTTTTTATTGAAATATACAAATTGCACTGAGAAACCATAGATTGTTACAAAATATTTACCTCTTTTTCAGTATGGATGGATCAAAGATGAAAAGAATGAGTGCTTACTTCCAGCTATGTTTCCTGTTCGTACATCACCCGCTCCAGATGCTGTATTAGAGATGGTTCGGTGCAATTGCGTAACAGATACACATGTAGTTGTGTGAAAGCTCAATTATGATGCAGTAAATTCTGTAAATGTTACAGCTGCACATGTTTTAATAGCTGATCAGTATGTGAAAGCACTGAGAGTGATGATGAGGAAGAAGAAAATGAAGATGAAGATGGTGATCAATAGTTTGTTATTGAAATTATGCGATAGGAAAAAGTAAATCATTTCAAGTTTTGTTGTATTTTATGACATTGCTTCCCTGTATTATTTTTTAGTTTCATTGTTAAAGATGTTCAATACAAAATATCCCATTCTAACGATATGTAATACTTGGGGCTGAAAAATGTTTTATCAAAAAATGACGTCATCACAGCTACTTTGGATGCAATTTACTCAAATTGGATACATTTTTAGGCCATAGTTGTATTGTGAAAATTGATCGGCATAAAATTTCCTTTCCGATGATATACAGTATCACTATAATTGAAGAGATCAAAATTTTACCCTATCACAGAAATCTGCCGTTTTAAATTTGTCTCGATATCTGAAAATGCTCAAGGTATCTGAGGTGGCACTCATTGGTTTTTCAATCTTAGGGACCCTATGAACACGATTCAGCAAAATAAATTCCATGTGTACTAAAACTGTGGGTTCACTTAAAAATTGTCATTACTCCACTGGACTAAAGGGTTTCTTACCTTACATAATAGAGAGCTTTAGCAACTGCAACGGCAACGTTGAGGACGACGTGAGCAAAACGAACAAAATAAATAATTACTACCAAATAAAAGTTTGAAGAACTTATTTTTGTTAGAGAAACAATTCAATTTATAAACTTATATCGACTGGAAAGTTATCAAGTTACTATAAAATCTACATACATAAAATCTAAGAGAAAAAGATTTATCTCTGTAATCGCGTCTCCGTTGTCAACACGACTTCGAAACATGATTTTTCACGTTGAGCATAGAACGTGAAAACGTGTTAATGATATAATTATCTTCCCAATGGTGCCATAAGCAGTAGACTCTCTTTCTAAACAAATTCCACATAGAAAACAAAGCTTTTGTTTTAAACACGTCGCCGTCTTCGTTGCCGTTGCGATTGCTAAAGCTCCCTGATATACAGACGGCTACGCTAAAACATTTACAAGCCCCGCTAAGAACCACCGTGACGTCATCACCGCATACTGTTTTTTTTTATTGTAAGGAGAGGATTTAATGACGTGAAAGAAAATGCCAGAAACGCCATAGGATCTGAGTTTATGAACATCAGTATGCTGGTCTTCGTCCAAGGGTTCTTATCTCATTTCTCCAGGAGGCAGGAGTTCTTGTATTTTTTTATATGTCCATGTATCGAACTCAAGGCAAGAAGAGACCCTGGGTTTGAGGTTGGGGAAGCTTCAGGAAAGAGTTCATGACTTCTACAACAATAACTTCAGAAAGGCAGAAGGGCGGTGATATGATCACTAACAACAGTACTAAAACGCCCTGTTTTTTGTGATGATCTCGATTACGTAAATCATCATACGCAATTGATTAGTACCAAAGAAAAAAGTCGAAAAAAAATGTAAACAAAACATTTCGCTAATTTCAATTCACATTTTTAATGATATTCAATGTTTGCTTCTATGATAATGATTACCTGGTTTTCATTCAATTACCGATAAAAGATACAATATTTATTTCAAAAGTTAATGCAAATAGAAACCGTCTGCTATAATTCTATTTTAAGTTGTTCGACAGGATTGCTATTGCAATACCTTGGGGATAATGTCATTATTTTCAAAAAGATTTATTTTCAGTAAGGTAAAGAACTAATGATAAACTAGCTAGTAGTTTCCACTATAAATGCGCCCGTGTAACAGGCTCTAGACATGATCAAAACACTTTCGTGTGTATTAAGTTATGATATGCCACATTTCTTTCACGGAGAATTTTTTAAGTAGAAACGGCTACTTTCTCGCGCCGAAATAATCCCCCTCAACTTTTCAAAACAATGTGCTACCTTATCGGCCCTTTTTACACCGGCCCTAATGTGGCGTTAATTTTGGTGCGCGGCGTTAAAAGGGCCAGCGTAAAAAGGGCCGGCGTAAAAAGGGGCAAAAAAATGGAAATTTTTCAAAAAATCGGCGTTATTTTTTAAAGTTGAAATTTGGTTTGAAAAAAATGAAACAAACTTTAGATGTGAAAGAACTCTTTGGAGACAATGAGGAGTCAGATGAAGGGGAAGTTGAAGCAGAAATAGAGGTAGAATCAGATGACGATGAGAGAATTAGAGGAAATAATGAAGCATTAATGAAATAGAGGACGAAATAGCACAGAGACGGGCCTCGTCTCTGTGCTTATAATTACCGAAAATTTTCCCACTGCGGTTTGTTAATGATCAAAATCTATAACTTAATAAATACCAGATAAGAAAAGAGTACATCAAAACGAGGCCCGTATGGGCAATATAGCAAGAAAACAACATATATAAACGAATTCGGGAAAGGTGTATAGGGAGATGCATTCTTGTGGAAACAATTATTTAGAAATACGCAAGTTACGAATTATCTTGTTGGTTGATTAGTAAAAATTTTATAACGATGAGTTTTAACAAACAAAAACCATATCATTGTTATACCGAAAATGTGTTTTGAAGAACAGTGACAGCTCAACTTGTACTTTTTTATGTACAAGTTTTTTAGATTTCTGCGAAAGCAAGAAAGCTATTACAACCGGCTTTCGTTTTTTTCTTCGTTTTTTTCTTACTGTCCAAACCTAGCGGTTTTTTGAAATTTCGTGCGTGCATTTACATGAAACCAAAGCACCGTGCATTGCATGTCAGCGAAAGATTTACAAAAGTTTCTTTGATCAATATTAAATGGATTTTAAAGGAGATGTATATATTTTAAGGTGAAAACAGAAAATATATAAAAGAAGCTTATAATTATCTTGGACTGTGATCATTCTTTTTCAACTAAAAAGAAGTTCTCAACGGTTTGTAAACAGAAGAGTCAAAAGAGGTATATATCTTTATATCTATACAGACGAGCATAGCTTCCGTGGCACAGTCGGTTAGTACAGCAACTAGTAACCCAAGGGTCGGTGGTTCGACCCCGCGTTGATCAAATTTTTAAATGTCATAAAATATTTCGATTTTGGATTTTTGCGAAAGCAAGAAATACATTACAACCGGCTTTTCACCTCCATTTTTTTCTTACTGTTTAAAGCTAGCAGTTTATACATTACAGAGACATATGTAGTTTTGTGGCGCAGTTACTTGGCTGCTAACCGAAAAGTCGGTGGTTCGAGCCCACTTTGATCGTGTAACATTTTTTGTCGAATTTCATAATTGTCATAACATTTTTCATTTTTCATGCTTCAACAGATTTTGCAGAAATCTTTCTGCCCATACGGGCATCTTGTTATTTTTCATTGGGAATAAATAAATAGAATGAAACCATAATATCTTTTCTTTTTTTAAAAAAAACTCTTTCTTCTGAACAATAAACAAAGCTTCTTTCCAAAAGCAACAAAAGAATATATTATGTCAGTGTTGATGAACCTTTATAATAAAAATTAAGTGTGTGTTTAACCAGCGTGTTTTGGGACATCGACACACAGTAAAATTTGAGCAATCGAGTTAAAAATCTGATCAACTCGAGATTTTTTGTGGTGAACTCCTGCAAAATACGCGCGCGCGGCAGTCTATAAAGCGCCCTAACGGGCGCAATCACGGTATCGTTCATCAGTAACTGCTTCCGCTTAAGCAATAAACTTTGTTGTAGAGCAAAGGTTTTGGCTGGATCAGCCGCCATATTTGTATTATAATATATTATAAAGTTACCATAACAACATAACCACTAGCCGTCGTAGAATCGCAGTTGCGTAAGCTCTCTATTAATAGCCGATTCTCCGTTTGTCCGTTTGTCAGTCACGCAAAATGGTAGGTGAGCTGTGAGAGAAATTATTTATTATCTTTTGCGCGAAGATGGCGGACGTAAAACCGTCGTCGGAAGTTTAAAGTCGAAAAAAAGGCGGACGACAAGGGCTAGCAATCTTTGGAATTTGATAAAAAAAATTTCCGCTAACAACGCTTATCAACATACAGAAGATGAAACATCAAAATAAATTTCAAAAATACGCAACATTCAACTGCCAAGGTTTAAACAGTAGTGTAAAGAAATTGTGTTTAGCTGACGACTTCATTCACCACAAGTTAACCGTGATGATGGTGCAAGAAACGCGCATCAAAGGTAAAGGAGTCTACAAAATCAAATCGTCCAAAGGTACCGTGCTACATTTATTCAACTCTGGACATAAATCAAGTTCATACGGAGGAACCGGTTTCGTTGTAAGAAGTAAAGTGACTTTCAAACCAATATCCGAGAGAATAAGTATATTGACACTGCCAAGCTCAACAAAAAGAAATACATATTTATCAGCGCATATGCACCGACAAACGAAACAACCATAAAAGAACCGAATAAGACACGGACATTTTACGAAAACCTATCAGACATCATCAATAAGATAGGAAAAAATGAAATACTCGTCATCGGTGGAGATTTCAATGCAAAAACAAAAATGACATATAGATATCATTATACAAAATTGTAGGAAACTTTGCCAAAAGTACAATAAATGAAAACGGCGAAAGACTTATTGAACTCTGTAATATACATAATCTACGCATCACAAACACCTTTTTCAAGCATAAACCTATCCATCAAACAACATGGCAAGCACCAGCAGCCTATCAAAACAGAAATAACTCGAAAACAAATACACCACGTCTGAACCCATACAGAAGTCAGATTGATTACATCCTCGTTAAAAACAATAACAAGGCCATCAAAATAATAGACTGTAAATCAATTATAGATAGAGTCACTATATCCGATCACAAGCCAGTTATCATGAGCACGAAGACGACATTATACAGAACAAAAACGGCCAAAACCAATCCAAAGATTAGATCTTCATCGTCTGTCCGTTCCCGATATCAGTAATCTATACAAAAAATCAGTTAAAAACGAAATAAACAACCTTGAACAAAACCTCAACAACCAGGAACAGTGGACAAAGATCGTTAACATTCTGAAAGAATCAGCCAAAACAACCATCGGCTACAAAGAAAGATCGAAAAAAACGGTAATCCCGACATTGTTATCCTTTCTGACATGCAGAGAATCGTACAAAAGCAGATCGAATCCACCAGAAATGAGGTTTTAAAATCTCAACTAAAGGTACATCGTAATCGTATACTGACAGAAATCCATCGCGAAAAGAAACAAGAGGAAAACATGAAATTAAGAACTATCATGAACCCCTTAGAAAGGAACCAGGACGAAAACCAAAAAATGTACGATGCAGTAAAACAGATCAACAAGATGAAATCTAAAACACCACTTATTGTTTCATCAGACAACGGTCAAACAACTGACGACAAAGAACAATCTGAAATCATTTCGAAATATTTTAAGAACATCTTGTGGAAAAATGCTGAGCCTATGCCAAACATTCAACCAATACCGATGACAAAACCGTTTACAGCAATCGAAGTACGAAAAGCCGTATCCAAACTGAAATCAAATAAATCACCAGGATGTGATGATATCCCCATCGAGCTAATAAAACATGCCCCTGAAACTATCTTTCATCAAATTGCGCTAATATTCAACAACATCGCAGCAAATGGCCAATGTCCAATCGAGATCAATCACGGCATCCTGATACTCTTGAAAAAACCAGGAAAGCCAAAGGGACCTGTGACCAGTTTGCGTCCAGTTATCCTGTTATCGGCACTTCGAAAAATCCTGGCTGCTGTCATGATGATGAGAATTGGTGAAAGGATGGATCGAGAAACACCACCAACACAAGCTGCCTACCGTAGAGAGCGGTCAACTACAGAGCACGTATTTGCAGCTAAAACGATAATTGAAAGAACAATCAACTCAAAAAATGAAACCGTGCACGTTACACTCCTCGACATGAGCAAAGCATTCGACAGTATACAGCGAAACACCTTGATCGAATTTCTACGAGATACTATTAGTAACAA
Organism: Turritopsis dohrnii; assembly: GCA_027922465.2. Lineage (NCBI taxonomy): Eukaryota > Metazoa > Cnidaria > Hydrozoa > Anthoathecata > Oceaniidae > Turritopsis > Turritopsis dohrnii. The sequence goes on from BQMF02000016.1 coordinate 1,916,191, forward strand.
TGAGCTGCATATCGTTAAGAAAATGCTTGAAGTGACACTTGCTGTAAGATGTGGCAATATCATCGCCGAAACGTTCAGCACAGACACCGGAGCTCCTCAGGGTGACTGCGCTAGTGCGAACCAATTCACCTACTATCTTGCCAAATCACTTTGTGAATCAAGACCATCCATCCACGACCACCAATACTGTGAACAACACATAACTTCCAATGAAATACCAGACGAGATCACAGAACACAACTACGCGCAGTTGACCCAAGTACGACATGTCAATATAAATATGGAATATGCAGACGACATCAGCGTGATCGCAAGTGATTTCAACAACGCCCGCAGATACGAACGCGAAAAAACGAAAATGTTATCAGAAAAAGGTCTGCTAATAAATGACAGCAAAACCGAACGGTTCGTCATCAACAAAAAGAATGATGCGTGAAAAAAAATGCAAGCTGTTAGGATCTCTCCTCGACACTGAAGAAGAAATCAAGAGAAGAAAGTCACTAGCAATCAATGCTGCTAATAACCTAGAACATTTCTTCAGAAACAAAAGTCTAACCACGTCAACGAAAATAAAAGTAATTGACACCTATGTAGAACCGACTTTCATGTATAATTCCGAAACTTGGTCTCTGACAAAATCCCAAGAAAATTCAATAGACGCTTTTCAACGAAAAATCATCCGAAAGTACGTTTTCGACATCAAATGGCCAAAAACCATCAGCAATGATGAATTATATCAAAAAGCAAAAACCACAAGTTGGAAAAGTAAAATCACTCTACGCCGTCTGAAATGGTTTGGGAAACTGGCGATCCAACCAGAGGAGATTCCAGCCAAAAAAGCGTTACGATACGGGCTGCAACCATACCAAAGACCACCCGGCAAACCCAAAACAACTTGGTTGGCAAAAAACCATAAACGACTTAAAGAGAATGAACTTTTCATGGTCAGACGTCGAAAGTCTGGCCAAAGAGAACCTAAATGAATGGTACAGAATATGTAAAGAATATATAAAGACAAATTAAAGCATTTTTGAATTTCAAATCTTTTGTATGTTAGGTGACGTAGATTTATTTACGGAAAAGCCTATGAAAGAAAAAGAAGACGTCAGTGTGAAGCTATTCCATTGAGAAACTATCTCGGTAACCAATAGGGATGACTGACGTTTTTTTGGGGTCCGCGATACAGGTCATGGGGTACTACTACTACTATAAGGACTTCAGCTTGTAGCCATATGATTTCTCCTTTTGGCGTTGGGGTGCGAAGCGCCATCGTATATGAGGCCTTTGCGAAAAAATCATACAACTTCTTGCTTTGTCCGGGATTTGAAAATGTTAATTAGAAAATATAGAAATGACTATGATAGCGTATAAAATGTTCAAGCCTGTGACGTCATTAAAACTTTTGATCGACGATATTTCCAAAACGGTGCGTCAAAGACATATGATCCTATACATTTTCTTGCTCAGAATTTCGAGCTCTACAAGATGAGCACACTTTCGGCTGCCAATTTTTTAATTTTATTTTTCGTGAAGTCAACGCCGGCTGAACATGGGCGGCGAACGACGCCGCCTTGGCGGCTAGTCTATATATTAATAGCCGATTCTCCGTCTGTTTGTTTGTTTGTCTGTCACGCAAAATGGTAGATTAAGTTGTGAGCAAAATTATTTCTTTTTTTGTGTGCAACGTGAGTTCGAAGCAAATACATTGCAACCCCAATCAAACGTGACCTTTTTTGGCTGATGAACTAATAGGAATAACGTTTTGTTTTTATCATTATTGTTAGTTTTATATTCCACGTTGACTTGGCTTTGAAAACAGTACATCAACTAAATACAAAGAAACTAACTGATTAAACATTTTGTACAAAAAGCAGCAGTGGCAGAACGTGGCAGCATATGTTCGGTTTGCCACTAACTCTTGCCTGACTGTCTGAGACGGGTGAACTTTTTTTTTGAGCAATCAAATTGTTTAAAAACCGATAGGTAAAAAAAGAGTATCATATCAAAACAAAATGCTTTTTTTTTTGCTTTTCTTTTAATAAATTAATTTCTTCTTTTAATTGTTAAGCGTTCTGGTCGAACGTTTTTTTTATTCTATTTATTCATTTAGCACGTGCCTTTTTTCTCTCCTCCGTGTGAACTTTTTAAGAAGAGAAACCATTATCCCCCTGTTTGATAGTACCCATGTTAGAGCGCGTAACTTTTTTAAAACAAAAGCTAATAAAAAGTTTTCTCTCTCTACGTTTTGAGTGTATTGTTACACTGATAAAAGATTGGTTTTACCAGAGGTTGTGACTTCGAATCTGCTTCTGGTTGAACATAAGTTATACGAGCCGTTTATAAGGAAATTTGACGTTTATTGATACAGTGATACAGAGCAGGTGGACATGGGCGGTGAGCGACGCCGCCTTGGCGGCTAGTCTATATATTAATAGCCAATCTGTTTGTCTGTCACGCAAAATGGTAGATGTGAACTGTGAAAGAAATCGGGCAGTCAGCAATGTAAGATCACACATAAATTATTTCTCTTCTTGTGCGCGACGTCAGTGTGAAACCATTGTATTGAGACCCAAATCGAATGCGACGTTTAGGGAAAATTATCTCGATAACCAATAGGGATAACTGACGTTTTTTGAGGTGCGCGATACAGGCGATAGGGTGACGAAACATTTGGGTCTAATTTTTTTGAAGGGACGGGTCTGTGACGTCATCAAAATCTTTGAACGATGATATCTCTGTAACGGTTGGTCGTAGCGGAACGATCCCATACATTTTTTTGATCAGTTTTTCGAACTCTACAACATGGGAACACTTTCGGTTGCCAATTCTTTAATTTTATTTTTCCTGAAGTCAACGCAGGCTGAACATGGACGGCAAGCGACGCTAGTGTTCATTTACATTGTGGTATCATCTTTACTGTTGTTGTTATTATATATAAGATATTATATTATAATAATATTATTATATTACATTATATGATGTTATATGATATTATATTATATTGTATGATATTATATTTACTATATTTACTATATTTTAGAATGCATGGAGCTGCCAGCAGGAGAACCCGGAAATGATTGCACATTGATCTTACTTAGAAGATACTTTCTTGGTGTTGATAGATTTCAAAAAGTTTACTCAAAATTACTCTGTTTCTTAGCTAATTTGCATTTTTATTACTGACAGAGTATCTTAAAAACAAGTTTCTTATTATATAAAAAAACAACAACAAAAGATATTCATTTGAAAATTTGATACTTCGCTTCAACCAGACAAAGCGATTGATAATTCTGCGAACACTTTTATTACGTAAAAACAGATTTTTTATGCATTAATATTTGATCAGGAACTAACTAACATGATAGCCATCTTCTTCTCACTGTTATAAAAAAAACCCGACAAAAACATTAGAATTTTAGTTTTAAATCTTAGGTGGCTGATAGTTATACTAAGAACATACAAATTTTGAACATGTAGAATTGTAATGTCTGAGAATTATCACAAATATTAGACGTTCGTCTGTTTTTCAATACATTTCGGTCTGTCTTTAAATAAAATAGCACTGCGAAGGAGAGTGATTAATATTCAAGAATGTATTAAAAGGAATTTAAAAAAAACGTTGTATTGAGGTTTATTGAAAAGGTTTCAAGCTGAGATTACAAGAGAATCGTTTTACTCATAAAATCACAAGTGAACAAGGATTTATCGTCAGAACATATTGTATATTTTATATCATTTGTGGAAAGAATTTATTTTTTCACAACATCAAATAGATCTAGTATAGAAATTTGCATGAAGTAATTTGTTTACATTTTATACTCCTTACTTGAAGTGTGGTTCATGTACATATATCTCGGAAAGAGTTCTAGAAAAGAAAATAAACAAAATGGCGCCATGCCAAGGAGCGATCTGTTCACCTTATGGTTACGAAATGGTCACTAATGGCGCAGAAATACACGGTGTTTATAAAAAGTTTATAGAAACTGTCGCTTTTCTGATTTTTGCTGTTGGAGTGACATTGAATACTGGAATAATGACCATACTTATATCCATTTCACCTAGTCTGGACTACTTGGATGGCTATTTTATGAATTTGTGTTTCGGAGAACTCGTATCATCTTTTGGAATAGTGTTCGTTTTCTTTGTTCAATTTACGACATCGATCTCACCGATTGGCGATGGTGGGTGTAAATTTCTTGCGTGGCTTGGCGTCACATCAGTGTCTATAACAGTGACATCCTTACTACTTGTCGCGTATGAACTTCACCATCGGGCCGTTTACAATCGCACGGCCACCCGAAATCGTTATTGGTTTTTTTTGTTCATCGCCAGTACTTGGATAGTAGCTGGCCTTCCAGGGATTCCGTATATGATAACGGCTGTTATGGGTGACGGGAATTACTGCGTCATTACAAATTGGTCGCACAACGCGGAAATCTTGTTTATCTCCTTTATGATCGTATTTCAAATCGTCATACCATTGGCTATCTTAGTTCGAATCTTTGTTCGAATCTTTCTTGCATTGCGACCACAACGTGATGGAGATACCATGCTGGAGGAAAGCAACCCTGGCTCCGAAGCAAACTTTCAAAGAGCCGTACTCAAACGAAAGGCGCTTCTAACTTTTTTCATTGCAACGTTTTTCTTCTTTGTGCTTCTTGTGGTCTCCTTGGTTGACTTGTCACTAACGTTAGACCTGGACAATGTGATGGAGAGTTCTACGAAATACGCTCGCATTCGAGAGGGCAACAAACTAATGGAATGCATCAAATGTGTCTTTGTGCCTATGTTTTATATTGCTTACTACGATAAATTACGGAACCAGTTTCGAAAACTATCATGCCGTCGTCATAGAAACCAAGAAGCGTATAATTCGCTTCGTTATAATGTTTACCAACAGACGGTACACGACCAAAACAACGAACTGAACGGCACCGGCAATTTTGATATAGAAGAAACAGAAAGGGACGATGTAGCGATACTAGATAACGCAACGTGATCAGAATTTCGCAATTAGACGACGTAATATTTAATCGGATGACAATTTATTGCGAGCACATCTGTTCGTAATTACTCTTGTGGTGGAACAATAAATAGATCATTTTATTCCTCAATCCTTGTATCAGTAGCTAATAGTCTTAGTTAATCGAATTGCATTTTTAATCAGAAAGGATGATGATCTTTAAAGCTATTAGAAAGTCATCATAATGCATAACTCCTGTTTTTTTTAACAAATTAAAGCCTGGGTGGTTATGACATATGATTTTTAGTTGTTTGAATACATGGATTACATTTTGTTGGTGCCAAAACGACAGTTTTTTTTCCTTCAATGTCTTGTTTATGGTTTGCCATACAATCTCAAAGCCAAAGTTTGTTTTCCCCTTTTTTCTTCAAAGTCCATGTATCCAAAAATCAAGAAACCCTGGGTCCGAGGTTGGTTTGTCATGATAAAACACTCTTTTCTGATTGAGTGGATAACGAACTTCACTCGTTCAAACGTTACAGTTCTTAGAAAAACATATTTTCAATATTGTCTTTAACAGAACTCAAACTTGTTGAAAAAAAAAAAGAATGAGGTTACGTGAAGTAAAACATTTTCGCACCCAATGGAACTGGGCAAATAGGAAAATGAAAAGGTCATGAGTTCAAGATTGGTTTGGTGAACAAATTGGTTATTTAAAATTTTGTGGTATAACAATGTTTTCATTATTTTTATTTTACAGTTCATCTATCGGCTCATTAGTTCGATTCTTATATCAATCCATTTGTCATCAGAAAACTTTCTGGCCTGAAAGTAGTGTGTCAATCTTCATCGTTCATACCTCGTATATTGTGCAATCGCTTTGATCACGTGCTGTAAATACTTGCCATGGATTGGTTGTAAATTGTAACGTGACTGAAGCAAGTAGTTAATCGACAAGAATAGCCTCATGAATGAACAAACGGTTTTGTAAGAAAATCTCTTAGCGGTAGAATTTTTGAATGACAACGAATAAAATTTCCCGTTATGAAAACAAGCTAGTGATAGTGCCAACCAACAAATTGGCCAAAACATTTGAATTTTTTTAGAAAACGTATTTTTTCTCCGTGCTGCCAAGACATACTTCACAAAAAAACTCAAGTAATATTCTTATTAGAACAATTAACCGATCCCCTAGTTGAGAAATATTTGCCCCAAAATTATGAAGTCAATGATATGCTTATTACGGTAGCAGCGAAAGCGAATACCGTTTTAAAACACCCGTGGACTACTACTACTACTACTACTACTACTCCTCCTCCTACGGCCGAAATAGCAGTTAGTCTACGATTTAGAGTCTGCAAAATTCCACAAAAAAACTCAATATAAATTTTAATGAAAGAACGCAGTCTTTTGAATTTTCAAGGTTTTACATCTCAGACTCTTTGATATTTTATCACTTAATTCGTAAGGAATGGATATTAACCAAATAGGTCTACATAAAATTGGGACTTGTGAATACGACGGTTCATGTGACAATTTCATAAAACTTTTCTAGGGAAAGTCTTAAAAGAAAGTTTGTAAGAACGAGACATGTCGTTATTGTCGTTATCTCGCTTATCCAAGCAAATGTAACAAACCATGAAGTTGCGATGAATGTTTGAAAACTGAGCAGAAAATATCTTCCTTGAATTGGAGTGCAGAAAGTTATTAATGATCGAATTATTGTGATTGGGAAGAATTATCATGTAGTATATAATTTAATTGAATAAGTCGGGTTCCGTTAAAAAAAAAATATCTAGTTTGTAGACACACTAGATAAACTAATAATGGCGTAGTCATTATGATGAAATCCTTCGTTTGTATTCAAGTTGTATGATTACCGTAAATCCCCAAATACAAGTTTTGAGGAGGCGTTTAAAAGATGGAGATTCATTAATTTAATCTTCCTAGTTTCGATTTTGTCCTGATTGAGTGAAACGAATGGAATGGGAGCGCTATTAGTAACCACGGTTATTCTAACACTCTCAACAGAATGGTTACTATCAATTTTTATAGTCAAGTGAGGTGGGTACAGTGTTAGCAAAAAGACTAACAGAACCTTTAGATCTATTGATGTGATAGATATATTGATCTGATAGATATATTGATATATATATATATATACGCATGTCCTTGGCTATTGACATTTAAAAACAAAGCAGTTTTAAAATAATCCACTAGGTAGAATTAAGTTTCCATGTTTACAAGTTTTCAAGCACTATAAATAAGTGGCATAACGGCAACATGTTCAGAGGTTCTCCGTTCGATTCTCCCTCTGGACGGACACGAAATTCTGTAACAAAAAAGTTCCCACAAATTCCCTGGTCCGTTATGATATAATAGCCTAAAAAACAATTTGTGACGTCATACGAAGAAGATAAAATTCAAAATGGTGGAAAAAAATCTTTTTATATATCATTGTATAGGAAATTTAATGCAGAATAAAGTTTATATATCTGAAAATGTATTGTAGACTATTTATGGAACAAAGACGACTATTGGATTTCACCCCTTTTTAGAGCCTGCTATATGCCTTGTTCCCATGCAGTTAAAGAGAAGTGCTTTTTTGCCCTTTGATGATGAAAATATCATGTTACCTTTCATTCTAGCATACTCTTCAATGATCTGTCATGTATCAATCAATGTTCATTTCTGAACACCAAACGACTTTTGCTTTATTTCAGGTGGATCATGAAACATAGTTTCTCTTTAAACTTTGACTTTATTTTCGGCTCGACTCTCCATCTACTATAAGTCCAGGCATTTAAACCCTTATTTTCTCTAACCATTCTGACAAACTCATCATACAGTTCTTTCAGCAAGACAGTCTCAATCAGTTTGATTACTCCTTCATCAATTTAATTAAATAACAAGATTCGCAAAAATGCGACTATATATTTCCCCAAAGTTGCGAACATTTTATCAATTATTACCGTAAATGATCGAATAAGCGCCCCCTTCCAAATAACCGCCCCTTTCGAATAAGCGCCCCCTCCTTTCAGGTGAATTTTGAAATAAGCGCCCCTGGGCGATTATTCGAGTACGAGCAAAAGGGGGCGGTTATTTGAGTTTTTGTACAATAGAAAACAACAAGTATTTAAAAGAATATAGCTTTCTTTTTTATTTCCTTTTCATGCTCAAATTTCATTTCAAAATATGAAGTGATCGATGTAGAAGACATTTAAAAAAGAAATATTCACTGTATATATCTTCTGTTTCTGTAAATATTACTCGAAACCTTTATATATTTTCTTACTATTTATGATACAAAAAAATTAAAGTTAAACAAAAACACGGTATTTTAAATAAGCGCCCCTACTCGAATAAGCGCCTCCTCTAAAAATTCGCGCTTATTCGATCATTTACAGTATGTGTACATTGATAACAAGAAAAATGTATCATTAAATAATTACAGTGGTATATCTACTATCAAACTGATGTTCAGATAAAAACGCTGTCAATACCAATCAGGGTGGATTTGAACTTAATAGTACAAAACAACTTATTTTGAAGTTTATGAAATGAAAATGTACATGGCCAAATGATAAGATTTTTCTCAATCTTTGCCAAGGAATTAAAAAGTGACTTTGAAGTTACTATGGACATAGCTAAAAACTATAAGACCTAAATGCGGCTAATATTTGCCCTTAAACAACTGAATAGTCTTTTTGCAGAACAATCTGAACCATGAAATCACAGGACAAATGTAACAGATGAGTTTCTAAGTGACGTGATGTTTATAAACATTAGTGTTTTTTGCTCGATAATTGCTGTGAGTTTCAACATAAATGCTTAATAGATCAAGTCAATTTCCTACCAATATGCGCACGCATCTTGGTTGGCAATTAGATGCTCTCTGCACACTGTCGGTTAAACCGGTTCTCAGGAGGCGTTTTCAAGACAAAAAAAATTATTAAAAATAATACTCATTAGCACTCAAAATCTATTTGTGAAGTTTATTAAATTTTTAGTTTAAACAGATCTTTAACTGGTAATTAACATCAGAAACTCATCTATTCAACAGAACACTTGCTTTAACTCAGATAAAACTATCTTACAAAATTATAAGATCAAATTTGTATAAAGGTTTACAAAAGAAGAAAAGAAAATTGTCAAACCTTTGGGGATTTTAAGGGCATTTTAAGCAAATAACTATCAAAAGCAATCAAAAACCAATTTCTACTAAAAAATATAGACGAGTTTCCAATGTTAATTACACTTTTATACCTTGTACATACTAAAAATCAAATACAATGTACGAAAATAGATAGGAAGTGCTAATGTGTATTGAAACTTTCTAATGTCGATTGTCTTTAAAGGGACTCCAGAGAACCAAATAAAGTGACAACATTTTGAAGTGTATAAAGAGACTTCTATTTCCTGTGAGGCTGCGTGCGCATACTCACAGGAAAATGACTTGATTAATGATATTCTATGTTGCAATATACCGTAATTATCGAGCAAAGAACACTGGTGTTTATAAACATTACGTCACTAAGAAACTCCTCTATTATGTGTCAAGTTTTCAAAATAACCATCTCTGATTCAAAAAAATATGTTCACATCATAATACATCACTATATATCACATATATCACTAGTGAAAATATACATTCATAACCAAATCACTGCATATTTGGAAGTAGAAGTTTTTGTTTTGGCTTGATTTATTAAATTACAGACTGTTATGCTGGAATGTGTTTTGATTTACCTTCGTTGCTTGTAAGGAAAATTGACATTATTTAATTTCTACGAAATAAAATATCATATATATTTATACAATATCAAAACAGTATACGTAATCATGGAATTGAATGAATGTTGTTGGATTACATCTCAGGAGGCACATTCAACCAGATTCTTTCACATTATATATTATGTCTCAATCCTGTCTGTGTGTATTTAATATTTTACGTATCATTGGTTTTCTGAACTTCCTTTTGCATATACAACGAACATCACGTTTTTACTTGCAATTCTTGTTATATGTACTCCTTGAATTAACAACTGGTTGTTGTCCACCTAAAAAGGGTTTCCTTGATATGGTTGTACATCTATATTATATGTGTTTTCAGTTGGGCTAGCTACATTATAATCAGGATGTAAAATAAAAATAAGTCTTCAGCTTGGCTTTTAATGATGAACTTTCAACTTTGCACTGAAATCACAGATGCAATGTTCTACTGTTCCAAGCATTTAATTATACCATTCATCATATCAAAAACATAACACCCGTGACATATTGATATCTCGCTTTTTTCTCTTTTACTTGCGTTCATTCAAAAATGTTAACAAAACTTTTAGAAAAACATTGAATTAAAACGTTTTTATTTCCATCCTTTAACGTTTGAATCTCTTGAATCATCTTAAAAGCTGAGAGACAAAGCAAAACTCTTCCACTGCCGACTGCCCATCTGCACTGACTGAAAAAAATGGCGCACTACTTCACTGAAGACTAGCCTCTATTCTTACCTATCTTGGCTAGCCCAAAGTTCAATACTGAACCGAGGCTATAAAAGTGAACGGAGAAGATGAAGGAGGAGGAGGAGAAGGAAACTGCCGGTTTTAACATATATTTCGCCCTATGGGGAAATATATAATAACTCAAATAAATGAGTAATGGTACAACGTATTGTTTTTACTTTTGTGAACTGAATACACATCTTTGTTATAACACTTCCATAATGAACTTCCCTTCTATGTAATTAAACAGCGTGGTCTTTTTTAAGTTTGATTATCATATTTTACTTATCATAACTAAAGTTAGCATCTTCAGTTGTTTTACCCATATGATTTTACAGACTTGAAATATAAGCATATCTTAATTCCAAGCGCCACGGAAAGATAAGTCTGTAAAATATGCACTAGAACATAACATTTAGAATCGTTCACATACGAAACAAAACGATAGACCCGATAAATTGGAACTTTAGACCCAATTTACAAACAAAGGGACCAGGTTATGAGTAGGAACTTTTTCGTTCTGTTATCAGTAATATTAACTCGAGGATTTCTGCATAGAAACTATCGTCTGCCAGTTGTACAGAGGCCATGACCAGACGCCGGCTTCGAAGTGAATGTTACCAGTGAAAAAATAAATTAATTCCATCCATCGTGCGAAATTTCATTAAACTTCAGAAAAAAATATTGGAGTAAGTGTTTGATTGGAGACATTTCGACACAATTTGAATAGGTAAAATGTAAAAAGGTATCACGGTATTCTAATGATGAAATATTTCTTTTGTAAATCACGATTGAAAATTTATCATACTCTCTAGATTCGTCTCTGGTGACCTCGGAGAACACTTCTAAATTTTATTCTGTGTAGAAGTTCGAATTTACCGTGAAGTTTACTTGCCCGTACCAGATATCGTTTATGATCGTTTATGATCGTTTATGATCTTCCCAAATATTAGAAACATTCGAATACGCCTTTCCCAAATTCAATGATGTAATCTCAAACTCGGTTTCGAAACGAGGCCCGTATGGACACCATCATCAAAACAAACAGAACAACTATTTTTTCAAACAGCCAAGTTAACTAATTTTTAAGTCAAGTTTTAACAAAACGTAACTTACAATATAATATATATATGAGTTATATTATATAACTCATAGTAAGCTTAAAATATATAAAATGTTAAACAAAATGTCTTATAATAGTACAAACGAAGAAGTAAAAACTGGAGGTCGATCAATGTATTGTTGTGTACCTGATTGTGTGAGTTCGTTCTACAACAGGAAAAAAGAGAAGACCAATATTTCTCTGCTTTCTTTTCCAAACAAAGAAACGAAACCAGATTTACATAAAACTTGGTGCAAGGAAATATTCAAATTCAGAAGAAAGGGAGGCGCTGATAAATTTGATATTAATAAGTTTACTAAAGTTTGCGAATGCCATTTCAAACCCGAAGAAATAAAAGTTAGCATGGGAAGAGGTATCAAGACATTGAAAGCAGGTGCAGTTCCTAGTGTTTTCGCTTTTAAAACTCCACAGATAAAGAAAAGTCGAAAATCACCATTTAAAAGGCAAAGACTTTTTAAAACTTTGAATGAAAACCAAGAACCTGAAGATGAAGTTCAAGAAAAAGCAGTTGATTTTGAAATGAATATATGTAAAAATTGTGAAGATTTAGCCATTATTCAACAAACTCTTGATATCTGCAAAGAGAAGTGCCAATGTCTTAATATAATAATCTTAAAATAATAAACGAATATTTAACAAAACAACTATTTACATACAACAATTTGAAATATGACAACAAACTATTCAAGTCATTTACTGGCATAGATAAAGAAAAGTTTGATATCCTTTTTGACTACTTAGATCCAGGAATGGAATTTGAGAACATTAAATATCATAATCCTGAGAAGCAAAAAGCAGATAAAAAAAGCCTTCCTGAAGATTTGTTGTCATCTCCTTCATTTCTTACTCCTGAATCTAAACCTGGTCCAAGACCAAGAATGACAGCAATCAACCAACTTTTCATGCTTTAAACATGGCTTCGACTTGGAATTCCACTAACATTTACTGCATGGCTATTTAACACCCCTAAATCTACTGTTTCAAGATACTTAATTAGTTGGTCAAACTTTGTTTATCTCAAACTTGGTGCTATACCAATATGGTCTAACTTGGATCAACTTCGAGAAAATATACCAAAATGTTTCAAAGAATCTTATCCAAATACAAAAGTGATAATTGATTGCACTGAATTATTTTGTCAAAAACCTTCAAGCTCAACAATTCAAAGTAGTTTATTCTCACATTATAAACACCATGTAACATACAAGGGATTAGTTGGTATTGCTCCATTGGGTGGGATATCCTTTGTAAGTGAACTATTTGATGGGTCCATTTCTGATGTTGAAATTGTCAGACGTTCTGGATTGTTACAAAAAGAATTGTGAGAAGTTGGTGATTCTGTAATGGCTGATCAAAGATTTACGATTAAGGATTTACTTCAACCTATGGGTGTATCGCTTAATATACCAGCATTTTTGGGTGGTAGAAGTCAGCTCTCCAATGAAGAAGTCACAGAAAGTCAAACAATTGCAGCTGTTAGAATTCATGCTGAACGAACTATTCAAAGAATTAAAAAGTATCGTCAAATTCGAAACGAAATACCCCTAGTACTTCATGGTAGTATTAACCAAATATGGACTGTGAGTTGCTTATTGTGTAATTTTATGGATCCTTTAATTAAACAGTAAGTATGTAATTATTATTATTCTGTGTTACTTGTTTTACCAGTGCATCAAAGTTTTTTTTCGATTATATATTTTATGTGCATTAGATGAAGTAATTCTGCATTTTCTTTCATCGAACCACCGTTGAAATTCTCTTTGTTTTCTTGTTTGGTTATGTAACATAATGCTTTCTTCTTGGGAAACCTTTACTTTAGTGAGAAATTCCTTTTCTTTTTCTGTATAATTCCATGTATCGGTTATGTTTAAGAACTTCGTTGGCATTTTTGAAAACTTTGGTGTATGAATTTTTTTCTGGAAACTTTCCCAAAACAACAAAATCTCTCTCAACAGGCAAAAGCTGGTAAGAAAGCGGAGATCCTACAAATTGAAGACCGAATTTTGTTACCTCAGAATCAAAAGTAGCTGTGTTGGGTACAATATGAGTATAACCAATATTTTTGTTTATCGCTTTTAATTTGTCCTGTAATTTTTTTATAGAGTTTATGTTCTCTATGATATCATAGTTTAGCCTTGCTTCATATAATGTGGGTGCAATTCCCTTTTTCATAACATCTCTATGAAGAGTTGTTTTCAGTGCGGGATATTTCACAGCCTCTTTGTTTCCTGGGACACCCCACTTTCTAAGTACACTGGTACATGATTTTTCTGTTGGTACGACTTTTAATGAGTGGAGGGAGTACTCAGCTATTTCCAATAACAGAGCCATTACATGGTTACAGTAACCACTTAACTCCGATGGACAATTACATTTAGCTTTAGCAACTTCACTGGTCTTTTGATTTATTTTCACCTCAATCTGTCTGAATAATTTCTTCATACTTGCCCGACATGTAGCTTTGACAATAAAGTGACTCAGGTTTCTACTAGTAAATAAACTTTCTGTAGATATGTAGCGTTCTTCTTTAAACTTCAGCCCTCTTTCTAGTGTTTTCTTAATGTGTACTTTTTTTTTCTTTCCACAATTGCTCACATGGAGATCAATTTCTAGCCTGGTAAATACAGGCAGAAAATCTAAAGATTTACCCCAAGTCAAATCTTTACTTTTCGTCTCCGCGATAACACTAATGTTCAAATTTGCTTCAATATTTTTTAAAAGTAAATCCTGAATATTTTCATCTGGGACGTATTCTGTAACATATACCTGTTCAGGTTTATTTACAAGCGAAAAAGAATCAAAATCAACATGCTCTTGCTCCATATTCTCCATATTTGTTTATGGTTGTCCATACGGGCCTCGTTTTGAAATAGAGATAGCAATTGCATCATTGAATTCGGGAAAGGCGTATTTGCAGAGCAATCTAGCATTTGAATATTCAAATTCGAACAAGCAAAGCAAAATAACATTTCATTCTCTCCCTCGAACCAAAATAACATGGCCGATTCTTAAGAAACGAACTAAAGGGAGAAAAACGTAACCCTTATCTGTTCCGTTCTCAGATGAAGATGATTTTGTTGATGTTTTGTAAAGTTGTGGTTTCAGAAAAAAATACAACATTAAATTTTTAAATAAACGCCCCCTCTTCTTCTAATTAACGCCCCTTCTTAAACACGAAAAATAAAATAAACGCCCTGGGCGTTTATAAGAGGGTTTGCGGTATGTGATTCTCATGGGTGAACTCTCTCTAATCTAATGATGTTCGAAATAACTTTAAGAATATCTCTTTTCATTGAGTTTGAATTCTTTTCAACGTTTCATTGATTTTTAATGATTTTATCGCATATTAAGTTATAGTTACTTGTGGTGTGTGTTAGGGAGATAACTGAAGTATGGCAACGGAGTATTCATCGTATTTGCGGAATTCGGAAAAATCATGTTTCGCTTACACGAAACTACTTTTCTATTTTCTATGGAAAAAATATACAACATAGTAGAGTTGTTCGTGAATCTTTCACAGTAAAGCCATTAGAAACTTCACATCAACGCGTGCAAAGTAAAGATGTTTCTTTTGATACAAGAAAAACGCTTTAAATCTCTAAAGTAACTTTTAAGATGAACAGTTTTGAAAAAATTCCCACAATTTTGTGTAACAGGCTCGTCGATTTTACGAATCTCCCTAATTGGAGCAATTGTGAAGTCCGTCAGTGTAAAAGCGTTTGCTTGTGTATTGGGGAAGTGGGTTCTAAGAGGGGGATGTACGTATGTATTCTAAAAAAAATCAACATCGATGACTTGGCTTGCACTTCACGTAACTTAAAGTTTGAAGGAGTGTTTATAGTAGTGCGTCATTTTGAACTTTCTAGGCTTAAGTTAGCCAGTCGTATTAGAAACGTAAAGTCAAATTTTCATTTGGAGCTCTCAACCAAGTACATGAAATCCGACAAAACAAATCCTGCATAAAAAGGTCGATTTAGGGAGGGGAGGAGAAAGGGAAGGTGGTTTCGTGGTTTGTATGTAAGGATTCGTACAGGCAAGGGAAAGCTCACATAATCTCGAAAAACTTATGTATTTTATGAAAACCCCATTGCAATTATGGAATATTTACTTACAAAGTGATTAATCAGTTGTTTAAATATACATAAACACTGGTATCCTAAAAATCCTGCATAAAAGTTAAAGACGGAATAAAACGGTATGAAAATAATAAGAAAAAAAAAACGAAATCGGATTTTCGGATATTATCTCTCTTTATGTTTATTTGAAAACGAGGTGAGAAAAATATGGAAGGTTATAGTAGCTTAAGTAACTAAAAAAACTAGCAAGGTCCCTTATAAAGTTTCGCGCTATGGATCTTCAAGCCAGTACCTTTCGTGCTTCTGACCGTGAACTAAGACGAAAAAGAAATCATTCAATGGAAAACATCTGATAGTTAATAGAATGGTTAATATAAAAACGACAAATGAAACTTACCTTTGTCAATTTGCCACAAGGAACCAAAACTTCCTGCTTATTTTCAGTCACTTCTCCAACAGCTACATCAGGAACTTCAAACGACTGGACGTCAGTTCTCTGTCCGTTAACAGGATTCACCAACCGATCTGTTTGGACAATGATCGTCATTTCTATCGGTGGATCAGACTCTTCTGTCTTCTCATATGTAAATTCATGACAAAATTGCACGTCACCACCTTCACATTGAGACCTGTAACTTGTATATATTTCTGCAAAGTCTGGCTTTCCATTCCTGTCGACGAACCCGTTTATTTCATACCATAACACTGTAAAGAAGACAGACTCCTCAGTGGGCAAAATCGTCAAAAAGACACTGCGAAGGGGAGCACTTGTTTGTATATTTTTTATAGAAATGCACTCCTTAGAAGAGATTTTATAACAAATGTGTCGGCTGGGCTTTTCACATATGACAGCGTTTATAAGATACTTCCGAGCGGTCTATTAAAATTCTGCTAACGATTTATATTCGTATTTAAAACAACACATTTCACCGACTTTTATTTCGAACGTTTTACCAAACTACCTTGCCCTGGGAAAATCTGTTGAAAATTACTACGGAAGAAAAAATTTCTATAGAAGTATATGCACTAATGAAAATGCTCTTTGTCGCAGTGGCTTTTGGATATTTTTTGCCCACTGGGGTACGTCGTTTGGGTGTGTTTGTTTAATTAAGTTTTCAAACCGTCTCATAAGGATTTTTAGTAAAGCAAAACAAAAGCATAGTTTAGTATGTATAGTTTAGTATGTATAGAATAGTGCGGCCAAACATCGTCGTTTAAACCAAAACTTTGGAATGTATATTATGGCAGAGTGGTATAAAAGTAGTTCCGTATTGAAAGCCTAAACTTAGAGGTGCTTAAAGGTTCAACATTCTCCCGAAATGCATCCCAGTATCAGCGAGATTTGGAAAGTCTTTACACAAAACTATTTTTCCATACATTTGTAGGGATTTGCAAACAATTTGATAAAGTTTTAATTTTTCCTTACAAAGTCCCATTTAATCACGTGGCTGGTTGAGATTCGATTAACGCTTTTGCTAGGTGGGAAATTTCCGGATTATTGGAGGGGAATTTTGGATTTATTTTCCGAAAACACCAGATCTTCAATCCGAAATTCAACAAGCCATGTGATTATGATTATAGTTCTCACGCATGTTCGTTGAAATCGTCTACCGTTAGTTTACCTGAATCACAAGTATTGCATGTGGATTGACAGTATTGATTTTTCACTTTATCTCCAAAGTCTTCTTCGTTACAGTAAGCCTTTTGCTGGTTCAAAAAACGACACTTTCTCCTATCTGGACAACCTAAATTGAACATGGATAGATTGGGGTTAGTAAATTATGGAATGTGAGAGCGGCGATAAAGGAACCGAAAAGAAATTTAGTGTTTTTCCCCCATCGTTTTTTTTAGTAATCAGGATGAAAAAAAACACACCAACCTCTACATACGCTGGCTTAATAAAAAAGAAATTTTGTTTTCCTATCTCTGTTTTGCACTATAGGTCACCGAAAAAAAACTACTATCACTCCGAATATTGATACCAGATTTTAATGTTGTCTTGGGTAAAACAAATAGTGCCGTCAATTTGTCACAAGCAAACTGGCCTCATGTTTTAAAGACACTTCTCATATTATCATTATTAGGTATTGTTTTACATGGATGGCCACACTCAGTTGCTATTGCATCTGTTTTGCAGTAGGGCCCACTGCTTAAGTTGGAGGACCCAAATTATTTGACACTCTCATGAGTGACACAAATCTAATCAAGGATCTCCTATGTAACAAAATCCCCACAAAGAAAGCAGAAAAAATCACAACAAATAAAACTACATACGTCTTCCACAGTTGTTACAAGTGTCAGCATTGCAAAGGTCTTCGAACGATTCTGTATCTTCGCATATGTTGAAAAATCTGGACATCTTCCTGCACCACCAGATCTCCTTCTGGTCCGCACAACCTAAGCAATTATTTAGTTCCATTACAATAGCAACAGCAAAGCAACTAAGTAGCCACTCCGTATAGGATATAAAATAGTCCCGTTAACAATAACGTAGCAAATTCCAAAATAAGTTCATTATTAAGACATGGTTCAAGTAATGCCTTTGATGGTCCATTGGCGTAAGTGGGTGGGTGGGTTAGGGGTGGGGGTGATTGGATATTGGTGCGATCACACCGCCCTGTTATTGAGCTTACCATTTTTTTTTTTTTTTTTACCAAGCAATTTTTCATGGGATATTCTGTTTACTAAATTTATGTAAATTAATTTCTTGTCAACAAAATTTTAGCTTTGTTTGCATTTATTACTATGGTATGCTATTGCTTTATGATTGTATGTTCTAAACCCAACTATCTGCTACAAAATATTTTTATGTCGGATGGACATTTCGATACTTCAAAGCGTTACAATATGACTTTATACTCCCATGTCTATGTAATTTGTTTCAAAGATTTTGTCTCTTTTCCTGCAGTGAAAAATGAAGTATTTTTTGTAAATGCTTAAACTGGACGGGTCGGACGGATAGAAATTAAAAATTAGTGGTTTTTTTTAAGTTCCATCTCATAAGTGAACTTAGATACCTAATCTTTTAGTTATAACTGAAACAAACATTAACATCATCAATCTTAAAGACCTAATTTTTTCAACGTTTTTTATTGGAAAGGTTTTCGACGATATTCTGTAACATAAACGTCAATGTCAGGAAATCATTACAAGACCAATGTGAATTAGTATCCAATAATATCACTCGTTTTATCGTAAAGCTTTAGCGATGTACATTGAATGGTTATCTCTTAACAAGTTGGTATAAAACACTGCAGTCCGTCCGACATATAAAAGAAAACTGAAAAGCAATTTCAGCGACTTACTACAATAGAAATGCACTCCTTCGCAGAGATTTTTTAGCAATGTGCCGGCTAGAAAATTTCAGTGAAATGAGGGGTGTGCATTATATCAAAGAAATTATGGGCGACTTCTTTTTGCGTCACTAAAATTTGGATGAAAAAAATGGATGAACGCGGATTTAACACAACCTAATTTTAGCGAATGACCCCTTAATTACGGAGAAGGTAAAAAATCAACAAAAAACGTTTTGCTAAATTTAAATTTTCCGCAACTTTACTTTAGCGAAATTACGTTCATTCGCTAAAATCGGTAAAATAAGTCGGCCTAAGGTAAAAGGTTTTAAAAGACGAAATGAACGGCTTTATGAATTAGTTTTGAATTCGTCTTCTTTAAATACGTTCATGATCAAATTATTGAAAAAATAAGGTAGCTGTAAAATGGTGCTGAGAACCTTTTATCGCAAAGCGTATGAATGAAATTTTTCAGCATTCCATCGTATGCTTCGTCACAACCTTTCGTGACTGGAACCATCTTGGGATGGGAGGATATTATGACAGATAAAATTACTTCAATGGTGCAAAAATGTTCTTACCAGATCGCCTTCTTGAAAACAACCGATTCATGTCGAAATCGCATCTTCTTTTGCCATCAATGAAACATTCTTAACGCAATAGAATCGTTTTATTATTGCAAGCGCAAGTATAGGTTTCACATGTGATAGGGAAAGTAACATCACATTTACCTCTGACTAGTATCTTTTCAACTAAAAAAATAAAAATATGTATATAGTAGTTTTATATTTTCATCAATTTATTAGGGTGTCACTAACCAAATTATAAAAATAAAAATGCTCGATCAGTGTCTCACATATGGTCTCTTTTTTATGGTCTTTTATTTGCCGTTATAAGCCGTTATAAGCTGAGGTATTGATAGCTTACAGAAAATATTCATGTATGCATAAATATATCTTCACATCAAAAAAGTTAATTTTGATTCCAGCATGTCCTAATGACTAAAACTGCAAAACATCTAGCTATATAGTAGAGTAGGAATGATGTTTCATGGTTCATGAAATGCTAAGATCAATCAAATAATCATTATCAAAAGCCTACTTGAATTTCCCTTACTGAACCCAATATTAAGCGGACCCAATATTAAGCGAACCCAATATTAAGCGAACCCAATATTAAGCGGACCTGGCTGCGCAGTTTAGTAGTTAGTTAATCAATTTCAACTGTAGCATTAACGTAACAATCGAGCGATGATTAGAAGAAAGCGCTGTCTGTAAAAATTAGTTTTATAACATTTCAGTGGAACTTTGAAGCTCTATTAAACGTTACCGTTTCTACATTCAAATCCATCACCCACAAAGCCATCGTGACATTCGCATTGAAAACCTCCATCAGTGTTGGTACATTCAGCATTAGCATTGCAAGGCATATTGTCACATTCGTCAACATCTTCAAAAAACAGCAGAAAATAAGAAATACAAAATATTGAATCAATCAGAAAGATATGAAATTAATGGATCGTTTTTTAAAATTCTTAATCGGGCTTTGTCTTGATCAAAAAATGCATTTTCATTCAATTTGAAAAAAAATCACAAAAATCAAAAAGTTTCGTTTTAGCTGACAAAACACAATTTAGAAAAAAGCCAACAAAAACAAACCCACCAGAACAGCTACTTCCATCTCCAGTATACCCATCTTTACATTGGCAGTCATAGCTTCCAGGTGTGTTGATGCAATCGGCATCCTCATGGCATAGATTTGGATCATTAATGCATTCATTTACATCTGAATACAATAATAGATGTCAGATATCATAACAGCATTTTGCTAAAGGCGTCATCCTTGCAAGTAGAAAACATAACTAAACAACGCCCCCTTCCTGTTAAATCGGCATACGAAAATATGAAATATGAAAATATGAAACTAATTCCACCACAGACCTGTACATTCAAAGCCATCCCCAATATATCCATCTCTACAGTGACACTGATAACTTCCAACAGTGTTGGAACAGTCTGCGTTTTCATCACATGTATCAAGATTATCACCACACTCGTTTACATCTTAAAGACATCCATTGAAAAAAATATATAAAGAACTGGGTACATAACTAGAGGATTTACATACAATATGATAAATATTAACAGCACCCAAAAATGGGAAAGTAATAACCATTTATAACAAAGCTTGTGATTAACAAGAAATAGATAGAGATACCTGCACAATTCATGCCATCACCTCTGTAACCACTGTTACAGTGACACTGATAACTTCCTGGAGTGTTGGTACAATCAGCATTTTCATGACATAGATTAGGGTCGTTAATGCACTCGTTAATATCTAAAAAAAGAGGAACAAAAAATAAAGCGTTTACAAAACTATTAAGATGCAACAAAAAATTCCCTTCGTAATGCACTATGATAACACTTCACAATGCAATAACTCAAAATTTAAACGACCTAATATTTAGCAATTTTAACAAATTGTTAATTACACCTGCACAATTGTTGCCATCTCCAGAAAAACCATCATTACATTGGCATGTGTAACTTCCTTCAGTGTTAATGCAATCAGCATCTGCATGACAGAGGTCGGCATCATTTGTGCACTCGTTTATATCTATGATCAACAATAAAAGCTAGAGAAATACCTAAGAAACTCTATGATCACATTGAATGAAGAAGAACAAGCTGCATTATTTCATTGTAATTGCTGCTAAAACAACATCAACTTGATCTGACATGCTATTGCAAGGGGAGAATGACCATAAGTATCCAAAGATTAAGCAATTATAATATTAAACGGAAATACATCATTATTCAGAGCTTGCTTAAAGGAAACAATATGAAATCATGTTAAATTACACGGTCAAGCAATGAGCAAACAGTTAAGGAAATGTGCAAAAAAAGAAAAGTGATCAAAGAGCAGATATTCCATGGATACATTGTACGGATCTCAAGAACAAAAAAATAATAATAAATTGGCGATAGATGAATTTTTGGGAAGATATCACCAACGGCACTACTAATTCGGAAGTTTAGTCACCTGAGCAACTAGCGCCGTTTCCAGTAAACCCAGGTTTGCAAACACACTCATAACTTCCATCGTTATTTGCACAATCAGCTTGAGTGTGACATGGACTTGGATCGTTATTACACTCATTAACATCTGAAACATGAAACAAAATACTGTGAAAAGAACATTTAACAAAACCTTATCATTCACACACATCAAACAGTGTTGCTGCTCAACATCTTTTGCTTCATTAATTCATACGGAAGGAAATGCAATCCTATCAGCTACCTGTGCAACTGACACCATCTCCATTAAATCCAACTTTGCATTGACATTCATAACTTCCATCGTTGTTTGTACAATCAGCTTGCAAATGACAAGGACTTGGGTCATTACTGCACTCATTAATATCTGAAACCAGAAAGTTAAGTCTATGAAAAGTCCGTAAGAAATTATTGTATATATTTGCAGATATTTCGAAAACCTCCTATTCTATAAACTTTGCAAGTTTTAAGATGGCGAAAGAAATAACATTTAAATTATGTAATTATCTTGCCGATGCAATTGAAACCATCTCCAGAAAAGCCATCTTTGCATTCACATTCATAACTTCCAGCGTTGTTAGTACAATCGGCTTGCAAATGACAAGGACTTGGGTCATTACTGCACTCATTTATATCTAAAGTCAATACAAAACTAATGGGAAAGAGCAGGTATTAATTTCCTATGATTCAATTCATGTTTCATTGATATACACAAACAAATTTCCAAAAATGAAAACAAAAAAGCACCTCCACAACTACTTCCATCTCCAGTATAACCCACTTTACATTGGCATGCATAGCTTCCAGGTGAATTGATGCAATCAGCATCTTCATGACATAGGTTTGGATCATTGCTGCATTCATTTATATCTGAGTAATATAAATGTCAGAAATCATAACTCATAAATCATAATTCTGGTTACATAGCTGTCCTACGGTAAAAAAGCATAACGGAAGCAACGTTCCACACTGCATAAAATGTGCAAACAATGAAAAATGAAAATACAAGACATATTTTGTCTCAGACCTGAGCATTCTAAGCCATCTCCAATGAATCCATCCCTACAGTGACAGTGATAACTCCCATCAGTGTTGGAACAATCTGCGTTTTCATGACAAACATCAAGATTATCACCACACTCGTTTACATCTGAAAGTTATCCCAATAACCAATTAGAAATAATTCATGGTGAACTCGGTATATAACCAGAATTATTTAAATATCATACTTTTAATAACAATAGATCTCAACCAATGTGAAAGTAATAACAACTTGCAACAAAGTTTGTGATTAACAAGAAATAACTAGAAATACCTCCACAATTCATGCCATCTCCGCTGTAACCATGCTTACAGTGACATTGATAACTGCCTGGAGTGTTGGTACAATCAGCATTTTCATGACATGGATTTGGATCATCGTTGCATTCATTAATATCTGAAGGAAATGGACAGATAAAGGTGTATCACTAAAATAATTAAAGTGTTTGGGAAAATCCGTTTCGTTTTGCATATTTGTTGACATTTGATTTTGTAATAATTCAAACATGGAATGACTTACACTTGAAATATTGAACAAAGAATGGTAGTCAAACCTGCACAATTGTTGCCATCTCCAGAAAAACCATCATTACATTGGCATGTGTAACTTCCTTCAGTGTTAATGCAATCAGCATCTGCATGACAGAGGTCGGGATCATTGCTGCACTCGTTTATATCTACAATGAATAGAGTAATACTAAAGAACCACTACAAAGTTACATTATTGAAATGTAAATATTTGCTATAATATCTAAGTGAAATAATCTGTGAATGCTTTGAACTCTATAGCTTCTGCCCAACATTTTAGTGCCAAATGTTTATATTGAAGATGATTATGAATATCAAAGGCATCGAACGATGATGCAGTTATAATCATGTCTCGAGAGATGTACCTATCTAAAACATTCCTGAAATTAGTATTACAATTTGTTGCTAAATTACAAGAGCCACGTTACACTGACACTCTTGAACAAATAAAATAAAAAGAAGATGTTAAAACAATTTGCGGAACATAAAGAGCAGATGCCTTCAGGTGTAAAAATTCCAGAAATGTAAGGAACTGATTGCAGGAGTGACAAGATAAAGTGAGCAGTTCAAAGTTGGTTTTAATAGGGCTTCTTAAAAAGACATGAGAAATATGATCAATTCTTAAGTTGTAAGACCTGAGCAACTGATGCCGTCCCCATCAAACCCAGGCTTGCAAACACACTCATAACTTCCATCGTTATTTGTACAATCAGCTTGAGTGTGACATGGACTTGGATCGTTAGTACACTCATTAACATCTGAAACATGAAACAAAATACTGTGAAAAGAACATTTAGCAAAACGTTAGAACAATAACATTCACACACATCAAACAGTGTTGCTGCTCAAGAACGTTTGCTTAATAAATTTATAAGGAATGGAATCCAATCCTATCAGCTACCTGTGCAACTGACACCATCTCCATTAAATCCAACTTTGCATTGACATTCATAACTTCCATCGTTGTTTGTACAATCAGCTTGCAAATGACAAGGACTTGGGTCATTACTGCACTCATTAATATCTGAAACCAGAAAGTTGAGTCTATGAAACGACCGTAAGAAATTATTGTGATGGTCCAGATAATTCGAAAATCTCTCCTTCTATAAACTTTGGAAGTTCTAAGATGGTGAAAAAAATAAAATTTAAATTATGCAATTATCTTGCCGATGCAATTGAAACCATCTCCAGAAAAACCATCTTTGCATTCACATTCATAACTTCCAGCGTTGTTAGTACAATCGGCTTGCAAATGACAAGGACTTGGGTCATTACTGCACTCATTTATATCTAAAGTCAATACAAAACTATTGGGAAAGAGCAGGTATTGATTTCCAATGATTCAATTCATGTTTCATTGATATACACAAACAAATTTCAAAAATGTAAACAAAAAAGCACCTCCACAACTACTTCCATCTCCAGTATAACCCACTTTACATTGGCATGCATAGCTTCCAGGTGAATTGATGCAATCAGCATCTTCATGACATAGGTTTGGATCATTGCTGCATTCATTTACATCTGAGTAATATAAATGTCAGAAATCATAGCTCATAAATCATAATTCTGGTTACATAGCTGTCCTGCGGTAAAAAAGCATAACGGAAGCAGCGTTCCACACTGCATAAAATGTGCAAACAATGAAAAATGAAAATACAAGACATATTTTGTCTCAGACCTGAGCATTCCAAGCCATCTCCAATGAATCCATCCCTACAGTGACAGTGATAACTCCCATCAGTGTTGGAACAGTCTGCGTTTTCATGACAAACATCAAGATTATCACCACACTCGTTTACATCTGAAAGTTATCCCAATAACCAATTAGAAATAATTCATGGTGAACTCGGTATATAACCAGAATTATTTAAATATCATACTTTTAATAACAATAGATCTCAACCAATGTGAAAGTAATAACAACTTGCAACAAAGTTTGTGATTAACAAGAAATAATTAGAAATACCTCCACAATTCATGCCATCTCCGCTGTAACCATGCTTACAGTGACATTGATAACTGCCTGGAGTGTTGGTACAATCAGCATTTTCATGACATGGATTTGGATCATCGTTGCATTCATTAATATCTGAAGGAAATGGATAGATAAAGGTGTATCACTAAAATAATTAAAGTGTTTGGGAAAATCCGTTTCATTCTGTATATTTGTTGACATTTGATTTTGTAATAATTCAAACATGGAATGAGTTATTGAAATATTGAACAAAGACTGGTAGTCAAACCTGCACAATTGCTGCCATCTCCAGAAAAACCATCATTACATTGGCATGTGTAACTTCCTTCAGTGTTAATGCAATCAGCATCTGCATGACAGAGGTCGGGATCATTGCTGCACTCGTTTATATCTACAATGAATAGAGTAATACTAAAGAACCACTGCAAAGTTACATTATTGAAATGTAAATATTTGCTATAATATCTAAGTGAAATAATCTGTGAATGTTTTGAACTCTATAGCTTCTGCCCAACATTTTAGTGCCAAATGTTTATATTGAAGATGATTATGAATATCAAAGGCATCGAACGATGATGCAGTTATAATCATGTCCCGAGAGATGTACCTATCTAAAACATTCCTGAAATTAGTATTACAATTTGTTGCTAAATTACAAGAGCCACGTTACACTGACACTCTTGAACAAATAAAATAAAAAGAAGATGTTAAAACAATTTGCGGA